>OY101129.1:0-600000 GCA_956465555.1 Nitzschia sp. pyKryTriq1
CCAACCCCAACCCCAACCCCAACCCCAACCCCAACCCCAACCCCAACCCCAACCCCAACCCCAACCCCAACCCCAACAACCCCAACCCCAACCCCAACCCCAACCCCAACCCCAACCCCAACCCCAACCCCAACCCCAACCCCAACCCCAACCCCAACCCCAACCCCAACCCCAACCTCAACCCCAACCCCAACCCCAACCCCAACCCCAACCCCAACCCCAACCCCAACCCCAACCCCAACCCCAACCCCAACCCCAACCCCAACCCCAACCCCAACCCCAACCCCAACCCCAACCCCAATTAACCTATTAAGTACTATTAACTATTAGTATTATTAATATTAGTATTAGTATTAACATAACTTAACTTACCTAAGTACCTATTAACCTATTAAGTACCTATTAACTATTAGTATTAGTAGTATTAGTATTAGTATTAGTATTAATATTAGGAATTATAGTACTATGACATCTTCTACCACCGCTAATACTTTATACATTACGACTACCACTACTGATACCACTGTCACTATAATAATACTACTACTACAACTATAGTAGTACTGCTACTACTGGTACTACTATTAGTGTTACTACTACTACTTTTACTACTACTGCTAGTAGTACACCTACTATTCGTACTGCTAGTATTACTTCCGGTATCCATCTGAGACACACTACTACTCCTCTGCTACTACTACTATACCTTGTTGCTAACTCACTAATCCTACTTACCCTTGTTCCTAATCCCACTTGCCCTTGTTCCTAATTCCACTTGCCCATGTTCCTATTCCCATTTTTCCATGTTTCCTTTTTCCAATTTCCGACTTCCGACTTCCAATTACCCAACCCCATTTTTCCATGTTTCCTTTTTCCAATTTCCGACTTCCGACTTCCAATTACCCAACCCCATCTGAGGTGTCTTTGAGGATCTCCTCCACAGTGTGGTCGATGTAGATCAAGGTTGGGGAAGACATGTTGTGTGTGTGGTGTGTGGTGTAGGGTGTGTGTTTTTAAAGACTGATTTTGAATCGTTGATACTGCAAGATGAGGAGCCCAGCCGGCGTGGGCCATCATCCGACTAACGGAAACAAAACAGTCACCGCGGTGAAATAACACGGGAGACCAAATGAAGCCCAAAATACCAAGTGGAGGAGGGGCGAGCCAGCCTGCTGGTACACTTTTAACGTAAAGGCTACTGAGGACCGCGTGTTTTAGATACTTTTTATACATGTACGTAGTTATTTATGCTCCGCGTGGTCGATTTTTCGGCAAATACATTAGGGCCGGGCATCGTGCGTGCGTCAAACGTCACGATGACTGAAAAAAAACCTTTTTGCGTGCAAGCGAAGGCAGCATTCGCATTCAGAAGCATCACAATATCATCATCCCATCTACCAATACAAGTAGTCACTTCACCCTGTGCTCTCCCTTTCGTCCGCATCATCAAACCACCCCCCATGGCATTATCTCTCGAACAGCTTTGGATGTTTATGCTGTAGTCGTCTAGGAGCAAGAGAAGACGATGGGGTTCGGCGACCATGACGACGACGACGACGACGATGTTTGGGTCACTCCTCATGATCACGCCGATGACTTTTCCGTCAGTGTCTACGGTGCGACTCCTTCCTTTGGTGCGGCTGCGAGAAAAGCCACAAGTATTCCCATTACGCGTGTCAAAACTACCAAAGTGGCAATAGTACCGTCCACTTCAACGACGATGATGGTCAAGAGCAAGCAGGCTTCAAAAAAATCAAAGTCGCCGTCGAATCTCAACAGCAACAAGGAAAAAGACGAAGGAGACGGACTCCACCGATTCCATTCCAGTTTTGGTAACCTTGCTGAATTGAATAATAGTAGCAGCGGTAATATTAACAACGCAGCAACGCCAAATGCGCAAGATCGATTCCACAACAGTTTTGGAGATTTGGGAGTGCAGCAAGAACACCAAAAGAATATGTTGGACGAATCCTTTATCATGTTTGAAGCCGACCTGCCGCCCATGAGTCCAGCCCCTCTAAAAGATCATAAGAAAGCGGTTGGTAGTAGTAGAGAAAGCCGCAAGGATCGCAAGACATCATCCAGTCGGGGTCGATCATCTTCCCGTGGTCGTCTTTCTTCTTCTTCCAAAGACAAAGCAGCTGAAAAGGAAGACGAAGAAGGCGACAAATCGTCTCGACGACGACGTGGGCGCTCCTCCTCGCGAGGGCCTTTGGGAGAAAAGGAAAGTAAGCGAGACAAATCACGTGGACCGACTAATACTAATACTACCGAGGAACGGAGGTCTCGAGATCGGTCCAGAGGACCTTTGGAAGGGGGCAAGGAGCGAAAATCAAGAGAACGATCCCGATCGAGAGGTCCGCTGGAAAAGGAAGAGAAACGAAAATCAAGAGAACGATCCAGATCAAGATGTCCACTAGAAAAGGAAGAGAAACGAAAATCAAGAGAACGATCCCGATCAAGAGGTCCACTGGAAAAGGAGGAGAAACGAAAATCAAGAGATCGATCGAGAGGACCTCTTGAAGCTTCCACAACCGAACGAAGATCACGAGATCGATCGAGAGGACCATTAGAAACTACGGAACGCAAATCACGAGACCGATCAAGAGGACCCCTAGAGACTACGGAACGCAAATCACGAGAGCGATCAAGATCAAGAGGCCCACTGGATACCAAGTCTGAAGATGCGAAAAAGACTAGTAGTACTACATCACGATCACGATTGTCGGGTCCACAAGAAGATGTTGCCACCACTACGGAAGGACGGCGACGTGGCACCACCAAGCGAGGAAAATCACCAGGCGCACTCAGTCGGCACCGTGGTAAATCTCCGGGAGCATTGACACGACACTCGAGTATTGTCCTACCATCGGCAACTACAAGAAAGCCGCCTCCGAGACGGTCCAAGTCATTGGAATTGACCGATATGATGGCCGATGTGCAAATTTCTGATGACGAAGAAGAAGATACTGGCGTTCCGCACAAAGTGGGATCACGGCCTCATTTGAGGCATGTTCAGAACGGATCGTTGGACGAAGGACTAAAAGTAGCGGATGCCAATCCTACAAGTCTTCGCAGAAGTTCTACTCGGCGATCCAAAGACGAACGGAGCATGTCAAGTCGTTCATCTGAAAGTAGTCGTGCTGGGAAATCCTTGGATGCACTCATGGACCAAATGGCTCCTCACAACAACAGAGGGGGGGATCGATCCGTAGTAAGTGAAGTTGTCGAAAGTCGATCCAGCAGCAGACGAGGAGGATTGGGAGGACACCACTCATCTCGCAGCATAGGTTCATCTGGATCGTCGGATCGTGACTTGTTGAAAGAAGCGACCAGTAGTAGCCGAGAACTACGACGAAAAGAACGAGTCCGTTCCGCTAGAGAACGTTTGGCAGAAGAAGAGTCGAAGGTCAAACGGTTGCAAGAAGAGGCCAAATTCTTGGAAGAACAACGGAGAATGGAAGAAGCACGATTGGAAGCGTTGAGGAAAGAGGCACAAGATCTTGAACGTCATAGCAGCACTTCCACTGAATCAGTCAAGCCATTGACTCGCAAAGTCAGCAAGAAGTATGGCGCTGCAGCCGTTGATACGTCGCAGCTGCCACCTGCCTTTCAAAACATGTATGCATCCAAGAACAAGTCAAAGTAACAATTCTCGAGCATCGTTCGTGACGAGGACCGGTCGGGGTTCCATCGTGAGTCAGGCAAAGGATTGCCATTAAGTGGATCTCTCCTGACGAATCGGAATCCCATGGCAAGCACCGATTCTGTAAGCCGGGGTCGAGCGTCAACGTCAACTCGACCATCCAATCTTGGTTTAGATGCAACAAACTACTACTACTACTACTAGAGTACGACAAGCTAAAGTACTGTCTACTCCTTTACTAATTGGCTACTGCTCTCTTACTTTCCCAGTACTTGTACTTGTACTTCCATTGCCGTAGTCATAGCCATTGCCATCACCATCATTTTTCGACATTGACAACATTAGTTGTTGTTTCTGTTGTTGTTGCTGTTGTTCTTGTTGTTTGAAATAGGAAAAGAATAGAAATCCTAAAATGGAAATTCCAATACCAAGACCCGACAAGGGCGTAATTGGCGTCTGAAAGATGATGGACGTGACGACAATCGCGACGATGCGTCGAATACAATTCAATGCCGCATGATGAACGACCGTGATTCGAGAAAGAATAAAAGTCGAGGCCAAACTTTTTTATTAAAAAAAAAGGTGGGTGGTGGATGATTGTGTTGGTGGTGGTCGTCGTCGTAAGAGTAGTAGAAGTCGGATGGTGATGCAAGTAGTATAGTAGAGTAGAGTAGTATTGAATGGAATGAAAGGTGAGACGACAATCCCTCGAAGAACGACAATCCAACAACAACAACCTGCAATATTTTTCAATACCATCCGCATACCGGTCGCACGATCCGTCGACTTACTTGTAACTCGTAAAGGCCATGCCGTTGATGAGTGCCAGCCCGATATATTGAAACATGGCCATTCGATCGGGCAGCGGCGCTTGTTGTGAATGGCTATTGCTGCTGTTGTTGTTACTATTACCGAGTAGTAGTATTTTCACAAGACTGGAAAAGTTTCGTACCAGCCACGATCCATAAAGTAGAATGGTAGGTATCAATAGTAGATAGACGCCGACGGTTTGAAATTGCCATTGTAGTTTGACGGCTGATAGCGTCGTAGTGGCACCACCACCGCCGCCACCATCCTGATGATTCGTATGTTTTTGTTTTTGCTTGGCATGTAGTTTTTGAAACAGTCCTCGTAATGAAAAGCAAATGTTGGATGTCATGACCATGGCACAGGAAGTCAAGGAAGTAGCAAGAGATGATGTTGTAGTAGATGTATCATCACTTGCTACTATCCTCGAATGTGAATTCCCCCACGTTGAACACAGTACGCCGACAATGATCCCTCCCAAACTGGTCCATTCCTTGACGGACAAGACTTCTAATCCAATGCCCGTGGCCAGTACTGCCGATGTTAATGGTTCGGCAGCCTTGATGGTTTCCACAAAGGAAGCCGACGCTTGTCCAAAGGAATAATTGGTCGTGAGAAATCCCAAGGAGAACATTGTGGCGGCTCCATATAACAATAGAATACTTTCAGTATTGTTTTTGTTGTTGTCTGATGATGATGATGATGATAGTTGTAGTCGATTCGACAGGAATTGATGGAGCCACTGAATCAAGACCGATGTTCCACGACTCTGACGACGACGAACCAGTCTTCGTCTTTGATGATGAGCAGACCGTATTATTATAGAGGAGGATGTGGATACTGTTGTCGATACTGATACTGATGAGGCCGTTCTTGTAGTGGCAAATGTCTTGTTGCCTCCTCCTCCTCCTCCTTGTTCAAGATCGCTATTCTCTTGCTCTTGCTTTTCATTAGTATATGTATTTGTATTTGTATTTGTATTGGATGATGAAGTACGCGTCCTCGTCCAAATGGACAATAAGAGGCGCAACATGGTACTTCCCAAGAATAATTGTTGAATCGTCAAGACCGAGGGAGACACGGACATAGTTGACGACATTGAAGATGATGATGGCGTCAGTAATAACTTAGTGGTGGAAATACTGACAATCCCCAAGGAATACCACAAGAGTACGGCAATCACGAGATAGAGAGGGTTGTTGTGGTGGTTGTTGTGGTGGTTGTTGTTGTTGGGATGATTCTTGTTGTTGGGATTGGAATTGGTAGTATTATCATTATCATCCTCCTTGTCATCATTGTGGACATTGTGGACATTATCGTTTCTCACACTCAAGAAACTGCTTTGCGACGCACTTGTACTTGTACTTGTACTAATTCGTTTCGGGATGCGTCTCCGCGGCCGTGGTTGCATTGTTGGTGTTGGTGTTGGTGTGGGAGCCGGTGTTGGATCATTGGAGGATGGTGGATGAGCCGAAGCATTGCCATTCCTATTGCCAGTGCGGGTAGGAGTACTTGTACTTGTACTTGTACTGCCATTCATAATATTCTTTCCGCGGACGGCCAAGACACTGCTTGGAAATTGCTGAGGCGTTAGTATCGCCGTCATGATATAATATGTCCCCTGCCTGTTGTGGATGGGAATGAATATATGAATATGAATATGAATATGAATGAATGATACAATGAATGAATGATACAATGAATGAATGATACAATGAATGAATGATGGTTTAGTGATGGAGATAATAGTGTATGCACATCCACGACAACAACAACAACAATAGCAATAGCAATAGCAATGCTGCGACAGCTTGCTTTTGCTTGCTTACATTGCGACAGAAGGCCAGGCGTCCAAAAAAAGTGGGCTGGGAGATGTTTCAAAGTCAGTTTTCGGTAATGACCATTTCGCGTCCGCAGGGCGCAGAAATTTTTTATGCGAGTACATTCGAGCACGCGATAGCGCTAGTAATAGACATTGTTGTACATTCATTCACGCGATAGCGCTAGTAATAGACATTGTTGTACATTCGAGCACGCGATAGCGCTAGCAATAGACATTGTTGTACATTCGAGCACGCGATAGCGCTAGTAATAGACATTGTTGTACATTCGAGCACGCGATAGCGCTAGTAATAGACATTGTTGTACATTCGAGCACGCGATAGCGCTAGTAATACTTCCATAACTTTCATGTGGTAAGGACAACAACACAACAAATAATAACGACAACAACAAAACACAAAACATAAAATCTATTATTTCCTGCATCCTCGCACCATCTCTTCGTACTGTGCATTGCGCCACGCCGGTACCGATGTACTACGGCAGTAATATCCCATGGGGGAATTTACATATGCGTGGTAAGTTTTGTCTGCTCCGCACCGGGCACAATACCGGTGGGAGCATTGACTTCCGAATCCCCCACTGCCGTGCTCACTCCTTTTTCGTCCACACGTTCTACAGATGACATTAAATGTCACCCCCTGCGGAAGATTTTTGGCTGCAGGCTTGTTATCGGTTCGTGCTCGTTTCTCACCAGGTGGGGCAGGCTCTACAGGAACAACAAATGGGGCCTCTGCGTTTCTTTTTCTGCCCACTGTTGCCATTGCTGCCGATGAGTTGAGGGTGAATGGGGCTCCAACTGGAACTTCACCCGTAACATCTTCTTCGTCGTCATCATCTTGTGCTCCAGGACTTGGCAAAAGGTTCTCAAAGAATTGCTGGACTGCTGTGGGCGAAAGATGCCGAGGAATTGCAGCCTTCCGTGCAGCCTCTTCGGCAGCATAACGAGCCCACGACTGTTCATAGTCATGGACATCATCAAATATCATTGATGGAGGCAAGGGTAGCCTCATTCTTATGTTGTTGTTGTTGTTGTTGTTGTTGTTGTTGTTGTTGTTGTTGCCGTTGCTTTCTATTTGTATTGTATTGTTGTTTTGTGTTGTTGTGTTATGATGGACGTCAGTGTTGATAATGCTCGAGATTCCAGATACCCGAGATCGCCGTGTCGGCAATACAGTATGATATCTGGATTCGCATTAGTCGATCTGCAATAACGTGAGTGTCACCGTTATCCTGGAACTACAGAGTCGCGGGACACACTAAAATTTTTGACACTTTGGAATAAAGTATAAACCCGTTTTTGTATTCGTAGAGTTAGTCGTGAGCTATTTATTTTGACACTCTGGAATAAAGTATAAACCGGTTTCAGGATTTTCGGACGTGAAAAAAAGACTCCCCAGTTTTCTCCCCTCGTTGATCCCCCCAAAGCTATGCAGACTGCCCCGTTCAAAAAATATCCAATAAGTAAAGCACTCGTTAAACCTCGTGCCCTGCTAATGCACAACCCATCACTAAAAAAAATCAATAGCTACCTGTAGTCGAGAGTCTACTAGAGAGTAGTACTAATTCTGCCCCTCGCAGCACGACGATTCTTCGTCTATGTATTCGATAAAGAGCGACCCAGGATCAGAATCAGAATCAACGGCGACGTGGATCAGAATGTTTTCCGTCTCTCTGCAAAGTGCAGTCCAGGACCACCAAAAACCACCTTCTCCTTCGCAACCAAACGTGTCGATTGGCGTGAAGGCGGAACAGGTGGCCTCTGCAATGTCTTCATTTTTAGGAAAACTAAAGAGTTCGACTTCCAAATTCCCCTTATAGCCCTCCCCCATTTCAATATATATCTCCCCGCCACCACAGTCTTTACAAACAAAAAACATGTCGAGAGATCCTCCCCCTTGTGGTGGTGCGTATTCTCCGTACGTCCCACATCCTTCAGGTTCGCCGCATTCGCCGCCACAACCCTCCTGATAACCGAGCCAACGACTGTAAGGATGGGTTTTCCAGTTAATGTCACATCCACATGCTGCGTCTGGGTTGCAACCTTCGGGAAAGCAACCTTCTCCCCCTTCGCAGCGTTCTCCTGTACAGCATTCACAAGAATTGCATAGGCAATTCTCAACTTTGGTTTTGTCATCATAGAGATAGCCGAAATCCTTGTCAAAACATGGGAGCTTCTCCAGAATGAATTCGATAGTCAAAAGAATTCGCTGTTGATCGTATCGCCAATAAGCTAGTAGGCTCATTGGGATTGGCAATTCTTTGGCAACAAATCGAGTCGGCATCGCACAACACGGCACTGGGGACAACAATGGTGCCATCGGGGCAGCCTAAATCACCACATGTTGTTTCTTCATCTTCGTATGGGATGATTGACAACTCAAAGTCGGGAAGCGCACCACCGCCTGGGGGGAGATCAATGTATATATAATCTCCTCCCTCTACTTTGTACATGACAAAGTTACCCGTGGTGCCAGGCTCGGGAATACACTGGTCAGCATTTTCGTACCAATCCAGCAAAGAAGTGTCCCCGATCGGTGCCTTTTTGTCATTGAAATCCGCAGTAACCGGCAAGGTTCCGACTGCCTCGTCTCCGCAAGAAGGCCCAACGTAAATAGTCCCCTTACATTTACCAGATATGAGCACCACAAAAGTACCCTTCTCTTCAAGAACAAACTTTCCCGGTGCCTCTCGGAGATCGGCTAGAACCATTTCCGAAAGAGTTTCCACCGCCTCCCATAGTTTGCACGGCAATAGATCGTCAGCTCCTGATCCAACATTCTTCCACAATTGAATCGCGGTGCACTTAGCGCTATTCACATCATTCTTTACAACGATGGTGTCGCCTTTTCTGCCATCGTAAAAGAAAGCAACTTTCAGCGCATTGTTCTCGATCTTGTCAAAGTCGTCTTCTTCCGGCAGGCTGGCAGTTTTGGCATCATCGTAATTGCCAGTTTCAAAGACTTTTGGTGTGTCTGTTATTATCTCGATATCATCTCCATCAAAACACGACAGTGGCTCCGACGGAGCCATACTGGGGGAGGCACTGGGAGTTCTTGACTCTTGGCGATCAACAACTTGAACCTGATTAACTGCTCTTTGAGCATTGGCGCCCCCACTCAATGCTGCAGCTAGCCAAGTGGAGAAATCTTCCCCGAAACGCGCAGCTGCTCCGTTTGGATTTCCATTGATCGAGAAGCGAAGTCTTAACGTGGTCGAAACAAATCTCCAGTCTGGCTGTAGCTTGCGACCATGCTGATCCAGAACAAAGTCTTCTTCTTCATGGTCGCCTTCTTCCAAATGTCGACGACGACAACCACCGGCAAGAATGGTAGCAGGATCCAAGAACAGAAATGAGATCTGGTTGTAGTTGGGCTCGCAAGGAAAGGGATAGTCCAATCTCTTCTGATTGTTGTACGTTGACAAAAAGTCTGTCGTCAGCGTCGTGACATCGGCGTCAGTCATACATTGCCCGTCCGTGCGTCGGACAGAGAAATTGATCGGGAATTCCACTTCGGGTCCTGTAGGAACAACGGAGCACTGCACTTCCGTCGCCACGGGCAAGCCGCAGATCGACGGATGCGGATCCCATGGAGCAGTACCAAAGACAGGTCTCAGCGCTTCCAGTACTGCCGCCAGGCTGGGGGCGCTCTTTTTACCTAATGCACCAGCATCACACACGCATGTCGTAGTTGCAAGTCGTCGTTCACCACGATTGGGTTCATCCATTTCGTGGCCAACGTGACGACCCGCCCCTCCCAAAAGGTCAAAATCAAAATCGAGATCGAGGAACTCAAGTTCTCTCTGTCTGGTCGCGCTGCTATTGCCGAAGAGCGGAATCGGAGAGCCAAGGGCTTGACAGCCACCACAGAAGCCAGTCACACTGAATTCGGCAACGTAGTTGAAGCATCCTGGAGGACTTTGCTGCAAGTCGCGACCACGGATGTTCAGTCTTCGAGTGCTACTGACCCGCCGAACGGTACCTAGCTTGTACGTCAACGAAATGCTGTTGCGAAAGTACTCGTCACAGAATTGCGGTACCAGCTTGTTGTACGCGTTCGCAATAGCGTTTCCTAGCCCTTGAAGATCACCAACATTGTTCGATAGCGTGACCCACTGGTAGGCCGAAAAGCGAAACCTGAGAGTGTCAATGGTAAAGGCTTCTTGGGGCTTGGAGCAATCGACTTTACTCAGATCGACCTTCGGTTCGCCTACTATTGTCAGATTCTGACTCTTTTCCGTTACTTTCGTTTGTATGTCCTCCACGAACGAAGTAACATTCAGTTGAGGAGAGAAAGGAACGGATCCAATCGGGCAGTAGCAGTCCGACTCTGGTCCGTCCGTCCTCTCCAGACCAGTAACTGGGTCGATTTCTAAGAAACGAGGAGTACTCGGATCAAGAATCGAAGACCAACTTTGGTAGTTGTCGGGCGCTGACGAAGAGCCTAACATCATCCTTCTATTGCTGACTTGATTGGTGCCAAAGAAGTTGCTCGGACAGCCGTTGCAGACTCCTGTGGCCGAGAGCAGGACAAACGCAGTCGCTGGTGGCGGGGTGAAAGTCGGAGCCGACGAGGGTGCCGATGATATGTTCAGAAGAAGCAGCTCGTCTTCCAGTACTGTGGGAGCTACAGTTCCGTCTCCGTCCTGAAGAGTACGGGAAAGACGTCGTTCCGGTGTCTCGGTTTCGTTCGAGCCAACTTCCAGACTGTTGTACACAAAGTTCAGAAAGAATTCCGAGTCGGTCACGAACCCGAAGAGGTCGTTACATTGGGTCTCGTTCCCGCCATTGACCAGAGCGCGCAGTACCTCAACGTAGGCCTCCTCTAGGATTTGGGCCATCGCTTCTGGTGTGAGTGCATCGTCCAGCTGCACCTCCAACAAGATGTTCGTCGCGAAAGCTCTGCCAAAGTCGCATTCGGTGGTATTCCCGATACAGGTCAACGACGATGTTGTTGTAGTGAGAGCTTCTTGGAGGACAGGGTCCATGGCATCAGTAACATCCGCCTCCAAGACGGCTCGTTGCGGTAGGTCAGCATCACATTCACACGTCTGGTCCTCCATCCGGCGACCTCTTCTGTGTGATGATGGTCCTTCTTCTTGTACTACAGATAATCGTCGACCAAAGCCCCCAACGAGTGCATTATCGGCCAATGCTTGTTCTTCCTCAGTTGGAAACCCATAGACTTCTACCGAGTTGGCGTCACAACCAAAGCATTCCATGTCCAGTTCTAGTTCGAATGGGATGCTAGTACCATCGGCCCGTAAATCACCGACCTTCACCACGCGAGCAGCCTTGACTCTTCGGTCAAACGGATCGCATACAGTACCTTGCAAGCTTGCGTAGGACCTCACAAAGGCGGCAGCAATCTCGTTCTTGACTTCTTCTGTAAACTCGGGGTCGGCTGCATCGGTGCATGTGTACTGCAGCTCGAGAGTAATGTTCTTCTGAAACATGGGGCTGACTTCCGTAGTACAAGGATATCGGTAGACGAAGTCGTCGCTCGGTACCTGACGAATCTTGGTGATATTGAGACCAGTTTCTTTTTCAATTCCTTCTTCGAATTCTTCAATCTTGGGCAGTGTCACCACGATCGTAGTGTCCAAACCGCAAAAGCAGTTGGACTTGGCTTCAATATCAGCCAGCTCTCGTAGTAGGCGTAGGTCTTGTTGTTGTTGTTGTTGCTGTTGCCGACTAGTAGTAGTACTAGCCGAGGACTTGTGGGTTGTTTGCATGGCCTTCTCAAAGAGAGCCAGCTTTCTCCCACTGACCTGATTGGAAAGAAAGAGATCGTTGCCGCAGGCTTGACATACACCAGAGGTCAGAATGATAATAGGAAGCTCGCCTTGTTCTGGCGTGGTAGGGGTACCAAAAGTCGGACTTGCCGATACAGCAGCAACAGTATCAAAAGTCGGACTTGTCGTTGGGACGGGAGTGGATGTCGGCGACGAAGACTGAGTAGGGGAGGAAGATGGCGCGTCCTGGAGTAGGCGATGTCCGCCGAGACGATTTCCGGAAAGCTCGGATTCGTCGTCTTCTTCTACAACAAGATCAGTAGAAGACGTCTCAGTCTCCATCAAAAGGCGTCTTTCCTCGTCTTGGAAGATCACCCGGACGCTCTTGAAAACACGAAATTCGGGATTGCATGTCGCTGGATCGTCGGCTGCGAAAATCGAGTTGAGAATCTCCAAGGCTTTGGCTTCCAGTTCAGCAGAAGGCAACGCTCTTGCCGCCGCTCCATCGGCAAAGGTCACCTCGATGGCAGAATCAAAGATGGCTCCAAAATCGCAGTCGGCCACGGACAGGTTTGGGCAATCCAAGGTGGAAGTGATATTCACGAGCCTTGCTTGGAGTTCTCCGATCACGTCCCTCTCTTGCATGGCACGGTCCGCAATGGGATCGACAGGGCAGGTACAGTTTCGTTCCTGTAGACGGCGCCTTGTTCTTCTTCGCGTGTTGTCACTCACCGAGGAGAGATCCAGGCCCGGGATGTCGTAGAGGCCGATACCGGCAACGTTACAGCTCTCATCATCGCTCTCCAAGCAGTACAGGGTACCGGTCACTTCGACCTCGATTCCAAGCTTGCCTTCGTCGGTCACGGTTCCTTCGTCAACAATGGTAGCAGTGTCTACCTGACGAAAGTACGGATCGCAGTATTTGCCGGCCAGGCTGTTGAAAGAAAGGACGTAGGCGCCAGTCAGGCTGGCCTTGTCATTCTCCGAAAGCGTACCACACGCTTGATTGAGCTCGATAATGGTGCGGAAGACGAAAGGAATCGCCACTTCTCCAGGGCACGCTTGGAGGTTCCGTCCAGCAAAAAGCATGAGAGGATCCGCATCATTAGAACTACCGGTAGCAGTTTCCGTATCAGCAGGAATGCTACCGGATTTGGTTGCTCCTTCTTCGCCGCCGCCGGTGGTCTCCAATCCAAGAACCATCATCTTGTTGCTGCCTCCTCCAAGCTCCGAGTCGACCTTTTCAATGATGAGTTTGCGGATATCGTCGTCGGTTGTAGCAGGCTGACCGCCGGCAGTGATGGACGTTCCATCAGCATCGAGTACCAGTCGACCTCCTCGTCCCCCATCGACCAGTAGCAGCCCGAACGCAATGGTGCCCAAGATGGACGGCAAGGGAATGAGACACATTCCTTTCTTCATGATTAACGGATGTAGCTTTGATGTTTGTTGAGGAAGCTGTTGATGATGATGTTATTTTTATGATGATTTGGTGTTGGTGTTGTAGAGGAATTTTTCACAGGCTTTTGCTACTAGTAGAGTGCAGAGAGCCGAGGCAAAAGCGCGTCCTAGCATAATATTGGCAACTGGTTCTCTGCTAGCTTCAACACACAGCCCAGTTTCGGTCTTGTGTCTTTTGTCCAAGAGAAGCCAAAGTATTGTTCTTTGTTGAATGTGACATGTCGTATCGCTTAATTGTCCATGATCCTCAATTATGACGACTCCCGTAGAAGATTTTTTTTGTCGTGTCGCTTTTAAAAAATATCCATGATCCTCAATAATTATGACTCCCGGGTCCACGGGATTCGTTCCAAATGACTCCTCTGATTGATCATTAGTGATTCACACAGTAGCAGCAGCGCCCGTATACAGTAATTACGCGCAAAATCTGTTTTCGCACGTGGCGGTCTCCATCCAGTTAGTCAACAATCACCATACATACAGTTCATCATCAGCAGAGTGGCGGGACCATGTAGTAGTAGTGAATTGGTACTGAAATGGTTGGATAGATCGTGTTGTTGCTGTTGTTGTTGTTCTTCTTCTTCTTGTTGGTGGTAGAGGGCTCACGGAGCGTCCTTGCCGTACTACAGTAGTATGCTACTGCTGCTGCCTGATGTACCACACGGTACTACCCCCGTGCTGTTTTCACACGTTATATTCATGATCCCTCCAGCATCCTCAAAGATAATGAGAAGCGATGCAATCATGCCTCTGCTACTGTTCCAGCTTGTCGTTTTTGCTTTCTCTGTTGTCGACGACTCCGATTTTATCAAGTCTGCACAAGTAAACAAGAGCAGGATAACGATGACTCTCGTTGAATAAGGAGTAGCTGGTGAATCCATGATGATGATGATGCTAGAACCATCCAGCAGTCGTAGTCGTCCTCGTCCTTCTGCTGATTCTTGCGTTGGCATTGTGGTTGTTTAGAGGGGTTGCTGGGATGTAGAAGTGGTAGTTGCAGCAGTCGTAGAAGTACCGGTGGATATAAGATCACAAGCCGCCGTAGTTGCTCTTGAAACTGCTGCATCAATCGTTGTTGATGCGTAGGTACAATCCTGTTGCCGTAAACGTCCTAGCAGTGATTCCATATCTTCAAGTTTTTGCTTGTCATCTCGTTGTGGCTGGTAGTAGCTGGTAGTACTTTGTAGTCGTCGTCGTCGTCGTCGCGTTTATTGTTGTGGCGCATCAGGATGATGATTGTCATGCTCAGAGTACAGTACAACTAAGTAGTAATACCAACGATGCCGGTGGTGTGGATTGATGAGCACCGCACTTCGTTTTCTTCGTCATCTCATTTTGCATGCATGGATGATCATGATGTCGCTCTTCCTTCGTTCGCTCGTTCGTTCCTTTTCTTTCTTTCTTTCTTTCTTTCTTTCTGTCATATACATAAATACACACATTCTACCGGTATAAGGCGCATCAGCAGGGATGATGATAATGGCGATGGAAGATGCCGTGTGTGAGAGATTATGATGATGATGAGCGATGAGCGAGAAGAGTTCATTTTGAATAATACAATAATAATAAACAATAAAATGCGCCGAATAGAAATTGGCGCTGCAGCCGTCATACCACTGGAGTTGTGGCCAGCGGATTGGTAGCGGGAGGCACGGTTTCCTGGCGGGTTCTGCGCCCCCGCTTCCCCTATGAATCCGCTAAATACGAGCTATTCGAGCTCTAAAATTTGCAGGGTCATTAGGGACACCGGCCACTACTCGTACCCGCCACGAATCCGCCACGCCACCGCGCAAACCCGCGACGAACCCGCTGATAGCGGAATCTCAGCTGGTTTGCGCCCAGCGGGAAAACGGACAGACGTCCTATCATTCCTGACGCCCGCTCGGAATCCGCTACCAGCGGTTTGCCAGCGGGTTCGCGTTGAGCTGGATAACGGACAGACGTCTTCCCATTCCTTCAGCCCGCTCGGAATCCGCCGAAAGCAGTTTGTCGGCGGTTCTTTCCGGTGACGTACACGTTCACACACAAAAGAACAGCCCGCCGAAAATCCGGGAAGAGCGGGTTTCTCCCGGAGAATAGAATTATGGCGGGAAGCGTGGATATTGATGCTGAGTTCACCTCCTGAACAAATTCTCCAGATGTTGAACCTCGTAAAACATCAAGTACATGATGCACATACTCGTCGAACATGGTCTTCTTTCTCAAGATTGACCTCATTGCTTCTAATATAGCTCTTTTGTTCCCCACAAAGATCAGGTTCCGAAATCTGTTTGTCCTTGAAATAAGTACAACCAGCTGACCCTTTTCCCATAGAGCATACTCAACATCGGTGTTGCTGATTTTACATGCCACTGAGCCAAGCCAGATTCTATTTTTCCCGATGCCATTAGCACGTTCAGATGGGCTACTAGATCTGTCCTTCCAGCTAATCCAACAACTGAGTTCTTGTGTAGAATAGTCGACTTTCGACCATAATCTCCAACCACACCAACCGTACAACTGTCAATACCACCATAACGTGCTCGCAAGTCAAAGGTTGGATATATAGTGTTCAATTTCCTCCTCTGCATACTTTTCAAAATTCGTGGCTTGATTATCGCAAAACTCAACTGATCCGCCACTGCAGCTGGTAAACATGGCATTATGCACCTGGGTTGGTGAAAGTACATTTTAGAACTGCCTTTGTTGTGAAGCCGACATGTGCAAAAATAAGGTCCATCGTCAGTTATCGGCATAGTTCACAGCAATCAATATGACTCCCCCCCTCCATAATATGTTCCCAATGATTATTGGAACTCTTCCACTTTCGAAGCTACGTGACGAAGGGTTGGATCTCAATCCATCCTATTGGTACCTACGACCAACCGGCGGACATACTGACCAAACCGCTGAACGAGCCGGATTTCAAGCGTCACCGAAAGAGCATGAACGGAAGGTAATCAACTCACTGCCTACTCGCGAGAGGGAGTGTTCGAATAACTACATCGAACGTCCACGGAGCGACGGACGGACGCGAACAGCGTTCGCAATTACGCACGATCACGCACGACGCACGTTTCGATCACGACTCAGAGATTCATTCTAAGACTCTCGGAGACAGTCTATGATCCTCCAAGAAACTATAAGAAGCCCACAGACTTCTATCGAAATACATGTCAACGCATCAAGAAAATAGAAATGAACCAAAGTTCATTTCATCAGAAGAGCATTCAGCTCATTAATTTATGTTAGCGCACTTCGTTAACCCACAGTCAAATTAGTCCTTCAGCCCGAATCCCTGAGCCGCTAGCCACTGCCTAGAACTCACGGATTTTAACAGGTACCGTATACTCAACAACAAACCGTACTCATCAACAACAACGTACGCGTACTCGTTCGTGCGAAGTACGTACAGTAGGATGATGGATGATCTCTACTACCGGTACAGTATGAGTACGGACTTGTATTTTGTTGCGTGGTTCGGCGCTAACCAAGTGATGGACGACAGACGTTGTTGTGCGACTATTAATACTCTAGTAGACTCTCTGACAACAACAACAACAAAATTGAAC
This sequence comes from Nitzschia sp. pyKryTriq1, assembly GCA_956465555.1. NCBI lineage: Eukaryota > Bacillariophyta > Bacillariophyceae > Bacillariales > Bacillariaceae > Nitzschia > Nitzschia sp. pyKryTriq1. The sequence continues at coordinate 17,044 of OY101129.1, forward strand.
AACAAGAGGAGTCGCCGCTCCTCTCTTACTAATCTACCAGCTACTACCGGCACTACTACTAGCTATCTACTACTAGCAGTAGCTAGTAGTAGCTACAGTAGTAGAATTGCGATATCCTCTCTTGCAGGAATAGTCGTACTACTAGGCATTACCCAACCAACAAGAAACGGGCAACTTTTCTGATGGTGGTGTGGGCGTGTGAGGAAAGTCTTTTCTGGTTGATTCGTGTAGACCACGCATTCATCATGATTCCTGGTGTGAACACAAGAACAAGAAGGATAGAAAGAATAACCAGTTGGGTCATGATGATGATGATGATGATGATCATGCAGAAATATGAAATGGCTAGTATTATATTATGGTACTAATCAACAACAAAAGCTGGTGCTCCTCCTCGCAAGGAACTTCATTAGGCTCGCCCTAAAGGAGATAGACTGGGCGCGGCGTTACTACAAGACTCCGACTCCGGATAGTATTCAACGTAGAAAGGCTCCGTCGGCAAAGAACACGTACTGACTTGGATCAGAATGTCTTCTTTCGTCACATCGCAGAGAGAGTTGTACTCGCAGGAGTAGAAACCGAGGAAGGTGAAGTCGGAACAGGTGGCTTGTGTAATGTCCGCGAAGCTTCTTAGGGCGACAGCAAAAGCTCCTTGCAAGGAACTCCATTAGGCTATGGTTTAGGCGCGGGGGTTTGTTAAAGAAAAGGAGCTTCACTGGGCGCTTGTTCAACAATAGGAGCGTCATTGGGCGAAAAGGTGTCAAAGCTGCACCAGTCCGGCTCATAAATGATCTGAACAGGCTCCGTCGGCTCAGAACACGTACTGACTTGGATCAGAATGTCTCCTTTCGTCACATCGCAGAGAGAGTTGTACTCGCAGGAGTAGGAACCGAGGTAGGTGAAGTCGGAACAGGTGGCTTGTGTAATGTCCGCATCAAAATTGAAAAAACGAACATCAAACACACCAATCTCCCCACCAATGGATATCTCCCCGCCACTACAGCCTTTACAAACAAGAAACATGTTGAAAGGGTCACAATCAAGTGAACGCCTTGTTTGTAGGGGGCCTTCACTAGAGTACGTCCCACATCCTCCAAACGGTTCACCGAGCCAAGCACTGTAGGGATGGGTTTTCCACTGAATCTCGCATCCACATGGTTCCGTTTCGCCACAATTACAATTTTCAACTTTTGTCTTGACATCATAGAGAAAGCCGAACTCCTTGTCGAAGCAAGGAGCGTCCCCTGAATGAATTCGATATTGAAAAGAATTCTCGGCAGATCTGAGAGCCACTAAGCTGGGCTCATTGGGAATAACAATCTTTTGATAGCAAGTTCCGAACTGGAACAAATCGAAACTCGAGACAACAATCGAATTGTCGCATCCGAGATCACCACATGGTTCTGCGTTCGCGTAGGGGATAATCGAAAGCTCAAACGCCGGAGGGGTGTTGCTGTCCGGGGCGAGATCAAAGTATAGATATTCTCCTTGCTCCACTCGGTACATGACAAAGTCTCCTGTGGTGTCAGCAGTATCGACACCGCAACCTTTTTCGTACCAGTCAGACATAGAAGTGTCCTCGATCGTCGCCTTTTTGTCATTGAAATCCGCAGTAATCGGCAAGGTGCCCACTGCCTCATCTCCGCAAGAAAGCCCAACGTAAATAGAGCCAGCGCAATCGCCAGATATGAGAACCATAAAGGTGCCTTTCTGTTCCAAAATGAATTTTCCTGGTGCCTCGTCCAGATCGTTCAGAGCCAAATCCGAAAGACTTTCGACTGGCTCCCAATCTTGGCACGGTAATATGTTGTCTGTTACTGTCCCGACATTCTCCCAAAATTGAATCGCATCGCACGCGCTGGTACCCTGATCCGTTTTGACAACGATCGTATCACCTTGTTTGCCGTCGTAAAAAAAAGCAACCTTCAGAGCCTCATTCTCGATGGTGTCGAAGTTGTTATCCTCCGGAAGACTGGCAGTTTTCGCATAATCGTAATCGCCGGATGTTTGAAAGTCTTGTGGGTCTTCAGTTATCGTCTTGATATCAGCTTGCCGAAAACAAGACACTGGCCCCGTCGGAGCTGAACTTGGAGACGAGCTGGGCGACCGAGATATTTGCTCGGCTCGGATCTGATAGGTTCCACCACTCCTAATTTGAGGGTTCACCACCGCCGTCAAAAAGACATAAAACTCATCGATCGCGCTCTGCGAATTACCCAGTACGGACTGCCAAAGTTGAAAAAGTCCACTCACAATATAGTAGTCAGTGACGAGTCGTCTACGCCCATGCAGACCGGCCACATCGCCTTCTGCTTCTTCTTCTTCTGCTTCTTCGTCGCCTTCTATCATGCGACGACGACAACCCCCCGCGAGAACGGACGCCACATTCACGGGAGTGCCCATCGCGATCTGGTTGTATTTCGGATCGCAAGGAAAGGGAACCTGGGCGCGTTTCTGATCATTGTACCTGTTCACAACAGCCGCGCTTATGGCATTAATATCAGCGGCAGTCACGCATTGCCCGTCCGTACGTCGGAAAGAGTATGCGAAATCGAATTGCACAGTCGGTGCTGTTCCCGTGAAAGTAAGTGGGCATTGAACCTCAGTCGCAACGGGCAAGCCGCAGATGGATGGATGCGCATCCCATGGAGCGGTACCAAAGACAGTTTTCAACACAGCCTGTACTGCCGCAAGACTAGGGGCGCTCTTTCGACCTTGTGCACCAGCATCACAAACGCACGTCGTCGCTTCGAGTCGGCGTTCACGATGACGCTCATCCATTCCATAGCCAGCTTGGTGACCCTCGTCGCCGTCCAAGTCAAGGTCGTCGAAATCGAGGAAAAAATTTAGTTCTCTCTGCCTGGTGACACTGCTATTTCTAAAGAGGGGGATTGGGCTGCCAAGGGCTTTGCAGTCTCTACATAGGCCAGTCACACTGAATTCGGCAACATAGTTGAAGCATCCAGTAGTTTGCTGCAAGTCACGACCGCGGACGTTATGTCTTCGAGTGCTACTGGTGACCCGCCTAGCCGAACCAGTCTTGTACGTCAGCGAAATGGTGTTGCGAAAGTACTCATCGCAAAACTTGGGCACAAGACTGTTGTAGGCGGCCGCGATCGCGTTTCCTAGCCCTTGAAGGTCACCAACATTGTTCGATAACGTGACCCATTGGTAGGCCGAAAATCTAAATTGCAGAGTATCAATTGTAAAAGTTTCTTGGGGCTTGGAGCAATTCACTTGACTCAGATCGACCTTCGGTTCACCGACAATCGTGATATTCGCGCCCTTTTCGGCGACTTTTGCTTGAAGGTCCTCGACGAATGAAGTTACATTCAGTTGGGGAGAGAAAGGGATCGATCCGATCGGGCAGTAGCAATCCGACTCTGGACCATCCGTCGTCGTCTCGAGACCAGTGACAGGGTCGATTTGTAAGAAACGAGGAAGACTCGGATCAAACGATGTCAAACCGTGATGGTAATAGTCGAACTCGGATGACGAATCAAGCATCATCCTCCTTCCATTGCTGACTTGATTGCTGCCGAAGAAGTTGCTGGGACAGCCGTTACAAACACCCGTAGCCGAGAGCAACACAAAGGCAGTTGCTGGGGGCGGGGTGAATGTCGGGGCCGACGAGGGCGATGATGACACGTTGAAAACTAGCAGCTCGTCCTCAAAGACCGAGGGATCCAACGTTTGTTGTTGTTGGTCTTGAAGCATACGACTAAAACGTCGTTCTGGTGTTTCGGTCCCATTGGAGCCGACTTCCAAACTGTTGTACACAAAGTTGAGAAAGAACTCCGAGTCGGTCACGAAGCCGAAAAGGTCGTTACATTGGGTCTCGTTCCCACCACTGACCAGAACGCTCAAGGTTTCGACGTAGGCCTCTTTCAGGATTTGGGCCATCTCTTCTGGTGTCAGAGAATCATCAAGCTGAATTTCCAGCAAGATGTTCGTCGCAAATGTTCTACCAAAGTCGCATTCGGTAGTGTTCCCGATACAGGTCAACGATGTTGGAAGAGCTCGCAAGATAGGGTCCAAGGCAGCAGTAACATCCGCCTCGAGGACGGCCCGTCGCGGTAGGTCGGCATCACATTCACAGGTCTGGTCTTCCATCCGACGACTTCTTCGTCGTAGGGGTACTACTCCTAGACCTTCTTCTTGTTCCGATAGTGTGCGTCGACGACCGAAACCTCCCGAGAGGGCGTTGTCGGACAAGCCTTGTTCTTCCTCAGTTGGAAAACCATAGACTTCGACAGTATTGATGTCACAACCATAGCAGTTCATGTCGAGTTCTAGCTCGAATGGGACGCTGGTGCCATTGGCACGGAGATCGCCAACTTTGACTACTCGAGCGGCCGTGACTTGTCGATCAAAGGGATCGCATACGGTGCCTTGCAAGCTTGCGTAGGATGTAACAAATGCTGCAGCAATCTCGTTCTTGACTTCGTCCGTGAACTCCGGATTTGTCATCGTACTAGCACACGTGTACTGCAGCTCGAGGGTAATATTCTTTTTGAACAGAGGGCTGACTTCGGTAGTACAAGGATATCTGTAGATGAAGTCGTTGGGGATCTGACGGGTCATGGTAATATTCAGACCAGTACTGGTTTCGAGAGCTGTCTCGAACTCTTCAATCTTCGGCAAGTTCACGACGATCGTCGTGTCCAAACCGCAAAAGCAATTGGACTTGGCTTCAATGTCTTCCAACTCTCGCAGTAGCAGGTCTTGGCGACTGGTACCAAACGCTGCATTTCCCACGGCCTTCTCGAACAGGGCGCGCTTTCTCGCGCTGACCTGATTGGATAGCTGGAATAGGTCATTCCCGCAGCCTTGACAGACGCCAGAAGACAGAAGGACTATAGGAAGCGGGCCTTGTTCTGACGCAGTAGGAGTACCAAAAGTCGGACTTGTCGTTGGGACGGGAGTGGATGTCGGCGACGAAGACTGAGTAGGGGAGGAAGATGGCGCGTCCTGGAGTAGGCGATGTCCGCCGAGACGATTTCCGGAAAGCTCGGATTCGTCGTCTTCTTCTTCAACAAGATCAGTAGAAGACGTCTCAGGCTTCATCCAAAGGCGTCTTTCCTCGTCTTGGAAGATCACCCGGACGCTCTTGAAAACACGAAATTCGCGATTGCATGTCGCTGGATCGTCGGCTGCGAAAATCGAGTTGAGAATCTCCAAGGCTGTGGCTTCCAGTTCAGCAGGAGGCAACGCTCTTGCCGCCGCTCCATCGGCAAAGGTCACCTCGATGGCAGAATCAAAGATGGCTCCAAAATCGCAGTCGGCCACGGAAAGGTCCGGACATTCCAAGGTGGAAGAGATATTCGCCAGCCTTGCTTGGAGTTCTCCGATCACGTCCCTCTCTTGCATGGCACGGTCCGCAATGGGATCGACAGGGCAGGTACAGTTTCGTTCCTGTAGATGGCGGCTTGTTCTTCTTCGCGTGTTGTCGCTCACCGAGGAGAGATCCAGGCCCGGGATGTCGTAGAGGCCGATATCGGCAACGTTACAGCTCTCATCATCGCTCTCCAAGCAGTACAGGGTACCGGTCACTTCGACCTCGATTCCAAGCTTGCCTTCGTCGGTCACGGTTCCTTCGTCAACAATGGTAGCAGTGTCTACCTGACGAAAGTACGGATCGCAGTATTTGTTGGCCAGGCTGTTGAAAGAAAGGACGTAGGCGCCAGTCAGGCTGGCCTTGTCATTCTCCGAAAGCGTACCACACGCTTGATTGAGCTCGATAATGGTACGGAAGACGAAAGGAATCGCCACTCCTCCAGGGCACGCTTGGAGGTTTCGTCCAGCAAGCAGCATGAGAGGATCCGCATCAGTAGAACTACCGTTAGCAGTTTCCTTATCAGCAGCAATACTACTATCGAATTTGTTCGTTCCTTTACCGCCGCCGGTGGTGGGGGGAATCACAAGTCTCTCCAATCCAAGAACCGTCATCTTGTTGTTGCTGCTGCTGCCTCCTCGTCCGAGTTCCGAGTTGACCTTTTCAATGATGAGTTTGCGGACGTCGTCGTCGGTCGTAGAAGGTTGATTGGCTTCGCAATCCCTGCAGGCGAAGCCTTCGGCTTGAATAGAGAGGAGCGCCAAATCTTCTTGCTTGATGGTGGTGCTTGTAACAGTAGTAGTAGTAGCCGAGCCTGCTGCTTCATCTGTAGTACTGGTAGGATCATCTTCTTCTTTTTGGGGGTCAAGGAGAAACACAGTCACTTTATCGATTGACTCTGTGCAAGACGAGGCGGTGGAAGAAGCACCACCGCTCGAGGCCTTGAATACGTCCAAAATGACCTTTTCCACCCGAGAAATAAGATGGCGACGACTCTCCTTCAGGTCGATAACCACATTGTTGCTGCTCCCTTGAACGGAAGCTAAATACCACTTGTCCACCGGCTTGTCGCATGCTGTCTTTGAAGCCTCGATATGCGAGGTTCTATCAATCAGGCAGAGCAGCAGAAAGAAAGCTATTAGTCGCAAAAAGTCCAACCTCATTTTGTTGTTGTGTTCTGTTGTTGCATGTTGTGTTATGCGTTGCTGTGAAAACAATCATGCACGGCGCAGACATGCCTTTTTTTTATGTATTATGGGCTTGCTCGTGCTTTTTGGACATTCGGCGTCGGCGCACGGTCGGTGTTGGTTGCAAGTTTCCTTTTGGCTTGATCGTACAAAATTCGCGGTCTTGCGTCTCGACAAAAATAAGTCCCTTCATCAACATGAATGATGATGCATGCCTGAGGATCACTTTCGAACGTACATTATATGCCCCCCTGTTCTGAGGACACAAGCTTCTTCCAATGATACTGAAGGAAGATTCGAAGCTTCCGATTGCCCCATCAATGGCCCCGATCTTGGCAGTCCTGCCTGTCAGCGCGTGAGACACATGAAATAATAATCAACGCATGGGACTCCAAAGCAAATGGAGTAGAGCACTGTGGGCGTGCCAAGCCAAAACATACACACCGGCAGCTGTCCATCACCAAGCAAAGTGGCGAGAACAAGGCGTGAGAGAGGTTGAGTCTGGTAAGAATCCACGATATTCAAGAAAGACTCTTGTCTAATCGCCAGCATACCAGTAGCGGCCAACTATTATTTGATCGTCGCGTACGTAGCGTGGGTAGAGTACTGGTACGGACCGGTACTGGTGTGCCAGGTACAGTACTGTACAAGTACAGCGTCTACCGGAACGGTACTGTACGTACTGTATGTACCTGTAGCGCTACCGGTCGGGCGGGGTGCGGCGCATGGACCGGGCTGATGTCACTTCGTTGGCGGGGACAAGCCGCCGACGTTTGCCATTATTTGCACCGTCTTCGTGATAAGTTGGGATGCTGTCACAAAGCAATCAGCAGAAGGGCGCGGGGTTGTTGTTGGTTCACTATTCGGAGCCTCATGGGGCGAGAGCAAAAGCTCCTTGCAAGGAACTCCATTAGGCTATGGTTTAGGCGCGGGGGTTTGTTGAAGAAAAGGAGCTTCATTGGGCGCTTGTTCAACAATAGGAGCGTCATTGGGCGCACCAAAAGGAGCTTCATTGGGCGCACCAAAAGGAGCTTCATTGGGCGCACCAAAAGGAGCTTCATTGGGCGCACCAAAAGGAGCTTCATTGGGCGAGGAGGTGTCAAAGCTGCACAAGTCCGGCTCATAAATGATCTGAAAAGGGGCGCGATAGGCATTGATGTGGATCAGAATATCATCTTTGTCATTCGCGTCGCAGGCGTCAAGAAAACCATTGCCATAAAGGTCGCCCAGAAATACGATGTCGCTGCAGGGGGATTGATCGATGTTTGGGACAATCGACAGTGTAACCAACGGGTCTGCGCTCTCTTGAAAAATAAAACGAAACAAACCACCACTGCATCCTTTACAGAGAAAAAACATGTTTTCATAAAAACAATCTAGGCCGCCTCCTCCCTCCACTTCAAGTCGTCGTTGAGTTCTTTCGTTGAGAGTCCCCTCCTCTTCACGTGCCGTTCTTCCCTTTTGAGTCCCTTCCTCTTCACGTCGTCGTTCTCTACCCGCCGGTCCCTCGTTACCGTCATCGCCACACCCACCGAAATACGGCAACCAAGGATTGAACGGGTGGTTTGTCCAGTCAAGCAAGCATCCTTCACATTCAGAGTCGCCGGCGCAATTGCATTGGCCGATATTAAGTTGTTCATAGACGAAACCAAGGTTTTGGTCAAAGCAAGGAGCTTCTCCACCATGAAGTCGGTACTTGAAGTTGTCAGAGGACGTGAGCGCAACTAAACTGTCGGCTGTTATGGGAACCCGTGGGCAACAAACTGTATTCAGCTCTTCACAGAAGAAGCAAAATTCGCTACTCGGAAGAATAAGCGCGTCGGCCTCGTCACAACCGAGATCTTCACATGATTCTCCGTCATATGGGATGACAGATAACTCAAAATCGGGAAAGTTTCCGTCAGGAACGATGTCAACGTACAGCAATTCTTCGTTGTTCGGTACTACATTGTACATCACAAAGTTATCCGCGCCAAAAGTTGCGACGCATGTATCGTCGTACCAGGAAGAAAATGTGCTATCCGCGACTGGGGTATCATTGTCTTCAAAATTCGCCCCCGCTTCCATGGGGAAGCCAGTCTTTGCCTCGTCTCCGCAAGAAAGCCCAACGTAAATAGAGCCAGCGCAATCGCCAGATATGAGAACCATAAAGGTGCCTTTCTGTTCCAAAACGAATTTTCCTGGTGCCTCGTCCAGATCGTTCAGAGCCAAATCCGAAAGACTTTCGACTGGCTCCCAATCTTGGCACGGCAATATGTTGTCTGTTGCTGTCCCGACATTCTCCCACAATTGAATCGCATCGCACGCACTGGTACCCTGATCCGTTTTGACAACGATCGTATCACCTTGTTTGCCGTCGTAAAAAAAAGCAACCTTCAGCGCATCATTCTCGATGATGTCGAACTTGTTATCCTCCGGAAGACTGGCAGTTTTGGTGTACTCATAATCACCGGATGTTTCAAAGTCTTGTGGGTCTTCAGTTATCGTCTCGATATCAGCTTCCAGAAAACAAGATAATGGCCCCGTCGGAGCTGAACTGGGAGACGAGCTGGGCGACCGAGAAAGTTGTTCGGCGCGGATCTGATAGGTTCCACCAGTCCTAATTTGAGGGTTCACCGCCGTCGTCAAAAAGAAATAAAACTCATCGCTGTGAAAACAATCATGCACGGCGCAGACATGCCTTTTTTTATGTATTATGGGCTTGCTCGTGCTTTTTGGACATTCGGCGTCGGCGCACGGTCGGTGTTGGTTGCAAGTTTCCTTTTGGCTTGATCGTACAAAATTCGCGGTCTTGCGTCTCGACAAAAATAAGTCCCTTCATCAACATGAATGATGATGCATGCCTGAGGATCACTTTCGAACGTACATTATATGCCCCCCTGTTCTGAGGACACAAGCTTCTTCCAATGATACTGAAGGAAGATTCGAAGCTTCCGATTGCCCCATCAATGGCCCCGATCTTGGCAGTCCTGCCTGTCAGCGCGTGAGACACATGAAATAATAATCAACGCATGGGACTCCAAAGCAAATGGAGTAGAGCACTGTGGGCGTGCCAAGCCAAAACATACACACCGGCAGCTGTCCATCACCAAGCAAAGTGGCGAGAACAAGGCGTGAGAGAGGTTGAGTCTGGTAAGAATCCACGATATTCAAGAAAGACTCTTGTCTAATCGCCAGCATACCAGTAGCGGCCAACTATTATTTGATCGTCGCGTACGTAGCGTGGGTAGAGTACTGGTACGGACCGGTACTGGTGTGCCAGGTACAGTACTGTACAAGTACAGCGTCTACCGGAACGGTACTGTACGTACTGTATGTACCTGTAGCGCTACCGGTCGGGCGGGGTGCGGCGCATGGACCGGGCTGATGTCACTTCGTTGGCGGGGACAAGCCGCCGACGTTTGCCATTATTTGCACCGTCTTCGTGATAAGTTGGGATGCTGTCACAAAGCAATCAGCAGAAGGGCGCGGGGTTGTTGTTGGTTCACTATTCGGAGCCTCATGGGGCGAGAGCAAAAGCTCCTTGCAAGGAACTCCATTAGGCTATGGTTTAGGCGCGGGGGTTTGTTGAAGAAAAGGAGCTTCATTGGGCGCTTGTTCAACAATAGGAGCGTCATTGGGCGCACCAAAAGGAGCTTCATTGGGCGCACCAAAAGGAGCTTCATTGGGCGCACCAAAAGGAGCTTCATTGGGCGCACCAAAAGGAGCTTCATTGGGCGAGGAGGTGTCAAAGCTGCACAAGTCCGGCTCATAAATGATCTGAAAAGGGGCGCGATAGGCATTGATGTGGATCAGAATATCATCTTTGTCATTCGCGTCGCAGGCGTCAAGAAAACCATTGCCATAAAGGTCGCCCAGAAATACGATGTCGCTGCAGGGGGATTGATCGATGTTTGGGACAATCGACAGTGTAACCAACGGGTCTGCGCTCTCTTGAAAAATAAAACGAAACAAACCACCACTGCATCCTTTACAGAGAAAAAACATGTTTTCATAAAAACAATCTAGGCCGCCTCCTCCCTCCACTTCAAGTCGTCGTTGAGTTCTTTCGTTGAGAGTCCCCTCCTCTTCACGTGCCGTTCTTCCCTTTTGAGTCCCTTCCTCTTCACGTCGTCGTTCTCTACCCGCCGGTCCCTCGTTACCGTCATCGCCACACCCACCGAAATACGGCAACCAAGGATTGAACGGGTGGTTTGTCCAGTCAAGCAAGCATCCTTCACATTCAGAGTCGCCGGCGCAATTGCATTGGCCGATATTAAGTTGTTCATAGACGAAACCAAGGTTTTGGTCAAAGCAAGGAGCTTCTCCACCATGAAGTCGGTACTTGAAGTTGTCAGAGGACGTGAGCGCAACTAAACTGTCGGCTGTTATGGGAACCCGTGGGCAACAAACTGTATTCAGCTCTTCACAGAAGAAGCAAAATTCGCTACTCGGAAGAATAAGCGCGTCGGCCTCGTCACAACCGAGATCTTCACATGATTCTCCGTCATATGGGATGACAGATAACTCAAAATCGGGAAAGTTTCCGTCAGGAACGATGTCAACGTACAGCAATTCTTCGTTGTTCGGTACTACATTGTACATCACAAAGTTATCCGCGCCAAAAGTTGCGACGCATGTATCGTCGTACCAGGAAGAAAATGTGCTATCCGCGACTGGGGTATCATTGTCTTCAAAATTCGCCCCCGCTTCCATGGGGAAGCCAGTCTTTGCCTCGTCTCCGCAAGAAAGCCCAACGTAAATAGAGCCAGCGCAATCGCCAGATATGAGAACCATAAAGGTGCCTTTCTGTTCCAAAACGAATTTTCCTGGTGCCTCGTCCAGATCGTTCAGAGCCAAATCCGAAAGACTTTCGACTGGCTCCCAATCTTGGCACGGCAATATGTTGTCTGTTGCTGTCCCGACATTCTCCCACAATTGAATCGCATCGCACGCACTGGTACCCTGATCCGTTTTGACAACGATCGTATCACCTTGTTTGCCGTCGTAAAAAAAAGCAACCTTCAGCGCATCATTCTCGATGATGTCGAACTTGTTATCCTCCGGAAGACTGGCAGTTTTGGTGTACTCATAATCACCGGATGTTTCAAAGTCTTGTGGGTCTTCAGTTATCGTCTCGATATCAGCTTCCAGAAAACAAGATAATGGCCCCGTCGGAGCTGAACTGGGAGACGAGCTGGGCGACCGAGAAAGTTGTTCGGCGCGGATCTGATAGGTTCCACCAGTCCTAATTTGAGGGTTCACCGCCGTCGTCAAAAAGAAATAAAACTCATCGATCGCGCTCTGCGAATTACCCAGTACTGACTGCCACAGCTGAAAAAGTCCACTCACAGTATAGTAGTCAGTGACGAGTCGTCTACGCCCATGCAGACCGGCCACATCGCCTTCTGCTTCTTCTTCTTCGTCGTCTTCTATCATGCGACGACGACAACCCCCCGCGAGAATGGACGCCACATTCACGGGTGTGCCCATCGCGATCTGGTTGTATTTCGGATCGCAAGGAAAGGGAACCTGAGCGCGTTTCTGATCATTGTACCTGTTCACAACAGCCGCGCTTATGGCATCGATATCACCGGCAGTCACGCATTGCCCGTCCGTACGTCGGAAAGAGTATGAGAAATCGAATTGCACAGTCGGTGCTGTTCCTGTGAAAGTAGCTGGGCACTGAACCTCAGTCGCAACGGGCAAGCCGCAGATGGATGGATGTGCATCCCATGGAGCGGTACCAAAGACAGTTTTCAACACAGCCTGTACTGCCGCAAGACTAGGGGCGCTCTTTCGACCTTGTGCACCAGCATCACAAACGCACGTCGTCGCTTCAAGTCGGCGTTCACGATGACGCTCATCCATTCCATAGCCAGCTTGGTGACCCTCGTCGCCGTCCAAGTCAAGGTCGTCGAAATCGAGGGAAAATTCTAGTTGTCTCTGCCTGGTGACACTGCTATTTCCAAAGAGGGGGATAGGACTGCCAAGGGCTTTGCAGTCTCTACATAGGCCAGTCACACTGAATTCGGCAACATAGTTGAAGCATCCAGTAGTTTGCTGTAATTCACGACCGCGGACGTTATGTCTTCGAGTGCTACCGGTGACCCGTCTAGCCGAACCAGTCTTGTACGTCAGCGAAATGGTGTTGCGAAAGTACTCGTCGCATAATTGTTGAGCAAGACTGTTGTAGGCGGCCGCGATCGCGTTTCCTAGCCCTTGAAGGTCGCCAACATTGTTCGATAACGTGACCCATTGGTAGGCCGAAAATCTAAATTGCAGAGTATCAATTGTAAAGAGTTCTTGGGGCTTGGAGCAATTCACTTGACTCAGATCGACCTTCGGTTCACCGACAATCGTGATATTCGCGCTCTTTTCGGCGACTTTCGCTTGAACGTCCTCGACGAATGAAGTTACATTCAGTTGGGGAGAGAAAGGGATGGATCCGATCGGGCAGTAGCAATCCGACTCTGGACCATCCGTCGTCGTCTCGAGACCAGTGACAGGGTCGATTTGTAAGAAACGAGGAAGACTCGGATCAAACGATGTCAAACCGTGATAGTAATAGTCAAGCTCGGATGACGAATCAAGCATCATCCTCCTTCCATTGCTGACTTGATTGCTGCCGAAGAAGTTGCTGGGACAGCCGTTACAAACACCCGTGGCCGAGAGCAACACAAAGGCAGTTGCTGGGGGCGGGGTGAATGTCGGAGCCGACGAGGGCGATGACGACACGTTGAAAACTAGCAGCTCGTCCTCAAAGACCGAGGGATCCAACGTTTGTTGGTCTTGAAGCATACGACTAAGACGTCGTTCTGGTGTTTCGGTCCCATTGGAGCCGACTTCCAGACTGTTGTACACAAAGTTGAGAAAGAACTCCGAGTCGGTCACGAAGCCGAAAAGGTCGTTACATTGGGTCTCATTTCCCCCATTGACCAGAGCGCTCAAGGTTTCGACGTAGGCCTCTTTCAGGATTTGGGCCATCTCTTCTGGTGTCAGAGAATCATCAAGCTGAATTTCCAACAAGATGTTCGTCGCGAAAGTCCGACCAAAGTCGCATTCGGTAGTGTTCCCGATACAGGTCAACGATGTTGGAAGAGCTTGCAAGATAGGGTCCAAGGCAGCAGTTACATCCGCCTCGAGGACGGCCCGTCGCGGTAGGTCGGCATCACATTCACAGGTCTGGTCTTCCATCCGACGACTTCTTCGTCGTAGGGGTACTACTCCTAGACCTTCTTCTTGTTCCGATAGTGTGCGTCGACGACCGAAACCTCCCGAGAGGGCGTTGTCGGACAAACCTTGTTCTTCCTCAGTTGGAAAACCATAGACTTCGACAGTATTGATGTCACAACCATAGCAGTTCATGTCGAGTTCTAGCTCGAATGGGACGCTGGTGCCATCGGCACGGAGATCGCCAACCTTGACAACTCGAGCGGCCGTGACTTGTCGATCAAAGGGATCGCATACGGTGCCTTGCAAGCTTGCGTACGACGAAACGAACGCGGCAGCAATCTCGTTCTTGACTTCGTCCGTGAACTCCGGGTTTGTCGTCGTACTAGCGCACGTGTACTGCAGCTCGAGGGTAATATTCTTTTTGAACAGAGGGCTGACTTCGGTAGTACAAGGATATCTGTAGATGAAGTCGTTGGGGATCTGGCGGGTCATGGTAATATTCAGACCAGTACTGGTTTCGAGAGCTGTCTCGAATTCATCAATCTTTGGCAGGATCACGACGATCGTCGTGTCCAAACCGCAAAAGCAATTGGACTTGGCTTCAATGTCTTCCAACTCTCGCAGTAGCAGGTCTTGGCGACTGCTACCAGACGCTGTCGTACTTCCCATGGCCTTCTCGAAAAGGGCGCGCTTTCTTCTGCTGACCTGATTGGATAGCTGGAATAGGTCATTCCCGCAGCCTTGACAGACGCCAGAGGACAGAAGGACTATGGGAAGCGGGCCTTGTTCTGACGTAGTAGGACTACCAAAAGTCGGACTGGCCGTTGGGACGGGAGTGGATGTCGGCGACGGAGACTCAGTAGGGAAGGAAGATGGCGCGTCCTGGAGTAGGCGATGTCCGCCGAGACGATTTCCGGAAAGCTCGGATTCGTCGTCTTCTTCTTCAACAAGATCAGTAGAAGACGTCTCACGCTTCATCGAAAGGCGTCTCTCTTCGTCTTGGAAGATTACCCGGACGCTCTTGAAAACACGAAATTCGGGATTGCATGTCGCTGGATCGTCGGCTGCGAAAATCGAGTTGAGAATCTTCAAGGCTGTGGCTTCCAGTTCAGCAGGAGGCAACGCTCTTGCCGCCGTGCCATCGGCAAAGGTCACCTCGATGGCAGAATCAAAGATGGCTCCAAAATCGCAGTCGGCCACGGAAAGGTCCGGACATTCCAAGGTGGAAGTGATATTCGCCAGCCTTGCTTGGAGTTCTCCGATCACGTCCCTCTCTTGCATGGCACGGTCCGCAATGGGATCGACAGGGCAGGTACAGTTTCGTTCCTGTAGATGGCGGCTTGTTCTTCTTCGCGTGTTGTCACTCACCGAGGAGAGATCCAGGCCCGGGATGTCGTAGAGGCCGATATCGGCAACGTTACAGCTCTCATCATCGCTCTCCAAGCAGTACAGGGTACCGGTCACTTCGACCTCGATTCCAAGCTTGCCTTCGTCGGTCACGGTTCCTTCGTCAACAATGGTAGCAGTGTCTACCTGACGAAAGTACGGATCGCAGTATTTGCCGGACAGGCTGTTGAAAGAAAGGACGTAGGCGTCAGTCAGGCTGGCCTTGTCATTCTCCGAAAGCGTACCACCACACGCTTGATTGAGCTCGATAATGGTGCGGAAGACGAAAGGAATCGCCACTTCTCCAGGGCACGCTTGGAGGTTCCGTCCAGCAAGCAGCATGAGAGGATCCGCATCAGTAGAACTACCGGTAGCAGTTTCCTTATCAGCAGCAATACTACTATCGAATTTGGTCGTTCCTTTACCGCCGCCGGTGGTGGGGGGAATCACAAGTCTCTCCAATCCAAGAACCGTCATCTTGTTGTTGCTGCTGCTGCCTCCTCGTCCGAGTTCCGAGTTGACCTTTTCAATGATGAGTTTGCGGATCTCGTCGTCGGTGGTATAAGGTTGATTGGCTTCGCAATCCCCGCAGGCGAAGCCTTCGGCTTGAATAGAGAGGAGTGCCAAATCTTGTTGCTTGATGGTGGTGCTTGTAACAGTAGTAGTAGTAGCCGAGCCAGCTGCTGCTTCTTCTTTAGTACTGGTAGGATCATCTTCTTCTTCTTCTTCGGGGTCAAGGAGAAACACAGCCACTTTATCGATTGACTCTGTGCAAGACGAGGCGGTGGAAGAGGCACCACCGCTCGAGGCCTTGAATACGTCCAAAATGACCTTTTCCACCCGAGAAATAACATGGCGACGACTCTCCTTCAAGGCGATAACCACATTGTTGTTGCTCCCTTGAACGGAAGCTAAATACCACTTGTCCACCGGCTTGTCGCATGCTGTCTTTGCAGCCTCAATATGCGAGGTTCTACCAATGAGGCAGAGTAGCAGAAGGAACGCTGGTAGTCGCAAAAAGTCCAACATCATTTTGTTGTTGTTGTTGTTGTTGTGAAAAAAAGGTCGTGGAATCGGCGCAGACTTGCCTTTTTTATGTGCTTGCTCGTGCTTTTTTGGACATTACGCGTCTCTGGGCGCACGTTCGGTGTTGGTTGCATTCGAATTCTGGCCTAATCGTACAAAACTCGCCTTCGTGTTGCGTCTCGACAAAAATGAGTCCCTTCAACATGCATGCCTGAGGATCACTTTCGAAAGTACAGTATATGCCCCACTGTTCTGAGGACACAAGCTTCTTCCAATGATACTAAAGTAAGACTCGAAACCATAAATCGAAGGGACCACATCTTCCAGTTGTCCCATCAATGGCCCCGATCTTGGCAGTCCTGCCAGCGCGTGAGACACTTGAAATAATAATTAGAGTCTCCATAGAGTGAACGCTACCGAAATGTACGAGCGAGCCGTACGTACGAACCGCCAGCTGTAGAGACAGTGCATACAGTATTTTGCATTTTCCGTACACGTCTTAACGCACTATCAATCATCCACAAAGACTTTTCTACCTTCATGCGGAAGAACATCCAGGAACATCGGCCTTGCTTCCACGAGAGGCCTTCAGAATGTCCGAGTGTGGTTTGGCGCTGGCAGCGCGAGATTGCGTAACTCATGGGAGCGCAGCACGGCGCACGCGATAATACCCAATCAATGGTATCTCAATGGAATCTCACCATAGGAAACAGTCAATTGAAAACACGAAACATTTAAATTGTAACGCATGTCAATAAGAAATAAAAATAGATCAATTTAATATAAAATCGCCTCGATTAATGTAACGACGATAAATGAGTCAGTCCTTCAACGGTTGAGTCTTACACCAACAGGAAGGGTGTTGCGATATGTTGATATCAGACTCATACAAATATTAAGAATCGCCCCGGCAAAATTTTTTTGCCAGTTTTGCCACTCCGGCAAAATTTTGAGGCCAATAATACTACTTATTTAACATCAAAACAGCATGCGAGAGGCCAATATTCTTACAAATTTTCGAGGTGCCAGAGGATCGTCGGGGCTATGGAACGAGTTTTGGCCCAAGATTCGGCGTATAGCTCAATTGAGGGTCTCTTGAGCGAATGGAACGAAAAGTTTGTTGGGGTTTGTAGGAGTAAAGTCTCCAATTTTGAGGTTTGGCTCAAAGAGCAAGGGTTCATGGAAACACAAAAAGCAAGAGGAAAATTCGCAGCCATTTCGTAATGGTTGCGAATTTCCAGATGAGACCAATTACAATTAGTTAAAGCGTATCTTACGCTATCTATAGATGCTATTATATTTACAGTAATACAAGTATTCGTAGAGAAAAGTGGCGACAAGCACCATTTTCATGGTCAAAAAGAAAAATTCGTTGCGACGAAGCGACGATCGGCATTGCTCGAATCTCGAGCCTAAGTCGAAGCGCCTCTACAATTTACTACTTGGGAATCTTCCCCCAAGGTCGGCCGCGGATTCCCCCAAA
This sequence comes from Nitzschia sp. pyKryTriq1, assembly GCA_956465555.1. NCBI lineage: Eukaryota > Bacillariophyta > Bacillariophyceae > Bacillariales > Bacillariaceae > Nitzschia > Nitzschia sp. pyKryTriq1. The sequence goes on from OY101129.1 coordinate 34,616, forward strand.
GTAGGGATGTGTGTTTTTCGATCCAACTTGGAGCAAAAAGTGCCCGTACATCTACGTAGAAATGTACCAGGAAACACACTCCAAATTGCTACACGAAATGTCCGTACAATCGTACCAGAGCTAAACTTTTAGAGGGTCGAATTGCTTTCTTTTCTTTCTACGGCCTCTGACGTGACCCCTGGTACTGAATTCAAAAAGGCGGAAACCACAGAACATGCCAGAAATTATTTAAGGGAAAATAGATTATTCATTTAAGGCAAAGTACAGTCCACTACTTTTCGATGCACAGTCTACTGGATTTAGGGGTCAATAACCGCCAGAAGCAGCCGTTACCGTCTCACTTAGGGACAACTGCAGTTTCGTCTGGCCATCCACCGCGTAAGAGCAATGGGAAACGGGCCTTATTTGCCGCCCGGCAAAAAGAAGGGCCTGAGGCTAAATAGGGCACGTGGCGCGCCGTAGGCGCCCGTTCAACCAGTACCAGCGCAAATTTTGCCTGGCAAAAGACAGAGGTAGATTAAGGTATAAATAATAATATTGAAAATGAATGAAAATAATAATATCATGAAAATGAAAAATAAATAATTGAAAATGACCGCCCGACCGCATGGTGTACTGTACCGGTACCGGTAGGTACCGGTAGCGTCGTCTTGCGGCTTGCTCTATCATACTTGAAAACCCGCAATACTATTACTGTCGTGCTGCTACGCTGTACATCTTGTTTTTCGTACCCATATCATCATCATAAGCACACAAACAAGCAAGCAAGCTACAAGAATAACATTTCTCTCTTACGATAATAATAATAATAATACTGTACCATGAACGGTAGTATTAGTATTAGCAGTCATCATCATCATCATCAGCAGCAATTGCAGGCACAAGCACCACAAGGAGAAGAAGAATATACCGATTATTCCTGTTCGACCGCGTTGGAACGTTTGAGCCGCGATGTCGAAACCGTCTTGCGGACCTGGCATGTCGACAAGGGGTGTGATCGTCACGTCAGCGTGGGTATGGGTATTGAAAGCAGTACTGCTACTACTACTGCTGGTAGTGGTGGTAGTGATCACAACAACACCTCCTCCTTTATGAATACTACAACGACGCCCCTCATTCGATCCAATACCATCAGTTGGCACATTCCCGTCACTACAAAACAAGGCCGGACTACCGTCACGGTCGATTTGGAATTGGCACTGTGGGATGCTCCTACGGGTAATAGTGGAAGTGGAGGAGATAATACTCTTGCAAACTATAATGATGATTACTACGAAGACGACGAGTTCTATCTTCGGCAAGGTCATCGGCATCGTCGTCGTCCCATGGTCGAGACTTCGACAAGTACATGTCCGCAGGACCAAGAGAGTAGTGCGGAGCTCTCTCCTCTCGTCAAGTCTCTGCAACAGCGTCAACTGAATAATAATAATAATAATGGCAGCGGTGGCGGTGGTATCCTCATCATGCCCACTCATGATGGATTGTTTGACAACTTTGCTCAACTCTTTGGGATTGGACAACACATTTCGTTGTCCTTGATCGGTGGTACTGGTGGTAGTGGTGCTAATGATGATGATGATGGGAGTGGCATGAATAATAATCAATGGATGAACATGAACATGAATATGGATCCCGATTTGGTGGAATTCTTGGCGACGAATCAATTGCAACGTCATGCGATTGGATTGACGCCGCTCCACTTGTCGGCGACGCTTTCGTCGTGGCTCCAAACCGCGCTCAATATTGCCACATGCAATTGTACCTGTGCCATTCCTGCCATTGGTGTGTGGGGCGTATACCGACCCAACCACAATCACAACCACAATTACCATCACATTGCTGCTGCTGGTGCTGGTGGTGGTGCTGGTACTTCTACTACCTGGAGCGTGCCTTCGGGAAACAACAATAATAGTAATGGCGGAACTCCTGGTGTTCCTTCGTCTTCGGACTACTACTTGTTGGGAACGACCATTCAAACCAAGGAAGACATGGAGACTATGAGGATGATGATGATGACGACGATGAACGGGAATGCTCCATCATCTCCATCACCACCATCACCTTCACCACCCCAAGGCATTCCCGTCTTCCCTCAATGGGCGCAAGCCTTTATCAATACCAATACCAATACCCAAAACCAATCCAAAAAACAACCACGACTTTCCCTCCCACCCGTTTCGTCGGCCTATCAACGACGGGCCCAACATTCCTTTTGGAATACGCAATTTGTACCACCCTTGGTATGCGGACAAGTGCAAGGCTTTGAATTTCGACGCGATATTCCCACCACGTCGGCGACCATGTGGATTTCGGGAATGACCACGAATACTACTAGTAGTACTAGTACTACTAGCATTGGGAACAACAAGAACAAGAACAACAACAGCAATCCTCATCACGCTACTACTACTACTACTACTCACATTAGTCCCCAACATTATCCATTGGCGACATGGGCCCGGGTGTTACTACAACATACCGAAGATACGTCTTGCTTGTTGGTCGGGGCACGACATGTCTTTGGGTGGTTCAAAAGCAAGGACAAGGGCAACAAGAGCAAGAGTAAAAATGGGGAAGAAGAACAAGAAGAATGGAGAGAAATGCCAATCACTGCATCAGCGTCATCATCATCATCATCAGCAGCAGCAGCAGCAGCATCTTCTTCTTCTTCGTTTGCCGCCTATCAACGAAATTGTCAAATCCAAGCCCGGAATTTGCTGCAAGATGCGTGGGAAAATAATACGACGGCATGGAGTACGAGTGCTGCAAGGAATGATGGATATTCTCATTCTCATTCTTCTTCCGACAACTACAACTACAACTACAACAATAGCAACAGAGGTCGACCTCCCGTGTGGGGACCCTTGGATGATCCCGTGGCCAGTGTCTATGCTACAACGACATGGAACGGAAGTACTCACAGTACCACCTCTACGAGTACTGGCAGTACTGGTAGTGGCAGTGTCGTGGTGGAGCCGCTTTGGGTCTTTCCCAGTCGCATCACATCCTTCAATAACAAATCGGGAAGCAAGTCGGGCAGCAATACCAGTAACAAGAAGGATTATATGGAAATGGAACGAGCCGTCGAGCAAACCATTTTGGATCCCCTTCAAAACCCTTCCCGATTTGTCGTGCAAGTGTATTTTGATCGAGACACCTCCGTGACACGACTGGCCGCGCATCAAAAATGTCTCTTGGCCGCCTTGATTCGATCGGCAACGTTACCGGGAGAAACGCTCTTGCATCATTTGACCGATGCTCAACTGGTGTCGTTGTGGGATGAAGAGGCCGGTAACCTCGTGGCCCAAAAATTGGCCACCTCGGCACACGTCGGATCGGCGACGCAACAGATTGTTCAAGCCATGGATTGGGCCAGTGGCATGGAAGAGATCATGACGATCGAACAAGCGGAACGTCGGATCCATCCTCTCTTGAATGGACATGCGATTTCCTTTGAATCGCCACCGGAAAATGATAATGATGACGACGGTAATGGTCATCGCTCCTCCTCCTCCAGTGATAACGACCAAGTATTATCATTGCTATGCCGTCCCTTTACCAAGGCAGCTCCACTGGGACGACTCGTATCCCTACTGTTTGCACAATTGGCCAGTGTCCAAACATTGTCCAACATGTCCTTGTTGTGGCAGGTCTTTTGTCAAGAAATACGACGCAAATGGCAAGCCCGAGAATCCTTGCCCAATATGAGCACGTTGGTGCCTGGATTGGACGGCGCCCATGACCATTTGGACAATACTCACCGCGCAGCCGCAATGGCAATGGCCGCAGTGGCAGCAGGACATTCTTCTACCGGTAATCATCATAATCATCACAAGTCTCCTGAAGGAGCCGCCTTTTGGCATGGACAAGAACCCGATCCGGATCAATATCATTGTTTGATTGGACAAAAGTTACAAACCTTCCAAGTCGGTGTGGAATGTATTGTGGCACGAGAATTGTTGGAACAAGAAGTCATGCAAGCCTTTTTGGAACAAGGACAAGTCCCCAGTTCTTGTAACAACAACAGCAACAACAGCAACAATGTCACTGGTAAGGGCGACAAGAAACCTCCTGGATTGGAGGAAGAAGAGACCGACCATCGATGGCGACCGGTTGGAAGTGACAAGTTGATGGCCTCCCTCGAGAAAGAACCGGGCGAAATTTTATCCTCTTCTGCCGGCGAGCCACCCAAGATTATTTTGGAACCGCCCAGCAATAGCAGCAGCCACAACAAGAAGAAAAAGACCAAGAAAAGCAGCAGTATGGAAAGTACCAACACCAATACTATTAATAGTGTGACTGGTGAAAAGAAGGATTATGGTCCACCGGCCATTAATTCTGATTTGGAATTCTGGGTCATGGATCAACCGGGGTATGCTCCACGGGATGTGGCCCGAGTGACGCAACAAGTCCCCACGGCGGACGATACGGGCTTTGATTTTGTCGTGGCCGCGCCCTTGGATTTGGAAGACGTCGATGCCGATATGGATTCGGTCGATGCGTATTCTTCCCGACGACGAAGTACTAATACGACCACCAATAATGGATGGGAAGGTACCATTATGCAAGACAATGGAAGTCAACAAGACAATGATGAAGACGACGACGATGACGATGATGACGCTTCCGACGCCTCACATACTACGAATGGTAGTCTGAGCCAAGCGTACTTTGATGCAGCCGAAGCAGGAAGTATCTTTTCCACCAAGCATGGGTTCGTCACGTTGGATACCGTGGTCAATGTGGCCGATATGAAACGACGACCGGGCGCTCGTTGTCCGGTCCACAAAGTGACCCTTGGAACGGGAGATCAACTCTACGCACCGTACTTGCAACGTCCTTGTCCCCTGACGGACGATCTCGTGATGGAACGAAAGCACATGCTGGCAAGTGAACAACGAGAAGGCGAAAGCCGCAAAGCCGTCCTTCAAGCTCGCATTGAATTGGCCCATCGACTCCAGCGGCCCAAGCTGTTGAGTGACATGAGCGCCTTCAAGTCGGCGAATCCCAATGCTACGATTGACGACTTTACCAAGTGGTATGGGAATCCAGGAAGTCCTCTGGACGAGTACGATGACGACGTTCCTTTGCCAGAGGATGCCTCCTTGTCGGGTGCCTATTATGCATCTGCCGCCAAAAAATTGGACCGGGCCTCCGAGGCCATGAAGGTACTCATGGCGACTCGTGACTTTTGGGCCACGACTTGGGAACAAGCACCCGCCGTGCCAGCGGCCGAACAAGAACCTCTCTTTGACTTTGAAAGTACGGTGGAAATGGCCATTGACTATTTGGAGCAGATGCATCCTGCCAATCTGGTGAATCAAGTCATGGCCGTCAATCTATCTTCCGCCTACTTTGTCCTTGTATCTTCGGCTGATGAGGCGCTCAAGGTCGGATTGGTCAAGACGACCATCCAAAAGCTACGCGAAAAAGTTGATCGAGCGCTCCAACTCTTGTCGGACGACGCCACGGGGGCTCTCTTCCAACAGCAAGCCAACAACAACAACAGTAGTGACAATGGCAGTACTGCCACCGCTACGGCCAACCAGTACATCTCGGAAGAATCCATCTTTGCCTGTGAAGACGCTTGCAACTCTCTGAGTGTGACGGAAACCATGCTCTCTCGAGCCATTTCCCTGCTCAGTAAATTCCCCCACCAATATACTCTGGTGCAAGACTTGCTAAAACTAACCGACGGAACGACCGTCGCACTCACGGATCCTCTCGGCCGAAAGGGCTTTTTGAATGTCATCTACCAGCAGCAAAGGAATCATCCGACCTTTCTTGGCGCAGCAGCAAGTGGTGGTATTTCGGACAGTACTCCCCAACCTGTCCTTCGAGAGTATATATTGAGGAATTTGGATGATGAAAAGCCATGCCAATTAGCGGTTCGTCTGGGGGATTCCGATGCGTATTTGGGACGCGTCGAGAATGAGGGTGGCGTCCTCTTGGCAATTCTCAAGAGTTATACAGAGTAGTACAGTAGCTGGATCGATGGATCGGTCGATCATGCGAGGAAGCAATAACGGGGTATATCGAGAAAACAAAAGCTCTACTACTACCAACGATAATAATGTAATAACGTAATGATTCATGTTGAGACTTACTTCTACTACTACTTCTTCTACTAGTACTACTTGTACTACTACTACTTGTACTACTGCAACGATAGTCGCTTGGCAAATTCGGCCATGTAGGCATCGAATTGATAGATTTGGGTATGGTCCCAAATATGTCGGTACTCTTCTATCAGACGAAGCATTTCATGGTATTCCGATGCAGGACGAGACAAGATCCATTCCAACGACTCGTCAAAGGATTCTCGGGTGGTAACATTGACAAGATAGGTAAAATTCTTCCATGGAATATCACCCACATGGGGTAGAATATCATACTGGCCTGGGTCTGTAAAGAGAGGAATCGTCCTTGACAAGAGTAAATCCATGACGCGATTGGAACCCAAGGTATCTCCCCGAACATGGAAACCATATTTCGCTTGGATCAGAGCCGGACATTGTTGTCCCTCACCACAATGCGAGACCGAATAGGAGTGCTGCTGCTGCTGTAGGCTCGTATCATTATCATCATTGTTGTTGTTGCCACTGCCGGTTGTTGATGCTGATGATGATGATGATTTCGCTTCTAGTAGCCATTGACAAATATCACTCCTCGAAGCAAATCCTTTTTTGCCAACATGCAACGATGCTACCATGACAAAGTCGTGTGTCCTGTTGCGGCTGGTGGTGGTGGTGGTGGTCGTCGTGGTATCTTTATCTTCAGCAACACCAGTAGCATAATAATTATTGTTGTTGTTGCCGATGATCATAGCCGACGATGAAGATGATTCTTGCTTCTGTTGCTGCTGCTGCTGCTGTATTGGGCAAGGATTTCCTATTCGAAATGCAGGTATGACTGTTCTGCGCAAACCTCCTCCTGCTGGCGGCTGCTGCTGCTGCTTGATTCCTCGAGGAATCGGAGAGTGACCTTCAAAATTGATCATGTTGCATCGAAACAAATTCGGTTTGTCCGTCCGAGTATTTTTGCTGGGCGTGTTGTAATGACTATGCACAACGACATGATCCTTGCCTTGATTCCGTTGAAAGTATTCCGATTGTTCCAAATACGTATGCGCCCATTTATACGCCTTGTGGATCCGACCTCCTTTTCGTCCTCTTCCACCAAAACCGCCTCCGATAAAACATTCCTCCTTCCATGATGATGATGATGATGATGATGATGATGCTGATGGTGTGGCATTCATTTTCATTTGAACTTTCATTTGAACACACAAATCGTGCGAGGCGACGGCATTCAGTAACAGGGGTACAAAAAAGAGCTTGGCCTGGGATGGATCGTGGGTCCGCATCGGGTGACGGAGCGATGCTCGACTCAACCATAAATCGTCCGAATGTTTGTAGTTGGAATATTCGGTTCCATCATCTCGTCGAGTAGAAGTAGAAGTAGAAGTAAAAGTAGTAGTGGTAGTATTACTTTGTTGTTCTTGCTGCTTCTTTTTCTTTCCATTCTTGTTCTTCTTCTTGTTGTTGTTGTTATCTGTTGGCTCTTGAAACGCAAAGTTCATCCAGTGGAGAGGTGATTCTGCATATACGTAGTAGGGAACTTGGAGGAGTAGTGGTTTGTCCCTTGTACCAGTACTTTCTCCTCCTCCGAGGACGTGATGGTCACCCAGCATCATGAGCGATGTGCTGATCTCGGAAGAAGAAGAAGAAGCAGACGAAGAATGATAATAATATGCTTTCTCAAACTTTAGCTGTTGCATCACGAAGCAAGCCCCCAAGACTATTCCCACCGCCAGGCGGAGGACCCGCGGATGGTGCCGTCTAATACTAGTAGTAGTACCCATGATGATGACCAGGAGAGCTATACCTCGACTACCACCACCACTACTTCGCTGCTTTGTGAAATCTGAGATCGGATGAGCTGAAGGATGGACATACCACATCCGCGGGTCTTGCTCCCGCACCTCGCACCTACCGGCACAGCGGGAAGGTTACGGAGTAAGGGCGGGACACGGATCCCTAAAAACTTTTCATATATGCCGTGTCCCGCCCTTATCCCGCCCTCGAGTCTACACGGGTACCGGTGGAGTATCTACATGTACTTGTACGCAAGTACGAATACGTACCTTGTCGTCCGTGTGTGCGTCCGACGAATCTTCGAACAACTCGACTAACAACAACTGTACGACCACCGACAGAGGATCATTCTTGTTACTACTCTCTACTAGCTAGTAGTAGTAGTAGTAGTATTCCCTCGAACAAGAAGAACGACCCGTTGCTGACTTTCAAAAACTTCCAACAAAGTACGAGTACTGTAGTAGTAGTAGTAGTAGTAGATGTTATAACACTCTACTGTCCTCTGTACTAGTACGGTACTACTTTGTAAGCTATTACTACCGATCGTACAAGCTCGTTACGCGCCTTCCTCATGGTGTAGTACTACCCGAGGTATTGGGCCTGTTGTTGTTAACTACCTCCGGTGACGTTGAGCTTGCCCAGCATGGGATTCCAATCCCGGCAGAGGCTCGCGGGCACCTAGGCTGACCACTAATATGCGTACTTTAACTATCACTATCACCGTCCGAGTCCGGTTCAGAGTCGGACACAACGCGGGCTGGCGCATCCTCGTCTAGCGCTAGCGTTTGTTGTGACCACCAGTAGACTCTACTGGGTGCTGACCCGGTCTGTCGCTCGGCACGTTCACATTCTCGGAGGATAGGGCGGGTTGCCACCTTGTCGACAAAACTATTCTGGCGAACTGCGATGTAGTCTACTAGTAGTACTACTACTAGTTGGGAGCAGAAGCATGATGAGTACTCTACTCTAGTAGTAGTATGTCTTGCTTCTTCTGAGGATAATACATACAGTTCATAGTAATAGTAGTAGTAGTAGTAGTCTACTGAAATCGGTTGTTATTTTGAATCACCAAACAGAAAATTTTACTATATACACAGTAAAAACACCGGTATTTCTTTTTCATTGGGGAGTTTGAAAAAGAAGAAGAAGCAAAAAAAGTACAAAGAAAAAGAGAAAGAAAGAAACACTCGTTGCTTCTCTCTCCTCCTCCTCGTCATTAAATCGCATCGGGTCCTCCTCGTCCTCGGGTTTTACAACAACACCAGCAGGTATTGCAGTATGTATGTACAAATCGCGTTGTTTGCTTGCTTGCTTGCTTGTGTGCACCGGTACTACTAGTACAGTGGTACAGGACATGAAGAAGACGCAAGCAAGCAAGCCAGCAAGCAACCCGATTGTTGGACGAGGATGCAATGGATGGACGGATCGTTCATTGTTGTGTATATCGATTGCTGCTGGTGTTCTTGTTCTTGTTGTTATCAGAAGCAACAATCATCGAGGATGAGTAGTAGTAGTAGTAGTACGACGACCCACAACTACTAGTGCTTTGCGCAAAAATGTGGCTCCCTTGAGGATACTTTGAAGCGGCCGGGAAGTACCAGGAGTATGACGACGCATCTTGGCGGCCAAGGCCATGCGTCGGATACGTATTTCATCCGATTCCAAAGTCGCTTCACTGATTTCACGCATGGTAAATCCGGATGCGGTCAAACTGTAGTGTTGCAGAAGAAGAGGAGAGGAGGAGGAGAATGTGAGAAAGATGAGTCCGAAAGTACAACAACCATCGAAAAAACGACATAGCCATCAATATATTACTTACAGTGCAGCCCTATGTTCCTTTGTGAGAAGGAGTTCCTCCCCTCTTCGTCCTGATGATGGAAGACGTTGTAGTAGGTCATCGTATTCTTCCACCGACGCAATATGGTGGTATGACTTTCGTTCCCAACTCAAACTGACGGGCGGTCCTCCCATTCGCGGAACTCCGGCCCCGCCCAATATCATGGAATGTTCGTGAATTTGGAGCGATCCGAATCGGACCACACGGCGTTCTTCTTGTGGTTGTTGTTGTGGTTGTTCTCCGCGAGGAAAAACTACCGTGGTGGTGGTGGTGGTGGTGGTGGTGGTGGTTGGTGAAGAAGCAGCAGCAGCAGCAGAAGCAGCGAGGATCATTTCATCGCTACCTTCTTCGGCGGGGTCGACGATCATGCTGTCCGAAGTGATGCTGGTACTGCGAGCGGTAGTGCTTGCAACCGTCGAAACATCATCGTTGCTATCATCATCATCATCATCATCATCATCACGTTGAGAGGACGTTAGCGAAAGCTTCACAGCATCGGATGACAAGCAGAAGGACGACTTGTTGACAGAAGACGAAGAAGAACACGAAGATTGCTGCTGCTGCTGCTTCTTGGAGACATTGAGGATTCGAAGAGATACCATGTTTTAAAAATGAATACGATGTCGGGGTTGGAGCGTAATAGAAGATGTATGTATGTGTAGTTTATGTTTTGGATGGTACCGGTGAGCGGATGATGAGAAATAATAATGAGAATCGTACATTTTCGTTGGCTCCATCTTAATGATTCTCCCTGGATATCGGAGTATTTGTACCACGCACCCGGAACACTTTTTTCTACGTGTCCATAAAAGAGAGCTCGTGCTGGGGGGCACTAAGTAATAGGGAACTTGTCATCGAATTAATAAGCCATGAGGACCTACAATAAATTATCCGTAATATTTTTATCTCGCTCCTTCGCGCCCGTCGCGTGAGTGCGTCATTAGCGCGTAGTTCAGAACAGAACTTTTGTTCCAGATCACAAAAGGTCTTCGCTAATTTGACAACCGGAGGAATTAAAACTTCTTTTTACTTATAAGTCCACTTAAGCCAAAGTTGAAGTGATGGGTCAATTATCATCTATCTCCTCCGTGCGTGGTGGTACCACACATAACAAGCCGTAGACCGACCATGTTGTACCTCTGATGGCGTACACAGTACCGGTACAGGAGAACTGGCATACCGGTACCGGTACAAGTGCCGGCATCAGAACAACATACTGTACGTAGTTCTATCACAAACCAATCACGAATGCGTGCCTTTTCTCTCTCTTGTGATATTTCGAAGTGATGGAGGATGACGGGAAGGGGACAGACCGAAGTGGTTGAAGCAGACAGGTGGTCCGGATGCGAAACTAGCTGGAGCAGCGCTCAACGGTGCAGTCACGGGTAAGGGGGGTCCCCTCTTTAGTAAACCCCTTCTATTGCCAACACACCAACTACTGCTAGTACGTGACGTAGCCGTTGGTAGACGATGCGGATGATGATGATGATGATGATGACATCCTTGATGATGATTTACTTCTTCGTCGATGAGGACCATTGAAAGACAAACTAAGCTCATAATCCAATGAAGAAGAACTACAAAAAGTTCACACCGAGAGAGAGCGAGGGGAGGGTCGCGTCCATCATCATCATCATCGTCATCATCATCATCATCATCATTTACAAAATATTATCTTCTTCTTGTGACCACTCACTATTACTACTACTTGTTATTAGCATCCCAGTCCATAATGTCTATATTTCGTCGAAGCGACTACTACTACTACCAATACTAGCACTATAGTACTCTTGCTACTCTACTACTAGTAGTAGTAGTATACCGGTATACAAGAAGAATCGAGGACGTGGTTGTTATAGCAACACCACCACCACCACCACCACCACGACTACAACAACAACAACCATCATGCTGGCGAACAACAACAACAACCACAACAATGATAGGATGATGGATCATGATGCGCCGCCACAGCAACAAAAACAACAACAACAACACAAGAAGCGTCTTCCACCAGTCATGGTTCATTCGATCGACGATGAAGACGACCTCGACAATACTGCTGCTGCTACTACTAGTAGTGGTACCACGACTACTACTACTAGTAGTAGTAAGCAGCAAAAGCAGGTCTCTTTTTGCTTTTGGGAGTATCTTACTCCCAAGAGCGAGGATGATGATGATGATGATGATGACGATGATGATGATGATGATGATACTACTACTAATACTGGTAGTAGCAGTAAACCCAAACCCAATAATAAGATCGTCCAGGCCTTGGCAGTATCGGTAGCACCCAAAGATTGCAGTCGCATCGTCAAGGCCTTGACGGCCGCTTCGGCAGAAGTATTAAAATCATCTGCAGCAGCAGCAGCAGCAACAACAACAACATATGATGACTATGATAATATATTTGCATTGCCTCCTTCAATGAGTCATTTGAAACGAGTCAAAAAGAAGAAAATGAAAATGAAAAAGAAAAATAAAGCACAACCACCAGGACGACCACCATCACAAGAAAAGGACAAGAATGAGGAAAAAGAGCCGCACTACTCTACTACTAGCAACAACAGCAACAGCAACAGCAACAGCAACAAACGCCCACGTGTGGAGGGGACGAAAACTAGTACAAAGACGACGACGACGAACAATCGTCCTGATGATGATGATGATGATGATAATCGTCTGCTGATATTATTGGGACCGGTCGAACCACTCTCTAGCATTCTTCTTCGTCTTCTTCTTCTTGCGGAGCAGGACAACAAAGAGACGTCGAAAAATACTACTACTAATAATAATCATAATCATTGGAGGATGAACAAGAAAGAACAACAAGTCATTCGCCTGGTGCAAATCCTCAAGAAGCAGGAGGGTGGTGGTGGTGGTGGTGGTGGTATTGGAAAACAGCAACAACAACAACAAAAACAAGAAGAAGAAAGTAATCCAACCAACAACAACACCGCCGCCGCCACCACCACCACCATGGACTTGGACATCGGCATGGACATGAACGACGATTTTAAAAAGGTGGTATTACAGCAGTCCGGTGGCGGCGGCATCTTATTGGAGACCGTTCCAGTTCCGGCCCGGCCCCCGCAATCGCAAGCCGAAGCCAATTATGACAATCAATATTTGTGGCCAACCTATTTTTATCCCTTACAATCCAAAGAATATCAGCGACAACAGCTTGTTTTGAAACAAAAAGAAGAAACGAAACCAATGCAAGCGATTCTTCAAAAGTACTTTTACAACAACAACAACAACAACAACAATGACAACAACAACAACACAACCAACAACGAGGACCTGATGATGGTGCGAAAAGAACAGACAGCCACAACCCCATCTTCAAGATCACTATCGGCCATTGTGGTGGACCCATCTTCATCATCTTCTTCATCATCATCGAATACCGTGGTGGCAACCTCTTGGGAGGAACGAGCTCTCCAGCAGCAGCAGCAAGAACAACACGAATGCGGTTGCAAGACTACAACTACTGCTACTACTGGTACTGGTACTAATCCACTGGCGACTCCCATTCTGTGGGCCATTCAAGGGGTTTCTAGACTAGAACGACAAAGACAACTACAACAACTACAACGGGGAGGTGACAATGACAACAACAACAAGGACATCATCATCGATGACATTACTCATCAACATCAACAAGAACAAGAATCACAATCAACAACAAAGCCTCAGTACTTGTGTACCGGATACGATTTGTATTGCAACTATGAACCTACAATATTTGAAGGGATGGCCTGTGTCCATTCAAGATTTCGGCGTCTGGTATTTTGTCGTCATCCACAAGAACACGACCAAGAACAAGAGCAAGGGGAAACTAGTACTACTAATACTAGTACTACTAGCAGCAGCAAGTCCTACCACTCGTCTGTCTGGAACAATGCTTTTTCAAAGCACGGAATTCACGTCTTGCCTGGTACCAATCATCATTTTCGGGTCTTTGAATACAAGCAACAACAGAATGATGATTCGAATGAGCGAGATACCACTCTACGAGTGAAGTAGCTATACTCTACAGTGGATGGAGTGAGATAGATCGAGGATGCACGCATCAGGCATGCTGATGGAGATGACACTTGTACTACGAACTGCACTTAACGGCACGCCGATCCGGGGTAAGGATTATTGGGGGTACGGGTTGTGCGGTAGGCGGGTTGGTGGCTATATTTATTACTATATGTGATGGTGGGGAGTTCTATTTTCTCCAATAGCGCTCCCCTTTCTTTCGAATTCTTGACGAGTCTCAAGTCTGTTATGACCGTAATAATATGCTCCATCCTCCGAACCCATCGTCTCAGCAGGGAAAGGAACAGGTAGGATATGGCAAATACTTCCGAAAGTTTTGTATTTTGGTGGTATGTATTATGGTGTTGTGAGGATCTTTATGCATGCATGTAAAGGTACAGTTTACTTTGGATTGTATGTTTGGATTGTATGTTTCTCTATCTATATGGGAATCTGGCGGGGAATGACTAAACGCTTCTGTCGATGTATGTGTGTGGCTTTGCCAAGAGCTTTACCAAGAACCAGCGCCAAGGCCGCCTTTGCGTCCCACCATCATCGCCTCAATAGGGCGGGGCTCAAAGATCAACGACGATGAATCACCATTCACGACGGCTGGAAAGCTATCCAAGAAAGTTTCCAGTATCATCCACCAAGAAGGTTGTTGTTCCGCTGCTGCTGCCTCTTCTACGAGTGGTAGCGGTTCGTCCTCTGGCGACAACATTATGGTGCTGCGCTGCTGCTCCCCGCTAACCTCCCTGCTGGAGGAGGACCATTTCAGCAAAGCGTTGTTATTCGAAGAGTCGTAGACTCGATTTCGCGTGGTAGGATATAGTAGTGGCTCACAACGCACTCCGAACTCGATGGCCTGGAAGGACGATGACGACCACGACGATGACTTTCGGGCAGCCAAAGGTAGAAAGTCAGAGGAAAACGGCACTCGTAGTGCTCCGGGTCCTCCTTGTGGTTCTTCCACCAGACCGCCGCAGGAGGCCGACAGAGAAGAAGAAGTTGTCTTATCGGCCGTTTCTTGGCGAGGGGATCTTTCTACTTTACGGCGACGGTCTCGCGGCACCGAATGCCTCTGGATAGTCAACGCCTTGGCTTGTTCGCCCCTCTGAAAGTCTGGATGGATGTAGGAGCCACTACTTGGCCCGCCTTCGATCTTGGCAAAACCGTAAATGTAGCACTGTTGTTGTTGGTATATGATATGATATGACATGATGGTGCGTGTGGTTAGCTCTGTATATGAGAGGATAAGACATAGGACCGTCGCCTGTAAAGCGAGATGATTCTTACCTGTCGAATGAACGAAGCAATCTTGGACTGCTGGAAGTACCGATGCTGGATCTTTGTCTCGAACACTGTAGGCTTGTGAATTTTGAAAGCCTTGCCGTCTTCGACCCAAGAAATAATGTCATCACGTCCTGTCTTTTCCATATCTTCCAAAAGAAGGTGGAGTTTGAATGCAAACGGGAGACGCATGTGGCCTACTCCGTCTCGAAGGACCGTTTGTACAGCTTTGAGCTGCGCCTTTTCCTCCCCACTGAGATTGTTCTTGTTGTTCTTGACGCTCATCCTTTCGTTCTTCGAGAAGCAAGTAGTCGTCGTCACGGCAGAATGATCGTCGTTATGCATATACTGTGAAATGAGATGTTTTTGTTGATAGGTTGGGTAGATCATCACGTTCGTTTCGTTCTCGCAGGAAGCTTCTCGGTTTGGGAGTTTTGGGAATTGTGAGGGTTGCCGGATGTGGAAAAATCTGCTTCTCGATCTCGATAGACGGATGATAGTAGGGTAATATGCTCGCGGAGAATTTCGGACATTTTCGATGGCGATGGGTATGTGTTCTATGGAACCAATTTGTCGCAAAGAAATTAGCGTTTGGTATTGATGATCGTCAAACCAAAGACGGGTCGGCAAGATTTAGGCATATTAAAGACGTTCCCCGTCGAATAGTTGACATGTCATCATTGCGCTATCGCGGGGAAATTATTACCGCCTTTTTGCCACAATTCGCATTGCGGATGTTCCTCATCCCTCATCCTATTTTGATAATTGCCCTAATCTTGCATAATCCTTTGTACAAATAACATCCGGAAGACTACCAAAATGTCCAATTTTTTCATAATACAAGATTAATAATTATGAAAGTGCAAAGGTAGGTCTTTTTGTTGAGGGGCCGGCGGGATCAGAAATCAAACGCAGTTCTTCCATACCCGCCGCCTTTGTGCTGTAGTAGCGAGACAAGAGGAGGGGAGGCCAGACGAAAAAGAGGCGAAAGCAGACGAGACTTCTACAGTAGAAGCCTCCGGAAGTGGAAAGATGTGTTCTATACGGAACCAATTTGTCACAAACAAATTAGCGTGTGGTATTGATGATCTTCAAACCGAACATGAGAAGCAAATCTCCCCAGAATCTCGGGTCGCCAAGATTCAGGCATATTAAAGACGTTCCCCGTGGGATCCTTGACCTGTCATCAGCATAGCGCTATCGCTTGCAATTATTAGGGCCTTTTCCCACAATTCGCATTGGGGATGTTCCTCATCCTTTTTTGATAAATGCCCTAATTTTGTTCAATCCTCGATATAAATAACATCCGGAAGACTACCAAAATGTCCAATTTTCACAATAATGAAAGATTAATTATGAAAGTGCTAAGGGAAGGATCTTGCATTAAATAAGCGCTAGGTCTTTGTTGAGGGGGGCGGAGTTCTTCTACCCGCCGCTGCCGGACATCGTTGATACTTGTGCAGTGTCCTGTCGACGTCATCGGTCCGTCCGTCCCTCCCTCGACGTCATCCTGACACTGCGTGACGTCATAGCGTTCCTACTAGTCGTGACACCTCCGTCAATGACTACTGCATTTCATCTAGAGGCGATCCCTCCTTCACAAACTTCACAAGACATCCAAGATCGCCATCACCACTACATTTATGATAAGTCGTTCGTGCCCCTGACACTTCACGACTACCTTACGATTACAAAAGATTCATCTCTCAAAACAACCCAGAAAAATAGTCTCACTTCTTTTAATTTCATCTACTTTAAATCACGAATTGAATCCCGTAACTACGAGTCGTTGCATTCTGATCAGAAGTTCGACAATATCGTACACCCTTTCGAACGACCAATACTACTAATTACTTTGCCTACGAGAAGTCGCCGCTATGTTGCGTGCAGGTAACAATCGTCGAGGAAACCGTGTTCCTCGAGCCCAAGGAGTCCTCCCCTTCAAAAAGGATTTCTCCCCCAAATCTCTCGACATAGAGGCGATCCCTCCTTCACAAACTTCACAAGACATCCAAGATCGCCATCACCACTACATTTATGATAAGTCGTTCGTGCCCCTGACACTTCACGACTACCTTACGATTACAAAAGATTCATCTCTCAAAACAACCCAGAAAAATAGTCTCACTTCTTTTAATTTCATCTACTTTAAATCACGAATTGAATCCCGTAACTACGAGTCGTTGCAAGTTGTACCGACTGTACCGGTACTCGTATAAGCGACGCACGCATGCATGGGTATGCAGTTACGACTCATGCGAGTACATGGTATAGCAGTACGAGACGAATACGAATACTACTGTAATGCCGGTAGCACCCACTTTTCGGTGTTCCAAAGCGGTTGTACCGATACTATTGGTAGCACGGGGCGGACGACTCACTCCGCTCTAGTTGTACCCGACGACGAGGCAGATACTATACCGAACGGGAGAGCGCGCACCATACATTTTTCATCGGATAGTAATCCGTCATCATTTAGGTATTCCAATATGTGTTTGTCCTAAGTACTATAACTGTGACGTCCGTTAGATGAACAATGGACATTAAAGCATGAATATATTCATTCATTCCACGGCGCATCCTTCGTTCGGGATTTCGACCACACTTACGAATACTGTACATTCAGTACACCGGTACACGCATGATACCGGTACTTGAACACACACTCTAGCTAGTAGAGCTAGTAGACGATGCGGTGATGATGCATGTGAGTATTACGTTGTGAGAATAACAAGCATCATCGAGCGACAGAAATACTAAAAAACATCCATCGATCCCAAGCAAATGAATCCCAAAGCATCATCACCAGAGTTCGTTTCGTGACACGGTTGCTTCCCTTCTATCTACTAATATCGAACTACTAAAACAAGAGAGTGTACGGGTCGTCTCCTCGCTCTCTCTCTCCCTATTCTATCTCTCAATCTCTCCAACACCAGATAGTGTTCATTGCAAGAATTAAGAAGAACGCCCGCCTACATTCCTATCTTATCCTATATTGAGGTCGAGTCATCATCATCATCATCATCATCATAACCATCTACCATCATGGGTCGTACTTTACAAGTACTAGTAGTAGAAGGCGGCGAACATCGTCATGGTGTTCACGCTTCTTCGTGTTCTTCTTCTGTTGCTTCTTCTTCTTCTTCTTCTTCTTCTTCTTCTTCTTTTGCGAGACATCAAGAAATGATGAAAAGCAATCTGGAGATGCTTCGCAAGAAAGGTAAAGAGGAATTGCGAACCATGTTATTTGGAGGAGAAGTAGCGCGAGTTGTTGGCGGTGCTGGAAAACTTCAACATCAAGATCATCAGCATCCTCATCCTCAGCGTGTCGACTGGAAGGCTGTCATGGTGACGGCATCATCTATACAGGTCCAAGAAGAAGCCATGGTGCGTGCCATGGAACAACAGGAAGCGACAAAGAGGCGAGAAAAGGAAGCCCGGGAAAAGAAGGAGGCATGGGAAAAGAAGGAGGCAAGGGAAAAAGAGGCCAGGGAAAAGGAGGCAAGGGAAATGGAGGCAAGGGAAAAGGAGGCCAGGGAAAAAGAGGCCAGGGAAAAGGAGGCCAGGGAAAAGGAGGCCAGGGAAAAGGAGGCCAGGGAAAAGGAGGCCAGAGAGAGAAGGAAACAATACGAGGATCGCTTTGGCTCTCTTATGAACATAACAACCGTAGGAGGAATATTATGGAAACAGCAGCATCATGAACATGGGGACTACGACGACTACGAGGACGTCGAGGAGGAAATGAGTGAAGTTCTTTTACCTCCCTACCAGGAACGAAGTTCCATGCACGGTCGTCCCCCCGGCGTTCTTGGCAAACATCATCATCACCACAAAGCTGTTGCTGCTGCTGCTGCTGAAAATCATGATAGTCCTTGTTCTTATGAATCCTTGTCAGACGACCAAGAATCATCATCTGTGGCAAGCACTGAAAGCTGCAGCAGTGATGATGATCGGCGTGTTCCCGGCAGGCATTATCTGATTCCCAACGAAACGACTCTCTAAAGCAATGGTAGTACGCACTGGCCATCTCAACCACCACCAAGCCAAGCTATTGTATCTTGTTCTTCTACTACTACTGCTGCTTCTGCTTCTGCTTCTACTGCGAGTTGGAGTAGAACAACTACAACAGCAACAAACATTCATTGTAAATTCATAAACTTTTCTCTAAAATCCGTCTGACTCATCTTTGAATGAGAGAAATAGGCAGACTACTACTACTCTAGTACATCATCCCTTTACCAACTACCTTACGTTTTAGAGCTACTACAGTAGACTCTTGTCGTAGTACTAGTCTAGCTACTCTACTAGCTACTAGTAACAGTATTACTCATCATAGAGATATTCGTATTCGCTAGAGTAGTAGTAGTAGTAGTAGTGGCTACTACTAGCATCCACAACAACTGCAATTCAAGGCCGCCGCTGTCGATGACGTTGAGGAAGAGGAGGATTGACAATTGATCTCCAGCAGTGGTTCCACCACTTGGGCCATTTGACACAATGGTTCGAGATCTCCCACAACATGCAAGTCCGAATTCCCTCTGAGTTTCAGCACTTGTAGATTCGTCAAGGCGACAAGAGACGAAGCGGGAATCGTCCCGGTCAAATCATTGATACTGATATCAAGGTATTGAAGATTGACCAACAACGACGGATCGAGAGGAATCATAGAACCTTCGAGGGCATTGGATCCCAAATCCAGATATTGTAATTTGGAATTAGTACTGCTGTTGCTCCAGTCAAAACTATTCCACGGAATACTTCCCGTCAGACCATTGCCATGAAGGGATAGGGATGTCAAATTGGGCATGCTGCTGCTACTGCTACTGCTGCTGCCGAAGAAAACATCGGGCAATGGCGTATCGGTAATATCACCATTATCCCAGTGAAAGATTTCGAGAGAAGATAATCGATTCATGGCCCGTAGGGATTGGGTAGTCATTTTCACGCCACTCATTGTCAATACACGTAGATTGGTCAATAACAACCAAAATTCTTGATACGTTGATAATCGATCCAGGTCGCTTCGTTGATTTCCTTCCATTCGTAATTCTTCGAGATTGGTCATGGCATAAACACCTGGATTGGCCGAACCAAACATTCGATTATTGTGCAAATGTAAAATTCTCATATGGGTGGTGGCGGCGGCGGCGGCGGCTGCTGCCTGCTCCTCCTCTTCCTCCTCCATTTCATCGGGAATAAGTAGTTGTCCAACGAATTGATTATCATTCAAATACAGTTCCTGCAATCGTATCAAATGACTCTTGCTGCCAGCAGCACCAGGCGCAATCACACTGGGAATTCCACCTCCAATTTGATTGTGGGACAAGTCGAGTATTTGAAGATTCGTCAAGGAACCCAAATGTGAAATGTGGTGAATTTGTTGAAGGCCTTCTTGATCGCCGGAACGGACTTGATGAGAAATCTTGACGACTTGAAGATCCTTGGCCAGTAATTTGATTTCTTCTGGAATAGATCCTTGTAAATTATTGGGCTCGTCTATAATATTTAATACGTAAGAGTACAATATGTGAGAAATGTTGAGTAGAAGTAGTAAACAGGGTATAAACAAGCATAACATGTGTAGTTAGTACGAACGAACGAACTTACCCAATATCAATTGTACCACTTTTCCTTGTTCATTACAAAAGACTCCTTGTTGAGCACTACCACCACCACTACCACCACTATTATTGATACCATTCCATTCACAGACGCTGACGGTCGGCGTCAAGAAATTCCAATCGTTCGTCCAAGAAGCTGGTGAAGAAGAAGGTTCTCCTCCTCCTGGATCGTTGTCGTCGGCCATGGTGGCTACTTCGTTTTGAGGGCGGCTGCTGGTGGCAAAATAAAAGACCGCCAAGGCGTACCGTACCTCTAATTCATCATAGTAGTACGCAGCAGTAGCATGATCATCCTCATCCATCGCCATGTTGGTGATATTGTTGTAATAGTTGTAGTCATCGGATTGAGCGGCAGCAGCAGCAGCAAGCCATGCAATGGCCAAGGATTGAGGCGAATCAGGATTGGCAAAGACCGTGGCAGGATTGGAAGAATAATTCCGTAGTCGGAGATACAAAATGGCTTCTTGTTCACTCAGACCGGGCGGCAAGAGTGTCGTCGGAGCTTGTGTCGGTGGTGGACGAGGGGAAGAGGAGAAAGTGCTGGAAGAAGCAGAAGCAGAAATACTGTCTGAGTCTTGATTTCCCCCTAACAACAATGTGACCAGCACAACAATCGAAATCAATATCACTCCACCGACACAAATCAAGGCAATCCCCCGTGCCACGTCGCCTTTGTACATATCATCATCATCATTATCATGTTGAGCTGATGATGATGGTTGAGTGGTGGGCTCACAAGATGCCCCCACCGCTTCGGGATCTTCTTCCACCCACGACGACCGGCGGGTCGATAGCATGCGACTGAAAAGAGAAGGTCGACGGCTACTACTACTACTAGTAGTAGTATTCGTTCTTCTTCTGGCCGGGGTCGTTGTTGTTGTTTCTCCTCCTCCCCCCGCCGTCATGCCAGTAGTACGAGTACTAGCAGTAAATCCTCCTCCTCCTCCTCCTTCTCCTCTTGTCCGAGAAGAAGAACTCTGCATCATCATCATCATCATGGAACGACGAAATGGAGCTCGCAAATCGGCCGTCATGCGCTGCCTCCATTGGTGGTGCTGGTGCTGGTTGTTCGAGATGAAGGGAGCTCGAAATGGAACATGGACGGCTCCCGGGCGCTGTACTTCCTCACCATATCTTGTCAACGCTGGGGGTGGTGGTGGTGGTGGTACTGCAGCCGTAATAACATTATTATCTTGAAACGCATCATCTGAAGAATCATCATTATAGCCGGCCTCATTTACCACTGCTAGTAGATGATGTTGTTGATGCTGATGCTGATGATTCACACGTGTCGTCGGCATGGTGGTGATGATGGAACCGGCGGGCAAGGTGGCTAGTTCATCTCCAGGAGCGGCGGCTGCTGATGCTGATGCTGATGCTGATGCTGATGCTGATGCTGATGCTGATGCTGATGCTGATGCTGATGCTGATGCTGATGCTGATGCTGATGAAGACATGCCCATCATCATTTCATCCTCGTCCATGCTGAGCAATATGAGTCCTCCGCCGGAAGAGGATGATGATGATGATGCTGCTGCCGCTGCCATGATGAATGAAAGATGAAAGTGCTATGTGTTTGCTTGCTTTTGCTTGCTTGCTTGCTACGCTGGATAGAAGAATGAATTATGTTGCAACGGCATACACATAATAATAATAATAATAATAGTAGTAGACATTGATCGATGGATCAATGGACATATCATCATATGAGATAATTGGCATGGCCACTAGTTCAAAAGATCACATACATAGAATAATAATAAGGGTCATCATTCTCTCATGCATGTCTCGCTCCTCATATTACTATGACGATGTCTCTCGTCGTTCGCCGCCGCGGTAGTCTTCTCTCGCGATACATACTACCGGGACTTGTACACGTACTGTACCGGTACAACGCCGCCGACCGGTCGTGTCGGTCGATCGTTCCAAAAAAAGAAGAAGAGCGTTACCCCTCATTGTTTCTTCTTCAAGACAACAACTACAGTACCGGTATTACGTGCGTCACAGGCCCGCATGGACATGGAGAGATGGACAGACGACTGACTCCCTCTACAAGCTACAAGTACTAACTGTAGTGCCATCATAAATCCCAATTTACATACATTACATTATAATAAATAATAAGCCCAGGCAAAAAGTCGTCCAATCAGGACGACTGCATCATCATGG
Organism: Nitzschia sp. pyKryTriq1; assembly: GCA_956465555.1. Taxonomy (NCBI): domain Eukaryota; phylum Bacillariophyta; class Bacillariophyceae; order Bacillariales; family Bacillariaceae; genus Nitzschia; species Nitzschia sp. pyKryTriq1. The sequence goes on from OY101129.1 coordinate 57,439, forward strand.
GCCACGCCAAAATTCTTTATCTACAATTCTGTAGAAACGCATTGGTATTGTATAAGAACGTTGACACTCACTACACCGACCACCCTTCTATGGTACCAGGTACACGTACTGCACAAACTCGGAAGTTGTGCTACTACGAACCGGTATGCATGTCTGTACAAGTAGAAATCCTACGCTGCCTTCTCACGTGTTCTCATGCATGTGTAGGATGTACTTTATTTTTTGTCGTGTGTCGTTGGGAATTTCCACACGATTGATTGATTGGCGATGCTTTCTCTCGCATCTCTCTCTCTCTCTTTATGCTTTCGCGTACAGAAGGATGAATGAATGAATGATGAACGGAACAAACACAAAACACGACACGACACGACACAACTAAACACAACCCCATCATATTACTATTCAACCTCGCATACTGTACGTACACAAGATGATGACCAACCACAAACTTCTATCATCACCACAGGTACTGTTCATGGTCGCCTTGCTGCTGCTGATGCTGCTGCCATGTTGTTGCAAAGCACAAGAATTATGGGAGAATAATCATCATCATGGTCGATTGCCCCAAGTAGTAGATGCTGCTGGTGCTGCAGCAGCAGCAGCTGCAGCCGAACTCGCCATTATTCAACAAGAATTGGATTGGGCCGAAAAGGCCATGGAGAATTATAAGCAAACAAAGGGAGGCGGAAGCATGATGCCATTACGATCCTCGATTCGTGCCGCCCATGTCCATACCGAGCAATGGCGACGAGATGCCATTGAAGTGTTGGCCCAAGCGGCGTCTCGAGATTTGGAAGCCGAAATACAGAGCGCAAGATTATTATCATCATCATCAACATCATCATCATCACCAACCAAGACTTATTATTTGCGGGGCGGAAGAGGAGGAGGAGGACGTTCGGATCAGCATGATTGATGATGATGATGATAACGTCAATATTTCAAGTCAAGTCAAGTGAACGGTCAACATCAGCAAGAACAACAACAACAACAACATCACGGAATCATTTGCTGTTACAATAAGCAGGTGAAGCAGACTGATGGAGGAGGATGAGAGGTCAATATAAGGAACAACTGCTATTACAGATCGGATCGGATCGAAGCAACAAGCAACAGACAAACATTGCTGTCCCCGGTCTGTGGGTCTACCTAGTGGTACGTCGTAGACTGCTCGATGAGGAGACGACTCTAGTCTAGTAGTAGACGACTTCACACCTGCTCAAGTATACGTACGTAATACTGGAAGAAGTCAAGGTGGTGAGACTACTCTCTGCTACTATTAGAGTAGCTTGGTGGTCCAGGAGGACAGTTGCTTGCTTGTTCCTCTCTTTACCGACCCCGCCGCCGCCGGCTGCAGTATACAGTACAGTATTTCATGGAAGCAAGAGAATCATCATCACTATCATCTTCTCACGTCGTGCATCCATCCATCCATGCATCATTAATACTCGTTTGGAATGATGGATGGATGGATGGATGGACGATCTTATTATGGTGGTCCTGTACTGTATTTTTTTTGGTACGTATTCCTGTACGAGACGGGATTTGATCGGAATACTACATCATACTGTACTACTACAGTTCTACTAATATAATAGTACCATGAGTACTACTAGCTGGTCTTCTACGTACGTACAGCGACTTTTTTGGCATTAGAAATTGATAGACCTACTACTACTTCTAGCTAGTCTTCTCTACTCTCTACTACTAGTAGAGCTACTCTAAACGATCTAGTAGTAGGAGAGAGCTACTACTACTACTACTCAACTCAATTATTGAGGTCGAGGAAAGCTGCAAGCATAGGACTACAAGGTTCCATCGTCTCTTGAGATGTGCAGATCAGCGCTGATGATCCCGTAAGGGTGAAAAGAGTCCATTGAGTCAATCAATTGGACTGTCTGGCGTGGATGGTATCGTTCCGGCGGGAGAGAGATTCATTGCTCTCAACCGTCAAGGTAGCAACTAAATTAGACAGTGCACTTTTTCGCTGCTTTACGATATAGTAGTAGTAATAGTAGAGTAGTATAGTAGAGCTACTACTACTAGTAGTAGTAGAGTAGTATAGTCCGTAGTACGTATTTAGTAAACAACAGGACGAAGCGAGAGATCTGTTCTCCCTTGTTCTACCCAACAACCGGTAGCGGCATAGTAGTATTTAGCAAGAAGACGATATTATTTTACTTTTACAATGATGTATTGCACCTCCTACTCTACTACCTTTCAATAACAGCATCAACAGCGACAGAACGACCGATACCGATATCACTTTATTGTCAGACTCTAAGACTGCAAGTAAATCAACTAATTGAGTAGATTCTATTACATTATTTGTGAGGGTATCTTGAAGAGATACTCGGAGGCTTACGAAGCTACTACTACTAGTAGGGAATGGGACAATTACACACGCCCGGCTCAAATACGATCCTAATTTCGCCGGGATATGCATTCATGTGAATCAGAATATCTTCCTGACCATCCGGAGCAAGGTTGCAGACACAAGCGTATTGCCCGAACTCAGTAGCAGCCAAAAGTGTTATCTCATTACAGGGGGATTTGTCGATTTTTCGGACAGTCGAGAGATAAACTGACCCGCCTGCTCCATCAAACCCAGAAAAACTAATTTCAATTTTACCTTGAGCGCATCCTTGACAGAGAAAAAACATGTTCTCCTTTGGAATCACCTGCGCTGTACGTCGTCGTTGTGGTCTTCCGTTTGGAGGAGTCCCCTCGTTTTCACGTGGCGTTATTGCCTTTGGAGTCCCCTCCTCCTCTTCACGTCGTCGTCTTTGTCGACGTCTTTGTGGAGGTTCACATCCACCAAAATACGGCAACCCAGGATTGAGCGGTTGATTTGTCCACACCGGCCTGCATGCGCCTTGACAACCGGGAGGGCCCCCGCATGGGCAGTTAATGAGGTCGATGTTTTGATAGACGAAACCTAGGTCTGGGTCAAAGCAAAGAGCGTCTCCACCATGAAGTCGGTAGTTGAAATTGGCAGAGGACGTGAGCGCAACTAGACTGTCGTCGGGAACGTCAACCGGTTCGCAACAAACTGAATCCAAGTCTTGATTGTAGGAGCAAAAGTCGTCACTTTGAAGAATAAGCGCGTCGCCCTTGTCACAACCCAGGTCTCCACATGTTTCTCCGTCATATGAGATGACTGATAGCTCAAAATCAGGCAAGTTCCCCTCGGGGGCGATGTCAAGGTAGAGCAATCCTCCTTTGACGTCGTTTTTTGCTACATTGTACATCACAAAGTTATCCGCGCCATTCGTTGCTGCGCATGTACCGTCGTACCATTGAGCAAATTTGCTATCAACGATTGGGGTATCAATGTCTTTAAAAGCTGTCAGCGCTATAATTGGGAAGCCAGGGGTTGCCTCGTCACTGCAAAAACCCACCGGATCGGTCGGAGCTAAACTGGGAGAAGAGCTCGGCGACCGAGAAAGTTTTTCGGCTCGGATCTCAAATGTTCCATCGGACCTAATAGTGTTCATCACTGTCGTTAAAAAGGCGTAAAACTCCTCGAGCGCGCTCTGCGAATTGCCCAGTACTGACTGCCACAGCTGAAAAAGTCCACTCACAGTATAGTAGTCAGTGACGAGTCGTCTACGCCCATGCAGACCGGGCACATCGCCTTCTGCTTCGTCGTCTTCTATCACACGACGACGGCAGCCCCCGGCGAGAACCGACGCCACATTCACGGGAGTGCCCATCGCGATCTGGTTGTATTTCGGATCGCAAGGAAAGGGAACCTGGGCCCGTTTCTGATTATTGTACCTGTTCACAACAGCCGCGCTGATGGCATCGATATCAGCGGCAGTCACGCATTGCCCGTCCGTACGTCGGAAAGAGTATGAGAAATCGAATTGCACAGTCGGTGCTGTTCCTGTGAAAGTAGCTGGGCACTGAACCTCAGTCGCAACGGGCAAGCCGCAGATGGATGGATGCGCATCCCATGGAGCGGTACCAAAGACTGTTTGCAACACAGCCTTTACTTCTGCTAGACTGGGGGCTCTCTTTTGACCTTGTGCAAATGCATCACAAAAGCACGTCGCCGTCTCAAGTCGTCGTGGACGATGACTCGCATCCGGTCCGGAGCGACCCTCGTCAAGGTCGTCGAAATCTAGAAATTCGAGCAGTTCTCTCTCCCTTGTGACGCTGCTGTTGCCGAAGAGGGGGATGGGCGAGCCAAGGGCTTGGCAGTCTCTACATATGCCCGTGACACTGAATTCGGCAACATAGTTGAAGCATCCTGCAGTTTGCTGCAAGTCACGACCACGCACGTTCTGTCTTCGAGTGCTACTGTTGAGACGTCTAGCGGAACCAGTCTTGTACGTCAACGAAATGGCGCTGCGAAAGTACTCGTCGCAGAACTGTGGAACAAGACTGTTGTAGGCGGCCGCGATCGCGTTTCCAAGCCCTTGAAGATCACCAACATTGTTCGATAGCGTGACCCACTGGTAGGCCGAAAACTCAAACTTGAGAGTATCAATAGTAAAGACTGATTCGGACTTGGAGCAATCGACTTGACTCAGATCGACTTCCGGTTCACCTACGATCATGAGCTGGTTGTTCAACTCTGAAACTTTTGTTTGAATATCCTCGACGAACAAGGTAACATTCAGTTGCGGAGAGAAAGGGATCGATCCGATCGGGCAGTAGCAGTCCGACTCTGGGCCATCCGTCGTCGTCTCGAGACCAGTGACAGGGTCGATTTGTAAGAAACGAGGAAGACTCGGATCAAACGAAGACCAATCTTCGTAAATGTCGGGATGTTCGTCCGCCAAAGAGCCAAGCATCATCCTTCGACCGCTGACTTGATTGCTGCCGAAGAAGTTGCGGGGACAGCCATTGCAGACGCCGTACGCGGTAAGCAGGACAAATGCAGTGGGGGGTGTAGTCGGAGCTGATGAGGGCGCCGATGACGATACGTTGAGAAAGAGCAGGTCCTCCTCAAAGGATACGTTGAGAAAGAGCAGGTCGTCCTCAAAGACCGAGGGATCCAATGTTTGTTGCTGTTGGTCTTGAAGCATACGACTAAGACGCCGTTCTGGTGTTTCGGTCCCATTGGAGCCGACTTCCAGACTGTTGTACACAAAGTTGAGAAAGAATTCCGAGTCGGTCACGAACCCGAAGAGATCGTTACATTGGGTCTCGTTTCCACCACTGACCAGAGCGCTCAAGGTTTCGACGTAGGCCTCTTTCAGGATTTGGGCCGTCTCTTCTGGTGTCAGAGAATCATCGAGCTGCACTTCCAACAAGATGTTCGTCGCAAAATTCCGACCAAAGTCGCATTGTGTTGTGTTCCCAATACAGTTTGATGATGATGTTGTTGTTGTTGTTGTTGTAAGAGTTTGCAGGATGGGGTCCAATGCATCCGTGACATCTGCCTCCAACACGGCTCTTCGAGGCAGGTCCACGTCGCATTCGCACGTCGTCTGGTCTTCCACCCGGCGATGTTTTCGGGGTACTCGCAGTCGCCCTAGTCGTCGACCAAAACCTCCGACGGGAGCGTTTTCAGGCAAGGATCGCTCTTCCTCTGTTGGGAAACCATATACTTCGACCGTGTTGATGTCACAGCCATTACATTCCAAGTCAAGCTCCAGCTCGAATGGGATGCTGGTGCCCTCGGCACGGAGATCGCCCAACTTGATGACTCGAGCAGCCTTGACTCGTCGGTCAAAGGGATCGCATACTGTGCCTTGCAAGCTTGCGTAGGATCTCACAAACGCGGCAGCAATCTCGCTCTTGACTTCGTCCGTGAACTCCGGGTCTGTCGTGCCAGTACCAGCGCACGTGTACTGCAGCTCGAGAGTAATATTCTTCTGGAACAGCGGGCTGACTTCGGTAGTACAAGGATATGTGTAGATGAAATCGTTAAGGACCTGACGGGTCGTGGTAATATTCAGACCAGTACTGGTTTCGAGAGCTGTCTCGAATTCTTCAATCTTGGGTGGTGTCACCACGATCGTAGTGTCCAAACCACAAAAGCAATTGGACGTGGCTTCTATATCAGCCAACTCTCTTTGTAGAACGGGGTCGTCGGGCCGGCGGTCAACATTAGTAGTACTACTAGATGACTTGTTCTTGGCTTTCGCCTTTAGTACTTTCTCCTCAAAAAGAGCCCGCTTTCTTCCATTGAGTTGATTTGAAAGAGTAAAGAGATCGTTGCTGCAGCCTCGACATACACCATATGTCAGAAGGATAACTGGAAGACCGCCTTGGCCTGTGCTCGAAACAGGAACATCCAAGGAGGTCGGACTGGCAGATGCAGTCGGCGATTGAGACAAAGAAGGGGAAGAAGACGGGGCCTCCTGCTGGAGTTGGCGATCATGCCCAGCGGCAGCACGCTTGGATTCTTCGTCTTTCTCCACTTCAATAGCAGAGAGAAGGGACGCAGCGCCCATTGTACCGAGGCGTCTCTCGTCTTGAAAGATTACCTCGACTCTATTGAAAACACGAAACTCCGGATCGCATGTCTCTGGATCGTTTGCTGCAAAGATTGTATTGAGAATAGCCAAGGCCTTGGCCTCCAGTTCACCAGGAGGCAAAGCTCTGGCCGCCGCTCCGTCGGCAAATGTCACCTCGATGGCAGAATCAAAGATGGCTCCAAAATCGCATTCAGAAACAGAGAGGTTTGGGCAATCCAAGGTAGACGTAGTATTCGCCAGCCTTGCTTGGAACTCGCCGATCAATTCGCTTTCTTGGATGGCACGGTCCGCAATAGGATCGACAGGGCAGGTACAGTTCGTATCCTGGAGATGACGGCGGCTTGTTCTTCTTCGCGTGTTGTTGTTCACCGAGGAGAGATCCAGGCCAGGAGGGATGTCGTAGAGGCCGATATCCACAACATTGCAGCTCTCATCATCGGTTTCCAAGCAGTAAAGGGTACCGGTCACTTCGACCTCGATTCCAAGCTTGCCTTCGTCGGTCACGGTTCCTTCGTTAACAATGGTAGCAGTTTCCACCTGACGAAAGTACGGATCGCAGTATTTGTCGGCAAGGCCGTTGAAAGAAAGGACATAGGTGCCAGTCAGGCTGGTCTTGTCGTTCTCCGAAAGCGCACCACACGCTTGATTGAGCTCGATAATTGTACGGAAGATGAAAGGTATCACCTCTCCAGCACAAGAAGAAGCTTGCAGGTTTCGTCGCTCAAAGGCCATAGTAGTGACGAGATGTTCTTCCATAATATTAGTATCGGTAGTAGTAGAAGTATTAGGAACGCCTTCTTCCCCAATATTGTTGCTGCTGATGATGGTAGTAGGCGGAATGTGCTGAAGTCTCTCCAATCCAACCATGATCATCATATCGTCGCTACTTCCCAGCAGTCGGATGAGCTCCGCATTGACCTCTTCAAGGATTCGCTTGTTGTTGATATAATCTTGTTGTTCGGAATAGTCCGTTTGATGTTTCCTCCCTTCGCACTCCCCGCAGGCAAAGCCTTCGGCGTGAATATAGAGGAAGAATTCTTGTTTGGGGCTGCGGTTGTTGTTGTTGTTGTTGTTGTTGGTCTTGTGACTAGGCGCCTGGTAGTGGTGCACTGGCCGCCGCGCTTCTTCTGTGGCATCAGAAGAATCGATGAGAGGAAGTACCACGGTCACTTTGTCGATCGATTCATCACAATTGCTGGACGAAAGGCCACCAGCGGTGTCGTCTTCCTTCTTGATGATCATCATGGAGTTCTTCTTCTTCTTCCTGAAAACATCCAAAATGACCTCTTCCAAGAACTGAGAAGAAAGACGACGACTTTTGTTGTTGTGGACTTCCTCGCGCCCTTGCACGGAAGCCAAAAACCACTTGTCGACTGACTTGTTCTTGAATGACGACGCAACGCCCTTCTTGTTGTCACATGGTGGCGCTTTCTTGTTGGAGGCATCCTCGATTTGTTGTTCCAAGAAGGCTCTACTACTACCCAAAAGGCAGAGTAGAAGGAGGATGGTGGATGATAGTAGTACTAGTAGTTGCGAAAACTTGCACATCATCCTTATTCTTGTATGTCGTTGTGCAAAATAATGAACAGGCGCTCAGCCATCATAGCGACAAAGAAGTTTGTTGTTTGTTTTGGATCTGATGGTGGTGCGGTGATGCCTGGTGGTTTCTTTAATGACGTTTTGCTAAAGTATTGTACTGTAGAATGATCATACCGCCGGTACTCCTACAGAGTCGGTCCAAGTGCGTACGTACGTAATCGTGCAAATAAATTTCGAGTCCCTTTATAAGAGCTAAAGAGAAGCAGCTCTCTATGTCGATGATGGAATGCCAGTTCGTTGACAAAATAAAATATATTGGTTGCGGTATATTATTTTCCATTTCAACCATAGTTAATGTCAATAATCCCTAAATAAATGTTCAAGCATGCAGTGAATCCACGATTGCCCTGCCGGCCGGCGGGTAGTGGCCTACTACTCCGTCCATTCATTAATTTAGTTTTATGTAGATCTGAATATGTTGTCTAAGATCGATCTCAGCGCTTACACCAATCGACAGGTTACCACTCACAGAGAGAAGTCCAGGAAGTCAAAGAACTCGCAGGGGTCGACTATATTGTTTCACTACCTTGATTGGGAAGTCTCTTTTTTGGAGTTGTGTTTGTAGATGATGTTGCGCTTCTTGTTCATAAAAGATCTTGTCATACCGGGTCTGCCGTCAACGAGAAGGCGCCGAATAGCTTCCCAATCAAGGTAGTGAAACAATATAGTCGACCCCTGCGAGTTCTTTGACTTCCTGGACTCCTCTCTGTGAGTGGTAACCTGTCGATTGGTGTAAGCGCTGAGTGTACGTTTACGTTTACGTTTACGTTTACGTTTACGTTTACGTTTACGTTTACGTTTACGTTTACGTTTACGTTTACGTTTACGTTTACGTTTACGTTTACGTTTACGTTTACGTTTACGTTTACGTTTACGTTTACGTTTACGTTTACGTTTACGTTTACGTTTACGTTTACGTTTACGTTTACCTGTACCTGTACCTGTACCTGTACCTGTACCTGTACCTGTACCTGTACCTGTACGTGTACGTGTACGTGTACGTGTACGTGTACGTGTACGTGTACGTGTACGTGTACGTGTACGTGTACGTGTACGTGTACGTGTACGTGTACGTGTACGTGTACGTGTACGTGTACGTGTACGTGTACGTGTACGTGTACGTGTACGTGTACGTGTACGTGTACGTGTACGTGTACGTGTACGTGCGCACGACTACGGTAGCACGAGAGATGAGGAGGAAGTGTGTTGTTTCTTTATCTACATAGCTTTGTTTCTTTGTTGTTTTTTGCCGATATTATTGCATCTCCCAACGAACAACAATATACGAATATACCAACACACCAATACCAATATACCAATCATGACTACTTCCGAGATGAGTAGTGGTAACAACAACAGTAACAACAACAACAGTAACAACAACAACAACAACAACAACAAAAACGCCAATAATAATACAGCATCAGTCAATGGTGGTGTCTTTCATTTACGCATCAAATCCTTCAAGGATGTCGAAATTGCGGTACCGAGCGGAAGTGTCGTGGCGCATGTCAAGCAACAAGTCCGGGCGGCCTTGTTGGGACCAGGAAGTGGAGGAGGAGGAAGTGGTGGTGGAGGAAGTGGAGGAGGTGGTGGTGGTGGTGGTGGTGGTGACGACAATGATACTGACAACGACCGCCGCTACTTGCGACTGATTTGCAAGGGACGACTTTTGCTTCCGGACGATCATCCCATTTCCGATTTTAATGTTCAAAATGGGGATGTCGTCCATGCCGTCTTGGCTCCTCTTCCTTCTTCTACTACTACTACTACTACTTCTACCTCTCCTTCTAGTAGAAGACAACCACAAAGAAGAAGAAGAAGAAGAACAAGACCAAATAATATTCGCCGCAATGGAACGATTGTCGGCCCCGGAGGTCGAGTCACGAGAGCTCCTCCGACATTAGGCAATTACGGCGATGGTGATGATGATGATACCTCCAGTGACGATGAAAGTGATTATGAGTATGATGATGAGGATGATGAGGATGATGAAGAGGAGAATGGTGGTGGTGGTGGTGGTGGTGATGTCGAAGCAGGACGTACTACTACTACTACTACTACTAGACGTATAAGTCGTCGTCGTCGGGGATTTGATCGATTGCGGGAATTGGACAATGGCTATTTGTTGCCACAGACACGATTGCCCCGCTCCGAAGTGCAAGCAATTCGAGCCTACTTTTCTCGACAAGTCGATCGGTATCAAGCCCAACATCCAGATGCTCACATGGAGGAGGGTGATGTACTCTTGAGACGTCGATTATTCGAAGAAGATTGGATGGCCCAACAAGTTCCGACATCGGAATTTCGATTGAATTTGAATCAAAACATGACACTCATGAGATTGGCAGCCTTGCAACAAAACGGACGTGGTGGTGGAATGATGATGATGAGTGGTACAACTGGTGGTGGTGGTGGTGCTGGTATTGGTTATAATCCTACCAATGCCAGCAATGCCTACTATGGGAGTTTGACGGCCGGTACCGATCGGGATTTCATATGGGGATTCATGCTAGGATTCTTTGTCGGATTTGTAATGTTGGTATGGGTATGGATGCCTACGGTACCCCACAAACAAAAGATTGGAATCTTGACGGGCATTAGCTTTCAATTAGCATTGAATGTCCTTGTCGAACCACCACCGCCGTCGGATTTGGATCTGGACGAACAAGTAGACGGAAGTGCTGGTGGTGGTGCTTCGGGAGATTATGAAATGGAAGATTAGTAGGCAGGATGAATGAATGAATGAATGAATGATGATCATGAAAGCAAGAGAGAAGCCGTCCATGATGACCGCCACCGCCACTGCTGGTGGTGCTTCGGGAGACTATGAAATGGAAAATTAGTAGGCAGGATGAATGAATGAATGAATGATGATCATGAAAGTAAGAGAGAAGTCGTCCATGACCGCCACCGCCACCGGATCTGGACGAACAAGTAAACGGAAGTGCTGGTGGCGCTTCGGGAGATTATGAAATGAAAGTAAGAGAGAAGTCGTCCATGAACAAAGAACGAGCAATATTACTCTACCTAGTAGAGGTCATGATGTATCGAAAGTAGTCGCTGTGATCATTGTCGATATCGTTGCTCGGCGTAGCCTTCGGTAGGGATGTAAAGATTGCTCCACCGGCGGGGTCGTGCTGTGGTGTGGAATGATGAAGAGCATGGTGGTGGTGACAGAAGCAGCAGAAGCAGTGGCCATAGTACTATACTATACTACACTATACTATCGGTGGTGGTGATGGTGGTGCTTCTTCTTTGGGAATACTATCAGGAATGGAGGCATGATACGAGCGACTCCGCCTCCTTCTCGTATAAGTAGTAGCTGATCATTCTTGTGCTATTCAGTACATAGTAGATATTTAGACCGTTCTTCTTCTTGTGGGTACATTGATTATTGATACTCGAAAGGCGACGATGGGTCGTCGTCGTGCAAACCGTTTTTATATTTTCATTGGAGGAGACGTAGTATTTGTTTGAACACGACTTCGCGCTTCCTTGCTCCATGCGCTGTTTCGTTCCCAGCTGATCAACGAACAACAACGTGAGAGATACTGTACTACCGGTACACGTACGGTAGGTGTACCAGTGTTGAGAAACGTTCTCATGATGACGTACAACGAACGACGTACGGACGATATAGGACTCGACTCGTTACTCAATACTATTGCGAGACCGAGGACTATACGTCCAATAGATCAAGAGCTCTGGGCCCAACGAAGCAAGAGTTAAAGGCCCAACGAAGCACGAGTTAAAGGCCCATGGAAACCATGTGTAACAGGCCCATGGGGCCACCTCGAACATTCATAAAAGCAGAAAGTAGACTGATAAAATAGGATCATAATTTGGAAAACGAAACATTCGTAACTCGTACGACTTATCAGACTAGAGACTTCGCAACATACCAATTGGTACTAAAGCCTGAAGCTTACTAGTACATCGAAACAGTAAACGATACACTACTTCTGCTAGCCCAGATTATCGAACGACCGGCCGTAAGACTAGCCAGAACGAACAACGAAAAGGAAAATGACGAACGCGGCGCTACTCGACGCCGAGACCGACGAATTCTCGACCAACAAGGAGACGAGAATCTACGTACTCCTTTTTGAAGGTAAGGCCACCGATTGGCCGACCTGGAAGGAGAAGTACCTTGCTCGTGCACGATCGAGCAAGGCAGGACGCAAGATATTCATCGATACATCCGACCTGAAGATGGACCTCGACGAGTATCGAGACGAGAACGGGAACGTACCCGAAGACATTCAAAAAGAGGTTGCGCTCAACGTCAAGTACAACGACGTAGCGTACTCAGACCTATTATTGTCCATGAACACAAAGACAGCCGAAGGAAAGGCTGCGTTCAACATAGTTAGATGGTCAAAGGACCGTAAACATGCGCGCGGAGACGCACGAGAAGCCTGGAAGAAACTCGTAGAGAAATACGAGCCGAGGAACGCGATGGCGCGTTCCGAACTTTTAAAACAATATTACAGTAAAACGTGCGGGGTCAACGAGGACCCCGAATCCTACATCGCGAAACTAGATGATCTTCGCTACAGAATCGCAGAGGCCGGCGGTCAAATGATTGACGACGACGCTCTAATCACGCAGATTTTAAACACAATCCCCAGTAAAGTATACGGGGACGTGATTGAAATGACTGAATACCAGAAATTAGCGAACAACGAAGAAAGCGCAGAACCCTCGATGACATTAAGTAAAGTCATCGAAATGTTAAGTATTCGGTATCAGAGATACCGTAGCAATGAAAATAAGAAACAAGGCAACGGAGGGACGAGCGACACGGCACTTATGGCCGCCTCGCACAAGAGATTTAAAGGCAAATGCCGCAACTGCGGTAAAACGGGGCACATGGCAGCCAACTGTACGGACAATAATAAGCGTAACCAAGGCCAGACCAGTGGTTACTACGGTAGTCGAAACAATGCTACCGGTACGAACTTCGGACGAAGCAACAACAATGGAAACAAGTTCCAAGGACATTGCCATCACTGTGGCATGAAGGGACACATGAAGTCCCAATGCCTCAAACTGCAAAGAGAGCAAAGAAATGGACCGAACCAAGGTAGATTCGGAAGGCCACACAATAACCACAGACAGAACCACAGTGTGAGGAACAGTGACGCAGCCATGATGGCGCGCCACGACGTAGTACTGCTAGGGCTAGAGCCCGGTGAGATACAAGAAATAACTACAGGTACTACAGGTACTACTACCACTACTACAGGTACTACTACCACTACTACAGGTACTACAGGTACTACTACCACTACTACAGGTACTACAGGTACTAATACAGGTACCGCTGCAGGTACCGCTACAGGTACCGCTACAGGTACCGCTACAGGTACTACAGGTACTACAGGTACTACAGGTACTACAGGTAGTGAATACGACAAAATTAAAAACACTGAATTTGAAATTTATGAGAAAGTGGGCGACGCAAAAGAAAATGAAGAGAGAGAGACGGATCGCAAAGTACGATTCAGAAACGACCACGTCAGCAATAAAGGAATCGTCAGCGACGGATGGAAGGACGAACGCGAGATGGTCGCGGACGCGCTGTATCACGCGCACAAGTTTTTGATGTCCGACGTCACGCCCGGACGACAGAATTCGGCAAGACTGCCTGAATTTCTTGGGAAGTTGGAGCAGAACTTTGACCTTGAAGTAGTCATCCAGGATAGGATCTGCAACAACCAAACTTTCAAATCGATCTCGTCCGGTCTCATAAAACTCGTTCCTGCAAAAGCAAAACGAAAAGAAAAGGCAGATCAGAACGAAAACAGGACAAACGCGAGAATGAACGCAAATTCTGACGATTCCCTGCAGACCCCTTCACTTCATCCCCTCGCCGATTGGCTCCAAGACGACTTGGTAAGCCTAGCTTTGGGTCCCGGCGAGCTTATGGAATGGACAAGCTGGCCGCAGGAGCACAGCCTCCCTTTCCTGGAGGATCGCTCCGTACCAGTGCTCGAGTCCAAGCAAGATGACGACTCCACAAAAACCACCTTGGACCGTCAAAACGAGGACGGTACCGTCACTTCGAGTCCGTCCCGGACCACCAACTCTTCCCCAAACCTCGATCACATCGAGGCCTGCAAGTTCCGGTACTTGCAGGACCGAGGAATGGTGGTAAGCCCCAGGGTGGGCGCCGAGCTCTCGACCTGGAAAAGTGAAGCGTCGGACGCCGACGCGCCCGACGCAGGAGTACACCTCTGGGAAGCCCCCTACCAGACCATCAAGGAAGAAGACTCCCCGGAGATACCTTACAGACAGGAGATTGTTCTCAATTCAAGTTACTTCTACCCTACGAACGCAACCTGGGTAGTCGACCACCCGACAGTGAATTAGAGTGAGGCGACCGCTGCTCCACCATCTGTAGGTTGGAGCGTGCTATCCGCGCTTATTCTACGTACATAGTTGGTTTCGTGAAAAAGAGTGCTCTGGCACCGGTCCTAATGATACAGTAAGAAAAGGACCGGTGCTTCCAAATTGGACTGGTACGACTCGTGTGTATTTGGCACCGGTCCTAATCATATCCTAACAATAGCAACGCGATGATGCCACTGTGCTGGGACAGACAGCGGGCCGCTTGGCGGAGTCGTTGGTTCTTGAACAAGTACACAATTCGACGGAATCGATGGACAAGGAGTGGACTTCAGCTAGGAGCTTAAACAAAAGAGGCGTGGCATATGGCCTGGGTCAAGGGTCGCGGTTTGTCGTTGGTAAAACTAATAACGTCATCCGAATTCGACGAGTAGATTCTAAAAACAAAGAACACAAGTCACAACTGGATTTCCCACGACCTGTGGTTCAAGCCCTGAGGCAGATATACACAATGAAACAGAACACCGAATTTGAATTTTTCAGCGAGTTTCGTGTGGAGGAGAGGGAAGTTCTTTTCCGAGCCCATCAGGATTATTGCAATGAGGGAGAGTGGAGGGAATATGCGCTTGTTCGGTACGAGGATGAGGATGAGGACCAATACCCGGTAAAGTTGATTGGTTTTTACCATCACCAAGAAGATGACCAGTCAGAAGGGGAATGGATGTGCTTGGTCCAACAGTGCGAGAGTCCTCGAACGAAGAGACAGAAGAAGAGAGATTCTTTTCTTTTCCGGCACTACACGCTTTCAAAGGAGGTGACATGCATGCCCGTGAATCTGCTTTCGGACCGATGTTACGTAATAGAACAACTGACGATCCCTGGCTCGAGCACCCTTCTTCCCACCCAAGGGGAATGTCAGGCCCGGGATATCCTCTTTGTGGAAAATCGAAAGAGAAAAAGTACCTTAATTAAATCTGAAGTTTTGTCTTAAGAGAATTCTGCCTACTATATAAATAATATCGGGGACATCCTGCCAATCCTGCCGATTCTGCGCCTCTGATGTACAAAGAGACCCCACGATGCAACCGTACTGCTGAAAGCAAAACGTCAGCGTGACCGGGAAGAGGCCTTGGCAAAGGAGCTCCCTGGTACTCCTTTTGCTTCCTTGCAATCAAGGCGACAGGAGAAGATGATCATGATCAATGGCGTCGGCGATTGATGCGAAAATGGATGGTCCAGAGGCAGCTTTTTGTTGATCATTTGAGTCGTTAAAAATTCAGTACATAATTTACGTAGCATTCTACGCTGGTACTGCTGTCTACTACGGATTTACAGGCCAAGCACCGTGATAGCGCTAGTAACTACAACTGAAGACCACAGAAGAGACATGAGCAAAGGAATTTGGCTCGCCGATAGCGGAGCCTCATCTCACCTCTGCAACGACGACACAGGCATGTTTAACGTGAAAATGATACACGCATTAATTAAAGTTGGTAGCGGTAAGAACCTAATCGCAACAAAAATGGGCGACATCAAAGCCATCATGCACACACAAGACGGCGAAGAAGAAACACTCATCTTGCGAAACGTAAAATTCGTCCCCGAACTTTGGATAAACCTCATCAGCATACCGGTCGCACTCAAGGGAGGGTGGCGACTCGGCAACGAAGGATTACGAATCAATTTAACCACACCGTTCGGCCGACAGATAAGATTCAACCGAATCTTTAACTGCGGCAGAGCCTACGTGTGCGGAATTAAATTGACGCCGATCACAAACTTGGCGGCGCACGAAATCGCACAAACAAACACCGAAGAATCGGCGACAAACGACAGAACACACAACGAGAACAATACTATCGTTAAAAACATCAACGACGTCCACAGCCAACTTGGGCACGTCGGCGAAGACGCCGTCCGTAAGACGGCAGCCTACTACGGCTGGACTCTTACCGGTAAACTAAAACCATGCGAACAATGCGGCGTCTCAAAAGCCAAACAAGCCGCGGTATCAAAAGAGCTCAATGAAAAGAGCAAAACACCGGGCGAACGACTATTTATCGACATCTCGTCGATGAACGCAACGAGCTACGGTGAGTCAAAATACTGGCTCATGGCGCTCGACGACTGCACCGACAAGGTATTCTCATATTTCATTAGACGCAAAAGCGACGCCGTAGAGGCGATACTCACACTGTGTCGCAATATAGAAAAACAAATCGGACACGCACCCAAATACATACGATGCGACGATTCCGGCGAAAATAGAGCAGCTCAGCGAGCGCTACTACACGCCGGAATACATACACAATTTGAATTTACGCCACCGAATACACCACAAAGAAACGGTAGAGTCGAAAGAAAATTTAAAACTTTATACGACAGAATGCGAACATCATTCAATGCCGCCGGCATGGATGATGAATTAAAACGAGGACTATGGGCTGAAGCGGCGCAAATGGCGACGTTCAACGATAATTTAATGATCTCGTCGACGAGGCCGATCAGCTCGTTCCAAGCCTTTGACGGCAAAAATCCAGCGCACGCCAATTCATTAAAAACATTCGGCGAAGTCGCAGTAGTCACGGACATGAAGGACCGTACACTGCGATCAAAACTGAAACTACGCGGCAAAATATGCATCCTCATCGGATACCCGGAAGACACGAGCAACGACTGCTACAGGATGTGGAATTTATCGACCAAGGCACTGATCAAAACGCGGGACATTTTATGGCTCAACAAGTCGTATGGCGAATACATGGGCGATCGAGCCCGCGATTCGCTCTCATCAAACTACGTCATCAACGTTCTCGATTCAGGAACAGACGATGACGTGGAACTGCTAAGCCCTCCAAGCATCTCCGAAAGACAAATGACTGAAGAACAAACGGAAGAAACGCTGACCGGCGCACTATACACACCGCCCAGCGGCACTGAGGCAATATCAGACGAAACTGCCGAGATACAAGATCGGGGGACAACAGCAACCCCCGAATCGCCTGCGAATTCCGGACAAACAGAATTACATCAACGTGCGTCACCGACGCAACATTCCCACCACGTGAGCTCCGAAGACGAACAAAATAACGGAGGAGCGAACGAACCGAAAACGGACACAAACGAACAAGACGACCACCAACAAAAAGCAATGGGAACTTATACTGTACTCTGACTCCGATTGGGGAGGAGACAAGGATACTAGAATATCCGTTACCGGATTCTGCGTATTCCTACAGGGAGTACCCATTAGCTGGCGAAGCAAAGGCCAGACGACCATCGCGTTGAGCAGCAGCGAGGCCGAGCTTTACGCTCTAGTCGAAGCAGCGAAAGAAATCAAATTTATATTTCAAGTCCTTATTTCCATGGGAGTACCGGTACAGCTACCAGTAATATGTAGAGTGGATAACATCGGCGCCATCTTTATGGCCGAGAACGTAACGACCACTGGACGTACGAAGCACATCGACATGAAAACGCGATGGATCACTAAAGCTTGTGAAGACGGCTTCTTCAAACTGATTTTCGTAAAGTCAGAAGAGAATAGAAGCGATATTTTTACAAAAAATGTGACGAGCGAAACGCACGAACGACACATAGATACGTACGTCGCTAAGAAGGACTTTCTACACCGCGACGGACAATCGAGTAGAGAAATCGTCAAGGACGAGTAGAATTGAATCGTTCGACTGCACGTCAAGGGAGGATGTTGAGAAACGTTCTCATGATGACGTACAACGAACGACGTACGGACGATATAGGACTCGACTCGTTACTCAATACTATTGCGAGACCGAGGACTATACGTCCAATAGATCAAGAGCTCTGGGCCCAACGAAGCAAGAGTTAAAGGCCCAACGAAGCACGAGTTAAAGGCCCATGGAAACCATGTGTAACAGGCCCATGGGGCCACCTCGAACATTCATAAAAGCAGAAAGTAGACTGATAAAATAGGATCATAATTTGGAAAACGAAACATTCGTAACTCGTACGACTTATCAGACTAGAGACTTCGCAACATACCAGTACAGTCCTTTCTTGCGGGCGACGGACAGATACCGGTACAATGAATAAGCATGGATGCGTCTGTCTGATGATGATGATTCGATGATTTGGGGGTCATCCGTCATCCGGGATTTCAGTTGGTGCACATGAGAGGCCGGCACAATACACACTATGATAATGCCATGGGCAATTTGAAAATGGGGGTGTCAGGTATTCAGACATGAAGAAAACCTTATATACCAACAACGGTTAAAGGCGTTGTTTTCAACCCGGGACATCGATCAGTGTCGTGATGTTCTTTCTCGCTCCACATACATCATCCTCGCTCGTGCTGCTGCTACTGCTACTCTACTCTAGTAGTAGACTAATGCATCATCTGTCACAGAATACAGAACCCTCTCACTTTCTCACTACTACTAGCTAGACTACTCAATACCACGATGATCTCAAACAGCCATTACTTCCTTGCCTTAACCTCTCTGTTGTTAGCTCTAGCTGCGGGTACTACCACAAGCTCTTCTTCTTCCTCTTCTTTGGCGTGTCAAGACGATCCTCGATTTCGATTCCAGGGTGTTCCCGGATACACTTGTGACTGGATCGCCGAGCAAGATGATAACCTATGTGACTGGGAGGTATTGGATGATGAATACGAATACTATAGTGATGAGGAGGAAGAGACGACCACGTCGACACTTTCGTTTGTTCCCAAGACGATTGGCATGACGCACTGTCCCGTCTCGTGTGGTCGCTGCGCTCGACAGGTAGAAACGTCGTCCGTCACGACCGATAATATCTGCTACGATGCCAACAGCAGTCATTCTTCGCATCAACGAGGCGTCGTCGTGTCGTTCGAAAATCAAGACCCGAAAGAACGAGATTGGGTCGGGATCTATCCTGCCTTGACGACTACCGAAGATTCGTTGGAACCTGGCTCGACCTTGGAAACGGAACCCATTGCGTATTCTTGGTTGTGTGATGTGGGTATTGGTCGTGATAATGATAATGTTGGTGTACCGAATACCAACAGTCATCATGATATTTCCACCTCATGCAAGGCCGAATACAATCAAGTCGTCTTTCGGCAATTGCCTCCAGGCATCTATCAAGCAGTGTTGGTCCGATGGGACGACGAGATTTATGCGGCGAGTCCGTCCTTTTTTGAAGTGTTGGGACCCAATAGAAGTGGGAGTGAATTGTGTTCTCAACGACGACTAAACCTAAGTCTACCCGTAGACGGTGAAACATCATCGTCGTTTTCGTCGTCGTCAGATGAAGAGGACCGGGAGCACGAAACAAGCCCAGATGAGGAGGAGGAGGATCATGGATGCGATCGTTTGAATGTTGATCGTTTGACCTATAACGTGGGGCAGGATATTCCACTTCAACTCGAACAATGTCCCGAATTGTCGCAGCAGCCCGGCGATTTTGTGGCAATCTACAATGCCGACACGGACTGGGAGGATATCAAGGGAGACGCCAACTATCGTTTGTGGATGTGGACCTGTGGCTCTCAATCCTGCCGTCATCATGAATATTCTAATGATGATGATGATCTAGAGATAGCCTTGGTCGAGGTCTCATCGACGTCTTCATCGTTGACTTTTGGCAAAGAATCCAACAAGCACTCGTGGCCACTCCCTCCCGGAAGCTACCAAGCTCATCTTGTCCGGCATTTGGTCCATGAAGATCGATTTGCTAGTGTCGCTCAGAGTGCTGTATTTGAGATCCAACAAGAAGAGGACGATGAAGCTACTACTACTACCTCCTCTTCCATTATGATGATGCCAGTGCAAACGCAAACGAAGAAGAAAACAAGACGACAATTGGAGGATTGTTTAGACGTCATCCGTGCCAAAGAACATTGCTACCAAGAGGGAGATAACTTTTCCGTTCTTTTTCGGAATGAATGTGGTATTCTCGACGGCGAAGACTGGTTCGGTTTCTTTGCTGCGGAGGATTGCTCGGAAGTCGACCAGATTTGTCAAGGCGAACCAATCATTTGGTCCTTGGCCTGCAACAGCAGCAGTGATAACCACCACCACCATTGTCACAACCGTGCTGGTCATGTGGAATATCATTTCCAAGGGCGCCGACGACGAGCGAATGACGACCGCGGCGAGGATGAGGAACAAGAACCTGATTTCACACTTCCCGCGGGAGATTATCGCGTCGTACTCGTGGCCGAAAAGGACAATGCTGATAATGAGGACCATGGTCCGTATTTTGCGCGTGTCATCTCCAAGCCCATGGAGGTGCACCGAAAAGGAGATTCGTGCCACCTAATCGAGCAACAAATGTAACGAGACTACTACTACTACTACTACTAACAGACATCGTCCACAGTCCTGAACGGTCTGATGTGCAATAGTCGCGATTGCTCTACCACATCGTCAAGGAAGAAGCTATATTTTAAAAATAAGAAAGTGCAGTTTGTCTCTGCTTTTCACGATATTCTTCTACTAGTAGACTACTAGTACTACGAGTAGGCTGTTAGTAGAAGGATTATTTCTAGAGATTCAATCTCTCCTACTAGTATATTGTTAGGTAGGCTGCGTACAATAATGTTGCTAGCGGCTAGTACTTTTCCACAGGACTACTACTCTTACTTATTCTTTCTTGGTCGTCTTTCGGCCCTGGGATAGTACAGGAATTATCTAGCTAGCTAGTAGTACTCTAGCAAATAGAACTACTACTCACTGCTAGAGGATGCTGAATTTATAATGGTAGAATGGTTACTACTACTAGCAGCAGTCGTAGGTCGGTCGCTCTCTCCTCGTAGTACTAGTAGTACTAGTACTACGACCGTACCTTGTTGCTTGTTGGCACGCACGAACATCGCCCTCACAGCACAAGAACAATTTGTCCCAACAACAACATTAAAAGTCTCGGGGCTTGTTGCTGTTGCCAGTACCTGCCTGGTACATGTATTAGTAGAAAGCAACATCATTATGGTGGATAACCTCAGGATAGTACTACAGGATGCTTATGATGACGCAATTTCTTCGTAGACGCATAGTCGTGATTTTTTTTATTTACTGTTATGTATGCGCTTCATGGAAGGCGATTCATCATCTTGAGAAACTAGCGGACTCCTCCGCAGAGAACCGTTGGGCATAGTTCTCTGCTCCTCCGTCCTGGCGGGAAAGTGAATCTACGAGTACTGTAGTATGTCTTATCATTCCTGTTATCAGGCGCATCGTGAATTCTCATCAGCGCTTACCGCAATCAAAAGGTTACCGGAACAAGGGAGTCGAGCGATCATAACCCTTAAAGAAGCGCTTTATTGACAAAATTGGGGATTTTCTTATTTAGGTGCAGGGGAATTGAATATATGCTCGTATTCGGGGCTCCTTTCGGAAGAACATGACCTGCAATTTCACTATTCGGAAGTTACCAGAACAAGGAAGTCAGTCAAATCAGTCCACGCGATCATAACCCTTAAAGAAGCGCTTTATCAAAAAATTGGGGATGTTTTTTTATGTGCAGGGGAATTGAATATATGCTGAAGAACATGTTCTGCAATTTCACTATTCGGATGTTGTTCCTTGTGGTCCAGTTGTTAGCAACCATCCAGCTAGCGCAGATAGAGTTGCCTCACAAAATTGACAAACGAGCCCACAAAATCTCATCTACTACTTCTACTTCCAATAGTAGCCGAAGTCAATCATGAAGCCAACATCCGAGTTAGTTTGGTCATCGCAAAATCATTCTTTGTCGCCAAGAAGCTCTGCGTCTATACCCAAGCAAGAATACATTGGTGGTTGCTTCTCGTCGGAATCGCGAGAACACTTTCATTACGACTACAAGAAGGACGAGGACGACCTCAGCAGTATCATGATCACTATGATTAAAGAAGGGGGCAAGCGCTCTGTTGCCCAGAAAAAGAACCGTACTCGTCAGATTCTGTTCCCAAGAAAGCTTCGTCGTGTCCTGGACGATGCTATCAAAGAGGAGAACCAGCATCTCATCTGTTGGCTCCCCAATGGACATTCGTTCAAGATTGGTGATCCCGAAGAATTCACGGCAAAGATCTTGAAAAGATACTTCCGTCAACCCAAATTCAAGAGTTTCACAAGACAGTTGTAAGTCGTCTTCGTTGATATCATCAGATAAAAAGCAACAAAATCAATCCATCATCATCATCATCATTGTCTCTACTAACCAACAATACTTGTTTCATCCTCGCAACGATACTACTAGGTATCATTACGGCTTCAGCAAGATTGACTCTGGCCCGGATCATGGTGCTTTTTATCATCCGGATTTCCAGCGTGATGACCCCGAGTCCTGCAATACCATGGACCGACAAACTGCCAGGGCACACTTTATTCTCGGTGGCACCGCCGCCAGCTCCCACCAGTCAAGAACACAGACAACAACAAGAACGGCCTGCTGCTCCAACAAACAACAGTCCAGGTCTGTTCTTTGTCGCGAAAGTCAACAAGAAGCGACGAAACGCCGCGGCGGGGACCACCGGGGCCTTGTTGTCTTGGGAGGTATTGTGGAGCCATTGCAACCACGAACCTCAACATCGTCCTCTCAGGAGCAATACTACAAGACCAACAACAAGAAGGGACTCGACGCTGAAAGAAGGAATGCCTTCTCCGCTATTCGCGAGGCGAGGAAACCGATAATCAACACTGCCGACATGCCCCCGCCTGTAGTAGACCCTCTGATGGTCCACAAAGACTGGCTAAGTCTAGTGGAAGATGCCATTGGTGATTTCGAGAGCATGGGTGAAGAATACTTTAGTAGTATGATGGACAGTATGACTCTTTTCGAGCCTCGCACAGTCGAAGAAATGTCGTTTCTTCCGCTGACGGATTTCAGTCGAAGATTGCCTTGCTGGTAATGATGATCATCATCATGGGAGGCGGGGGGAAATCAGAAATCAGAAGAACATCCAGAAAACATTTCTTTGGCGGTGCCACAGGGGAATGCTAGTAGCCATCATCAAGATAATTTTAGACTTTGGGTACATTCAGCACAACCATAGAAACATCATCATCATCGTCGTCATCATCATCATCATTATTATCGTCTTTGTCCCAGCGCGTTTTTAAGACAAAGAATCGTGAGAACAAACGAATGCATGCACGTATAAACACACTTGGAAACGTCGCGATTCATTCAATGCGGTTTCGTAGCAGACTTCTTACTTCTGAGTAGTATGTGCGCATCAACAACAACAAACTGATAGGAGATTCTTCGGGTACTACCATGATAGGAGCAGCGACGACATCATCATAATCCTTTCCTCCTTGAGAACGAGTTGAAAGTACTATTTCGTCAAGGAGCCTATGGCGGTACTAGAAGTAGCATAGCTAGTAGTACCTCCTTGTTGGTAGTTTGTGTGTGCTGCTGCTATTGATCTTGCTGCTATACCACCGCAGTGTCATCGTGATCATGGTCTTGTTCTCGTTGACGTCAGTAAGTATTGTTGTGTTCTCGGAGTATTTTTTGGCGGGACCGTCCTTCCTGCCTCCACGCGTGGCATCGTACTGTACCGGTACCGGTAGTATCTGCACTGTGCCACGACCACGCCGCGCACTAGAACAGGGGGAGCTTCTTTGAGACGTGCATGCATGCGATCGATTTCGATCGAAAAACAGCCACGTGTCACCACGGAGGAAGTGCTGCTTTGTGTAGAACGACTACGACAGTTTACGTACGGTACGTACAGTGCGTCCCGCCCTGCGGCGTTTCGTCGGAGTTTCGCGTGAGGGGTCGGCAAGATACATATGTATGATGAGAACCGCGAAAGGAAAAAAAAAGCACAAAGCTAGCTAGTAGAAGATAGCAGCACTCGCTCATCGCAATAAAAAGCACAAACCCCATAAAAGTACTACAAAACATTCATCGCAAATCACCAACACCTATGATTCATTCTCTCATATCGATCAAGAAAAAGAGTACAGTATTGATTGACCGACTGACGGACGACGACGATGATGATGACGATGAGAAAATCAGCAACGACTTCTAGTAGCAGGGCGTACCGCCGTGGTTCCTCCTCCTCCTTGAAGTCGTCCTTCTTTTGGGTCGTTATTGCTATCATGATGATGGGATTCTCCTTTCTTCAAGATAGCACCCAACAACCACAACAACAACAACATGGTTCGTCCTCTTTTGGAGTTTTTTGCGAAGCCAAGAATACCAAGCGAAACACTCAACAGAAACAACAGCAAAAGCCAAAAGAACAGCAAGATTATTATCAAATTTTGGGAGTTGCCAAGACGGCCTCGCCCAAGAAAATCAAAAGTGCCTATCGTAAATTGGCCTTGCAATGGCATCCCGACAAGGTCAAGGGTACGCCCGAAGAAAAGGAGCAGGCGGAAGACAAGTTTGTCCAAATTTCCGAAGCGTACAATGTACTGAGTGACGAAGAGAAACGACAAGTTTATGACAAGTATGGAAAGAATGGATTGGATGCCTTTGAAAGAGGACAAGATCCACGAATGGCAGGATTTGGAAGTACTGGTGGAGGTGGTGGCGGTGGTGGCGGATTTGGTGGGTTTGATTTCGGAGGTGGTGGTGGTGGCGGTGGTGGCGGATATCGACAACATTTTGGTGCCGGTGGCGCTGGCGGCGGTGGACGTGCCAATTTCGATCCCTTTAGCATGTTTGAAGAAATGTTTGGTGCGGGTGGGGGAGGTTTCGGTGGCGGCGGTGCTGCTGGTGCAGGCGGTGGTGGAGGAGGTCCGCCACCCGATTTATTCCCCAAGGGCCAATCCACGGTGGCCAAGCTTGGCAAACCCAAATTTCCCGATCGGAAAAGTAAACACATGTGGCTGATTCTATTTTACAATCCTGCGGACAAGGGATCGCAAAAGGTGGCCCCCAATTTGGAAAAATTGGCCGAAAAGGGATCCTCCTTGCCGTACAGAGTAGGAGCCGTCGACTGTCAACAAACGTCGTCTCCGTCGTCGTCTCGAGAAAAATCGGCCTTTTGTCAAGAACAGGGTGTCAATGTCAAAGATCTGCCACAATTTGCAATGGTCTTGGATGGCAAAACCATTGTGTTGACCGACGAGGAAGATGAATTACCACCGACCCAATGGGCCGCTCGAGATATTCATGATTTGGCCATGGAGCACATGCCCAAACATCTCATTCAAAATATCAACAATATTCCACAAATGGAAGAACGTCTATTATTACTCAACAGTCAAGACAACGGTAGCAGTGCCGGGGCGGCGGCGGCGGCGGTGCTGTTATTGACGGACAAATACGAAACGTCGTCCATGTATTACAGTTTGGCCTATCAATTCGGCCGAGAGAAAAAAAGTAGTCTTTCGTTTGGAGAATCCCGGGCCAAAAACTTGAAACTCGCCCAAGCCTTTGGTGTCAAAAAGTACCCCACCCTGATTGCCTTTGTCCCAACCGCCACGGTACTCAAGCAACCGGACATGAAGACGAATCATCAACATCATTATCAAGCAGGAGGAGAAGCGTACAACAATGACGACAAATACCGCTTGTTACGTTTCACGGGGGATATCAAGAAGAAGGAAGAAATTGTTCAATGGCTGGAGGACATTACCAAAATGATCAAGGGCGGAAGAACTACAACCAACACAAAGGAAAAGAACGACAAAACAAAACCCAAACCGAAACGACGACGAAATAGTAGTGGCGGACGGGATGAATTTTAGCTATCTCAACTAGCTACTACTAGTTAGTAGCTACTACTACAAGTACTTCATTATCCTGATTTTATCCTCCCTCGTCGTCGTCGACTCGTATAATCATGGGCAGACCGAGTTGACCATGACGAAAATAGTCGGATCGGACGTACGGTTCGGTAAAAAAGTGTGCCAAGGGTATCCCCAAGGCAATGATCAAGGCCGTACGTACCGGCAGAGGCAACGACTGGGTAACAGAGGATACAATGGCCGTATTTCCAAAGAAAAATTCTCCTGCAATCAAAGCGGCTTGCCAGGAGAAAAATACCATCGATCCACCGTAGGTTGGATGGTAGCAAGAAGAAGTAGTAGTGGTAGTGATAGTAGTTGTGGGCACGCCGTGGTCATCCCGACAGGCTGTCGAAAAGAGTCCATGGGCGAGCCATTCATGAAACAGACCGGACGCTAGAAATGTAGCCACGACGGATATCGTCGGAGAATAACCGTATTTTCGAAATGGCTTGTAAACACCGCCCTTCAAGACGCTTTGTACCAACAAATTCCAACGTCGGCCCCAAAAGTCCGAAGGACTCTGGATGGCCCCTCCCAATAAGGGATTCTTCATGACCGGTTTGGTTTGGTATCCCGTCACGAGGTACCAAAAGAATGTCACGCCCTCGCAGTAGGTCGTCAGGTATAATTGAAAGAGAACTATGTTTCATAGTGGTAGTGAAAGAATAGTAGTAGTCAGGCCAGTACCATCAATCAAGCAATCAATCAATCAATCAATCAAACGGGAGCTGGCCTCCTCCGAGAAGTACTACGATTAGTAGTACTAGTAGAGTACGTACCTGCATGAAGAAAACTATTGGCATACAGCTGCCAAGTAGTCATTCGATCGAGGTGGAACCATCCATCGCTTGCGACGGGCGGTCCAAATACGTTCAGATCCGGATGGGGAGTCAAGATGGACTGAAAGGCTCCCGTCAAAAAGAGCAGACCGATAAACTGTCGGAGATGGAACAATTTCATGCTCATGGAAGCCTTGAGCAACATCCCCGTCGTTTCATCTCGTTCAAACACCAGTACGGATGCAAAATAGAGTAGAAAATCGGAAAGCGACTTTGTTGTGGCATAAGGCGGACAACATCCGTAGACGACCTCCAATATTCGAAATAACATGAGCGTGGGTTGGACTCCTCCGACAACAAACTTGACAATCAGATTGCGAAGATCCAAGGCTTGATAAATAAAGGTCGGCCAGGCCAGCCAAAACGGCAGTAACAGTCCAAATCCGAGACAGAAAGCGGTCGCTGTATCTTCTTTCTTGGGCTCGACGATACCTTTGTAAAGGATGATTCCCGTAATAGTCGAGAGAACCACATTTAGACAAACGAGGAGTAATATTTCGATCCAATAGAGCTCGGATATCCAAAAGAAACCGTATAATACGGCGCTGATGGGATTATCATTATCACCATTATCATCTTTATTGCCACCACCGATCAGATATGCTGGCAGCGAAAACAAGAGCAGTGGCTCGCGATAGTCGGATTCGGCAGAGTGAGGAGCAATCATCCTTTACGCTGCTGCTGCTGCTGCTGCGCCTGATGATGATGATGCACTGAGTACTGACTGAACGAGAGGAAGAGATAATAGTATAGTTCAATATTCGCGTCTCGCCTGCTGCTCGGTTTACAAATAATAATACTTGTGCCGTACTATACTAGTATTGTAGATGATCTTGGGAGGCAGAAGTTGCGATGATGATGTTTTGCTTGTACAGTAGTACTGTAGAACAATATCACAAAATCACGCGTGCGTCATCATGCGTTTAGACAGCCGAAAAAATGCACGTCTCAAGTCTAAGAAGAAGGGGGGGGGAGGAGTCGAAAGCCCCCCTCCCTTGGATTACCTCGTTAAAACTTGTGGTGGTTGGTTTCTTCTACAGTACTACTACTAGTAGTACTACTACTACTAGTAGTAGTAGATAGTAGTAGGTAGTTTCTTACTGGTAGCTACTCTAGTCATCTACTGAGCTACTACTACTACTGCTACTAGTAGTAGCTAGCTAGTACTCTTTGAAGGAGGATGGTGCCAAGCGCCGTACTTCAGTATACAAGGTCGATAGAGGACTCTTGCTCGTCCGCTCGTACTCTTGCTGTTTTTGTTGTTGCAGTAGTAATGGCAAATAGCTCAATTCGATTCCCAATTTCTCCAACACTGGGTCACAAAGCACCCGACGTCCCAGGTTGGATTCCAACCAAACCATCTCCTTGAGAAACTGATACAAGGCTGTTTGATAAACGGCCGTATCAAATTGGGAAAGAATATCCATCTTGTGAAGAATACGGGGAGGTAAAGAATTCAATAGTGTCGTCGTCGAACCCTTGTTCTTGTTTCCTTGTTCGTCCTTTAGTACTACATAATGCTGAAACTTGATGTCGTCCTTGTACTCTTGTGGCTCAGCAGCAGCAGCATCAGCATCAGCAGCAGAAGCAGAATTAGTAGTAGTACTGCTACTACAATGACACGTTTCATTGAGATACTTTGATACCATTTGTGAAATCATTGGCGATGCCCCCCGAGTGTCGAGTCGATAGTACAGTAGACATTTGGATTCATGAAAAAACGAAGTCAAGGACACCCAATCAAAGGACCAATAGACATTTTC
Organism: Nitzschia sp. pyKryTriq1; assembly: GCA_956465555.1. Lineage (NCBI taxonomy): Eukaryota > Bacillariophyta > Bacillariophyceae > Bacillariales > Bacillariaceae > Nitzschia > Nitzschia sp. pyKryTriq1. The sequence continues at coordinate 86,130 of OY101129.1, forward strand.
GATTTGTTGTTGTTCTGGTGGAGTAGTGGGGGTGGTGGGGGTGTTGTTGTTGACGTTGTTGTTGTTATTCTGAAAGGTGATCATCCCCCTTCGTGGATTCCGCTCATGACTCATCAATGCCCGGGCTTGATAGTTTCTAGGATCATAGCAGGGTAAGATGGTGTAATTCCGTCGTCGTTGTTCTTGTTCCTGATCATCGAGGATAGTTTCTGGATCGTTCTCATCCAAAAACAAATCGAGCCAACGTTCCAAATCCGTCAATTCATGATCCTCCTCCTCCTGACCTCCTCCTCCACCACCTCCTCCTCGAGGAAAAAGAGAACTATTGGCGGTCGTTTTCTTTCCCCAATCTGAATAGTAACACATGCGAAACATGGAAAAAATGTGATGTCGAGGACTTCGCAATGTCACGAGTCGATGAAAATGATCATCCTGAAAAAAATAGTTTTGTTTCAAATACTCGTCTTGCCAAAACACTCCATGCTCGAGACCGGCACTGGACAGAGGATAAAGACCATACTTTTTGACAAAATTATTATTGTTGTGGTTCTTCGGTACTTGTTTGAGCCGTTTGAGTTCTTCAATCCAGGAAAATCCGCCCGTTTTGGAAATGTGCACATAGCTAAATTTATTATTATTGTTGGGCCGGGCCAGGGCCAGTGGCATTGATTGGCACCGACGAAACAGCAACAAGGACGACGACGACGACGGCGACGACGACGTCGTGGAATTTGTAGTAGTACTTGTATTCTCACGACAAAAATCTTCCCACTGGTTGTTGAACGGCAGCCGCTGCTGCAGAACCGATGATTCTTGTGTAGCTACTGTTGTTGCTTTAGTTGTTGTTGTTGTTGACACTATCACGCTATTCGTTCTATCCGCTGATGGAAGATATTGCTCGAGGTTGAGCGTAGTAGTAGTAGTACTAGTGTTCATCATCATCCAACTAACAATGACGATTGAAAAGATCCCAACGATAGTGACGACGAGCAGCTTATGCCGAGGGCGGCGGCGGCGGTTCTTCTTCTTATGCTTCTGCTTATGGTCCATCTTTTTGTTATAATCTGATGCAGTTGTAGTTGTAGTAGTAGCAGTAGTAGTAGTAGTAGTAGATGATTCTTCCATTAAAACAAAAAGCCATGGTCTGTATCATCAACCGGCATAAAAAAATTGAAACCTTTGTTGAGGAGTTCCGAGCAGATTTCTTCGTACGAAGAATTTCTTCGTATCTCGTACTGTACGTGTAGGTTTCTACGCGATCGAGAAGACCATTCCCCTCTTCTTTACGAATCATCATTATTTTTATTTTGCCGCCATATTATTATTAATATTATTAGCCAGCCTCCATCGATCGTGCGCCAGAGCATTGAGAAACCTACAGTACTTGTTCTTGGAGTGGATGATCTTATTGTCTCGTCCGTCCTACTACTGTACTATATATCGGAATATACCAAGAGACGACGAGGCGTGTGACTATAGTATAGTATATGATGGAACAAGACTACCAGTACTACATATGCACACATTGTTATTTTGGATCATACCCAAATCTACCACAGTTTGATCCGTTCATGCTGGCGGAATTTGCCAAGCGACTATGTCTTTGCCGTAATATTCTACGTACTTCTAGCTAGAGTAGTGGAATAATTGGACAAAGGACGGTGTACTATGATTATATTTTAACAAAAGCTTCTTAGGTAAGACGATCTTCCCCGGCTCGTTAGGTTAGATTAGATTAGATTAGATTAGATTAGATTAGATTAGATTAGTAGAATCCATTCTACTTCTTATCGGATTTGGTTGTGCACTCGACCAGATCACCCAGTTCGAAGCTGTCTGATGCTTCGGCTGGCTCGTAAGGTGGTCCGCCATCCTCCCGAACAAGATACACGGTGTATTCTTCATCGTCCTTGGGATCCTTAGTCCAGTCTTCTAGCTTCACAATGATTGGATCACTAGTGTCCGGCTCTTCCTCCTCGTACACGATTTTCTTTTCCTTGATTCCCTTTTCATCCACGCTGGATCCGCCGCCTTGAACGATTAGTAGAAGGAGAGGTTGGGAGGAGGAGTCGTCACAATCGTCGAAGGTAATGACGATCTCATCCTCTCCTACAACAGCGCAGATCTCAATGGTGCAGGGAGTGCCAGTAGGTGAAGCAGTAGGACCTGAAGTTGGTCCAGCAGTGGGACCAGAAGTTGGACTACCGGTGGGAGCGGCAGGGACAGTTGGTTCCGCCGGTTTCGCCGTTGGGCCTTTGGTCGGGTGAGAGGAGGAAGGCAAAGCCGGGGTGTACATCACCGGTGAATCTCCGTAGGTCGGTTTCGGGGTGGTGTGAATGGGATACGTCGCGGGTTTGTCACCATACATCACGGGCGACTTGGTGGGATGAGAGGTGATTGTACTGCTACTAGGAGAACCATACATCACCGGCGACTTGGTGGGATGAGAGGTGATTGTACTGCTGCTGGGAGAGGTGCCACCACCACCATCATCACCATCACACGTCGCCGCGATGGTGAACTCGGGCGTAGCCTTAATCACGGTGTAGCCATCATTGGAGAACAAGAATGCAACGTAGGTTCCAGCACGCAACAAAGAACCCAACGTAATCGTACCGGAGGATGGTGAGTCACAAGGAGTATCCCTGTCTCCACAGACATACTTCCAAGCAGCGTAGTCGGATTGACTGACATCGACAGCGTCTTCCTTGGTATAAATTCCAATCCAATCGTTCAACAGGGGATTCATGTTGGTGAAGGAAATCTTCAACGATTCACCGGCAGCGTAGCAAGACTTTTCCTCGAGACTGATAGTGTCCTCGTCCACTTCTTCGCCCCCCACCGGTGCGGACCTCACCTCCATGATGATCTCTTCCTCGGGACAGGAATCGCAAGAGAAGGGACAGTACTTGACACCCAGCGGGATACCTTGATGAGTCCAGTCGCATTTGCTAGTCGCAGCCACCCAGGCACAATCTTTACTGGAATCACTCCAGTGGCGATAATCAGGATCATCGCTGCAGCTTGTTGTTGCTGTTGTTGCTGCCGATACTTGTTGCACGGCACCCACAAACACAACAAGTGCCAAGGCAAGAGCAACCATAAGGCGGTTTACCATTGTTCTGATTGATTGATTGATAAATAGCTGCTATATTATTGAATCAATCAAAAATAAAGGACGGCAATCAAAGGAAGTGTTTGCTGTACTTGGCCCGGTACTATGATGGTACCAGTACTTTGGTGTATGGTGTATTTTTGTGATAGTGCTTCATCGATCGGAAGCAGCAGCACATCCGAAAAAATTGCAAAAAATGAGCGGCACCACCGAGGATGGACATCCGTTGCCATGGGGTTAAAATCCTTCAGGTACGAAGGTTATCATAACACCAAATAGGCCACCCTCGAGTTCCACATAGGTGTCATTCGAAATCTCCTATTGTTTCCAAGAATGAAAAATCTTGCTCAAACGCCTTTTTATCGGAAGATATAACGCTTGTCGCAGTATTTAGTTAATGGAAATGGAGCTGGCAGGGGTCGCGGAATTTTGGTTCGGGGCGGGAAAGAGCTCGAGCCCGCGAACACGGAGAGTATACGAAAACTCCAAAAGAGCCTGCCGAGCACTATCCGATACATATAAAGTAGCTCTACTACTAACAGTAGTACGGTAGAGTTTTGGATACTCGTAGATAGCGAGAGAAGATCCGTTCAAGTTGCAGCATTACATACTACCGGTACGAACCCTTCCGTCGTCTGGTTATGGCTCTCCGATGATGCACCGGTAATACTACTACTAGAAGTAGTATCTTGACAAGTAGCATTTGAGTATCTACTACTACATATAGTACTACGGTAGTACTAGTAAGTACTAGCTGAGCTGCATTCCGTCCTGCACTCGTAGTCAAAGTTGGCATTAGGCACACCACTTCGTAGACTATGTACACTCAATAAGAAAGCAACAATCAACATAACAACACAAAAAGAAAGAAGAAGAAGCAGAAGAAGCAGTGAAAAATATGGTTTATTAATGGACTCGGATGCAATTTGTGGGACGAATTGCAGGTTTCACCCGTATATAGTGAACAAGAAGACCATCTCTGCAGCCGATGTGCCGATGATCGCGACAAAAAGCCTGCTTGCGAGTATTGTCAATTTTCTGGCTACTAGTAGCAGTAGTAGAAGTAGTAGATATTGCTGCGCTATCGCGATAAGGGACGAAGCAACAAGCCAGGCTTGGGTTCGAAGCAACATGTTCGTTGCAACGGTTTTACCACGGTGTGTTCTTGCCGGTTGCATTTTCATCGTCATGACGGTGGATTGATCATATTTCGTATGCTGTCAATGATGCTGTTGTTAATGCTATTGCTATTGCTGTTGTCGTGCTTCGACCAAAGTTGCATTCCAGCCGTAGCAGCAGCAGCCGCAGCAGCTAGCACGAGCGCTGGTATTGCTGCAAAAAGGACCACCGTCTTCTTCTTCTTCTTCAATTTTTTTGGATCATGATGCTGCTTTGTTGGTATCATCATCATCCTGGGGATTACTACTAGTACGTGATGTCTCATCCACCATGTGAAATGCTGTAGGGATTGAGACATCATACTCCATGTTGGCGTTGTTGTTGTTTTCGATGATGATGATGATGATGATACTACTTCCAAATCCGATGTATCCACTCCAACATCATGCGACGACTCTTCTTTCTTTGCGGGATCGGCGGCTGTATTGCTACTACTACTATTACTGCCTGCTGCGACTCTTATTTCTTTGACGACTAGATTGGGTGGTCGACGTTGAAAGGCCATGGCCGTACTGGTCAGGGTCGATGCGTAATGTTGTCGAATCAAAAGTGCTTGGGGTACCAATTGCTTGAATTGTGCTGCGATGATCAAAGATGATGAGACTGCTGATGTTGTTGATGTTGGATCGTCCCATTCCATGATGGTTTCAAACGTAGTTGTTGTAGTAGTGGTAGTAGTAGTAGTAGTAGTAGTAGTACTCGTACCAGTGTTCGATGGGCGGTATCGAACTTGTTGATCTCCCAACAAGAGAAATAACGGACGATTCTGTAGTAGGACTGCCACCTCCAAGGTCGCCAGCGTCGAAACATGCGCCTTGCGAGCATATTGATCCTTGAGGATCGGACTGATCATTTCAAACAAGCCGGTATATTTTGCGGACGACGACGAGGATGATGAGGATGATGATGATGATGATGATTCTTCCAATCCATAGGGTCTTCGAATCACAAATACTACAACATCCTCCAAAAACTGCGAGGAAAATTCAAAAGGAGTGTACTTGGCGGCTTCTTTGAAATGTGTGTGGTATTTTCGTTCCTGTTCGACAGCAGCAGCAGCAACAGCAGCCTTGTTGGTGTTGTTGTTCTGGTTGTTGAGAAAATTAATCGGACGCGGCAGCATGCTGACTGCCAACATTCTCCTCGATGCGGTGGCTGTTGCTGTGGCTGGGTTTGATGATGGTATCTCTTTCCAAACATTGGGGATTCCACCAATTTCGACGACTTGATCCCTGGCCCATTCCCAAGCGGCCTCCAATCCATGACGATCGGCAATTTGCAGTACATTGTGCAAGGCCTGCACTTTGATATATTGATCAGTATGATCAGTATTATCAGTAATATCATTGTCTTGATGATTCGGATTTTGTTTGGTTGGCAACGATGCCGATGATGATTCTGCTGCTGCTGCCGTTGGCGTAGTAGTTCTAGTAGTAGTAGTAGCGGTAATGGTTGTTTCTCGTGCTGCCGACTGCTGCTGCTGCTGCTGCTTTTGCTGCTGTAATCTCTTCGTGTTGGCTCGCATCCGTGCCATCAAATCAACTTGAAGATCCACGTTACTGTCCTCATTCTCATTATCTTGATCGGGTTGCTGCTGCTGTCGCCCCGCATGGAAATGATGATTCACGTCCCCGACCTCGTCCTCGCCATCAGGAGCATCACTGCTGCTATTATCGTCATCGTCCGAATCGTTTTCGACGTAGACTGGATCAATTTTGGCCCAACCCGAATTATTTCCAGTAGAAGTGTTCTTGACAAATGCCTTGCTCAATCCTTTCATTTGTTGTTGACGTTGAGCAGGTGTCACTGTCTGGTTCTTTCTCTTCTTGGATACAACTACGGTTGGTCCTACTACTGTGCCCAACGCCGATTTCCAAGAAGCGCCGCCCGCCGTGGCTGCTCGACGCCCCCGCTCAAATTCTTTTCTTTCCTCCTCCATGATGATGATGATGATGATCTTCTTGTTGTTGCTGATATTATGGTATCTTAGTAAAAGTATGGACTTTTGAAGTGAAGTGATATGGTATTCAATGATGCAATCAAAAGGTCGGGATATGTTCAAAAGGGTAGCTAGGTATTAATATATGTATGTCTTGCAAAATAAATCTTTCTTTCTCAAAAGACATCATTAGAGTGGTGGGCCACAATCCGTGGAAACCAAGGATTGCGATTACTTAAAGGGAGGGTACGTGGCAGCTTACGTCACAATCCTTGGAAGCAACCCGACGGATTGCTTCCAAGGGTAAACTCGTGCGACGACGGACGGCTATCGGTAGAAGTTATCCTTGCCGGATTGCGGAATTAGTAGACGGCCTACAAGGAATTCCTGCCAGGTTTGTCTGACATCTCGGATTCCGTCGGTGGAGTCTTGGAAAATGCGAACACAAGGAAAACGGATCGATGCGACGATGCGTTGTGTTGCGCAAGTTGTTGCAAGTCGTCTCGTCCCGGTCTTTATTTCCATTATCAATTTAACAAATATCACAAACAATGGATACTGCTAGTACTAGTAGAAAGCTGCCACCTGCAGAGAAGTTGGTGGAGATCAACGGGCCGTACTGGAACCTTTTCCAGGCCATGTTGAATCTCGCCGACACATGCGAAGTCTACGAGTGGGCAACGACAAGGGCATGTGGCAGTGCCACTAATGGGTGGATCAAATTTCATGATTCGATGGAAACCGGCCCCTCAAAAGACTACAGCATGGGTCTTTTGGGGGCTGGCAAAGGCAAAATATCCGATCAAAAAACTCGTCTCGTAAACATTTGGACAAAGGCAGCACAGGCACTTGCATCCTTTCGTTCCAATTCCCCCGACCAAGCGCCGCCACCACCTCTTGTCCAGGCCGACAAGCAGCTAACTAAATTTAATCAGACGGTAAAAAAGATCGCTGCTCGCAATCATGAAAAGAAAAGGGTCAGTGAAAACCTCGACGAAGTGGAGTTAGATTTGGGATTGCAGCCACCTGGAGCTGCTTCGGCTGCTGCTCGGCTGCAGCATTCGGTCAATCTTACAATTGGCGCCGAGCCAGATGCTGGTAGTTTATTGATGACAAGAGAAGGCGGCAAGGATGATCCGATCGCTTTTGAGGACGATGATGACATTAGTACGAGTAAGTACTCTACCTGTTGTGTGCTGCTGTGCTTCAAGGAACATTCCTGCCGGAATGAATGAATCTGCCGATACAGTGAAGATCGAGTAACAAACGAATTTCTTCAATTTGAAAGCGGTATCTGCTTTCGACATGAACGTTTGCATGCGCCAAGTTGAGATAGTTCTGCAGTCGTATGTTTTGGAGCGGTAGAGAATAGCGACCAGGTGGCGGAACGATGGGCAAGTCCATCAAGGATGATTCAGCTTGAAAGAGCTGACAAACATGTTGCATCGAATCAAGAAAAATATTGACCGCAAGCCCATGGGCCGTCAATATTTGTTGTAGATGAACTTCAAGATTAAAGGAGGCATGAAAAAGTATAATGGCGTGGCGGATTAGTTCGGTAGATTCGTTGTTGGTCTGTTCTGGTAGACGGCACCATCGGAGAGTGGCTGCCACGTTGGGGAAAATCGTTTCATAATAAGATATTTGGAGCTGAAATGCCATGCAAAAGCTTTGATATATAGCTTGTTGCAACAAAAAGCTGCCGACCAAGATTTGGAGCCACGCTTGGGCTTGTTGGAATGCTCCGGTAGACAGCACTTGCTGGCCTGGTGTCATCGAACGGAGCCATCGGTGTTTCCACCATAATTGGTTGCGATGACGCTTTCTCTTTCGGCCTGTGAGTTGATTTGTAGAGTAGACTGGGGAATACATTGCAAAGGATATTTGTTGATGCATACTGCATGCTGCGATGAAGAGAACAGAAAGCAAATCACTCCGGCGCTGGCTGATGCTGCGTACCGGTATTCGACGACTCCTCCCCGCAGATGCCTGTCGACTTTTCCTTGGTGGAACTCGTGAATTGAGATGGGTGGAGGGAATCCTTACCTCCAATCTCGAGGCAGCCTGCGAGAGATTCCATGCACCGGTGATGTCAGCAAGCTGACGCAAAAATGTCGCAAAGCGAAGCCTAAACTCGCAATCCATGGAACGACGGATTGTGGCCCACCACTCTATTCATTCCTCAAAATAATAATGACCCGACCAGCCCTGCCCTCATCGCCTTCTTCCAATAAATAACGTCATGATAGGCTTACCGCTACTCGGGTATCGGGAGGTTTTGGACGAAGGAAGGACGAGAGGAGCCATTCGACCACAATCTTGTGTTGTTGTGTTATGATGGACGTCAGTGTTGACAATGCTCGAGATGATTCGAGATACCCGAGATTGCCGCGTCGGAATGAATGAAAATAACAACCGTCTTTTTCGCGTGTCGGTAGTACAGTAGTATGATATCTGGACTCGCACTAGTCGATCTGCAATAACGTGAGTGTCACCGCTATCCTGGAACTATGGAGTCTCATCGCTTACCACAATCGGCAGGTTACCGAGACGTGCTTAGTCAAATGAGTCCATGCGATTGAATGAGTCCCGACCGCGACTAAGATCCAGAAGCCGAACGTGCAGGCGAACCTCTGGACCCGGCAAGACCAAGTAGATCTCTAGTATCCAGAAGCCCGCACCTCTTGTATCCACCTAGAGTGAAGAGCACAGAAATTCAAAGAACGACGAGAAACAAGCTATTGCAAGCCTCTCTACGAAACCAAGACTATATTACTATTTTAACTCTCCCACCCTCCCGCCCGGTGGTCTACCAACATGCTCGCGCAAGTGTTAACCCTTTTTCGAGTCTCATTATAATGGTCTTCAACGGCCAATGGATGATGGATTCCATGGCATCACTGCGCACGGATGCGTGCTAGTTCTCCGCGGCCGCCGGGTGGTTTGCATAAATTAACCACCACTTATCTTGTCACATCAAGTCCTGATCACCGCGGGACACACTAAACTTTTTGACACTTTGGAATAAAGTATTTCGAAGAGTTAGTCGTGAGCTATTTATTTTGACACTCTGGAATAAAGTGTGAAAAAAAGACTCCCTTGTACAGGATGTTCGTACGTACCTACGTACCGGCGGGTAGACGCGCAATGCCCGCGCGGCCGGCGGGCGCTCCCCCGCGCCGAGTAGACCCATGTATGATGCATGCATGCGTGTTCCGATTGGGTCTGACATGACGAGAGCGAGCGCCCGACGACGACGGACACAACTGTACTTTTTAATAGCCGTTATTCCATCGCCATTTGAATTATGTTTGCTCTCATCTCTCATTCATCTTTCTTATTATTCTGTCATCCAGTCTATCAGTATCATTCAAAACATCATCATCATAACAGTACCAGTACTCGCCTATCCTATCCGTCAGCAGCACCTACACATATAATACCGGTACTGCACTCTAATACTACTACTAGACTAGTAGTAGAAGTAGTAGTAGAGGAACGTGCTGTCATGATGGCCATGATGATGGCCAGCAGTCCTACCGGTACTACTACTACTACTACTTTCGACGACAACCATGACGAAATAATCATACGAATACCTCCATCAGGCGACCGCCGCCCACAGCAGCAGCAGCAGCAGCAGCAGCAGCAGCAGCAGCGAAAACGACTACTACTAGGACGACGACGACAACAACAACAACGACGACCACGATGGAAGACCTCTGTCGTTGTGAGCGTTGCCGCCATCCTGCTGTTGGCATTTACAGGACTGTATAAGGAGACGGAAATGACCATTTTCTTTCGGACGACCCGCAGCCCTACTACTACTAGTCTTACTTCCAGCAATAGCAGCAGCAGCAGCAGCATTAGTGCTTTTAGTACTACTTCTACTACTACTACTACTACTACCACCAGTACTCCTCCGCCTCCTCATCGTCGTCGTCGTCGTCATATCCCCATTAATTATCGTCATGATACTAATAATAATGCAACGCAGAGATGGAATTCGACCCAATTCAAGGATTGGATTATTCTTATTGCTGCAAACAGTAGCAACAGCAACAATATCAACAACAATATCAACAACGACAATATCAATATCAGTAATAACACCAAGAACGACAATATCAATAATTCAACATCCGTAAACTCGGTAAAAGAAAAAGAATGGAATAATAATAGGACTACGCATCAATCCAAAGTCGTCGTCGTCGAAAGGAGGAACAATGTGATGAAGTTTGCACCCAAGCCCCATGGAACCGATGTCGAAATATATAACATGGATCTATGGCATCAACTTCGAGTGCTTCTTGGGTTGGAAGAAGACGAAGAAGAAGAAAAAAACGAAAACAAAGAAAATGAAATCGAAATCGATCATATTGGGAAAAGAAAGAGAAATACATCGACGACGCTATTGGTCTCAATCGGAGGCTCGGCTACTGCGGGAGCTGGAAATGTACTTCCATTGGAACGATTTGATGAGGTATTTGCTTCCATGATTCGTGCCACCACCACCAACAATAATAACAGCAACCACAAAACTCTGCGGAATAGTAGTAGTCCCACGACAACAGCAAAGGACGACGACGATGGGGAGGAGGAAGAGAAGGATGAACCACAAAAAACAATATCCGTTCTTAACCGGGGGCATGGTTCCAGAGGATCCGCCCATGCTGGGTTTCTCATCCACTCTTTGATTCCGGCAGATCGTACAGATATCATCCTATGGGAATTCGCGATTAACGATTCGGTCAAGACGACCTGTGAAGAGATGAACAGTGCGCTCACGATTTTTCTCGATCAAGTGGCCAGACAATCCGCACGACAACGACGACGACCTACCAGCCGTCCTCCTCCTTTGGTCATATTGGTGTATTTATGGGATCAAGGGACTCCCACGCAGCCGCGCCGTCAGGGTGGGCGGATTCGAGAAACGGCCTTTCAATGCCACCATGATCGGATTGCGGCCGAGTACAAGGACTTTGTAGTCGGAAGCGTTAATTTTGCCTCGTATTTGAGCAATCTGGAATGGAACAATCATGGATTGATCAAGCAATCCTTCTTGGCCGATCTTCATCATCCCAATCCAATGGGACATTTGTTTTTAGCATTTTTACTTTGGGATCTGGCAATGGACGATCAAAGGCTTCCTACTACTACTATCAATACCACCACCAGCAGCAGCAGCACTTTCTCACCAAGCACTTTCTCAAACATCACTAATACAACAGCAACGAAAGCGAAGAATGAAACAACCATGATCAAGGAGGCCGCTGCTGGGACGACACCTGCAGAATCTCGGTTCTCGAACAGCAGCACAACAACAAGCAGAAGTTCGAACTGGACCTGGTGCTCCAAAGATTTCCCATCCAATGAACGACTTTCGCGCCTTCCATCGGAGAACAAGTTGTCGTTTGCGTCTTGGACTGCTGACTTGCCGCGAAACAGCAAGAATGATGCTGCTCATGATAATGTGGTGGATGGTACTATGCTGTCCCCTATTTTGTCTTTCAGAAGAAGAAGCAGCAGCAGTACCAGACGGCCACCAGTCAACAGTACGTTTGATTATGATGATGCGACTACCAATGACGCTTCCACCAATACTACTACGAATATTTCGTCAAAGATGGTGATACTCACGCACGGTAAAACGGAAGAATCTCGACAGGACCGGCAACAATCGATTCTTTTGCCATGCTGTGTCACCGACGAGCGCCTCGAGTTTGATCTTTCAACCAACGAGAACAACAACGAGAACAACAATGATACTGGTGGTAGCGTCAACAACAACAACAAGGGGGAAAGATTCCAGCGGCATGGGCGAGAACGAGGAAGACATCTCTCGGCGTTTCAAATGAGTCTTCCGGGATTCCGACAACATTGGTACTTACCAAAGATGCTGTTGATTGAACTATTTGATTCGAATGGTGAACTGATTGTCCAAACAAAGGCTGATCAATCATCATCATCCTCGTACGCTTTAGTATCTGCTTCGAATGCATCAGGCACTGGGTGCTGGCAAGGGCTACTTCTTTCGGGCCAATCATGGCTTGTCTTGGCAAACGAAACCTCGGTGTCCAAAATCAGCTTTTGTAGCCGGGGCTGCAGTGCGGACGGAGGGACGCAATTATCACTCGAGTATCTGTTTCTATTGTGATGATGAAGATCATCATCGACAGAAACAACAACAACAACAACAACATGGACAACTTTGTCCATCCGCACCCTTGCCCCTTGTACAATGGCATATGATGTAATAGTGCCGAAGTAGTACATCCTCGCAGTAAGAAAGAAGCCGGAACCAGGGTCATTCTCTAATAATTTAGCTATTCTACTACTGGCGAGTACCGTAGTCATACTACAGTATGAATAGGATTCCTCCTACAGCTCGCCAGTTTTGTTCTTCGTTACAAACAAAGATCCAAACCACGTGTTGATCGGTTCCCAAGTTTGGTTACGATGACGAGGTTCTTGTTGTTGATGCACTTTCTTCTTCTTCTTCTTCTGATTGTAGTAATTTTGGCTTTGTTTTTCTGGATTTTTCACCTCGTCCACCACCTCTGCTGTCGTCACTCCCATCACCAAAGCTTCCGTCATTCTCGCACTATTACTAGTACTATTCGGTATCGATTCCACTTGAGCCCAAGGCGCCAGTTCGGCCGAAGAAAATCGTGGAAATCGAGTCATCATGGGAGCCACCACAGCAGCTTCCAGTTGTTGTTGCTGTTGCTGCGAAGATGGCAAAAAGAAGAAAAAAGAGGAACGCTCGTTTTGTTTGGGTGTTTGTTCTTGCACTTTGGGCGGTGGAATAATGATGTGGTTGCTGCTTGTTGTTGCTGGGCCCTCCTCCTCCTCCTCCTCCGCCAACAATGCGACGATTCGTTCACTCCAACGTTCCAACTCGGGAGGAAGATCATGCAACTCGGCGAGTACAAGCCGTGTTTTGTGGCGTATCTTTTCCTTTTTCCGTTTTCCTTCGACGTGACTACTACTAGTACTGGTGGTAGGAGATTCTTGTTCGTCCTCGTACTGACGATTCTCGACGATGATAGGAGTGGCTCTTTGAAGAGGAACATCATGATGCTGACTCGGTGAGGATGACGAGAATATTTCCCGTGTGGAAAGTGATGAAACGGGTGTGGCTCGAGGAAGAAAGAAGGATGGTAGTTGATGGAAATGAGACAATCCTCGTTCCAATATACCAGCTCCAGCACTCCTAGTAGTAGTACGACCAGTAGTAGTAGGTGCTTGTGTCGTTTGTAATGATACTTCGTCTTGGCTGTCGCTCGGAGTCGAATTCTCCAAGTTGCTCTCGTCGTTATTGTTGCCACCACCAAAGATTGCAATGACCGAAGCTCGAAAGGCATCCATGGATGATGTCTGTGGCCGGGCCGTCGTCGTAGCAGTAGTGGTGGTATCATCACAAAAAGACGAAGCATTGTTGTGGTTGTTGTTGTTGTTGTTGGCACCAACAGTAACAGCATTAGCATTTTGTTGTTGTTGCTGCGGTCTTTGTTGCTGTTGTTGTTGCTGCTGCTGGTGCCATGCTGGTAAAGTTCCTGGAGCCCGACCTGCGACCCATGTCACACCCGGCTTGATTTCATCACGACCAAGGGAGGAAGACGAGGAGGAACAAGATGCTGCCGAGCGGTTACTGTTACTCCTATGATTGGACATGCTTTTGACATCCGCATCACTGATATTGCTCCTGCTGCTGTTGCTGTTGCTGCTGGTGTTGTTGCCGTAGTAGTTGTTGCTCCTTGTACTAGTAGAGCTTCTGCTACTACTAGTAGTAGCGCTACTAGCAGTAGTAGTAGTAGTAGTAGTTATTGTACCAGCACCACCATCCGAAAAGGACGATGAGGACCAGGTTTCAAAAGCTCTTTCCTCGCGAAAACGACGTTGTTGTTGCTCTTCTTGATGTTGTAGTCGTTGCTCCTTCAAGGCCTGTTTGAGTGCCAGATCTTTGGCCGCAGTTGTGTACGATGGTGTTATTGGTGTTGTTGTTGGTGGTGGTGGTGGTGGTGGTGCGGCTGCTGCTGCTTGTACTGCTGGCGCGGCGAACGTTCCCCCTCCAGCCGAGGCGATGGCATTAATAGTACCGGTAGAATTACTAATAGTAGAAGAAAGTTGCTGGTGTTGCTGGTGTCGGGGCACTTGCTGCTGGTACTGGTGTTCTTGTTGATTGGACGAAGAAGCAGGGGATGGCTTTTTATCCTTCTCCACTTCCACAGCTACTAGTAAAGAAATCGACGAAGAAAAGAGCACAGGTGCTGCTGCTGCTGCTGCTGCGGGTGGCACTGATGCTAATACTACCTTGGGATAAGAATCACTTGAAGAAGCCGGCGGCGTCATTTGATTGGATTCTTCCTCGGGAGAAACAGTACTATACACCACCACTGGTTGTTTTTGTTTTTGTTGTTGTTTTTGTTGTTGTTTTTGTTGTTGTTTTTGTTGTTGTGTCCTCGATGAAGAGAATTGTGGTGCGTCTTCTTTCCTCCTTGTTGTTGTTGTTGTTGTTGTTGCTGCTGTTTGTGGTGGTGAAGCAGCAAACACAGTGCTGCTGCTGCTGTTCTTTTTGCTTCCTCCTCCTTCATTTTCGTCGCCATCAGCATCCTCTTGTTCCTCTATGGTGGCAAAGTGCTGCTGCTGTTGTTGATGATGGATAGTATTGTTTGAAGAAAGTTGTTGGTCCTCCTGCTCCTCCTGGTTATTATCGTTATCGTTATCGTTATGCCTGCTGTCTCGCCCCTCTCCTCGTCGTTGTCGAGTAGTACAAGTAGTAGTAGTAGTAGTAGTGGTGGTTATATTGGCGTTGTTGTTGTTGTTGTTGTTGCTGATGTTCTTTCTTCTTGTTCCTCTTTGATTCTTGAGGCGGCGGGGAGAGCCAATTACCACACCAGTTGTTGATGATGCTGCTGATGGTACTGTTGGTATGCTGGAGGATGCGCCAGGAAGCAGAGGTTTGTTGTTTTGGGTAGCAAAAAGTGAATCCAAAGTAGGCTCGGCCAATAAATCGCCTTGCACAGAAAAACACCGGGGCGGTTTTGCTGCAGCTGCTGCTGCTTTTGTCGTCGCCGTAGTAGTACTATTAGTAGTATGTGTCATCGTCGTCGTCTCCATTCCTTGTATCATTTCTATTCAGCGGGTTATAGTAGATGATGATGTTGGGTTGATGGTCGTTGTTGTTGATGGTTGGTTGGTTGGTTGGTTGGTTGGTTGGTTGGTTGGTGGGAATGTACAGAATACGTAAATTATTATTATTTGCAAGAAGATATATTATCATGAAGGAAATAATAATACACTGGTTCAAGAAGAAAGTACCATACAGGAAAAAAATCGGATGCTGTTCGTTCCTCGGCGACACTGCTCCAACACCCAACAACACGCACACAAACAGCAGACGAAGCCTCTCTCTCTCTCTCTCTCTCTCTCTCTCTCTCTCTCTCTTCTACGAATACCAACAAGATGTTATCTCTCAGGAGGAATGAATGAAGGAATGAATCAATGAATCAATGGATCGATGCAATGAAGTATTGCTGTGATTAATAATATAATATTATGATATCTATTCCTTCCGTCCGTCCTTCCGTCCGTCTCAGGTATCTTGTGACTTCACGCAAAATGATTTCTTCGACCGCACAGAGTTCGACTGGGTATGGACGGATGGCTGCCAGGAGTCGAGTCAGTCAGTCGTCGGCAAGGCGGTGGCGTGTGGTTGAGTTGCTATTATGTAGTATTATCAGCGTCAAAGACCTATGTACTGCTACCATTCATCATGCACATATGATATGATATGATTGCATCTCATACTACTACTACTACTACTACTACTAGAGAGCTACCGGTACTATATCTTGACCGAGCAGCAGCATTATAGTAGTTTGCGGAGGTGGGCAACAAGAACTAAGAACCAAGAATACTACTACAGCAGTATAGTTAGTATTTTGTGATACTTTCGCAAAAAGATATATTATATAATGCTGGGCGGCAATAATAATAATAAACCACGGGATGGACCGGCGACTCATTTCCCTCCCGATCCATTGGTCCAGGCAATTTACAATCGCGAAACGGATTACTTTGATTTGGTATTGACGGCTGGATGGCCGCTGCTATTCTCAACAACAACAAACGAAAACAAGAAAGGAGGAGAAGAAGAAGATGATGAAGAAGAAGAAGAACAACCAGACGATCAAGAAGCGTATCAAAGATTTATAGAGTTGGTGCAAACTTCGTGCTTTACTTGTAAGGAAGACTATTTGGGAAAACGACGAGATGATGATCATGATGATAGCGATGATCATGATCATCATTCTCCTCCTGCCGTTTTGTTTTACCAGCCACAATATCTGCACGTGACCATTGCCACGTTTTATCCAATGGAAAAGAAGTATTGTCATGAAAAGGAAAACTACTATGAGATGATTCAAGCCTATTTTACCAACCTACTCGCATTGGCATTGCAGCGACCAGAATGGCCTAGTGGGCACGCACCACTCGAACTGCAGATTGATTCCACCCAATTGGGAGCCAAGGCGGGGATTTTATTATGGAAGGATTCTACGGGTGCAGTAGCTCAAATGAGAGAGTGTCTACGAGTGACTGCTGCAGAACTCCAAGTACAAGAACCAGAACGAGCACAAGAGCAAGAAAAAGAAACCACCACCACTAGCAGCAGCAGCAACAGCAGCAGCAGCAAGAGCGGGAACGACGACCAACAACACCAACAATCTTCTTCTTCTTCGTCTTGGAAGATGATTCATAGTATTCCAGAAATTATTCATACGAGCTTTTTACGATTTTACCAAACACCGCAAACTCCCGGTACGATCATTCAAGAACGGTACCAATCGCAAGTCGTACCGGTCCTACACGAGATCTTTTCTCGACCCATTCGGGTATCCACACTTTATTTGATTTGTGAAAAGACGCCGTATACGCCTCTCCCTCCTCGTCCTAGTCCTCGTCCTGCTGCGGCGGCTGCTGCTTCTGACAGCAGTGACGGAACCGGCAAAAACCAAGTCCAAGAACAAGAAGACTGTCGTCCACCTGTCTTGGCCACCATTCATTTGCCCAGTACTACTACTAGTACTAGTAGTAGTAATAGCGCAACAAGTACATCATAGCAAACCTCCTACCGGCATGAAGTTGTTTAAAGTCGGGCGCTATCTCTTCCTCGTAGAATAGTTGTTGGGACTACATAATAGTTTTGTCGTCTACTAGAATGAACACCAAAAGCTAGCTTCTACGAATTGACAGCGCGCGAGATAGTAACTGTATTATCCACTCATCCTAATCGTCATGAAAGAAGAAGAATCCGATGTTCTGGACTGAATCATTCTTCTGCTGCTGACATGGTCGTTTGATTGACTGTTGCTGCTGCTGCTGCTGCTGCTGCTTCTGACAAATTGGAAGTCGTCAAAGTCGAAGTCGAAGTCGAATTCGTCGTCGTTGGTGTTGTTGTTGTTGTTGTTGTTGTTGTTTCATTGGGGACCATGAACCACTTGACGATATCCGTCGCCCAAATTTCGTTGGGCGGTGCATGGGTGGCTCCCACTCCCACCTGAATACAGTAGCTATTGATGGAGTTATCCATGAGCATACCGTCAATATCGTCGAGGGGACGAGAGTTCCAGATGCGTCGCAGTTTTTCCACCGACTTGCCTCCCTTCCAAAGAACCGCATGAGTACCTCCCCAATATTCACATTCCCTATTCCGAATAATAATACCTTTGTTGGTTGTATCATTCTTGTGTTGACAGTCGTAAGTATTGGTCGCCTTCCAAGAAAAGGGATACGTTTCAAAGTGCGGAAGCGGCGGAGTGTGCCAACAATCCCATCGTATCACATCCCAGTCGGAAGGGACCAAATGGACGGACGCCAATAACTTTTCCATGTTAGTCACCACGAAGTCGTCTTCCAATACTAGAGTCAATCCCGTCGTATTCCAATGATCCATAATGTACACATTCGAATTGGCCAAACCGCTGAGTCCGACACAGGGAGTACCCAATTTCCATGGAACGCAGGTATCATTTTCGCCGCGTTGACCGGCCACGCGTTGATACGGAATGGGTTGCTGGGAAAGCCAGGATTCCATTATATCACGTCGACCCGTTCGATGATCCATGTTGATATAATAAATCCGATCGATATGCGTCGTAAAGTAGGAGGATGCGAATAATGCTTCGTCGTCTTGGTCTTCTTTTCGAATGGTAATACTGATATTATTATGTGGAGATTGTCCTTGTTGTTGTTGTTTCAACTTTTTGCGTATTTCTCTCTTGACATGTTTCAGTAGCACCTTATTATTGGCAACAAATTTCTCTCGAAACGTCGGCGCCCCGTCATGAAAGAGTGGCTTATTATTGAATAGTCTCTTCTTCTTGGCTCCTCCTCCTCCTCCTCCTCGGGTCGCCGTTATTTTTGTTTTCTTTTGTTTGGGAAGAATCTTGTTCTTTTCTTCTGTCGTGCTTCTTCCTCCATCATCAGCAGCAGGGGAATAAGGTGGATTCAAAACGTTTCTCGTGTTCTCGTTGTCGCTAGCAGGAGTAGTGGTAGTAGTAGTAGTAGTCTTCACAAAACTCGCGTCCTCCTTCTTCACCTTATCAGCAGCGTTTAATACTTCTTGCCGTGCTGGCGCTTGCGCTTGCGCTTGGATTGTATTAGTTTCTGCCGAACCCGCTACTAGCGGGTTGTCTTGCTTCTGTTGACCATCATCATATGGTGGAGAATAAGCTAAAATTTCTCGTCGTCGAGTAGCCGAGACAACGACCACTACATTGCCACCCGCAATATCCTCCTTGTAAGACGTCGTCGTTGTCGTCGTCGTTACCACCACCACCAGTTGTTGAGTGATGAACACCACGATCAAAAAAATCAAAAGGCCGGATTTCCAACTGCCTCTGGCTCGTCTTGCTGCTGCTGCTGCTGCTGCTGAATGCCTCCTTGTTACTACTACTGTAGATTGAACACCCATCATCGCCGATCGGACGACTTATTGTGTTGTTCCTAAGGATGATTTAGGATATGATCCTCCTAACATACATAATATGTACGTACAAGAAAACTCGAACTATTATTATTACACCCCATTAAAAAAAAAACCAAAACAGACGATACAAACTATTGTAAATAGCTTTTGTCAGAAACCCACGCGCGAGAACACAGAAGCGTGTGTCTGTCATGAAAAGCCAGCTCGAACTTGGCTCGAATGAGAGGAGTCGTCGTTGTCGTCATTCAGTAGTCGTCCTACGGATCTCGGATGAAGACGACGGTCGGAGGTCGAACGGAGAAGCTATTCTGAATGTCCGAGTGTGGTTTGGCGATGGCAGCTAGCGCGAGATTGCGTAACTCATTGGAACGAAGGGCCGGCGCACGCGATCTCAGTGGAATCTCACCATAGGAAACAGTGGTCAATGGAAAACATCAAACATTTTTTAAATTGTAACACATGTCAATAAAAAATGAAAATAGATCAATTTTTTAATACAAAAGCAACTACATTAACGCCAATCCGATCGGAGGCCCCTATAGGGGCCTCGAAGCCTTTAGCGCTTCTTATCATGATGTGTGCGATGATGTGTGCAGTCAGTGCTTTGGAGGTGGGTCACGCGATGGATCCAATGGACTCTAAGAATTGGGGCGCACCAATCTTGTGCAGCAAAATAGGGATTCCCCATATGCCCCTGGCAATCTGTTTGGAAAAATGTATGTAGCGCGCGCGCGGTACTGAGCTTCTTGCTGTCAATAGAACGCGTTTTGAAGATGATGATGTCACAGTTCTGTTCCCTGTGTGACGAGAGGTTGCTTCTAAAAAAGCTGCATGCACAAGAAACTGCCCAGAACATGCACGTTGAAGTCTACACGATCCCGTACTGGTGGTGAGATTGACTGGTTCCTCATGAAGCAAGACCGTATTATTATTTTTCGATAGAACGCGTTTTCGGGTTTCGTATGCTCATCACGATGTGTTGTTTGAAACGACGAAGATACAGCAACCAACGCGATGCACCACAGCAAGCGGCGATCATCACATAAATTTCTCAAATCAAAAGACAAGAAGGCTCTACTACTACTAATACCAACAAGTGGTAGTAAGAATACTCCCTCTCGTCCTCCTCGCGCAGCAAGCAATAACAACAACATCGTATCATCGCCACCACCAAGAACATCCTCGTCATCATGACCATACTCATCATCAGCAAGAATTGTTCTTGGGCGACGGCGGCTGGGCTGCTTTTTTGGGCAGCAGTCGCGGCGATGAAGCCCATGCTGGTTGATGCCGATCCTCTGAGACTCCTCCGCGCTGGTGGTGGCGCTGGCGAAGATTCGTCCTTTGCTGATGCTGCTGCTACTACTACGCTCGAGGACGAGGACGAGGACAAGAAGCACGACGACCTCCAAGAACAAGACGAAGAAGACGCCGGCGCCATCATCTCCGGTGATCATAATAAGACAGCACCAGGCCTCTACTCCTCCAGCGGAAGCTTCCTCAGGAAGAATAAAGACGATGCTTCGTTGCATACCAGAGCGCTATGGGGAGAACCACCACCGGAGGAAGAAGGAGAGAGAACCATCACCACTGCTTGGATGCCGACGACGACCCAAATGTACGTCGAAGGAGTCTTGGGAGTTGGTGGCGCCACCATAACTGCTCCGGATGGGAGCCTGGTGATGGATGGGACTCCTCTTAATCTCAAGGCCAGGCTCCAAATCGGTGCCAATGTTTCGTCCTTTTCCAATAGTGACTGGTTACATGGCGATTACATCACCGCCTTTGAGACGTACATTCCAGGCGCTGCCGGGCACTGCTTGGAAGGTAGGCTCAGTGGTCCCAGGCGCCTCTTTGATCGTATTGAGCTCAAAGGACGTCACTTTGAAGCTCTTCTCTATAAACCAGAGTCTTTCCAAGTGAGAACCGGTAGAGTTAAATGTGAGACTTACCGCTGGTCTCCCGAAACGACTCGACTCTCTATTTTCGACGAGGCTACTGGCACGTGGTCGTCTGCAGATCCTGAGGAGGGACAAGCAGCAGAAGGAGGAGTCTACAGGAATTTTGACTGGAGTCTTCCAACAACCGGCGGCGGCATCGAAACTATCATGGTGAAATCTGCCTTCGCTTATGTATCCACTATCGAGGAGTTCCTCTTTGAGGGCTGGGCCAATCCCATCACCGTGTTCCGTCCGTGCGATGAAGTTTCGAGTACAACTTGTCTCAAGTCGGCGAACCCCGGTGCTGGAACATTCAATAAAATTCGACTTCAGACTATTGGTCATAAAGCCATGCTCTATCCGGACGGCCGCGTGGTCTGCCATGCCGACCGCCCCGTACTGGAGTCCCAGTGTGACTTGACAACTCACTTTTACGAAGGATGTGGTCGCTGTCTCATCAAGAAAGTGCTCTTGGACAGCTGCTCTCTTGATTCAGAGTGTCTCTCGAATTATTGTTCTCAAGAAGAGGGTATCTGCTCCATGCCATGAGCTTGCCCTCATAGTAGTACTAGTATTAGTACTACCCAATTATTTATGTGAAGCTCCCAGCAGCAGGTTGTTTTGGAAGGTCCGATGAGATTCAAGAATCAAAACACTATATACTATAATATCTATATATCTAATTAGTACTACTACTTTGTGTTTTTCTGCCGCCTCGTCGAGTTGCACCACCAGGAGTGTTTTCAAAGCCATGTCGTGTTTGAATTCGTCACTTCTGCAGCTGCACTCTACCGGCACCGGCACCACTAACAGATAAAAGATGATGATGTCACAATTCCTCTGTTCCATTTCTCAGCTACAAACTGCCATAAAGAAGAAGATCCAAGATCGAAAGAGAAAGTGGAGAAACAACTCATGATTCAGCAGCACGCACGTTGAAGTCCACAAGCTCCAGTGCTAGTAACAAAGTAGGGCCTAGTACTAGTACTGAGCTTGCTAGTACTATCCTCAGCACGACTGCCTGTGGTTGCTTCTTCATTATTAGTTTTCGATAGAACTCGTTTTGGAGTTTTGTCCGCATAGTTTCAGATCAACCCATATAGCTCACACCCGACTCGACTCTCTCCCATGATGGTTCACATGGTGAGAACGTTCCTCAACAGCACACGCTCGCCAGCGAGCGTGAGGGAGCTCCTGTCATGCGTACGTATTACGATCTGAAACGACGCTGACGTCCTCGAAAAATAACCGTTAGCAGAAAGGTGTGTCGCATAGTGTGTCGCATCGCATCTCATCTTTTCAATTAATTCGCACATAAAAACAACGATCGATTACGGCCTGCTCTACAATAATTATTTCATTATTATTTCATTTCATTTCATTTCATCGCACAACTCTGTGGATGATCATCTATGCTACAACCATCAGTATTACTTGTTAGCGAAGTTTCTATTTTATCTACGTACTTACTGAATCCATAATTATGCTTTCGCATCTGCGTCGCCTTTTCGCCTTTGTTTGTTTCTGGGATCTTTTCTTCACTGCCCAATTTGGTGGTGGTGGTGGTGGTGGTGGTCAGTACACGTATTGGTACCGCCGGAACGACGCCGATTTTACTGATGATGGTCTTCCTACAAATAAATATGGTATCCTTTTCGACAAGCTATCTTCGGTGACTGGGATGGTTGTTGCTGGTATAACCAAAGCGCCAGAAGAAGAAGAAGCAGTAGCAGCAGCAGGCCGACCCACCACTGCTCCTGCTCGCGGCCCTGCTGCTCCGAATCGTCGTCCTCCAAGAGTATTTTTGGGGATCTTCAGCGTCCTAGACGAGGCCGTCAGTGCACGTAGAGCATATCGACACCAGATTCGGAAGACTTATTTGAGCAACAACAAGTTTGACAATAACGACGAGGACGACTACTACAACATCTCCTCCTCGTCCACCACCACTTCGGACCCATCCCATCGAAGTACAGTATGTTCGCTCGAAGAATTCTCGCTCAAACAGCAGTTGAAGGTTAATGATGGTGATGATGATGATGACCGGGGTCCGCACGAGTGCCAGTTGGTGTATACATTTCTGTTTGGTGGCAACCTGACCAGAAACAAGGAGAACACTCCACCTAGTCAGTGGCGCTCCCTCGTGGATATCAACGGAACGGGGGATAATGTATTGACCAGGAGGATTTCTATTAGTTGGATGCCAATGTTTCGCCCGAGAGAACTCGCTGATTTAAAGTCCGCTAAAGACTATACCTTTTTCAATGCCGACGAACGATACCCTTCCTACCAAATTTGGAGTTGGCATCAATATGCTTTGCAGCATTGGAAAGGAGCTTTTGATTTTATCGCCCATATGGATGCTCATGTCATGTGGCGTCCTGCAGAGTTTTGGCAGAATCCAATCTTTAGAGAGGCCGACGACAACGGATCATCGCGGCTCATTCATGGAGGTCATTATGCTAACGATTCCCTAATAGGGGGCGAGAGAGAACGCTTTACGCTTCTGTCCCATGATTTGGTCGAGGTATTGCAAGATGCGGATCCCGAAACGACGTATGGGACGAGCGACAACGGTCTCGTATTATTCCAGAACGCAACAAAAACAACAACCACCACGTTGGCTGGGAAGGAAATCACGTCGGTGGTTCCCTTTAAAGGCTTCGAGTGCTACCACCACCAGCAGTCGACAGTCGACAATGAGATCTTCATGAAAATGTGGGACCGATACAAGGATCCACTCGTTCGGGCAAAGAGAGGATATGTTCCAGACCCAGTAGACGTGGCCTTGGCAGAAGCTAGCAATGCCACACGGTATTTTTCCGACAAGGAGAAGCGAATTCCTGGTCCTCGTATCTTGCTGGGTATCTTTACCATGGACAGCGAAACGGAAAGGGAACGACGGGCCGCAGTACGCAGTACCTACCTCTCCTACTACCAGAAGAATGCAAAACAGACTCCCCATCGGATATGCTCCTTGCATCAATTGTTGCGGGGTGTTCTTCCCAACAGTGGCGCTGACTGTCAAATGGCGTATGCTTTCGTCATGGGCAGCAACCCCAATGGACCTACGATACTTCTCGAGCCAAACTCTACCTTTCCCATTACTCTCACAGATCAAGACGGTGACGAATACGAAGAAGACATTGTCCACTTGAATATTCGTGAGAATATGGAAGATGGGAAATCATCGACATGGTTCAAGTATGCGACCACACTGAACGATGGAGATCTCTGGAACAACAACCGGAACATGATATACTTTGACTACGTCGCGAAAACAGATACCGACACATTGATCTACCCCGACAGATTCCTGGATGGAATCTTGGCCAAGCATTGCCCTGCCTTTCCCGGCAATGTCCGAGTCTATGGTGGGAGATTTTGTATTGACAGTCAATACCGTCTTTTGGGCAATATGGTTGGCCCAGGGTACTTTGCAGGCGAGTTTTATTGGATGAGTGCGGATTTGGCCCGCTTTGTGTCGTCGACGTCAATGTCTTCTGCTCCAAGGCTTGAGAGTAGTACTCGTCAAGCAAAGGACTCGGGCGTCGAAGATCATGCCATGAGCAACTTTGTCCATTCCCATCCTTTGCCCATTCGACGAGTATATCTCCCTAAAGCAAACGATCCCAGGTTCCATGTCCATCCCCTCAAGGATGTTGACAAGTTTGTTCACAAATGGCGAAACTATATCCATCCATGGCAATCCATACCGTATTGATGAAACGTCCAAGAATGCGAGGTAATACTTTAGTCGAAAGGTTTCTATGTATTAGCATGTATAGTCTACTAGCTATGCTTCAAGTAAGAAGTGCATTTCTGTCGTTCGATTGCGTCCCAAATAAGTTTGGGATTCGCGTTGGCATGACCCAAACTAAAAATTTCGCAAGGACGGCGGATGGTTCCCGCCCTTTGGTTGTAGAGATCCAATTCTATCAATTTGTGGAATGGATACAGCTGGACGGATGTGGCGCTCGTAGAAACTTGAGAATCAAGAGAATGAGACGACTCACGACTTGCTCACGACGACGACTGACTCATCCTCATTTTACGAACTATGGTCCCTGTTTCTCGTCGGGCGAGCGCGGGATTTGCAAAGGATGTTGTGTTAGGCATCAGGAAGTCGGCCGGCGTTCGCAGAGCCAGCCGCACCAACTGCCGATGGGATGTCCGTCGTCGTCCGCAGTAAGTGCGAAAATAATGGGATCGGTCAAGTCATACACTAACTACCGGTTGGAACAGAAAAAATGGAGAAACTACTATACCGATGGACAATGCAGACACCCTGTATCGAGGGGACGTCACCCACGAATACGATGGGATACACTGCTTTTCTCGTAACATGTTTCTATTTTTCACCCTATGATATCATCTACAAATAATATTGTAGAGTTCAGATTCATGTGAGGAGTGGCTTTCTAATTTTCAACTGATTTCCCAGAGCATGACCCCAGCAAACCAAATTACTACACAAGAGGTGCTACGTGACCTTTGTCCTTGTGGCTGCCTTTCTCTTTTTCAGATCCGAAAGGATCTTCTCGAGCCGAATGTTGCTGGATGCTCCACCATTCGTATTTGTAGTAGTGTCGTTGGTGTATGTGGGCTGCTGTCCTCGTCGAAATGTTGATCCTCGTGCCGGCATGTACTTTTGGAAATAGTTTTCTGGGAATTGGAATCGTTCGGGTGCTGCTCCTACGCTTCCATGATGATTCCATATCGGTACAATCTTTTTCTTGAGTGCCGCCATTTTGTATTTGAAAGTCGTCGTGGTCTTGATCCTCGCTGCCTTCCTTTTTTTCACATCCGAAAGGATGTTCTCGAGCCGGGTGGATGATCCACCACTAGCAGTAGTTTTGAAATTCGTCGCGGTCTTCGCCATCGTCGTTGCCTTCTTCTTCGTCTTCTTCTTCCACCACTTGTTCTTTCCAGTACTAGTCGTGAGGGTGTAGTATTTGTGTCCTCCAAATCCTCGCGCCGACCTATCGTTTTGGAAGTAGTAGTTCAACTTTTCGGGGAATGGTTGGGGTACGCTTCCATATTTCCATACAACGTAGGACCACAAGGGTTGATCTCTCCAACTGGTGCGTTCTTGCGAATACACCGACCAAAAATCTAGCGTCAATTGTTGAAACTGAACATTCCTTGGATTGTAAGCGAGAACGGTATTCACATAGACTGGCATTTCTGACAACCATTTCGTGGCATTTTCGACAGTAACAGGAGCGTGTTGTTCGAGCCATCTTACCGTCGCTTGAACATGCTCAGGAGAATCCTTTCCGAGTTTTCGAATCGCATCCAGCTCTTCCAATGGTCCACCTTTGGTTCGCCCTGTATGTCGATACTGCATCCAGTCACAGCTTCGACTACCTGTATTATTTCCATCATGTTCATGTTCATCATCATAATCATGTTCATTATCATCATCATTATGCAAACGATCGGCCAATCTTTGGTAGACTTCGACAGGAGCGACGGTTTGATAGGTGGCATCCATATAAAATACGGCTCGACAATATTGTTGAATTTCAGGTACTTGCCAGCCTAAGAATTTGGCGTATCGGGATTTTGTGACTGTATGTCGATAAAGATTGGTCGTCGGTTGCTTATCGCTGCTGCTGCTGTTGGTGGTGCTGTTGGTGTTGGTACTGCTGCGGCTGGTGGTAATGACGATCCATCCTATGGGTGCTGGTAGTGCCTTGAGATTTGTAAAGAGAAAATGATAGACACCAGGTGTATTGGCCAAGGTGGCATTGGGTGTTCGATCAGCATTCTTAATGGAATCCGCATAATTGGATGTCACGAAACAAATAGACGTTGGTGTGGCTACATAATACATCAGCACAGCACAGCAATGATAGCAATATAGTATATGTCAGTTTGCGTTTTTTTGTGATAGAATAAGCAGGCGGGCAATACAGCAATGCGGCAATATGTATACGAATACGAATACGAATACAACTAGTATGCGTGTGGATGTACTACTCACAATATGATGATGATTCTTCGAGAGAGGTCATCCAGCCAAGAGCAGGCAAGTGCAGTGAATACTGCAGAATCAAACAGAACAAGGATGCCCCGGCCAGAAAAACTCTTCGTTTATTCCGCGATGTTGTCTTGATGATCCAGCGAATCATCATCATCATAAAAATCGAATACTGCTGGATGGTCGCGCTGATGATAATGGCGATGATGGTGATGATGATAGTGTTGATGATGATGATGATGAAGATGATAAAATCGCGATGAAAATGCCAAGATCAATCTACTCTACTGTGCTCGTGCGCATTGTGCTCTTGACTACGTCAGCCCAAGTCACCTTCTGTTCCTTCCCACTCGAACTAGTGGCTGCGCTATCCAGCACGTCCCCCTTTTTGGATAACGCGTCAACAAGCGCCCGACGCACACTTCTGTTAGTTGAACAACGCTTTCCAAAAACTACCTTTGAAATTAAAAAGTGCTCCAGGCACAGGTTATAACGCGCGGCATCTATCGATGCAATCGGCGGCCAATGGGAAAACAGTCGTCTCCGGACGCCGCCCAAGCTTTCATGCAAAATGGCCTCGAAATACAAGTTCGATGTTCAGTTCATCAGCGATATGAATACCGTTACGCGTTTAATGGAGGACAATATTGCGGGTATCTCAACCAAAATGGTTTGAGGAAAGACCTTCAATGTCCAACAGACCGCAACCGAGTTGCACTCATTCATCGGTCCAACGCCGATATCTTGTGGTTGTGGTTTTGGGTGGTAGAGATAGCACCAGCTGGTTTTGTTCGGTGGTTGTTCTTGGCATTATTCTCATTTTTTCATATCCAAACTCTTCAAAATCGTTTCGATACACATCTTCAATCAAGTCGAGTGTCGCTCTTGTAAAATTGGCGACGGTCAAGCGATCTTCTTTGTGATTTTGATTTTGATTTGGATTGTTGGTGCTTGTTGAGTTTGAGTTTGATTTTGAGTTTGCTGCTGTTGTTGTTATTCTTTCATTGATTCGCCGCTTTGGCAATAGAACATGATCCAATCCATAACGTTCCATCAATTCTGGAAATTCGGTATCTAAATCTTCCATGTGCAAGACCCATTGTACCATCCGTACCGGTGGATTTTGTCTCGTGTCATAGACGTATTCGTATTGGGGAATTTCATGATTGCAATGATCAAAATATCCTTGACAAAAAGATGCATGATTGTTGCCGCTGCTACTAGTGGTAGGGCAGGTTGGTGGTGTTCCTTTCCTATTATTCAGACGTTGTTGCAACCATTGATTCATGTACACTGGATTGTCAATGTACTCCTTTTGACATTTGGTATCGTCGCCGATGCGAGAGCAATAATAATAGAATTCCGACAGTACTCGCTCGTATGGATTCCGAACCACGACAAAGACATCCTTGCCAAAGTAGGGATCGCAGGATGATTGCAAGTATTGGATCGGCAAGTGTTTGGAACAACTATTCCACAGTTTTTTGTTTGTGTTTGTGTAATTTTGACACGGTCTCGTCGTGCGTGACAGGTGACTGCAGGTGAACGTAGTACTCCTGCCGGCAAACAAACAATCCCCCCATGTCAAACCATGTGGAATGGAGGCTGCCACGACGGAACTTCCTCCCGTCTTTGGGCTGGTATGCAATGCATATAGAATGCAATGTAATGTAATGCAATGTGTAGTACAGTACAGTTCAGTGTAGAACAGTACGATGTAGGTAGTAAGTGGATATGGAGAGGTCGTGAGCAATAGTATGGTGAGTAAAGATAATAGTGTATACCGAGAAACGTGGCCACCACGACGAAGAAAGCAAGGAAGCAAGCAATATATAGTAGCATACAGTACGAAGTAATACGTACATGTGTAGAAACGTAAGCTCCTCTCTTTTGACAAAAACCGCTGTGTTGGTCTTCGTCTTCGTCTTCGGCATGACACTACTAGTAGTAGCAGCAGTAGTAGTGCCAGTTCTAGTAGTACTACTAGTAGTAGTGGTCGAGCTACTACTAGTAGTACTAGTAGTAGTTTGCATCGGTACAGTGTGCCCCACAATAAGTCCTGAAGATAAGGGATCGTCGGAATACTCGACTGTGTGATAATAGGATATGATGAAGAACAACAACAACAACATAATACATCAGCACAGCACAGCACAGCACAGCAATGATAGTATAATAGTATATGTCAGTTTGCGTTTTTTTGTGATAGAATAAGCAGGCGGGCAATACAGCAATGCGGCAATGCGGCAATGCGGCAATATGCATACGAATACGAATACGAATACGAATACGGATACTCTAGTAATAGTACTCACAAGATGATGATGATGATTCTTCGAGAGAGGCCATCCAGCCAAGAGCAAGCAAGTGCTGTGAATACTGCAGAATCCGGTACGGCGGCTAGATAGACCACAGTAAAAAGATATAGATATTGCTATTGCTATTTGAAAGTCGTCGTGGTCTTGATCCTCGCTGCCTTCCTTTTCTTCAAATGCGAAAGGATGTTCTCGAGCCGGGTGGATGATCAACCACTAGCAGTAGTTTTGAAATTCGTCGCGGTCTTCGCCATTGTCGTTGCATTCTTCTTCGTCTTCTTCTTCGACCACTTGTTCTTTCCAGTACTAGTCGTGTGGGTGTAGTATTTGTGTCCTCCAAATCCTCGCGCCGACAAATCGTTTTGGAAGTAGTAGTTCAACTTTTCGGGGAATGGTTGGGGTACGCTTCCATATTTCCATACAAAGTAGGCCCACAAGGGTTGATCTCTCCAACTGGTGCGTTCTTGCGAATACACCGACCAAAAATCTAGCGTCAATTGTTGAAACTGAACATTCCTTGGATTGTAAGCGAGAACGGTATTCACATAGACTGGCATTTCTGACAACCATTTCGTGGCATTTTCGACAGTAACAGGAGCGTGTTGTTCGAGCCATCTTACCGTCGCTTGAACATGCTCAGGAGAATCCTTTCCGAGTTTTCGAATCGCATCCAGCTCTTCCAATGGTCCACCTTTGGTTCGCCCTGTATGTCGATACTGCATCCAGTCACAGCTTCGACTACCTGTATTATTTCCATCATGTTCATGTTCATCATCATAATCATGTTCATTATCATCATCATTATGCAAACGATCGGCCAATCTTTGGTAGACTTCGACAGGAGCGACGGTTTGATAGGTGGCATCCATATAAAATACGGCTCGACAATATTGTTGAATTTCAGGTACTTGCCAGCCTAAGAATTTGGCGTATCGGGATTTTGTGACTGTATGTCGATAAAGATTGGTCGTCGGTTGCTTATCGCTGCTGCTGCTGTTGGTGGTGCTGTTGGTGTTGGTACTGCTGCGGCTGGTGGTAATGACGATCCATCCTATGGGTGCTGGTAGTGCCTTGAGATTTGTAAAGAGAAAATGATAGACACCAGGTGTATTGGCCAAGGTGGCATTGGGTGTTCGATCAGCATTCTTAATGGAATCCGCATAATTGGATGTCACGAAACAAATAGACGTTGGTGTGGCTGTTGTGCCTGTGGTTGTGGTTGTGGTTGTGGGTGGTAGAGATAGCACCAGCTGGTTTTGTTCGGTGGTTGTTCTTGGCATTATTCTCATTTTTTCATATCCAAACTCTTCAAAATCGTTTCGATACACATCTTCAATCAAGTCGAGTGTCGCTCTTGTAAAATTGGCGACGGTCAAGCGATCTTCTTTGTGATTTTGATTTTGATTTGGATTGTTGGTGCTTGTTGAGTTTGAGTTTGATTTTGAGTTTGCTGCTGTTGTTGTTATTCTTTCATTGATTCGCCGCTTTGGCAATAGAACATGATCCAATCCATAACGTTCCATCAATTCTGGAAATTCGGTATCTAAATCTTCCATGTGCAAGACCCATTGTACCATCCGTACCGGTGGATTTTGTCTCGTGTCATAGACGTATTCGTATTGGGGAATTTCATGATTGCAATGATCAAAATATCCTTGACAAAAAGATGCATGATTGTTGCCGCTGCTACTAGTGGTAGGGCAGGTTGGTGGTGTTCCTTTCCTATTATTCAGACGTTGTTGCAACCATTGATTCATGTACACTGGATTGTCAATGTACTCCTTTTGACATTTGGTATCGTCGCCGATGCGAGAGCAATAATAATAGAATTCCGACAGTACTCGCTCGTATGGATTCCGAACCACGACAAAGACATCCTTGCCAAAGTAGGGATCGCAGGATGATTGCAAGTATTGGATCGGCAAGTGTTTGGAACAACTATTCCACAGTTTTTTGTTTGTGTTTGTGTAATTTTGACACGGTCTCGTCGTGCGTGACAGGTGACTGCAGGTGAACGTAGTACTCCTGCCGGCAAACAAACAATCCCCCCATGTCAAACCATGTGGAATGGAGGCTGCCACGACGGAACTTCCTCCCGTCTTTGGGCTGGTATGCAATGCATATAGAATGCAATGTAATGTAATGCAATGTGTAGTACAGTACAGTTCAGTGTAGAACAGTACGATGTAGGTAGTAAGTGGATATGGAGAGGTCGTGAGCAATAGTATGGTGAGTAAAGATAATAGTGTATACCGAGAAACGTGGCCACCACGACGAAGAAAGCAAGGAAGCAAGCAATATATAGTAGCATACAGTACGAAGTAATACGTACATGTGTAGAAACGTAAGCTCCTCTCTTTTGACAAAAACCGCTGTGTTGGTCTTCGTCTTCGTCTTCGGCATGACACTACTAGTAGTAGCAGCAGTAGTAGTGCCAGTTCTAGTAGTACTACTAGTAGTAGTGGTCGAGCTACTACTAGTAGTACTAGTAGTAGTTTGCATCGGTACAGTGTGCCCCACAATAAGTCCTGAAGATAAGGGATCGTCGGAATACTCGACTGTGTGATAATAGGATATGATGAAGAACAACAACAACAACATAATACATCAGCACAGCACAGCACAGCACAGCAATGATAGTATAATAGTATATGTCAGTTTGCGTTTTTTTGTGATAGAATAAGCAGGCGGGCAATACAGCAATGCGGCAATGCGGCAATTCGGCAATATGCATACGAATACGAATACGAATACGAATACGGATACTCTAGTAATAGTACTCACAAGATGATGATGATGATTCTTCGAGAGAGGTCATCCAGCCAAAAGCAAGCAAGAGCTGTGAATACTGCAGAATCAAACAGAACAAGGATGCCCCGGCCAGAAAGGCACACGGTTTATTTCGTGATGCTGTCTTGATGATCCAGCGAATCATCGTCATCATCATCATCATAAAAATCTAATATACTGCTGGATATGATCGCGCTGATGATAATGGCGATGGTGATGATGGTGGTGATGGTGATGATGGTAGTGTTGTTGTTGTTGATGATGATGATGATGATGATGATGATGATGATGATAAAATCGCGATGAAAATGGCAGTAGTAGAGCCTTCTTGTCCGAAAGATTTGTGTGCCATTGTCACTGCTCCTTTTCGTTGATCTTCTGTTTTGGTCATTTCCAACGGATGGCAGAAATGACTATTTTGGGACCAGATGACTCGTTCGAGTCCTCACCACTTCCAATCTCTTCAACGACCGGCGGCGGGCAGGACTGAAGAATCATCCATATTATCCCCATCCCCGCGCCATTTTAGTCTTTTATGTTTATCGTCTGGCATCCTTACGTCAATCATCATCAGGACGGAACTGTACTTTCCTTTATTCCAGAGATGAATATCAGTATCACATATATTCGGCCAGACGGTTTATGGTACTTTCTCAGTCGTGCATATACCAACGGTTGGAACCGGATGCCGATCAAGCATGTGGCAGGCCACATTATTTCAGTCCTACTTGAGCGGATTGAATTTGAAACCGACCGGAAGCAACGAAGAACATCATAGTAAACGAGAGGGAAAACAAAAAGAGACATATGCACATGCACATGCCATAAACCTACTACCTCTACTACTACTACTACTACTACTACCACTGCTTGAGTAGAGATACCACACAACTAAACTTGGGTGTGTGTGTTGATTGATTGATTGATTGATTGATTGATTGATTATTTCTTCCACCGCAGCCACCGCACCGCACCGCACCTCTTCTTCTTGTTGGTGTTGTTGTTGGTGTTCTAAAACTCACTCGTCCTTCCAACAATATACTCGTAAGGATCGCATAATATTAATATGATGAGGGTGAGGTCGTTGTTCGTCTCGCCCTGCTGGCGCTGGCGCTCGCTGTGGCTGCTCTTACAACTACTAGTAGTAGTAGTACTATTCGTCTCCTCCTCCTCCTCGGAGGTAGCAGCTCAGCAGCATCAACAACATCAACACCGGCAGCATCATACTGTGAATGATTATGTCACGACCGATTCTCGCTGTTATGAAGCATCAGCAGCAGCAGCATCATCTTCTGCTGCTGCTGCTGCTGCTGCTGCCGATGAACGTATCGTGGTACGATTCGCGACCGGGAGTATGCCAACCATGCGAAATTGGGTGGGATTGGTGAGAATCATCAAGAACAAGAACAAGAACAAGAATCATCATCGTACTACTACTACTAGCACTACTAGCACTACTACATCTACAAGCAGCACAAGGAATAAAGACGTTGTGGTTAATGAGGATTCGGATGATGATGATGATCATGATGATACGGATGAGGATGATCATGAGAAGGATGGTAATACTATTGTGATTCTCTCGCAGTGGGCCTGTGGCAATCACGATGAAGAATGTCACGAGGAGGAACGAGGACGAGTCGTCTTTACCAATTTGACGGCCGCGGTAGTCACAGCACCAACAAAACCGGGCAATGATAATACTGATACTGATACTGATGATACTCATACTGATACTGATACTGATGACATTGATGATTATCAGTATCGAGTGCGGCTGATCAGTTACGGATATCATGGCCGGACGATGCAGCTGGAATCCAATCCCTTTTCCATTCGTTCCAAAACAAGTTGTAGTAGAAGTAGTAGTAGTACTACTACTACTGCCACCAAAGACCGGCTACTATCACTACAATACTATCAGGGAGAGGAGGAGGAGGAGAATGACGAGGAGGAGGAGGATTCCTCCATCCAGATTCTTTCCAACAATGACGAGAAGAATAATCCTCAGGCTCCTCACGTTTTGGAAGTGGCGTTTCATAGAAAGAATCCTCATCCCAACGATGTGATTGCCATTTATCCAGCAGCAGCAACGGGAGCAGCAACAGCTGCAACATTTCCTCTTGACGAGGAGGAGGAGGAGGAGGATGAAGAAGAAGAGAGATTATTGTTTACCACAGCTCCTCTTTTATGGAGGTGGACACAGTGTGCGGATAATATGCATGATGATGATGACGATAGTGACGATGGTGAAAACTTCTGTGGTGATGCTAGCAGCAGCAGCAGCAGCAGCAGCAATCCTCATCATCGTCCTTCTCTTTCGTCGAGAAGGATCCCTCATGGCACCATGACATTTGTTCTCTCATCATCATCAGCAGCAGCAGCAGCATCATCATCATTACCTCCAGGACACTATCGAGCCGTATTGGGTCCTGCAACGCCTACGACTACTACTACTACCGCCACTACCAACTTGATCGACAACAACAGCAAGAATACCACCACCACTACCAGCATTCGTTTCTTGGAAGGCTATGTCACCACACCTCCCTTTTTCGTGGCGGGTACTGCTACTACTACTACTACTACGCGCAGGACCATGCGTGCTGCTTCCACTCCTTCTTCTTTGTCCTCGTCCTTGTCTTGTGATGGCGATGACGACGACGAACCCATCATTTCGGTCCACACGGATCAATCCTGTTATTTGTCGGGAGAGGATATTCCCGTCACGTTTTCTGCTTCTATTAATCAACGGAACAAAAAGGTTGGCTGTCCTTCTACTACTACTACTACTACTACTACGAGTACTGGTGGTACGCCGTGGAATTGGAACAACAACCACAACCAAAACAACAACAATATGGTCGCCATTTACAGAGCCTCGACAGACTTTAGCTTTTATCAAGCCACCTCACTGCGACCTCCTCGACCTCGTTTGTGGTTGTATACTTGTGGATCTCAGGATTGTCGTCGTGGTCAAGGTGATGGTGGTGGTGATTATGATGATGATGATGATGATGAAAACAAGAATCATGACAAAGAAGACGATGATAATGACCCATCCTCCTATTCATACGATGACAATGATGATGATGACAATAGCAGTATCGAGAATGACAATGATGATGATATTGATGATGATGATGATGAAGAAGAAGAAGAAGAGTGGCCACTGCAGCCAGGAACCTACAAGACGGTTCTGATTATCCGCAGAAAACAAGCGTACCATCCTTCTTCTTCTTCAACTTCCTCTATGTCGAGGAATACTGGCAGTCGTGGTGGTGGTGGTGGTGGTGGTAGGAGTGGTGGTAGGAGTGGTGGTAGGAGTGATGGTGTCGAATATTATTTCGATTCGTATCACTATTATGAAAGTGATCCTTTTGAAATTGTCAATGATGGAGGCGGTGAGGCCAAAAGTGACTGTCGCGATGTTAGTATGACTCCTCATAATGATCAGAACAAAGGCAACAACAACAGCAACAACAACAACAATGATGATGATGATGATGATGATCATGAGGATCCGAATATGAATATTCCTCCGTTACCCCGGCACAGACGACGACTCTTGCGACAGGGAAGAACGACAAGAACAGAGGAGGAGGACAAGGAGACGTATAGTAGTAGAAGTGCTGCTGCTGTTGCTGCTGCTGCTGCTGCTAAAGCAAGAATGACGACAACATCCGTCGCTGTTCGGTTCGGGGAAGAGAGCACGCGTAAAAAGGCCGTTCCTGCTGCTGACGCAAGATGAACCTACTACTACTTCTCGTTGTTGTTCTATCATTATTTGTTTCCTCTATTCTTATTGTAATGTGAGTCTTCGGGGTCACCCCGCTCTATCATAGTTCTACTACTAGTAGTAGTAACTAGCGAATCATCTCTTTTGTTCCTTGTACTATCCATCACGCATGATGATGATGATGATATGATCATGATGAGTCTTCGTCGTGGTCTTCGTCGTCGTCTTGTTCCGCCATCCTCATTTCTACTGGAGCGGCAGCAACAACAGCAAGAAACCCAACATGAAATCATCATGTACCATGATGGTCGCTCCTCCGTGATCAGCCAACTGCTGCTGCTGCTGCTGCTGTACCATTGGCAGAAGGTCGTCCATGGGAGGAGGAGAATGTTGCTGATCTCCTAGTACTAGCATCATGGTCGACTTCCAATCGTCGGCGGAAGTAGTACTAATGATAGTGTCACCCGTGTTGTGCAGCTGAGACGACCACTGGGTGGCGTGCTCCTGGAACATGATCCATTCATGTCCTCTTGCTCCTTCGGTGGTGCTACTATCCTCCGCCGGATAGTAGTTGATTGACGAGAAGGATGAGAATGATACATCATGTTGTGGTTGCTGAACTTGTTCTGCTCCTGCTCCTGCTGCTGGTGCCTGTTCAAGGCCGACGGATACTCCTGCTGATGACGTTCCACCAGCGTCAGCTCCAGCAGCAGTCTCCTCTGGTGCTAGTACTGCTGGTGGACTTGAGGGGGTTTTGCTCAGCGCATCATTGATCGCTAGGTTTTCAGATGATGGGGAGGCGGATGGTGAAGAGAGGGCGTCTGCTTCTGTTGTATCTGCTGCTGGTGGTGCTTCTGTGTTGTGATCTTCTACTTGTTTGGTTGCAAGAATTCCAGTTGTCGTGCTGGTGGTGGATCCTGCTGATTGTTCCTCGATCATCATTGTTTCGGATGGAAAGCCAGCACCAGCACCAACATCTGAACTTGCCACCGTTTCAGTGCTAATGCTAGTGCTGCTGGTGGAATCCTCGGTGGACAACAAGTCACTGCTGCTGCTGCTACTGATCTTCTTCTCAGTGTTGGTACTACTACTACTAGTAGTAGACGACGCCGACGCCGACATGATCAAATCCTCGTCGTTCTCGATATCATGATGATCTTGTTGCTGTTGTTGTTGATCTTGCACGTGCAGCAATCCGGACGATTCATGATCAGCACCAGTCCTCTGGTGCTCTTCCAAGGAAGAAGGAAAGTGATCTCCATAACTAGCATCTGGCTTGTCGGATGAGGACGACAACGCGCTAATAGTACTGGTGGTTTCTTCTTCTTGGTGTTGTTCAACAAGGATGCTGCTGGAAGGCGGCGACGAGTGGTGTTCACCACCACCACTATCATGGTTTTCGTCGGCAAGGAGCGTAGGCTCCTCGTGGTGGTGTTGTTGGTCATCTCCATGTTCCTCTCGTCCATTTGTGATCTCGTGCTGGTCTTGTCCTTCGGATGATTCCACATCCTGGTGTTCACTCCTCACCACCATCTCGGCTTCATGATGATCGGCGTCACCGGCTGCTGCTGCTGCTGGTCGCGATGATGTTGGTGTTCTTCGCCCAAAAGTGGTGCATGTGTGGTCTCCATCCCATATCCCAAAAGGCCGATTGGATTTTCCAACCACAGCAAAGGCAGCTGTGGAGGAAACGGCCACCGCCACCAACAACACCACGAGGAACCGCGCAAGGAGGCGACGACGAGGACCACGACTGGTGGATCTCCTGCTGTTCTTCTTCTTGTCGACCGTCATGGTAGATTTTATTTTGTATAAAGAGACCAGAATGCATGCATCGAATGCTTTTTATGGTTTGCATGGTTTCTTGCTTTCTCACAGAATACTACCAAAAATACAGAGAGGTACAGTACTGTATGTAGGATGTTCGATATGTTCCGTTTTGCGTCGTCTCCGACGAAATAATAATGAGAAAGGTTTTGGTCGTCCCTTTTGTCGCTTTTGATTGAGTGAGAGTATTCCTGCCCGGCCGGCGCGGGATGACGTCGACGTCCGATTCACTTCCGATTTGCATTGGCGCGACTCGTGAATCGTGCGAATCATCATCGTTGTAACAATTCGATTCATTCGAGGTGGTCGAAACAAATGGAATGGTCGGTCGCGGTGGTCGGTTGTGCGTTTTCCTTTTCATTCTGTCGTGGGGGTGGTGGTGCTGGTACCAGCATGGTAGTATTATTTACCGTACCAGGTACTACTACTAGTAGTAGTACCGACGAATCCACCCGGCAGACGCAGAGAAAATAGACAACATGCAATAGTATAGTCTTCATAAAGGCCCCAGGATCGGGACTAAAATAGAGTGTTGACATCATAACATAATACTTACTCGCCATCCTACTACAATAGCCCGTCCCAGAAATCGGCCTTTCCAATACCACTCGCTTGAAGAGTTGCCAAGAACTTTCCGTTGGCTCTCATGTTCTCTGTCATTTGAGCAATCTTGCGCTCATTCTTGGGGAAGGGGTGCTTCTTGAAAAAGGCTTGGATCTCATCCGCCTTGGCTTCACTGCAAAATCCGCCACTGCACATGACAATCACAGCATCCATGAGGGAGGGACTTGCCTTGGCCACCATCTGCGAGAGCCGGACATGATTGTCTTGGAAATATTGCCAGGACATCTCTCGACCCTTCTTTCCGGAATGACCAACACTACCCATGGCATAGAAAAAGTCTTGAAGCTTTACTTCCCCAGATGTGGTCCAGTCTAGCGTTGCGAGCTTCAATTTCGGATCCTTGATTTGTCCCAGAGTATTGAGAACGTGTTTGCGTTCAGCATTGTCCTTGGCCTTGTAGTAGAATCCCTTGATGGCGTCGTATTCTTTCTCACCACCCGTCTTGAGGTAAATTTTGAAAACAGGACTCTTGATATCAGCCGGGAGAGCCGTTGCATCCTCCGGATTCTCCAAGAAGGCCTCGCAACGCCTGTTGGCTTCCGCCTTGACATGTTCGTCGTCCGAACAGAAAGTGCTCAACAACGAGACCATGATACCTCGCAAGATTGAGGTCAAATGGGCATCACCCTCCTTGGCATCCCAGCCCACCTTGTCGACCAGAGGCAGAACCAGTTGCTTCGCGAATTTGCAAAATAAGCCGTACATAGCTTCATCTTCCGACAACACTGACTCCAAGCCACCTAGAGCATCAGCCAGACCTTGCCAGACGACGCAATCCTCTTCTTCCTTGTATCCAGCCAAAAGCTTAATCAACGCCTCGGGTGTCATCATTTGGTTCGCCTTGACCAAGGCATATGCGTCCATGATCAATCCAACGCGGTCGGCTGGCGTAGTCAATTCCTTGCTGACAACAGCCTTGCTCAAGCGGGCCAACATTTCATCGGTATACTGGACTCGCATAGGAACTTCTTGTCCGGCGTTGAGCTTTACCCAATCCGATTTGGATTGAAGAGGAATCGTAACTGTGGCGTTCTTCTCTCTCATCAAAATCATATCCTTTTGGACTCCAGCGGGCGTGGCGGTCAAGATTGGAATGGTCCAGAGTTTGTCCTTCCCGTCTTCGGGGACGTCCGACCCATCGGCTAGGAACCAAGACTGTTCCAATTCCAAGACAACCTTGTCGTCTTGCCAGTCTTCCTTGACGACTTTGACGAGTGGGAATCCCATTTGTTCCGTCCAACTAGCCATCATTTCTTGAATCGGCATTCCGCTGACATCTTGCCAGGCCTGCCACAAATCCAAAGTCTCCGTGTTACTGTAGGCATGTTTCTTCATGTAGTTTCCCAATCCCTTTTGGAAATTGGGCATTCCCAGTACGGCACAAATCATTCGAACGACACTTCCACCCTTACAGTACGAGATAGCATCAAAGACTTGTTCGACTTCTTCTGCGTGTCCAATAGGAACTTGGATCGGGTGAGACGACAAGAGTCCGTCTAGTTTCAAGGCACGGCTGAGATGGTCATTGACGAACTGGTCCCACATTTGATAATCAGGAAAGCATTCGTGAGCCGACCAGTTCTCGGCCCAGGAAGCGAATCCTTCATTCAGCCACAAGTCGTCCCACCAGGTCATGGTGACCAAGTTCCCAAACCACTGATGGGCCAGTTCGTGACAAACGACAGTACAAACCCGTTGTTTCTGACTGTTACTGGCCGTGACTGGATCAATCAAGAGGTCGACATCACGATAGGTCTATTAGAGAAAAAAGAAAAAAGGAAGGAAATGGGAAGGAAGGACTTAGAATCCAAGTTTCCAATGAGACAACCGGCTACGAATATTCAGCATGGTCTTCTTACCACCAGACCCCAGTTTTCCATAGCACCCATGGCCTGTCAGAAATAGAGAGTTGTTAGAAGACGCATCGATTGGAAGTCGTGTACGACTGTATGTACTCCAATATACAGTGGTATGTATGTACTCACAAATTCCGGAATGGCCACCATATCTAGTTTCGGAAGAGGATATTTGATTCCAAAAAATTCATCGTATGCATCCAGGGCACGAACCGCTGTATCCAACGCATATTGGCAACTCGCCGATCGTCCCCGAGGAGCATACACCTTGACCAATACTCCCCCAATAGGAGTCATGGCCTGGACGAAATCAAATTCTCCAATACAAAATGCCAACAGATAGGTACTCATTTTGGGCGATTCCAAAAAGGAAATTTCGACTAAATCAGCAGAGGGGGATGGAAGTGTGATCCGCTTGGACTCGGGCATGTTGGAAAAGCACTCAAGGTTGGATGGAACGACCAACGTGACTAGAAAGGTCGCCTTGGCGGCGGGCTCATCGACGCAGGGAAAGGCTCGGCGGGCATCCAAGGCTTCAAATTGAGTGGAAGCTACAATCTTGTCGACTCCATTAGTATCTTTGTAGTGACTTCGATAGAATCCCGCCATTTGATTGTTCAAACTTCCCGTGTAATCGATAGTCAAAGTGATGGTGCTCGAAGCCGGCAGCGCTTCGGGGAAGACGAACGTGACAGTCGTGGCTTTGAAATTCACGTGGATCTAGAGTGGATACCGGTAGGAACAATATACGTTAGAGAATGGCGGAACATGACACATCCACAACATAACTTTCAATATTCATCCTCGACTCACCTCCTCGGCATCGACTGTTTTGCTAGTAGTAGTAGTGGTTTGAAACTTGGCAGACTTGAAGAGTAGCTCTTTCGCATGCAGGTGGATGGTTTTGTGATCGCCGGCGCTCGCCGAGGTGGTCATTTCCAGAACCACCACCCCTTCAAAGGTGTACTGCTTGAGATCCGGAGTCAACTTCAAGTCATACTTGGTGGGTGTCACATAATCCGGCAGCAACACCCTGCCAGCGCTTTTGGAGGATTTGTCCAGCATGATGATCTACGAGCTAGTAGGTAGTAGCAATGCGACTGCGAGTCGGAGAGATACACAGATTTGCAACAACACAACAATTAAAAAGAGATGCGTAGATGTTGTACTCGTAATATGGAGACATCAAGCGAGCATATAGCATATCAAGCATCAAGAATCAAGAGATCTTCTTCATCATGTTCGTGGGCGATCGAAACCAATCCAGAAAGAGGCGTCATTGTCGCGCTATTATCACACCTGCATGATGATGGGCGGGAATGCGTTGTTGCGATGATGAATGATGGTGACCGCTCGTGGTGCGCACTTCTGCGCGCCTGAGAAACCCCTGGAAGAACAAAGAACACACTCCAAGGAAGAACCAACTGTTCGTGTTCGTTCGATTTTGTTGTCGTCGGAAAGACATGCTGGTGGTACGAAACGGGCGAGAAAGGCGGAGTGAAGAAGACTCATCACTCATCACCCCTCAGTCGTCGTGAGTCACGATTTGGATTCAGATCGACGAGAAGTCGTCTCTACTACTACCGGTAGCTAGTACTAGTACAAAGAGATATAGTAGTTATTCTACTAGAGAGAAAGCAGGAGTATTTGTGGGAAGAAGAATTGATACTACCGACAGAAGAAAGAAGCTGGTGGTCTAGCTCCTAGTAGTAGTCCTCATCCTTCTTAATTTCGTTCTTGGTCATGTTGTTGTTTTTGTTGTTGTTGCATTCTTCTTCTATGTTCTTCCAACATGAGGAGCTGCTGGAATGTCTGCTGGAATGTGGTGCTACTACTAGTAGTACTAGGGTCGCTACTAGTAGTAGCAGTAAAGTTCAGGTTGCCACCGCCGCCGCCCCCCAATAATAAATTGCTGCTGTTGTTGGTGGTGTGGTTGTTGGTAGAAATGTTGCTCGTCATCAGCATATTGGCGTTGTTGTTGCTGCTGTTGTTGTTGCTGCTGTTGTTGTTGTTCATGATTGCCATGTTGAAAGATGAACCAGCACCAGCATCCCCGCCCGCCTGCTGCTGTGGCATGCTGCTGCCGAACAAGAAGGAAGATGTCCCCATCGTCATGGTGTTGCCAGTATTTTGGTTCATCATCATCATTGACGGCAATGTCGAAGACGATGAAGAAGAAGGAAAATGGGATCCTCCTCCTGCGCCGCCGCCCAACGATGATAGTAACATGTTGTTCTGCTGCTGCTGATGCTGTTGCTGCTGCCAGTTGTTGTTGTTTGAGAACGCGGTAGGTTGAATTCTGCTTGATGCTCCTCCTCCTACACCACCACCAGCGAAGCTGCTGCTGTGAATGTTAATGCCTCCCCCACCAACCCCATGCTGGCTGCTGCTACTAGTACTGTTGTTGTTGTTGTTGTTGTTGTTGTTAGTCGTGTTGTTGTTGTTGTTGCCACCGATCCCGGAAAGAAAGAGTTGACGATGTGGCGCGGATAGTAGATAACTAGAGTTGTTGAATCCTCCTCTTCCAACAGCAGTACTAGTAGCAGTACTACTGTGCTGCCCCCCTCCCCCGCCAACACCACCAACACCAGCCGCAGTCCCGACCACAACACTATTACCAGTAGTAGAACCAGCACCAGGAGTACCACCTCCTTGTTGTTGGTAGAGAAGCTGCCGTTGCAGAGCCATCAACATCTCCTCTTGTTGCTGCTGCTGCTGCTGCTGCTGCTGTTGACGCTGCTGATTCTCCATGGCAGCAATCATATCATTCAAAACTTGATGTTGTTGTTGCTGCTGCTGCTGTTGACGAAGTATAGCAATGGTCGTGCTACTATCATGATCATGATCGCCAAGGCGTAGTTGCTGCTGTTGTTGTTGTTGTTGCATGGACGAGACTGCCGAAGCAGGAAGGCCGACGGGAAGATGCACGAGAGGGTTGTTGTTGTTGTTGTTGTTGTTTATGTTGTTCGATCCAGCAATCAAGCTACCCGTGGCTGTGCCAACACCACCACCAAGGGTACTAGGAAACTGAACACCACCAGCACCAACCAGCACCAAAGGGGGGCCCATGGAAGCGTCGCCCTTGATGTTGCCGGTGGCACCAATGTTGGCAAGGGAGAGTGACATCATACTACTAGCTCCAGCACCAGCCGTTGCGCGTCCCATCGAGGACGAGTTTCCTCCTCCTCTGCCTACTCCTTTCGCCTTTTGTTTGGTGATGGTGCTGGATGAACCACCAGCGGAGGAAAGCGGAACCTTCTTTCTTTGCAGCAGTTGATCTTGTTGCGTTTGTTTTTGTTGACGCTGGTGGTGGTGTTGGTGCTGGTCCTCCTCCTCGTCCGTGCGACGGGCCTTGGAGCGAAAGGCGTGCCCTACCTTTCGATACGAAATGGAGCGCTTGACTTCCACCCAATAGTTTTCGACGAGCATGATAAAGCGCCCACCTCGCTGTTTGATAGCGCTTAGGACTTCTTCAATAATCACGTGCTTTCCCTTGCGGTCCGCCTGGAGATACCTGGCCCGCTGCTGGTCCACTATATCCAACATGAAGAGGTTTCCTTGGTGCGACTGGAAGGGCTTTCCGCGCCCCAATAAAATGTCGGCTGGCACAGGTACCATCACTCGTTGGCCCCCCTTGGCTTCTTTCTTGGTCACCACGGCCCGCTGATGGCGCTTGACAGAGGCGATATCCTTTTTGGCTGCTCTCACCAGGTCCTCCAAACTCTCGTTGCTTCTCTCCTCCTCGCGAGACATCAACGAAGACGAGGAAGAGGAGGAAGCGGCGCCGCCATCGCCCCCTCCTCTCTGGTTGCTGCTGCTGTTGTTGTTGCTTCCTGACTTGCCTTTTTGCTTGTTGCTTTCGCCCTTGTTATTCTTCTTGCCTGATGCAAGGGCGCGTTGAGACGATTCTCGATCTTCGGGAGTGAGCATCATATCTTTTGTATTCTTATTTTTAATTCCCTGCCACTACTGTTTGTGTTTGTGACAGCGTTGCGGTGTTCTTGGAGGTGGTGTTCTTGGTGGTGGTGTTCTTGGTGGTGTTGGTGGTGGTGCGTGCGTATGTAGAGATATTATTATTAGTTTGTTTTTCTCATCGCATCATTGCACAGCACATCATCACGCGCATAGCAATCTGGTGGTATTATTTCTCTGGTTCGTAGCAACTCTTTCCGCCGGTTGTGCAGAATAAGACAATAGTGAACATTTTTTATTGGCGGTCGCACGTAGGCCACAGTGGTGTGTACTCGTACTTCAAAAAATGCATCTTAAATATAAATACCAAGTGTATGCAACTCCATTCTTATTTATTGAAATCTGATGGGGGACAGATTCATCGATAAGAGGGCGAACTTAACGCCTCTTTGAATGGCCTTCAAGTCATGATCATTAAT
This sequence comes from Nitzschia sp. pyKryTriq1, assembly GCA_956465555.1. Taxonomy (NCBI): domain Eukaryota; phylum Bacillariophyta; class Bacillariophyceae; order Bacillariales; family Bacillariaceae; genus Nitzschia; species Nitzschia sp. pyKryTriq1. The sequence goes on from OY101129.1 coordinate 130,828, forward strand.
AAAAAAAGGAAAAATTAGTGCCTTGATTCTTCGTTACCGGTTCTTGCCTTGATTCGCATCACCAACATGATTATATAAAGGACATCTAGAGAATTCTCTGGTAAGGAAGAGCAGGGCACTATATTGTATTTTAATTATTGTTAGGAGATTCGTTAGCATTCTGAAAACTGACTGTGTTCGTGGCGAAGGGCGAAGCAATCATCGGAAATCAAAGAAGCACATCGTTGAATCGGTTTTGTACAAGTACCGGTACTTCGTACAAACAGGTACCACCACTTCCGAATCGTTAAGTGCATTCTTGGTATCGGAAATCAACGAAGCAGCATAGACGGAGAATCATCATCCAAGCCTTGCTTGCTTGAAGTCGAATGTGCCGTGCGTCAGGCCCGGGGGCTTGAGGGTACTAACTTGAACTAATGGCGGATGAGGTGGTACTGTCGCGTATAACTGCTCGGGTAGAAGTATTGCAGTCCCACCAGTACCTGGTACCTGTACCAGGTACGGTATGTTGAGGGCCGATGATTTACAGTATTCTATCGACGAGCGGTCTTGTCGGTCGATATCGGACATATCGGTTTGTCAGTCCAACCGGCTGTTCGACAAATTGATGCGTTCGTTCTATCGCGCGGTCTTGTCGGACCATGTCTGTCCGACGTAATTTTGCAGTCGTAGTAGTCATTCTGATAAGCACGGCATGTACTGTACCGGTACTGAACCGGTAGACTACAGGAAATACGATACCCCGTTGATCCGCAGCATTATTATCATAGTACATCTTACCTCTATTACCCATCGATCACATCACATCACATCACATCACAACAAGACACAATAAGGAATAAAGCCAAACAAACAAACAAACAAACAAACAAACAAACAAAGCAAAAGATATATACACACACAAAAGTACTACAGTGTACAAAGAAAGCGCTAGTAGATAACAAAAATATGGTGTTTCCAACCATCAGATCAGCATCAGCAGTATCAGCAGCATCCGCAGCAGCATTGTGCGGCAACAGAAGAAAAAGAATAATGCGAAGAACAGCCCCAGCAGCAGCATCAGCATCCTCCTTGTCGCGAATCATCCAGCATCTCATCCTTACCGTGCTGGTGGCGTACCTCGTGTTGGTGGGACATTATTATTTCTACTGGAACAACAACGACAACAACATCACCACCAACATCAACCGTGCCCCAACAACAACAACAACAACAACAACAACATCCATCGCATCCAATCAGCACAAGAAGCAGCGCAAGTCTTCGTCTTCTTCTTCTTCTTCTTCTTCTTGTTCCTTTCGAAAATATCCTCCCCATCGCTACTATTACCAACGAAGAACAACAACAACAACAACAACAACAACAACAACAAGAAAACAACAACAACAACAACAACCCTTTAATTTATTACCCTCCTTTTTGACGGCACCCCAAACCGAGTACATTTATGGAGAATATCCCACTTTTTTATCCACCACATCATCAACAACAACATCAACAACCACATCAACAGCCACATCATCAAAATCATCATCAAAATCAGCATCGTCAGCCCAGAAATTATGTGTCGATCAGTCGGAATGGTGGCATTACCAAAATAATGCTACCACTACCACCACCACCACCACCACCACCACCAAATCGCGACTATTACCCTTTGCCGATGGGACCAATCCTTCCATTTTGAGAATCAAAGACAATCCACAGTTGATGATGATGTTATCATCATCATCATCGAATGGTAATGGTAATGGTAATGGACTACTACAACTACACGACAGTAATGATTATGAGGATGAGGAGGAGGAGGATCATGCGCCATATTATTTGGCCACGATTTGCATGACCAATTCTCAATGTTCGTGGAAAGATACACCCGAAGAAATGCAAGAATATTCCATATCACCACCACTCCTGACGGAACCATCGACGGTTCGAACCATCTTGCTAGTGTTGGATCGTCACTTTCAAGTTTTGGAAGAAACGACCATTCAAACATTGATGGATGCCAAATCCTTTGGAAGACTCAAAATCAAACAACAACAACAACAACAACAACAACAACAACAACAACAACAACAACAACAACAACAACAACAACCACAACAACCACAATCACAAAATGAACAACCACCACCACAACCACAGCAACCACAAAAAATGATTTTTGCCTTGGACGATGCTCGACTCTTTACCTATCAAAATCAAGTATGGATCTCCTATCGAGAAGGGCGCAATTTTGGATATGATAAACAAGTATTGCATCCCTTGCATCTCGAACGTATTGATGATGATGATGATGATGATGAAAGTCAACCACAACATCAGGGGCAAGGACAACAACAACAACAACAGCAGCAACGACGACGAGGAAAACTGCAAGCGACACTCAAGGCGTCCGAAGTTGAAACTCTTTGCTGTGGTCGCAACATGGCCTTGTTGGACAATGTACATACTCATCAACTACAGGCGCTTACTTGGGTGGATCCCATTACCGTCGTATCGGTAGATCTCAAACATACTACACCTACAGTAGAAGCAGGTAGACGACTATTGTCATCCAACACCATGCTGGACGGTCATGATCATGATCATGATCCGTCACGACCAATGCCTCTGAATACTGCAAAGAATGCTAGTAGTACTACTAGCACTCCCCGTCGGCGTTTGTTGTCAGAGAAGCAACCACAACAACAACCACAACAAGGAGGAGGAGGAAAAAAGAAGCAGAAACAGAAAAGGAAAAGTAGCGACTTTCATGGAACCAACGGATTCATGGTGCATTTACCATTGACACAAGAATATTTGGGCATTGGGCACTTTCATCGTCCTCCCGGTCGAGAGGCCAATGAATATGCCCGTTTTGGTCATCACTATACGCATGCCTTTTTTACCATTCCCGACCAACCGCCGTATTATCTGAAACGATTGTCGCCGGAATTATTGTTGCCGAGCCATGCCGATCCGGAAGATGCCGAAATTATTCAATTTTGGAGTGGATTAGAGCGATTCAGTAGCAGTAGCAGCAGTGGTGGTGGTGGTGGTGGTGGTGATACTGACGACAAAAGAATGTTGTTGGCATTGGCGTATGGAATCAATGATTGCGAAGGAGCCGCCACGTATATTGATATGAAGGTGGTGGAAGATTTATTACGAGTCGTACCTCCAGGAAAGGAGGTGGTCGATCTCCTGGCACCAGTCCCAACAACAGCACCATAATAGCTCTCTAGCAATTAGTAGTAGTAGCAACAGTCAGTACTGCACTCTACTACTAGAGTAGAATCATCGAATGTGATACTCATTAGCTTTATTTTTTTTATATATATTGAGACTATGGCATATAGCAAAGGATGAAATAGAAGAAGAGGTGTAGTTCGTTGTAGCTAGTAGTAGGACTCAAAGTGGTACATGCGAGTAGTACTAGTGACGACCACTCTCACTCAATCTACCACGGCCATCCGCCCTGCTTCTTCTTTGGCTTTTCTTCCTTCTTCTTGTTGCTGACTTGTTTTGGTTCCTGCTTTGGTTGTTGTTGTTGCTGTTTCTTCTTTCCAAATAGTTTACCCATAAAGTCGGCATCTTCGTCGACATATCCTTGATCGGCATAGGGAAGACGCAAGTCAAAGCGACCGCCATTGTCAAATTTGCCACCGACTCCGAATTCTCCTCCGACTCCAAAGGACGCGCCCGGAAGAGGAATGCCACCAATCTTTTTCGGGTCGCCGTATTGATCTTCCAGATCGCTAATCGTGCCCGCCTTGCGACGTTTCTTCCACTCATCCAGCGGATCCTCGCCCTTTTTATAATTCTTGGTTTGCCAACCCCACATTTCATTTTGCTTTTCGGAGGCCTCCAAACGTGTTTCTTCAATCTTGCGAAAGTACTTGTCGCGCTCCGATTTGGGGGCGCGGCGCAAGGCTAGAATCTCTTGCTGCTTTTGCCACTCCTCGTCCAATCGATCCTTACCCGATCCACCGGCGCCCCAACTATCAAACAATCCATTCACTTGCGTGGAACTAGTACTAGTACTACTAGTACTGGTACCAGTACTAGTGATCGTGGTGCCGACTGCTGCAGATGGTACGGTGACAAAGCCTTGGGCAGTGCCTGCCAGCGTGCTGGAAAACACGACACATGCCAGGAAACTGCTAATAGTAGTAGCAGTCGAACCAGGAGTCGTCTTCATGTTGATTGATCAAGCAAGCAATATGATATTAATGTGATTTTTTGGAAGAACAGGCTATGGAGTATGGAACGAAAAGAACCTCTCCTGTCATTGTCTTTCTCGTGTTTCTCCTTTGTTCGTTTTTTTGGGGTGTTGAGTGTTGAGGATGAGAGAGTGAAGACGTGGATTTTGCTGCCGACGTCAGCGCATCACGCGAAATGAAAAAATGTACGTACTGAGATAGTGTTTTATTGGGAAGAAGGAAACAGGGGGAAATCCTCCCCTTTTTACACCTATCTGACGCCGTACAGTATGACAGACAGCGATCATCGTGTCGCACGAGTGCGTCGTGCGTCACAACGATAACGGTATCATCACTACCGGCCAACCAACCAAAAAAACTTCGCCCGCCTTGATCCTCAAAACATCACATCATATTATGCACATCTCTTTCGCTTTCAACGAACGACCTCATTCACATCATCTTATTATCTATGGCATTCGATAGCAGGAGCGTATACAGTATTGCATCACAGAATACGCGGCAGATTCAAAGCAGAGACGATATCGTCCTGGCCGAATCTACTAGTAGTAGTACGAAGTAGTAAGCACCACTCGCGTCCCCATTTCCATCACCGAACGAACGAGGAAAATCTGCAAGGATGATGGCTTTTTTACCTGCTGTACTACATGTACTATTGGTCCACGTGGTCCTCCTTGTTTCCTGGATCTCAACCTCGTCTGGGTTTTCTACCGGAATCATCATTATTACGAGGAGAAGGAGCTCCACCACCACCAGCCGTTTTGGATTATTTCTACCCCACGACAGCAGCAGCAGCAGCAGCAGCACATTATCATCCAAAAAGCAACAGCGACAGCAACGTCGTCGACTGCCTCGTTTCTCCAGTAGAATATCGTCAGCTCGACAAGCTAGCAGTACAAGCAACGTGGATGGTGATGGCGATGGCGATAGCGTTCAGTCACCTACTCGAAGTACTAGTAATACTGCTACTACCGCCGGTAGTACTACTACTAGTACTCGTAACACCAAAGGACCACAAACCCAAACAACAACAACAACAACAACGAATAAAATCAAGCCAAATGCCAAAAGAAAAGGAGGAGGTGGAAACAACAATAACAACAACAATAACAACAGCATCAACAATTCCAACAAACGTTTTTCTTCGGTCGTTTCCAAACGAACGACTTGGTCTCCGGGACAGAATCGAAAACTCAATCAGGGAATTGTCCAACAAGAAACGGCCATGGATTTATTAACCTTTTTGGCGAGTCAAAAGGGTGCCTTGACGTTATCGGGAAGTGGTGGCATACTCAATTCGGTCAATTATTCCACCGCCTTTCATCGGATTGCCCGACATGTTCAAAACAATCATCAAAATCAAAACCAAAATCAAAATCACAACAACAACAACAACAACAACAATTACCAAAATCAAAATATGGATCCAGCAACCATGCAGGAAAAGAATGATCGATCCAAAGTATTGACCGATCCACGATTTGCTCTACTGATGTGCAGTGCTGCCGAAGCGATGCTGGGCAAGGTACAAACTGAAGGATCGTCATCATCGTCATCATCACAGCAACAACAACAACAGCAGCATGATAGTTCCTTTGGAGCACGCGAAATGTCCAACATAGCATGGGCCATTGCCAAATTGAAACTGACTCCACCCCAAAATGTCATGCCATTGGAAACGACTTCCGACGATCTCGAGGCACGCGTACTGGAATGTAGTCAACAAGTACGATCGCTTATTTATCAAGTGGCCAAAGAACGAAAGAATACTGGAACATCAGCAGCTGCAGCTCCATGGATTCCTAAATTATCCGAACTGTCAGCATTATTGTTGGATACGATATCTCATCGAGTAGTCGGTGTCGTCAATCCAAATTTATTCCGTCTTCAAGAGTGGGCCAATCTATTGTGGGCCTTGGCTACGACGGGAAGAGCCGATCCACAAGTCTTTGCCTTTATTATTGGGAGTCTCATGCACGGAATGGACCAGGAAATATCAATGGCCGCGGAACCAAATAATAATGACAAGCCTACTCCATCTAGCAGTACTGCTACGAGGACCGACGATAAGGATGCCCAAGTACTGCTGCGGCCACAAGAATGGTCAAATTCACTCTGGGCTTTGGCCACATCGGGTATTTTGGGACCCGAAGAAGACTTTTTGCCCTTTATGGCAAAAATAATGGAGTCGAATCCTACCTTTTTGGAATCCTTCAAACCACAAGAATTGAGTAATACCATTTGGGGCGTGGCGACTATTGTGAATAGACGACCGGGCCAACCATCGGGACCGTTAAATGATGCCGCACTTACAATTTTTCGTCATGTCTCCCGTCAAGTTATAGCGAGACGGGGGGAACGATTCAAAAGTCAGGAGCTTACCAATACGGCATGGGCCTTGGCAACCTTGGGATTCGGAACGATGAATATTGACCTCGAGTTGGCGGAACGCTCTGATTACAAGGTTTTGAATAGCGACGATGTGGAAGGGGACGCCAAGCTCGCCCGGCAACTTCTGGGTATCGTCTTTCAGAATGCGAAGGATATGTTGCGAAGATATCGATCACAGGAATTAAACAATCTTTGCTGGATAATGGCTCGTGTGGATAGGGGAGATGCCGAACTCACAAAGATGATTGCAATCGAATTGAGTAATCCGAGACGAAATGTGGCGTCTCAAGATATTGGAACGACAATCTGGGGCATGGCATCCAGTGGGTTTGATCAGCCAGACTTCTATCGAGCGATAGTGTCACGGTGGAATCCCGAGATGGCAGCCCGTGCCAAGCCACAAGAGTTGAGCAATTCTGTCTGGGCCTTGGCGACAGCCGATGTTGCTGCCAAGTATCCGGACGTCTTTGATACCACTATTCTACCTCCAGAGCAGCGTGGGACTCCCAATAGCCGCGACGCGGATCCAGTCATTGCTTGTTTTGCTCTGGCGGCGCAAGAACTCATGAGACGGCCCCAACAGTTCAAAGCACAAGAGATCAAGGACATCTTGTGGGCGTTTTCGCGAAATGGGATCCGACATCCGATGTTGTTTCGAGCCATGGCGGAATATCTCGTGGGTGACGACGGCAAGGATGGTGCTGCTCCAGGCCGAGGTTTGGATGGATTTTCTGTTCAGGCGGTTGGAAACACGGCATGGGCCTACGCACGACAAGCACAATTGGGAGCCGACACGATTCAACGCTTCAAAGGCAAGACAAACATGCCGCGAAGTAGCGGCCGACTGGCCCATTACATGGTCCTCTTTACGGATGTGAGCGAGTCTCTGATCCACAAACTGTTTTATGCTATTGCCGAAACCGACTTGAATTCATTTGGTGAGAAAATATTTGGTTCTTGCATCATCATATCTTCTTCGTGTGTTCTACACAACGTCCACTCACCAGTGCTCTGTCTTTTTTTTCGTTTCTTGCATGTAGACAATTTGAAAAAGATGAAACCACAAGACGTAGCCAATACTGCTTGGGCCTTTGCCACAGTCGGTTTGCAACATACCAAATTCTTGGATGCTGTAGCAGTTGAATTGGAACGAAGGAGCCGTGCGTTTACGCCACAAGAAATGACTAATGCCCTCTGGGCTCTGGCTACTCTGGATTATTGTCCCAAAAATCTTCTCCATAAACTGGAACATTCTATTGTTACCCTACAACGCCAAAGGAGCGACCCGAACTTCTGGTCGACTCGTTCTATTGCACGAGTCTGGAAACGTCAAGAGCTGGCGAATTTGGCATGGATTATTGCAGTCTTTGGAGAGTTTCCCATGGATCTAGTGAAGATGGTCTACATGGGTCTTATTGGTGTCGGAGATGACCCAACTCCGGAAATGGTAGCGGAATGCCATGTGTCTGCTGGTCTTGGTCCTGATGACGGTATTTCTCCAACGGTCGTGATGAGTTTGACATACCTCCAAATGATGATGGACCTAGACACTTCTTCATCATTCTCATCGCCGGAAGACCGCATCCATTTGCCGGCTGACTTCCCGGATGGCTGGGTCCTAGAAAGAGGATCCACTCCGCAAGTACAACCTTCACGGACAGGAACCCAGACGACAGTAGAGGCAGAGAGCCTGTTGAACAAACAAGAAAATGCTGGTGATTTGCAATTGAATCGAAGCGGTCTGCAACAAGTTGTTAGTGCAGCACTAAATCGCATTGGATTCAGTCATGTGGAAGAATATGTGTTCGACATGACAACATTGTCGAAGGACTACAATATCCTCAATGCTGGAGCAACCACCAATGACAGTCAAATGTCGTCTGAGATTCTTAGTTTGGACATGGCCAATGTTGAGCAACGAATCGGCATTGAAGTGGATGGTCCAGGTCACTTTATCTCGAACATTGACAACTTGGAAGTCTCAGATGACCAGTATCACAAGGAAAGCACGATCTACAAGAGCTCTAGTAGTGGAAAAGTGGAAGTTGTCTTTGGATGGAACGGAAAATCGAAACGAATCGCTACCAAAAGGAATGGCCCAACTGCTCTCAAGCTTCGTCTTATGCAAGCACTCGGTTGGAAAATCCACAACATTCCGTTTTGGGAGTGGGCCACTGTAGATCAGGATACTGCTGCCGAAGATGCTTATTGCCATTCCCTCTTGGAGGACTGATTGATTGGAAAGATGGGAAATTTCGAATTTGTCGCCGCGCCGATACAGTAGTCTAGCTAGTAGTGTTGAAATACCTGTGATTGAGACTTAACATTAACGTTGTTAGGTACTAAACGTAATGCTGTTAGTCGGTATATTATGACGTTTTTCTGACGTTATTCAGATGACCTCGGTTGTTCCTGCCCTTTGACTAACACGACTGTAGTCTGGCAGGTCTCCGTAGGTGTGACAGTAGTAGACGTAGCTAGCTAGCTGTGGACTCGTTCCACTCTACTCTAGAGAGAATGTTTGACAATCTCTCATCTAATTTATTGTGAGCTTTTCAGCATCTATCTTTCTGAATAGTTGACAAGATCAACTTACTTTCACGACCAAAGTGTGACTAGTAGAACCAGGACTGCAGCTAGCTTCTTCCCGGAAGCTCAATCTGGGAGTCCTGCATGAGCAACATATGCCTCATCAATTCGTGGGAAACCATAGGAAGCTCCATCTACTCGTGCTTCCGTCTTCCAAGATTCAGTTACACCGATCCAAGACTCTTGCAGATCGATGTCGTTCCGAGTATCCAAACTGAGACGTGGAACTCGATCACGAGCTGGTCTTCTGTCCAGCACAATTTCCGACATCGTAGTAGGGCTCTGCGAGTGCGAGTATCCAACACGCACCTTGAGCGCCACGCCAGACGCCAGTATCCAGGAATATTCCCGCCCGTGCATGCGTGCGTCGCCTGTACCGGTTTGTGTGCTCCGAACCTTCAACATCATAAATCATAACAACATAATAAATAATAATAGCCCTTGCATTTATTGGCTTCACATCTGTCTTCTATGGTCACACGCACTAACTGCGCTGCAATTGCGACTCTCCAGTACCAGTACGTACCTGGTACCGCTAGTAGATAGAAGGCCCCTCGAAGAATCGAAAGGCCCGCCCGAGGCCGGCGGACGCATGCGCACCACCCTGACTTCTTGCATGCAGGCATATTATTTGTGAGCACAAGCCGTTCGGAGAAGAACGAAAAACGCCGCCTTCTATTGTTCTCCTTGCCGCCGCCGGCCAGGCAGCAGGACAATAATACGAGTACAGACGAGTAGTCTATGTATGTCCTTACATCCAAACGGAAGAATTGAAAGACCATTACATAATCTTTCAGGCATATTATTTGTGAGCCGAAGCCGTCCGACCTTCATACCGCTAGATTTTTAATGATCAAGCATAAGATTTTTTCTCCCCTGCAGCATGCCGGTAGAAATAGATTTCGTGTTGTCCCCCCTCCATCCTGTCTAAAATCTACTCTCACTTCTCTCGTCCTCGCACCATCAGTCCTCTGTTGGGAGCTGTCGGGTCTAGTAGTCTACACGGGTACCTCTAATATTAACTATACGTCCCTTTATTTCTTCGAATTTGATTGAAGCCAAGACAAGACAAGACAAGAAAACAGCCGACGACATAGTACAAGCAATATAAGAATAAAGAGACAAGAGAGGTTGCTGGACGTCCACAACGAGGCAACGAGATAACGAGATAACGAGATAACGAGACAACGAGACAACGAGTCAACGAGACAACGAGAAAACAGTATCTCTTAAAACATCATGTCAAGCAGCGGCCTTTCAGATACCCAAGAAAAAATCATTTCCATATTGCCCATCCCAGCGGCAGCGTTGAGCATATGTGGGAGTGCTTCCATCATATACATTGCCCTTCGAACAAGAAGGGGTGGTGGTGGTAGTGGTGGTGGTGGTGGTGGTGGGAGTGCTACTACTAGAAAAGAATGGACTCCTTATACGCGGCTCATGATTGCGATTAGCAGCTGTGATATCATATATTCCATCACGATGAGCTTGAGCGGGTTCTTGTTGCCGATGGAAACATCACCTCGAGTTTGGGCGATAGGCAGTGACGCTACATGCTCTGCGCTTGGCTTCTTTTCACAGTTTTTGGTATCGGTCCTATGCTACAATGGAATGCTGAGCTTTTACTTTTTACTATCTGCCAGGTACGGCGTGAAGAACGTCAGGATCGCCAGCAAATGGTACTACGAGCCATTGATGCATATCATAAGTCTGGGATACCCTCTTGCCGCTGGTTTCTATGGACTCTACGCCGGTGTCTTCCATGAAAATGAACTCGGACAAGGCTGTTGGGTGAACTGTGAGCCAGGCGACGACGAATCTGAATCTGGATCTGAATCTGAATCTTGCAATTCCGTTCTACTTGGTTGGTTCTTTGGCGGGGGTGTTACAGTGCTTTCTTTTATCAGCATTATTGGCAACAATCTTGTTATTTTTTGCTTTGTTCGAGGGCAAACAGTAACAATATCAAGGCGAAATAGTCCTACCAGGGAAGAAGAAAGCAACAACGGAAGACCCAGACGACGTTGTAAATCCGAACTTGTAGAATCAATGGAAGAGGGCAGCAAAGGGGAAACCTCGGACGAGCAGAGGAGCAAGGATGGACAAGAACTGTCACCTCCGCCGCGGCAGGATACTGAAGACATATCAGAGTCAGACGACGGCGATGCCGACGATTTGCCTCGCCAAGAATCCTATCAAGGCAACAGTGACGACAGGTCAGTTCGTCAACACGCAAATAAACATCAACTCAAGCGTTTGAAGCTGGTCGCATCGCAAGCCTTCCTCTATGTCATGGCCTTCGGTCTTACTACAACCTGGACAGCCCTACTGCAAGGGATTCAATCGGTTGCACAAGGTTCCGGAATCGATGCAAACGAGCTTGAAAAAAAGTTGTATCCAATATTGGTCCTCCAATGTGTGTTCCTCCCTTCCCAAGGAATTTTCAATTTTCTTGTCTACATTCGACCAAAATACCTGAAATGCAAGGGGGAGTTTCCTCACGTATCTACATCTGCGATTCTTCGACACATCGTGTACGGAACAAGGTTGCCACCAGCACCGAACAGTAAAAGCGGCAACCAGGATGCTGCACGCAACCACCAGGGTGTGAAACAGAACAACACGATCCGAGGGATTCCTCACCCGAAACAGGAGAAAGACGATGATTGCTCAAAGAAAAAGGAACAGCCGGTGCGGCCGCAACAATCCCAGCCAATAACTCACAGCATAAGTGATTCCCTGACCTCCAGCAGGCCAGAAAATAGAAAATGGGAAGAAGGTGGAAGCTCGGATACAGCGTTGGTACCAATGCCTCATCGTCTCTCAAATGTTCCAACAATATCGTCTGTGACTGGATCACAGGGGGATACTGATGGAAATGTCTATGAAAACAACCATCAGAACGGATCTACTAGTCCGGATGTATCATTGCTACCCATTGTCCATAGGCTGATGAATGCTCCATGGTCGTCTCTTTCTGCCTCCAGTGGCGATTTCAATGACTCAACGATAGAAAACATCAAATGGGAGGACGGAAGTCCAGATGTGCCACTGGTGATGAGTAGACCAGCAAAATCTTCTTCCGAAGTAGATTTCCCCATTTCAGAAAATGAGGAAGATAATCATGAGGAGATGCTGATGCTGTATGACGACTCGCATTGTTCGGCACCGCTTGCTCCGAGGGAAGTGATCAGTTCCCATGATGGTTCCTCTTACTGCTTTCCTCGCGTTTCATCACTCGAGATGATATCCGAGCTGACAACGGCATCCGAAATCGAAATGGAGCACGGGATCGTTCGATCCTCTGAAAATTATGATAGTTCCCTGGACGATGTATCTATACCATCATACCACAACAACAGCCACGCATCCTACTACGGCGGAGCTCGTTATGCCTCTGGCGGTGGTGGTAGTGGTGGAAGGAAGCAGCGAAGGGCTCCTACTAATTTGATCCAAGAAAGACCACATTTTCAACAAGATGATGTTTCTCAAACGCAGGGATCAAGAAGATGGAGCGCAAGTGTCTCCCCCCGGGCGGATGATTCTATAGAGAGTTTGACGCCCCGGCATGACAAGATGATCGTAGTAGTACATCCGGCAACGGTCGTCGCTGGAGGAGGATTGGGTCGAAAATCAAGAGAGGCGGCGACACAAGGGTCGGATGGTACGAGTAGCACAGGAACAGATGGTCCTTTACCGGTTCCAAAACGACGATCGAGCCCTCCGCCATGCTCGCAGAGACAGTTGTCCATCGCGTAAAAATGCTAGCAGAGGTATCATCCAGCTACTAGCCAGCTCTAGCTAGCGAGTAATAATGGACTGGAAAGGCACTGTCGACTATTCCGGTATCATTCTACTAGTAGTAAATAGCCAGAACGTGGAAATTCACTTCCTATTCCTCCTCTTCGATTATATCTTGGCTGACAATAATGTCTTCCAAACCCATGCTTTGCAAAGGAACATCTCGAGTGATCATGGACTGACGTTTGATCAAATCTCGATATTTGCCACAATCTCGCAACAACTTGTCATGAGGTCCATAATCGACAATCTTGTGATCGGACATAACCACTATTTGATTCGCTCGTTGAATAGTGGACAATCGATGGGCCACAATAATCACAGTACGTCCTTGCACGGCCTTGTCAATCGCTTCTTGGACCAAATGTTCTGATTCGGCGTCCAATGCCGACGTAGCTTCATCCAACAATAGAATGCGGCATTTTGTCAATAGAGCACGAGCAATAGCTACACGTTGTTTTTGTCCACCGCTGAGTTTGACACCCCGTTCTCCGACCAATGTCTCGAATCCATTCGGCCAACTCATGATAAAATCGTAGGCATTGGCATCGCGGCAGGCCTTTTCGATTTCCGCTTGCGTGACTTCTTCTTCCCGATCCACACCGTACAAGAGATTTTCTCGAACGGACAAACCAAACAATTGAGGTTCTTGCTGCACAAAACCAATATGACGCCGCAACCATTTCAAGTCCAAGTGTTGCAAATTGTTTCCATCAATAGTGATGGATCCCGACTGAATGTCATAAAAGCGTTGCAGCAATGCCACGACTGTCGACTTTCCAGCACCGGAACTCCCCACCAACGCAGTAGTGGTATTCGAGGGTATGCTCAAGCTGAAATCTTGCAAGACTTGAATGTCGGGTCGGGAGGGATACGCAAAGCCAACGCCTTTGAATTCAATGTCTCCCGTCATGTGATCTGGGACGATACATGGTTCACTCTTCTCGCCATTGTCTGTAGTGCTAGTAGTAGTTGTAGTAGTAGTAGCAGCAGCAGGTGGCTTTGGAATGGTCGGCACTCGTTCCAACAGATAAAAGACTCGACCACTGGCACCCAATCCTTCAAAGACTTTTGAAAAATGAGAGGCGGCTCCCCCCAATCCAAATCCGATTGAAAACAGGTAGGCTTGAAAGGCCGTCAGGTCCCCCAGAGTAATTTTGGCATCGTCCACCAAAAAGAATCCATACCATAGACTGACATACAAGAAACCCAAGCCCGCCCCAAAGATGTAGACATAAAATGCGGCCGTCGTCAATGATTTGAAGAATCCGACCCGATACGTACTTGTGGCGTCAGGCTGGGAAGGATCTTTCGTAGGATACCACCAGGGATAATCGTCGGGATTTCCAATTCTGGATCCGAATCGGTGTATTTCCTTTTGTTCGGCAGCAAAGGCTTGGACCGTCCGCATACTTCCAAAAGCTTCTGTGGAATATGTCTGTGCCTCTCCCAAGACATTTTGATATTGTTTGGAGAGTCGTCCCAGTATTTGTCCCAGTGGAAAGGCCACTACAAAAATCAACACTACCGATCCCACTGAAAGTCCCGCCAGGGCTGGAGAAATCCAAAACATTAATCCCAATGTGACGAACGTCTTGATGACTCCAATCATGGCTTCCGGAATGGACTGACTGATAACTTGCTGCAACAAGCTTGTGTCACTCCCTAACCGACTCACCAGCTCGCCACTTTTGTGCTCGTCAAAGAAAGCGATTTCTTGCTTCAAAATAGCGGCATACAATTGATATCGCAAACGTGCCACGAGCCGTTCGCCAATCACCCCCGAAAGCGTGGCTCGAATAAATCCGAGCACCGCCCCGGCTGCAAATACGATCAGCGTCAGCGCCATGTAGTGGTTGATTTCGGCCATGCGTTCGTCCGAGTCCGTGATGGAAGGGTCGACGAGGACGTCGTAGGCGTTGGCGATGATGAGGGGAACGATCAAGTTGGTGGCTTCCACGGCGACCATCAGAACCAGGACTACCACCAGCATCGGCCACTCGGGTCGCGCCATGGCAAGCACTTTGGATAAACTGGGATCCTGAGAGGGTGCTTCCAGCTTGGGCGTTGGCGTTGGCGTCTGGGTCGTGGCACTACCGGTAGCTAGAGTGGACCCATCACTATTTTCAACATCATCATCATCGGGGGTCAAATTCGATTCGAATTCTTTGGGAGGATCCGCCGCTGTGCTAGGAGTGCTACTAGCGGTAGCACCAGTAGTAGTCATCGTAGCAGGGGTTTATGTTTAAACGGTGCACGAGGTAAGAGATGTACGAGTACGATGTAGAAGAATAGAATCTAATGGGAGGTATTATACGAAAAACGATGATGTGGTGGCATTATTTGATGATTCATTCATCGTGGTCGTCCATGATCCATCAGACAAAAATGATCACCAGTCTGCGAATTTCGCGCTTGATCTACCACGAATGCCACGCGTAGCGCGTACCGGTATGTGTACGGTAGCGTCATCCGTCCAGCACACCCAAACCCGCACACAACAACATCACACAGAGGCTGACGGACAGACAGATGGAGAACGAATGACGAATGATGATGATGCACCGCATTTTCAAATCGAAGAAGGAAACAACACGCATTTTGCCGCCAACACACACACATCTACCGACCCACGCACACTATGATGTGCGCTACCGGTACGGTATGTAAGCACTGCCTGCTGGTAGCCGCCAACGCGGTGGCTACGAAACCGTTCGCCCGTTGCTCCAATAAGAACATTCGATGTCGCTTCTTTTTCACAAAATTCCTACGAACCAACAGATGTCGCTTCTTTTTCACAAAATTCCTACGAGATGTCGCTTCTTTTTCACAAAATTCCTACGAACCAATAGCACTTTGGTTCTCTGTTATGGGCCTTCAACGATTCATATATAAGCCCGAAATGAATGGCTTCGCTGAAACCCACGCGAAAACCAACGTCGACGACACTACGTAGAATGCAAGCATGATCTGGCACGAACACCGCAGTGACTGCTGCTGTGACCGCGCCGCCGGCCGCGAAATATTTTATGCGTTGGAAACGTTCTACCTTTCTGATGTGTCACAACATTGCATGAAAAACACCGTGTTAAACAAAATACCGTGCAAATAGGCTCACAATTTGCCGACCGACGACCCATCAACCAAAAAATCGTTCATCTTCGCACACATTTACATACAACAACCCAACTTTTTTCTCGATAGACCATACGTACCGTACTCATCATCCACCATCATCAACACATAGACAACACCACGACCATCATGAGATTATACAAAACGACCACAACAGTGCTTCTCTGCTTTGTTGCTCAACAAGCAGCCGGCTTCACCGCCACAAACCGATCGAGAAGGCGGACCTTGCTTTCGCGGCCTCTTTCTTCCTCGATCTCACCCGACTCTTTTGATTCCCTGTCCGAATCATCGCCATTGCCTTTTATTCGAGACTCTTCTTCCTCTGTGTACATGGAGCAAGGAGCAGTCTTGTCCTCGGACCGACCCACTGTGAATTCCGACGAAACATCATCATTCTCGCTGCCTGCAGTTGGGGCGGCGCTCTTATTCCTTCGAGTAGGAATCCTTGCCTTGGCAGTGGCTACTGCAAGTTCTACAACGCATCACCATGGTGGCGTTCCACCGGAACTCCTACACCTCAACCACGTGATGCACACTGTTCCTTCGACACTGGCCCATCTGCCATCTCTGGCCTGGGATTCGTATCAATCCGTCCTGGCGAGGCATCCTATTGCTACCAAAGCTGGAACATCTGCCTTTGTGTACGCTTTGGGAGACATTCTCGCCCAGACTAGTGCTGCTGGTAAGGACTCGTCAGAACAAAAGCTGGATGTGTCCCGCGTCCTCAAAAGTTTGGTGGCCGGCGGAGTCGGACATGGACCACTCTCCCATGTGTGGTACAATGTCAGCGAAGAATTCTTTCACAACATTGTGCACTGGACCGCCTGGTGGAGCTTCATGCCCAAGATCGTGGTAGATCAATTCGTTTGGGGGCCGATCTGGACGACGATCTACTTGGGCATGATTGGTATGATGAATCGCGACTCTTCCAAAGATATTCAGCAAAGTGTCCAAACCAATCTTTGGCCACTGATTGTAGATGGCCTCAAGCTCTGGCCTTTGGCGCATTGTGTCACATACGGCTTGATTCCAGTGGAAAATCGTCTACTATGGGTCGATCTAGTGGAAATCGTGTGGGTATCCATTTTGGCCAACGCCGCCTCCTCGGGGACTTCTCAAACCTCACACCACGTGCAAGCACCACCACCAGCAGACGACGATGAGCCACCCTCATTGCTTGTTGCGCCGACAATGACTGCTAGTCGATGATGATGACTGAACGGAAAGAGTTATTGTTCTTCAATTTTGACAGCTAATATGATGTCTTACAGTAGGACCACTACTACCTTCTTCTACTTATAGTCATTTCTATCTACTATTAGTAGTAGTTTCATAGCCTCGAGGAATCGCAATACACAAGTCGAGCTCTTTCAACACCCATGCAAGACTGAACCATCATCATGGCGGAATCCGCAGAAGTATGTATGTCATTCGAAGAAGGAGAAAATAAATGATGTGGAAGGAATGCGCAGAAGGTGTGGTCAAAGAAGTCCAATTTCGAACAATTCGAATTCGGGGGCGGGGTGGGCCGACCGAAAATCTAAGGGGTGTCGGATCACGCCCTCACTTGAAACGTCAGACTACAGTACACAACAAAACTTCAAAACGGCATCAAGCTCATAATAATATTTTTTCGACACAAGACATGTGCACAAGAAGTCGCCTACTGTATTCATTCTCTCTACTCTTGAGCTTTCTATCTTCCAGTATAGTCTCTCTAGTAAAAAGAGTAGAGTGCGGGGAGTGTGAGTGTGAGTGAAGCACCGACTGCAGGCGCAGCAGCGGTATTCGTACCGGTACGGCACAACATGGCGCTTCCTCCTCCCCATAATCATCGCCATCATCATCGCCATCATCATGCTGCTGCTGCTGCTGCGAATGCTGCACTTCCATCGCTGCGTGTCCGTGATTGTTGGTGGATTATTGGTGCCTTGGGTTTGATGTATTTTTGTGGCATTCAGATTGGCCTTCACATGGCTCACATGGCTCAGTACCAGCATGGTGATGTTCTGGATGATCGGGAGAAGCAAGTCGTCATGATTCGAGATTCACTCGAAGCGTGGTCCTCCATGTGGGAATCGTATGTGGAGCCCATCTTTGAAACGGTATACACGAACGAATATGATGATCAAGGGGAAGAGGAAAAGGAAGAGGAAAAGGAATACACAACTTCAGATTCTTCGTCACTGGCCAATGCCATGGCGAAACTGACGGGAGTCTTCACCGCGGGCGTTATTACCGGCCAGCAGCAGCATAATAGCGACCGAGAGAAAAAGTGGGAGCCCGAAGTTCCCCGATTCATCGCTCCCGAAACGTTACACCTTCCCAAGCCCATCATCAATGTGGGTTTCCCCAAAGCCGGTACTTCGAGTATTTTTAGTTTCTTTCATTGCAATGGACTCAAAGGCCAGCATTGGTTTTGTTGCGAAGATCAATCGCATCCAGCTGCCACGGAACATCAACGCTTGATGAGTCGCTGCATTCTGGACAATCTAAATAACAATCATCGATATCAGCAGCAGCTCAACAATAATAATGATGTATCATTATCATTATCCTCCTCATCATCATCATCATCACGACCCGAAAAACGACATATTTTAGAAGGATGTGGAGACTATGACTTTTATTCCGAAATCAACGGCCCTCGCATGTTTCAAGATCACAAGTTTCGAAACTTGAATGACGACGGAATGTTGGACTCGCGTGCCCATACCAAACGAGACCCTCGATTGATATTGCCCCAACACCATTATTTGGAAGAATTGCATGCTCAATTTCCCAATGCTACCTTGATTTTGAATCTACGACACACCACACAGGAATGGGTCGATAGCGTCATGCGATGGCCGTCCACCTTGCGATCGGAAATTCCCAATGAATTCTGGGTACAAGATCAGCGCCGAGGCTTTTCGACTTTTTCCCGAGACAACAATGAAATCTTGATGAAACAAAAATACGGAATTGACTTGAATCGTCTACCACCGAAACAATTGCCCCATCTCAATGCTACCTTGGCCTATTTGATGGACTATCATTCAAAGTATGTACGAGACTTTGTGCGACGACATCCTTCCCATACATTGATCGAAGTCGATATTACCAACCCCGAAACTGGACAGATTCTAGCAGATGCGTTTGGTTTGAATGAGACTTGTTGGGGTCATCGGAATGAAAACAAAAAGATGAGCCACAAGAAAAACAAGAGCAATCAGGATGGTGGTATACTACCAGGAGACTTTTTGGAGCAAACCGCCAATCAAAAAATCATGCTGCGAAAGAAACTAGCGAAACTAAAACGAGAAAGTTTTCTCAAGAAGCGGCAAGCAGCAGCTCGTAGTGGTCTTGGTGGAATGTTTCAGAATCTGTTTTCGGGACTAGTTGGTGGTGGTGGTGGTGGTGATGTTGATGCTCCGGCAACGCCTGCTGAAGATGCATCTTCTAATAATGACGGAGAGGAGCTACCCATGGATGTTCGAGATTTTGAACGGCTTCGAAGAGAACGCATCGAACGGATAAGGGGACGACCACGAGGGGTCCCCAAGGCTACAAGTACTGGTAGTAGAGGGAAACTGGGAACGATTCCAAAAGGACGCTGGGATGGCTTTGGTGGTGAGGACGAGGTGCAGGCAATGATAGGCAACCATAGCTAGCGATCGAGAAGTACTGTACAATAATAAAGACGAGGGTACATAATATTTATCCGGCGATTACTTGGTGAATGATTCAAAAAAAGGGTTCAAACTGTAGTCTGTTCGCCGTGCTTTGAGGTTATGTCGGCCAAACGACGAGATGCTTCATTCGTACCGGTAGCAGCATTCATTCGTATGCAGCATTTGTTGTCCAGTTGCCCTAGTAGTAGTAGTAGTAGTAGTAGCTGCCTGCATGATATCTCTTTGTATGGTCCCCGTATGGGCCCCCCGCCTTCGGTCTCAAACAACAACAAGTAGGAACGTAGCATCGTACCCGTCTGTCTCATTCTGTTGGTCCTTTAGCATCGTACCCGTCTGTCTCATTCTGTTGGTCCTTCTTGATTTTTTTACATGGCGGTGGTTGGTTCTACACGAGAAACACCTTGACTAAAATAGCTAGTAGAACTGCCACAACGCCTCCAAATCCTTTGAAAAGAACATTTCGAACCGCTGCATAGTGTTGTTCCAACATGTCCGATGGAAAGGTTCGACGATCGGGTCGGACTTTGGCCAACAAGGGTCCCCATGTTGTGGATGATGATGATGATGATGATGTGTCGTTTTCTTCTGTCTTGATTGTCGTCATGGCGGTCAAAGTACAGTTGGCCGCATTGGGATAGTCCAAACACTCGACACATAGTTTGGCAATGTCTTGATATCGGATCCGTGCCACGGGCAAATCTCCCCCATTGTCGGCCAATAGCAATTTAACTCCTTCCGTTCCACCGGGCGCGGGGGCATCGTCGGACATGACTCCGGGACGGATAATCGTGTAATCGATCTTGTTACTACTATTGCTGGCACCAGTAGTAGAAGCAGTGGAAGTCGAAGCAGAAGCACCAGCAGCCGCACGCAAGGCTTGCTCACCTTGGTAATTCCAGGCCTTGGCCATCGAACCCAATAGATTGATCAACACGGAAAAGAATCCGGTCGGATCTTCGCCTTTTCCAGTGATTCGTACGATCCGTTTACAATTCGGGGAGGCTTGACAAGCTTGAATCAGATTCAAGACGCCTTGATAATTGACTTGTTTAGCATGGGTTAAGTCATTGTCCTCAACCGATTTGTGGTTCCACAAATCGCTGAGCTTGGATCGACGTGTGGCGCCGTGCAGCGCCAAACACGCCCCACAAGTACTGGTACTTGATGAATCATCACCATCACCATCTGAGGCTGCCATCACGAGCGTCTTCAAGGCCTCTAGATCGTTGACATCTCCTTTTATGAGAGTCACGTCTGGGAGGGATTGGAAGTAGGCCAGCACATCTTCGCTGGTGTCACACTCGCCCAGCGAGGAAATGCTGCTCGGCGCGGTGGAGGTGGACGGTGGCATTTTTCGCACCAGCAGGCGGCAAGGAACGCCTTGGTCCACCAACTCTTGGACGGCAAGGCGACCCAATCGTCCGGTGGCACCAATGACAGCGACTGCCGGTTTGGTATTGGTATCAATATTAGACGACAACGCGTGCGAAGAATGCCGGGTCGTCATGGCGGCAACGATCAGAAAGCTCAAGAGCGCCCCGGCCACCTTTCGAGCAAAATTATTGGTAGTTGCAATAGTCGTGCTCGTAACAGAAACTGAGCTTGAGCTTGTTCGGCGGTTCCTCTTGTTCAGATTCTTCAGATCAACACGATTCAGATTGCGGTCCAAGATCATCCTCTTTGCTGCCACAAACTGAAATTATGTGTTCGTATAATAATGTTGATGTGTTCGTACGGGTACAGCGGCACAAGTACCGGTAGTATTGTGCGATGATGTTGATGATGATGATGATGATGATGATGATGTTTCTTCTTCTACCGGTACGCTTCGTGACACTTGAACGTTGTTCTTCGGGAAAATCTTTGAAATTATGTGGAGAAACCACCGACACGGGTTACCGGTATTGTCGTGCAAAAAGGCTATAAAACTGCATCACAATCCATGGTAACTTATGACGACTGACTCCTCCTCTGCACCGGTAGATTAGATGTGGGCCGGAACGAAGATATCGGTTTTTTTTACCGCGCGGATCGGAGACGACTCGTCCGAGTGGATCTCCATTTGGGACTGTTTCTGTACATCGCGAATCCGCTAATTAAAAAATAATTACATAGGCTGTTTCTGGTATCTCTAAGCAAAGTGGATATGTAACCTCTGTGCCGGCCACCCGCTGGAATTTCTGGATCCAGACCTAATCTAGCTAATAGAGGGAGAGAGTTGGGAATGTAGTCGACTCTACTAGAGTTGCCACTGTAGTAGGCGGAGTATGTTAGCTACAGTTCTGGGACTCCACTACCTACAGTACTCGATTGACCATATCGCGCCTTGCTAACTGTATCGGTACAAACAAAGGAGAGGCCCTGGACATGACTCACTCGAACAACTTTCTAGTTTCTGGACCAAGACACATCGGCGCCCTCGTCCTGCTCTATTTCCCACCAGATATCCACGTTGCACTTTATTCGCGCCACTTCCAAACCACCTTCCATCAAACCTTCGTCCAATTGCAAAGATACAATTTTGAGATCTCGCAATGTGCTCTCAACCGCACCTGGCTCCGGGGCGTCTTTGTCTGCGCTGATAATGGCTCGCATGGACATGGAAGGCCCGCGGCTCATAGCTTTCAGCGAGCCTCGTCGATCTAGCTGAGGAGGACCTCGGCCCGCCGTGGAACTCGTTCTGGGAGGGCCGGTTCTTCTTCCTCCTCCTCCTCCTCCTCCGCCTCCTCTTTGCCCACCACTAGCAGCGCCGCGACCAGCAGCAGGGCCTACTGGGCCGGCACGGCCAGCGCGGCCTGCGGCTGGAGCCCCGCCGCCACCTCTTTGAACCACACCAGCACCGCCCGGGCTAGATGGAGCCGCACCAATCGCGGATGGTCGTAGAGGCGCCCCTCCACCACTACTACTGTTGGTCCTGTTGATCAGAGTACGCCCACCAGCACTACTTGTTGGCCCACCAGCACCGCGTCCTCCACCGCCGCCACCACGAGCATCGGGCGGTGGTGGACCTCTTCCTCGACCACCTGATCGACTAGTAGGCATCGAAGCCGTGCGAGCAACCGGAGGCCCATTATTATTCGAAGTGAAAGTAGCCAGCAGCGATGGGGTTTTCGTGACGGTGATCAGTCTGGCAAGATTCAACGAAAATGTACCAATGGACTTTTCATCTTTCTTGTCGAATAGGCACAAGTGCAAGAGCGCGCCAGAGAGGTCTATGGGATCTCCAGTCACTAGGTGTGTTCGAACAGTAAAATGGAGACTTTCCTTCTTCCAATTCGGTTTCATTGTGTCTTTAATGGTTGTCGTCGTTGGGAAACCACCAGATAGCTTCGAACCGGATGAGCTTAGAATTTTCTGAATCTGCCCATCGCTGGCGCTTTTGCCGGGCTTGCCCTTGCCGCCAACAAGGCCTTTCCACGTGCTCTTTTTAGATTTGTCAACTTGAACAGCTTCGGGGGGCGTCGAAATGAATGAAAGATAAGAGTTTGGAAGTTCTGCTTTCTTGGTTTTTCGAATTTTGTCGTAGCTATCAGGATCGATCACCACTTGTATCGCAGATACAAAAAAATTCATTGTCTCTCGGTTCACCGTACGACCAGCTTTCGGGGTCGGCTCATCATCTTTCGACTGACGCTTCGACTTTTTTAACGACATTGCAGGCTTCCATCGAACAGTGTCGTTTAAGCGGATGGAGAAGGCAGCACGGATGGGCTTGTGATCGGATGTAGTGAACTTCTCGATCGGCTCGTAGAGTATCGGCCGAAGTGCCGCATCTAGTTGGTCTCCAGTTTTGAACAAAATTCGGTCCGTATAGGACGGCGACCTCGTCGCATTGTATGAATATCCATCTTGCCGCGCTACCTTGAAGGTCGGGTCGAAATTACAGTAGGGAGTCCGGAAGCCAACCAAACAATCCCTTTTGCGAAGGGCGCTTGCTAGCTCGTCGTATCTGTTAATCAGCTTCCAATCTTTGGCGGCTGCCATGCCGTGGGCAATCTTAATATGTCTCTCTGAGCCAGGCTCGACGTTGGGCACCCTTGTGCGAAAGTTCAGATCGCCCATAGCGAATGTGAAGTGAGAGGACACTGAGGCATCGAATTTGATCGGTGTATAGGACGATTTGGCTCCTCTGAGAATATCCATAATGGAGGTACATCGGGTGGCGTATTTCTCTTCTCCTTCGTGTGCTTCTAAATGCGCCGTCAGGAAGGATAGACGTGTAGACCCGTTTACCAGGACTTCAGCCACAATTCCACCCTTGTTGGCGAGCCCCCCTACCCCGGTAGCCTGGTACTTGACGGTCACGACCTCTAAGTCAACAGCAATGGGGTTGTAGTAGATCACGAGTCTCATTTCGCCCAGTTGATAGGACAAGGCTCTGTCGTAATTTGGTAGCTGATCCTCGAAGCGGTAGTGCAAGACGTCCGTATCCACCCATCCTGGGAACCCTCCATCCAGGACTGGGGCACCGACTTGCTGGGCAGAATGAATAGGTCGCGACGTGTGGTCTCTTGCCGTGGCCAAAGTATTCACTGCCTTTGCAGTTTTAACAACCTTCTTGCTGGCATTGTAGCTTGCCCTTCCAGCTTTCAGTCCGACTTTCCCAGCCTTGACCGTAGCTCCTAAAACTTTCGCAGCGGAGGATTTGGATTTTCTCTTTTGGGGTGAATCTTGTGATGAGTACGTCGCCTCGACACCATCAAAATCAAACGACTCGGCAAAGGCGCTAGAATCGTTGATATTTTTGTTGGTGGAATAGTTTGACTGGGCCGTGTCAAAATCAAAGGATGACATGTCTGTTACGCCATTCATTTCTGCCACTAGCTCGTCCATTTCGTCCATTTCGGAAATATATCCATCCTCGGACATGCTATCTTGCTTGGAATAAGTCTTGGTGGACTTGTCAGTATCGAAAGTTGCTTCCTGCATTCCAATGACAATTATGTCAAAGCATCCGGTTTCTTGCACTGCTGGTGCCTGGCGCTGCTTAACTTCCGTTGGAGGGGGGGTTGATGGCCCATCGGGAAAATTTGTGTCAAATCGGATAGAGGAAGCATTTGAATGCGTTGTATTAGAGATGTTCTGTATGGAAGAGTTCTTTCGTTCCAGCGGCGTGGTGGCTCCTAGAAATCCACCTAAGGATGACCTCTTGGCTGTGGCCAAGTCTGCAAAACTATCTCTATCATCCGAACTGTTGTCGTTGTCGTTGTTGTGGTCATAGGCAAAGTCATCTTTACTGTCAAGATCTTGCTCGTATTCCTTTGAATCAGAGGAGAAATATTCTTCATCGTCGCTCTTTGACTCCATGACCTTGCTCTTGTCTTTTCTCTTCTTTTTGTCCTTGCGTTTCCTCTTCTCGTCGGCGGAATCTTCAGAAGAAGATGAATCATCGTTGTCGTCGTCGTCGCTCTTCGAGCTCCTGCGAGATTTCTTGTCTCTCTTCTTTTTCTTATCCTTTTTCTTCTTGTTCTTCTTCTTATCTTTTGAGGAGTCGTCAGAAGAAGATGAATCGTCGTCTTGGTCGTCACTCGAGGTGTCGCGAGAAGATTTCTTATCCCGCTTCTTCTTTTTATCCTTTTTCTTCTTACTCTTCTTCTTTTTCCTGTCCTTGGAGGAATCGTCGGAAGAACCTGCGGAATCATCTTCGTCGCTCGAGGCATCGCGAGATGACAATTTCTTGTCTTTTTTCTTCTTCTTCCTTCTCCCAATAGAAGAATGACTGGAGGTAGCCGCCAAAAGATCATCTTCATCGCTCGAGGCATTATCACTTTTCCTATCCTTTTTCTTCTTCTTTTTTCTATCTCTGGAATGAGAGGAGGTACGATGCAGTAGTGCATCGTCTTCATCGTCATCGCTCGATCCAGCTAGGTCTTTCTTATCTTTCTTCTTCTTTTTTGTACTCGTTCTTTCGGGGTCTGATTGGAACGATGTGGATGGAACAGAAAAAGAGGATGACGACTGGCGATCTGTCGACGAATTCCGTTTCTGTTTTCCCGCCATGGCGACCTTGGGAGCTGCGTTGTCGCCCTCTGACAAAAAGCCAAATCCTGTTTCGGCCGAAGATCTCTCGCTGTTGTCAACAATACTATTATTCGTGGGGGGTTTTGGTGGTGAGGGCTTTCCTCTGGAAGCTGCTGCTGCTGCTGCTGCTGCCGGTGGTGGATGCGGATGCGGTGCTGGGTTTCGCGTCCAAGCTACTTGCACGGTATTGTCGGCGGATGATGATGATGCTAGGGGTGCATCGTCGGGAGTGGACGGGTTCTTGGCGCGCCGAGGATCCATCACCACGGGAAAACGGGGAGGTCGAGGCATGGCCACGCGACACTGGCCGTTCAGAGGAATCCATTCATTCAGAGACGCCGTGTCGGGTTGAGCATTTCCCAGGTTGGCCGAGCAGATCAGGACTCGGATCCCCGATGAAGAATCCGAGCTGGAATTCTTGTTGGCAGGCATGATCGAGGATGGCTTCTTCCTTCTTCGCTTCTTCCTCGGACAACCTCTCTCCACTAGATTCTATTAGATTGTACTCCTACCAGAGGAATATCAGAGACGTTTGCGAGCACACGTACTCTAGCTAGACTTTTGGTTGGTACTTGTTCTGGTAGTCGGCCCGTTTCTCCATAGCCTTTGGGGGTGCAAGTACTGTGGAGGAGAATAGAGAGACCTGTGGTGTTTGTGTTGAATTCAAAAAGTCCGATGACCGCGAAATAGATGAGTGAGAACAAGATTATAAAGACCGCGCACTACCCATAATATCCAGCCCAAATTGCTGTTTTTCGGCCCGGAATTGAGGAACTGGGAAAATCGAAATCCAGAGTTGTGTGTTTTTCGGCGCATTTTTGGGTGCGGTAAGAATACCGCCACGCGCCACGTGGCGGGCGGCGGAGGAAAACCATTCGACCGGTTCGAATAATAGAAATCTACTGGTACTGGTACTGGTACCGGCGTACCTGGTAGTACGAGGACAGGTAATGTATGCTGTATGTACGTTCTGTACTTGTGTACAGTACTTCAACTGGCACGGCTACAGAGTACCGGTACTATCGGTACTATCATTATTTCATTACTATAGCTTATGGCCCCCCTCAAACGACCGACTCCTAGTTTTTCTTACACCACTGATTATGTTGCGTCATTTATGGTGTAATTTCTCCACTGGTGAAGATACATGTTGACATCCTTCAGAGGATGAAAGTATACAGTGGGGAAATCGACATGCACTCGGTGAATGGGCAAAGGGTGCGAATGGACAAAGTTGCTCATGGCATGATCTTCGATGCCCGTGTCCAATACCTTTCGATTATCAAGCTCGGAAGACGACACAAAGCGGGCCAAATCCGAACTCATCCAGTAAAACTCGCCTGCATAGTACCCGGGGCCTACCATTTTCACGAGATGGCTGCTATCGATGCAGAACCTTCCACCGAAGACACGTATATTGTCTGGAAAAGCAGGCAAATTCTTGGTCAGCGTATCATCCAGATACCTGTCTGGGTAGACCAATGTGTCTGTATCTGTTTTGGCCACGTAGTCAAAGTATACGGGGCTGCCGTTCACCGTAGTCGCATATTTGAACCAGGTGGGTGATTTCCCATCTTCCATATTTTCGCGAATATTCAAGTGGACAATATCGTCCTCGTCATCTTCTGCTGGTGATCTTCCATTTCTGCCGGGTACGACAGTAATTGGAAAGGTAGAGTTGGGCGCGAGAAGTTCAGTCGGACCAGTTGGATTACTTCCCATGACGAACGCATACGCCATCTGGCAGTCGGCACCATTGTTGGGTACAGTACCACGCAACAACTCCTGCAATGAACATATCCGGTTTGGTGTATCATCATCATGATGATCATGATGATGATTATGATTCTTGTAGTGTGAGAGATAGGTACTGCGCACAGCAGCTCGCCGCTCTTTCTCCTTGATACTATCCATGCTGAAGATACCCAGCAAGACACGCGGGCCCGGAATTTGTTTCGCCTTGTCCGAGAAATACCGGGTGGCATTGCTCGCTTCTACCAACGCGACGTCTTTTGGGTCTGGGACGTAGCCTCCATTCGCTCGAACGAGTGAGTCCTTGTAATTGTCCCATGCTTGTAATATCAAATTATTGCCAAAGACCCATGTTTGTCGAGAAAACGCTACTATTCCTTTCAATTGAACCGACGTGATATTTTCATTAAACGTGCTGAATACGACGGCGGGATCGCTTGCCCCGTACGTCTCCTCTGGAGCTGCACGTTGCAACAGCTCGAGCAAACTGTGGGACAGAAGTGTGAACCTTTCCTTTTCCTTCACTCCGAATTTGGGAGCATAGTATCCTCCATGGATCAAACCGCTACTATTACCAGCACCAGGAGATAATGATGATGATGATGATTGTTCTTCGGATGTGAAAATTTCGTTTCGCCAAAACTCTCCTGGAAGGAGCATAACATCCACACTCGTGTGCGCGATATAGTCAAATGATCCTTTCCAATGATGCAAAGCATATTGGTGCCAGCTCCAAATCTTATATGGATTGTACGACTCGTGTGTATTGAGAAAAGTGTACTCATCCGTGTGCTGGTTGTTCATCAATTCCAAGAATTGTCTCTCTTTGAAATTTTCTCGCAGCAAGTCCTCCAGCAGGGATTTCTCCTCGGGAGTATTTCTTCTCAGCACGTTATCGCCGTGGGGCGAAGCGGCACTTCGTGAGCGCCATTGACTGGGGGAAACTAATTTCTTGTTAATTTTTTTGCCTCCAGCACCAATGAGGAAAGTATAAACCAACTGGCACTCGTAGGGACCCCATTCATGATCGTCCTTTGATTGATGTTTAACAGCGAACTCGTGGAGAGAGCATATTCGGTGATGATTCTTCGGAGTGCTGGTGTTGGTGGAGTTTTGGAATGAAAATAGGGAGTCAAACTTCAAATAGGTGGTCCGAACCTGGTGTCGGTAAGCTAGACGTGACATTTTGTCGACATCACTGTTGATTCCAAGAAAGACCCTGGGAGGGCGAGCAGACGCTGGCTGCTGTTGATGCATTCCTTGCGCTTGTGCTTGTGCTTGTGCTTGTGCCTGTGCTGCTTTAGCTCTTCCTCCTCCTGCTATAACTTCGCTTGGACCACCAACAGCATCGGCATCGGCATCACTCGTCTTCTTGTTCTTTTGGGCTCCCCGGTGCTGCTGCTTACTTGCAGTTGCAGTTGCAGATGTACTTGTACGAGTCTTCCTCGCAGCATATGAATGTGAATTTGAATATTGCTTCCTCTTCTGCCCGCCCTCCAAAACAAACGACGTCGTCTCCATTGCGCGGGGGGTCCTCGGCGATGACATTGCCATCCAATGAGAATGAGAATGAGACGAATTATCGTAATCGTCATGGTTGAGAACCAAGTGGACATGGCCGATAAACACCCACAAACAAATAAAGAAGAAAAGACCCCGCGGGTGCAGCAACATTTTTTTGGTTGAGCACCTACCGGTACCGCTACCGGTACGGCTAACGGAGGCCATCATCGCAAAAGAGCAACAGACAGTCCAAGTCAGTGTGAATGTGGGGTGCGACGTGGGGTGGGGTGGGGTTGGAGGGGTGCAAGATACCGTATCAGGCCGTCATGAAAGGTCAAATACTTCGTGAAGGCATAGGTACTGCACAAGTAATATGGCTACAGAACAGAAAAAATAATGAAAATAGATGTATGGTACCACAGAACTCGTAGAGTTCGAATGAGGTCGAAAAAAGAGCGCAGTCAGTGGTGATAAAGCCCGCAGCAGTGGTTGTTTCTTGGAATAAATTTTGAGTACATATTCTACACACTTTTCTACGTCTTTCTCATGATTTTCGGACCGACTTCACGTAACACTTTCAGGCGACAACAACAGCCTAAATTAGGCCATCAACAAGGCCTTCCTTAGTCCAGTTGGTCAGCTAGTGACTACGAGAGAGTGGGAGCCAGCCCGAGAAAGAAGTATGATACCTACTGCAACGGTAAGGACGTACGTGATACAGAGTTAGTACGTAGCCGGTACCGGTAGATAGATACACTACTCTACTCTAGTAGTAGAGAAGAAAGCGAGCGAGGAACTCGAGGAGTGGTCGTCATCTACATACAATACATAATGTCGAAAGCTCTCTCGTCTACTACTAGTAGTAGAGTAGTAGTAGTAGTAGCAGAGCGAAGAACATACCAGCTACAGTGTCCAGGACCTACAAGTCAGGTCATGGATTATGACCTATTAGAGACGAGCGAGGACCAAAGAACAATACTTACTTACTATGTTCCTGAGAAACAGAGTCAAACAACATATAAAATCTCACAGCAAAGTTCATAAACTAGCTAGAGTAGTAGTACTACGTACCGTAGTACTACTACTGGTGCTGCTACTACTACTGTCTGCTGCGGTAAAGTACTACATCTGGACCACGAATTCCTTCGTGCCGACTCCCAAGTCCTGCCAGATACCTACAGTATTTTCATTTGTACCGACGCAATACAGTAGTATGTCCTACTGATAGCAGACCGGCAATACTATTATCAAATAATGTAAGAATAGCTCCTAAAGTTTAGTAGCAGTAGTACTGCTGCATGCATACTAGAGCCTTCGTTTTTCCGATCGATGCGATCTGGGATGTGTCAGCAGGTCGAAAGCTTAGCAGTGTCTTCTGTTCATGAGATGTTGATCCTGCAGTATTAGAGTACCGGTGCGTTGCTTCATTTTAGATGGACACGTCAACTTTCACTTCCTTGAAGTCGTTGAAACTTCTGCGGTAGGGGTCCCGGCCACGCATGGGGTCCAGCCCAGTAGCAGGAGTCGCGGTCAACTCAGAGGCAAACTGCTTCAACGTGCTTTGCTCAGCCTTGTTCAGAACCTTGTAGACATCGTTCACGGACTTGTAGGGTCCATTGTTGGCAATCTTGCCTCCAATCGTCGGGTAGAGGCCCGGAAATTTCATATAGTCAGCAACGGGGGCATTGTTGACATCGAGCTTCGCTGTGACGGTGCGTTGTTCCTTCACGATTTCATTGTCCGCTGGGATCGAGCTAAGAGCAAAGGCTGGCGCCGATGCGGTGGACAGGATGGCGGCAGCTGAAATAGCGTTCACGAAAGATCGTCGATCCATCATGAGGCGGGTATCTCGTCCCGATTTCTTGGCATTGGCGACAACCGGGGCAAACGCAGCTGTTTCGGTGAGGGCGGCAATAGCAAGGCACGTGGTCAAGAAGAAACGAAAAATCATGGTTATGGTTGTCCAGGTGATGTTTTTAATCAATACTTGTCGGGAGGCTGTTATTATGGGAATGAAGGGACGACGAGAAAAATAGGATCTTGCTGTTCGCATACGTTTTAGCTTTACGAATCCTATTTGATGGCTCTGTTCTTCTGTATCTTGCGGTTGATGTGTGATGTGTCAAATTATTTCGTGTCAAAGACACACATGGCGAAACGCCGCCGCGGCGCGCTTCCCACAGTGGTACCGGGTACAGTACCAGCGTACGTTGTGCCCTATGTACGTACCGGTACATGATACAGAATCTCTGCCCTTTCCGATTGCAGAATTGACGAGCTGACGTCACCTTTGTAAGACGGGAACGGAAAGATCTTCGTTCGGACAGACACACATGAGAGCCAACCGACTACTCGTACAGCACTGGCTGTACTGGTTCTGGTGCGTGACACGCTCGCCTTCTGCGACATGAGACCCATGGAACAACGACTCCAGCTATTTTTTGTACCGGCAGCAACGCCGGAGCGAGAAAATCGTCGCGAGAAGCGAGAAGAAGAAAGAAGAACCATCATGATTGGTGATGATGATGATTCATGAGTATTCATGATCGCAATGACGATCACAAACAGCGCAAACACCACAAATCATCATCAGATTCCAAATACTTGTATACTGTACCTGTTACGATCCCGATACTTTAGTCTATCATACTCGCAATAATACCAGCCTCTAGATTGTTCTTGCAAGCGAAGCAATGTGTTACGTGTCAGCATTCACCTTTTATATTATATAAGAACAGTCTAAGAGTGTCATGAGGAATCATCCAAACCCTCCAGCAAAGCCGAATCCAAATCCGCCGTTTCAGTTGCCTCCAGGGATTGGAGGAAATGGCGCGATCGCACTGGGCAAACGACGACGGAGGACTGGACTCTTTCCAAGTATTGCAAGTATGAGTAATCTGCCGCACAGAACCTCATCAAGAGCATCATGGATAAAATCAGCAAATAAGCCGTTCTATCTGCTGGTGATCGTGGCCGTTTCGTGGCTGTCCTACAGCAACATCAAGCACATCTTTCTCCTGGGAGCAGCAGCAGGGCCGGAAGGTCATGGAGATGGACGCCATGGACAGCACGGGGACTTGGACTTGGACTTGGACTTGGACTTGTTGGATCAATCGCATTTTGATTTGCCAGGAGTGGCAGTGGGAGTGGGGGGTCCGACACAACTCCAACTCGCAGCCAAGAGTAAGAACACTACTACTCGTATCAGCCATGATGTGAACGACAAGATGAAAACGAATGTGAAAACGAATACGAAGAATTTAAGTCATGTTCCGCAAAATTTGCACATTTTCTGGCTCACCGACGCTTCGGACCAGCGCCCTGATGCTCGCAGTAGGCAACAGCGACAACGGATGGAGACCGCGTTTCGTACCCAGCGGCTGCACCCGCATTCAAAAAGTGAACCGCAAACTAATACCGGTACTGTCCAAAACCAGGGAATCGTCACGCAAATTCCTTGGTGGACGCCGGAGCAGGTGAGGGATATTTACCTCCCACTTACGCCCGATACCCACAAGCGGCTCTTGCTCACCAACAACGTGACTTTGAAAATGAAAGTGGAAAAACCGAAACGGCCCTCGGAATACTCCTACGAGGAAGCAGCACGTCTGGTCACCCATTTGACTGCCTTGGTAGAGGCCTACAAAGCGGGCTACGACCAGGTTCTGATTCTGCAAGACGATGCGATTTTGACGCAAGCTTTTTTCGACCACTGGCACGAGACCGCTTCCTGGGCACCCAAGGATTGGACAGTCTTGCAATGGGCTACCACCAATCTTGCAACGATCGAACAAAGCTGGAATCTTCCAGAAAAATGGATATCTTGGTTACCGGATCTATGGGGCACACATGCGTACACCATCAATCGTAAGGGACTGCAAGCCATTCGAAAGTGGCTGGCAAAAGAACGAATTGTCAAGCCAGGGACCAACGAGATTTTCTACACCGTGGACGATCAATTCGATCAAATTTTATTAGCCGACGAGCTTCTCTTTTCGGTCCCTGATCAACATGCTTACACAAGTACTTTTCCATGGATTGTTTCGGATGAGATACGAGAATCGATTGGGATGGATATGATGCCCCTTCCAGATCTTGAGAGAATTCCCACACGCAATGAGTCCTTGCTGGTATTTATGAATATTCGCTTCGCCACTTCCAAACGGATGGACTTGGAAATGCAACGAACCCTCTCAGACATTGAGTCCGTTTGTGAGGTTCATCGATATACGAAATGCCATTGGGTCATTCAGGGCGTCTTTACGGATGAATATCTCTACACACAGTTCAAGGAATCCTACGAACCAAATCTGCCATCCAACATTATTCAATTTGTGACCGCCTTGGGAACCGAACGATTTAACAAGTTTGGTTTACTCAAAAATCACCTCTCCCAAATGGGCCAATATGACATTGTTCTGGTGAAAGATAACGACCAACGCTTGACAGGATTTCCGTGGGCATCCTTCCTGGAACAAAAGGGCAATGCTTTGGTGGCAGGACCCTTACGCCAAGCTCCCGATGAATCCTATGTCCGCACCAAGATTTGGGATAAATCCCAACACTACAAACTCCACGACGCGCAAGGATGGAAAAAGAGAAATTTTGCGCCCTGGGCGACCTCTCTCTTTGTCAATGCCAGCGCCATAGAAGTACCATTCTTGGAAATGTACTTTAATACATTCGATGGAAACTTCGCTGAATGGTTCTTTTCTCAAATATTGACCGCGAATTTCACGGAACAGGATTCTTGTTGGGGGCCCGATTTTTTATGGTGTCCCGCTGCCAAGGAATACGCCGCTTCGACAATGGGACAAGATGATCGTATGGGGTGCGCATTGGTTCCATTTGTAAGTGTCCATGAAGACACTCGGCAGATCACAAAAGACGGTGAAGCCTTTAATGAACGAGGATATGCTGCCGTGGAGAATCTTCGAAGGTCCAACCGTGCTTTTGATCGATGGTACCGTATAGCCTTCAAGTATGCTCGAGGTGTGATCGCCTGGAGACAATTGGACGGAATCGCACTGCACTGTCGAACCAAGTTGCTAAAGGGAGTTTACAAGAAAACAGATAATATTGACTTTGCGAAATGC
Organism: Nitzschia sp. pyKryTriq1; assembly: GCA_956465555.1. Classification (NCBI taxonomy): domain Eukaryota; phylum Bacillariophyta; class Bacillariophyceae; order Bacillariales; family Bacillariaceae; genus Nitzschia; species Nitzschia sp. pyKryTriq1. The sequence continues at coordinate 164,998 of OY101129.1, forward strand.
AGAGACGCTGGTTTGGCGCGTAAAACCATCGTCTAGTAGTAGGAGGGGAAGAGGCCCAGTCATTATTGCCCACTTCGAGCGAGTATTTAAAAATCCTTTCTGCACAGCACCAAAAGTGGTAACGCTCTTCGTCGTTGTCGTGTTTATACTAGCTAGCTACTACCGAAAGTAGCCCACCGGTAGCTATAGGAGTAGTAAAGCAGCTACCGGTACAGTACTCCAAACCTATCAGTAGTAGAGTAAGAACTACCGGTACATCGAGGCTTCCAAAAAATAAAAATCGTATAGTATTGGTCTGTACGTCGGACGGCTTGGTGCCATGATGAGGAGTCGCGTCAGTCTTATGCGCACCAATCGCGCGAGCATCCTTCGCTCATTCTCGCTCTCAATTCTCAATCTAAATCCTCGCGCGCTCTGGCTCGCCCCGCGTCATCGATCAGCTGAAAATGTATCGGCACGCACCATCACGCCGCATGCAAGAACAGAGGGAGAAAGGAGAAAAGTGTTGCAGCAAAAGCATCGCCCACTAACTCAGTCCGCACCAGACTAGTTGAATAATCTATCCTATCTGTTGTTGCGTTGCATCATTTACCATGCCTGCGATCCCTGAAAACATCGGCGAGTTCACCGCCACCCGCGCTAACGAGTTGTTCGAGAGCCACAAGAAGTTTTTGGAGTGGCGCAAGACCGAGTGGGCGACGCGCGGTCCCGAAGCTCTCGAAAAGCGAATGGCTGCCCGAGCGGCCACCCACAAGACCTGGAGGCAGATGAAGGGCATGGACCTTTTCAGACACGAAATGGGAGCTGTTGGAAACAAGCCCTTTGTTATTGGAATGGGGTAAGTCAAGCGGAAAGGTTGTGCCAACGGCCGATTTCGGTGTTGGAATAGGGAAATTCGATATTTTCCTATTCAAAACACTCAATTATTGTATTCGATGATTCTAACTTCCGGTTTTCCACATTTTTGAAGAGTCATGTCGGGGGTTTACCTCATGATCTTCGCATCGCAAGGAGAAGGACGAAAGAACTATGAGTACTGGTCCAAATACCATGCCAAGACAGCGTCCCCGGGACACCATTAAAAGCCTTGGCCGTTTTCTTTCTTGCGGTACCATGTTGTTTTGCACCGTACACTACGTATGTCGTGCAGTGGATGGTAGTGCGTGGTTGGAACCATAAAACACCCCGAATGTTTCCAGCAATGTCTCGGCAAGCTAAGAATTTGCTAATATGCTCTCTATTAGGATGATCTTTTAGTGCAACACCAATTTACTACTCGTAGTGTAGTAAGAAGAATCCTGTACTGTAGTAAGAATCCTGTCACATTCCAGCACATGAAAGGGACGTACTCATGGAACAACGCCTGAAAATCGGAAAAAGATTCTTCCTAGCTTCATGATCAACACCCGCTGATAACACGCCAGGCATGACATATTCTTAGCTAGCTGTTGTTCTAGGAGGATTTTTCTTCAAAAAACTTTCCCATGCCTGACGATATTGTTCAATGTTCTTGAGAGGATGCATGTGTACATTACCTCGGGATAGGGGAACCCGTCGAATGGGGCCACCGGGGTAGGAGTGCACAAAGTTTCCCATAGCATGGTCTTCGACTTTGAAATCTAACACTCGTCGATCACACTCGGGCGAGGACACAAAGCGAGCCAAATCGGAAGACATCCAGTACATCTCTCCGGAGAAGTACGACGGGCCAACCATCTTCCTGATCAAATTCGGGTTACCGATCTTTCCGACGACGTGTCGTCCACCGTAGACTCGAACATTGTCTGGGGAAGCAGGACAGCACTTCGCCAACATTCCATCCAGAAGCTTATTCGGGTAGATCAATGAGTCAGTATCTGTTTTACCCACGTAGTCGAAGGAGACATTATTGAACACCAACGTCGCATATTTGAACCACGTGGGTGATTTCCCATCTTCCATATTTTCGCGAATATTCAAGTGGACAATGTCGTCCTCGTCATCTTCTGCTGGCAATGTTCCGTTTCTACCGGGTACAACAGTTATTGGAAAGGTCATGTTAGGCTCGAGAAGTTCGGTCGGGCCACTTGGATTACTGCCCATGACGAACGCATACGCCATCTGGCAGTCGGCACCATTGTTGGGTACAGTACCACGCAACAACTCCTGCAAAGAGCATATCCGATATGGGGTAGCCGATTCATTCTTGTAGTAGGAGAGATAGGTACTACGTACGGCGGCCCGTCTTTCTTTTTCCTGCTCGCTCTCCATTGTAAAGATGCCCATTAGAATACTTGGCCCCAAGAAGTTCTTCTTTCGCGTATTCTTGGCATCAGTGTTGCTTTTCGTATTTTGGTTGACTCGTCCTCCTTGTTCCTCCATTGCTACAATATTGTCCTTGTATTTATCCCACTCAGTGAAAAAAGAGAAAGCATCTCCAGATGTGGCTTTAACTCCTTTCAATACGAGAGACGACGTGCTGGCGTTCGATGAAGGAGCCAATCTCCTGACGATACGTTCCAATGAGGAGCTTTCATTGGTGCTGGTGAGCACCCCATAGGTGTCGGCAGGGTCGGCTTGGACCAAAACATCCAACAAATCGTTCGACACAAGACTGAATACCTCTTTGGATTTATTATCGTTCGGAAAGCCCGCATATTCGTATATTTTTGGGTGGTCGCGTGTTGCTGCTGCTGCTGCTGCTGCTGCTGCTGTTGTTGATGATGATAATGATGATGATAATGATGGACGAGATGAGAATATTGGATTGGACCAGAACTCGATTGGATAAAGCAAAACCTGCCGATCGGTATGAGCAATATAGTCAAAGGCGAAGGAGGTCCCGTTGTTGTGATTCCAGCGCCTCGAAATATACTGGTGCCAGCTCCAAAGTTTATAGCTGGTATAGGATTCGTCTGCATTGAGAATCAACCAGTCATTTTCCGTGTTGTTCTCAACGTCCCGAGAAATCATTGTTTTCAATTTTCCTTGAGGTGGGATCACCACGTCGGATGAGTCGTCAGCGAGGCGAGCCCGCCACTTGCTTGGAGGGGTGTTGTGCTCATTTCGAGATGGATTTCCTCCAGCAAGAAACGCATAGACCATCTGACATTCAAATGGACCCCACTCGGCTTTCGGTTTAGTTGAGAATTTCCAGAGCGAACACACTCTATTGGGGGTCGTTGTGTTGTGGACCGAGTCAAAGGCCAGATAGGTTGTTCGCAGGAAGTGTCGATTTTCCAGGAGGTTACTTTCTGGGCTACTAAAGATTCCAAGGACGAGCCGTGGTGGGGGCGTCTCCGTCTCCGTCTGCGTTTGTGGCTGGTGGTTCCTCGTCAGGGAGGGATCGCTAGTAGTGGCAGTGCTCCTAGTAGCGTTTTGGTTGGGGCTTGGATTTATTGAAGTCGGATTTGCATTCGGACTTTGAGCTGACTGTGTTCGGGTGGCCGTGAAATCGGCTACGAGCACTTCTGGAAGTGCCTTTATTTGTGCCGGTACTGGTGCGTTCTGATTTGGGTTCTTTGGATATGGATCCGTCTTTCTGTTGTTGTTGCTGGCGGCTTGTTCGAGAGGGGTCTGCTCGGCTTCCAACCATGATGAGGTGCTGTCTTCGAAATGGTTAAGATGTTGGTAGATGATTCCTTGCAAGATAACAGTTGCTCCTATCAAGCAAACGAAGAAGAGGAAATGCCACCGAAGGCGCACCATTGATTTCAAGTTAAAAGTAGTGCCTAATCCAGTATTGCAGACACGAGATTGCATCATATCTCATGTACGAAGTATCCTTTATCATGTATCATCTATCATGTACCAGGTATGCACTATTTATCTGATTACCGGTAATACACTCTACCGGTACAAGGTCATGCAAAGTGTAAGTGTAATAAGTGGTGTGTGTGCAACTCCAAATGTGCAAAACTTCCAAGTTTTGTTTGCGGCTTTTTTGCGCGCAAAGATTGAAGGGATCCCGAGGCACGCGGACGCGAGACATGGACAGGCCTGAACAAAAACACGTGTTGTTTTTGGTGTGACATGTCAAAAAACGTGGCACATCAGTGGTGGCAGTTTTTTTTACCTTTCAATATCACCTATCATATCCGAGCGTGATGCATTACAGTTTACAGTGCATTGTGCATATTTCCCGGGACCGATACGCGGGTAAGTCCATCATCAGCTAGACTACAAGTATTACAAGTACCAGGTACAGGAGCAACATCTTCAAGACACGAACGAAAACGAGGACAAGTACCTGATACAGTCGGTTATATGAAGCCATCGATGGTTTCCTGCCTTGCATTGTCGTTGCTCTGTCTTGGCTCCTCTTGGGACTTTGCAGTTGGCTTTGCCGGTACTTCCTCTTCGAGTTCGACTTCGAGTATTTCGACGACGACTCTAGCTAGAAGGTGGAAATGTACATGTGCGCGTACGTGTACAGCAGGCACACGTAGACATACGATACACACGCCGAGATGTCCATGTCCATGTACAGGTATCAGTACCAGTACCAGTACCAGTACTCGGATTGACGCCGTTCCAGTGTTTCACCGCACAGGACAAGTACCCGTACTCTCGACGACAAGGCATCGACCATCATCGAAGCGTCTGAAACGGTCGCTCTCCTCGCTGCTTCGCTCTCTTCCCCACGACAGTGACGCGTCGCCCACGAGCAACAGCACCAAGATATCTGTGGCAGGCGAAGACGATGCTGCATCGGCACTCAACAACTCGTCCACTTCTCCTCCTGTCCAGATTCCGGACACGTCAGCTCTTCCATCGTATCGAAAATTGATTGTGTTTACGCTTACCACGATTTTGATTTGGATCTCGGAGCCACTCCTGAGCCTGGTGGACACTGCCATTGTAGGAATGACGACTTCCTCCAAGTCGGCCGTCCTTCAAATTGCAGCCCTAGGACCGGCGACCACTTTGTACGATAGCGCCATTTACATGACCTACTTCTTGGCCATCGCCGCGACCAATCTCATTTCCCCGGCACTTGCAGAGAAAAATTGGCTCCAATTGAGAAAATCTACTTCACACCTCATGGGCTTGGCAGTGATGTTTGGATCCTTGGTCACCATCGTCGCCTGCGGAGCGGGAAAGAGCCTCATTACCAGTATGGTGGGTACCTCCTCGGTCACTCACGACATCATTCCACTCGCTGCCAGCTATGCATGGATTCGGGCCGCCGTCGCGCCGTTTTGTGTGGTCGATTTTGTGGCACAGTCGTTTTGCTTGGCCACCTTGGATACCAAGACACCGGCCATTGCTGTCGCAGTGGCGTCCTTGGTCAATATTGTAGGAGACTCGCTATTGGTGCCACGGTGGGGTATTCAAGGGGCGGCTGTCGCCACTGCCATGGCAACTGTCTCGAGTTGTCTCATTCTCGTCAGAAAAGTTCGCAAGCAAACGAAACAGTGGAAAACATTCCAAGAAATAGAAGAGGCACAGGTAGTCATACAAACGAACCAAAAATCTTCCACAAATGATGATATTGATAATATTGTGGATACGACGAGTGCGTCCTATACGGATCTTCGACCTCTGAAAACAAGAGTCACCGGTGGATCCATCGAAATGGTGGACGACAATAAAGATCGCCCCTTCGGTGCACCCAAGACCAAAGGCGTCAATGGAGCTGCCATCCCTCAGGAAATTCCATTTTGGTCACTGCCGGATAAAAAGTCGCTCATCGATCTTTTGAAACTGGCAGGCCCCATCTTTTTTGTCATGATGGGCAAGATTGCATGTTATTCCATCATGACGGTCCGAGCCACAAATTTCGGTATCATACCACTGGCGGCCCACAATATCATGATGCGAGTCTTTTTCTTTTTCGCCTGCTTTGGAGATTCACTAAGCCAAGCGACTCAGACTTTCTTTCCTCAAGTCAAACTAGAGAACCGGGGCCAACTCATCAAACGGCTCTTGTATCTGAGCACAGGCATCGGATTGTGCATTTCGCAATTCTCCTATTTCATTTTAACGCAACTCGGTGGATTTCTCACCAAAGATACTGCCATTATACAGCACATGGCCCAACATGCTCCCTGGGTGGCTAGTGCCGTCTTGTTACATCCATTTATCATGCTGCTAGAAGGAACCGTCTTGGCTCGGAGAGATCTACTGTACCTGGTGGGAATGTACATCACTACCATGGCCTTACACTTTGGAATGGTCTTTTTGCCAACGACGTTTCGGGGATTGTGGCAAGTCTTCTTTGCGTTCCAAGCTATAAGATTGACCCAATTTACAGGGAGATTGATTTGGAAGTCGCGGGGGAGCCAAAAGTCAGCGGCTGCAGCCATAATATTATCATCGCAGCAGCGATAAGATACGTATGTTGGACCGCCGTTACCCACAATAAGTACAACAAGTACAGTCTACGCTGGCTGCTTTTGCTTTTCTAGCTACGGTAGCTCTACCGGTATACTACTGGCCAGGGTATGTACTAGTACAATTTGTGCAATGCCCCTCTCTACTCTATCTCTATTAGCTCTACGTAAAGTCCTTACCGGTAGAGGTATAGTGGGGTGGTAGTAGGAGGGAGTCGGCGGGGAATACGGTGGCACCCTGTCGCTGTTCTGGTCTGATGGCCTTGTTAATTTTACATGATGGTACTCCTAGTCTAGTTGAGTGTGGGAGCTTCACTTCAGGTTTCAAATTTCTCTTGGTCGACTTCGTACACCACCAGTACTGAAGTCGTACGATGCTTGCATCGAACGAGACCGCAGAAGAATATGATATTTTGCAGTGCCCTGGGTTTGTTCTTAGAAGTAGAGTATCGGTGACTGTACTCTGTCTACCAGCAGAACCATTGAAAGTGAAGAATTACAAAATGATAGTACTAAACTCATAAATAGCTAGGTAGGTGGGTAGAGAGATGAAAAATTTTGAATCGCATCCACGTAGTGCGTACAACCACAAGCAATGTAGCGGCGAGGTCCTGTACCACGAATGTTTATATAGCATATCATGTAGAATGAAAGGATTCTGCAACTGAAAATGCAACTAGCCCGCGAAGGTGTAGACGGGATGCGATGGCCATTGGTTTTGGTTGTTGGGCCAACCACACATTGTATACGAAGTGTGGAAGCTGAGCTGGTTGCTGCTGCCCGTGCTCGCGTAGTGTCCCGTTGGATGAGTTGAAGCATAAGCAGATTGCACCGAGAGATCGCTGGTTGAGGGACTTCTTGACATGCAGGACGACTGCGATGGCCAGGCGTCCATGTTGACGAGACTCTTGAGGGCGCGTTCCATGGGTGTCACGTCGTTTTCGCTGTCAGTTGCAAACGGGTTGGCATGTTGTGTCGTGGTTAGGGTTGAACAGGGTGGGAGCTCGTGACTTTTCAAAGAGCAAGCAGGAACTGGAAGGGGCGCCGAGAGGAGATCATCCCAGACGGCCGTCTGCGACACGGAGAGAGGCGAGCTCAATGGAGCAGCGATTTTTCTTCCCTGGGAGAGAGAGTCCGAGAGGGAGCCGCAGGTGGACGTCGAAGCACAAGAAGACGTGGATTGGGCAGCGGGAGTATTTGTACTTGATTCAGAAGCAACAGTGCGGCGCCGAGGGGGCATACTCGTACTTGTACTCGCTCCCTTGCGGCCGCCAGAGTTGCCGAGCTGGAAGATCTTGGGCATGTCCCAGAAGGAAAGGCCGTCGATGCGGAGGTCGAAGTTGCGAATATCCTTGGCTAGCGGAGCCCAGGCACCAACGACGGTGACCTGGTGGCCGCTCTTCATGGTCCACTGGCACTCGAACTTGTTCGTCACCGAGTGCCTCGAGAAGTGCACTTCGATGCCGTCCGCAAGCACACGCTGCTTGCCGCTGGTCAGCGACCAGATCATAACCACTTGGTGCTCCTCGCCGCGGCACTCAGCGGACGATAAGCCTCTCTCAATGGCATCGCGGTTGCCGAAGCCGAAGCTGAACTTTACGCGCCGCTTGGTGCCGGCAAAGCGCCGCCCTTTGTTGCACAGCTCTGCGTCGATACCGTACGGCATAGAGTCGATATTACTACTAGTTTTCATCGTCATGGTCATTGTTTCGATCAAACAATAGTCTAAGGCTACTACAGGAGAGACGTTCGTACTTGTGCTCGTACTGAGAGGCTCGAGGCGAAGAGGAAAGTTTCGGATTGTGGATTGTGGCTCAGTGCACCACCAACCACCGACCGTAGCGCATCATTCCGCATCCGCAACCGACGACTCTTTGAAATTTGGTTCGGAGTCTCATTGTTTCGTTGTGCCCCTTCGCAATTTAGGATAATATTTTATACAATCACGAATATATTTAATATTCAATCTTGTGGACGAATCCACACAATTTCGAACCAAAGACATCCTATGAAACAGAATTTTTTAAATAATGGGCCGAAAAGGGGCTATAACTAAGAAAATTCTGCCCGGCCAACTCCCGTCTGCCACTATCGTGACACGTGGTCGTCTTCCCACTCACGTTTCGGCGGTGCGCGCCGAATTAGGCCGCCGGCGCAGCCACAACGGCGTTGGAAAGCCAAATTGGCGAGAAATTTCGCACTTTCATTTCTTACTTCGCTAATGATTATTCGGGAATTCGGAATTTCGAAATAGCATGTGGACTTTTTGATTTCCGGACTATCGGCTGAAGTACAGACTGTGAAATTATTTTTAGGGTGACCCGAAACTTTAGGGGATTTTTACAATTTGGACCAAAGAATAGTTCGAGTGATACTATGTACCGTATGTACCGGTACTACTGCTGGGGTAGTAGTGAAACTGGTATGGTACGTCGAGGTCAATTGGATTCTGACCATGCATGGCCACTATGGTGTTGAGTATTCTTGTAAATTTCCTTCTTCATCGTTAGTAATAACAAAATGGCCATGGTGATGCATTCCTACTAGCTACTACTAGTACTGGCGTAATAGTGTTGTTTCTTCTTGTTCTTGTTCTCCTTCTTCTTTCTTGTGTTCGCTTCTTCTTGTTCTCCGTGTCGTCGCTAGCAGCTGCTGCTGCAACAGCAGCAATACTGGTACTACTAGTAGCTGTGTATGGCGGTATCATGTCAAGAAGAACAGCAAGAACAAGCAGCACCAGCACCAGCACCAGTAGCACCAGTAGCACCAGTAGCACCAGTAGCACCAGTAGCACCAGCAGCCACCAGCACCAGCACCAGCACCAAGAACATACTACTATGAAGAAGAACAACAACAACAAGGAGAAGAATGAGGACAAGAAGCTCTGGTGGTAGTACTAGCATCAGCCACGAGCATGCTGAGCGGTAGCAACAATACGACGAGGAGCGAGTACTAGCAGCATCTACTGTGTGTGTGTCGATTGTGCTCGGCACTCGAATATTATTTCAACAGGGGAAGACTCCCACGAATAGAAACAACTAAACTAAATGATACCGGTGCTGGTATCGACGGAATTACTAACTGACTGACGACAGGGGGTTGGCTGTGACTATGGTAGTAGGCGCACTGCACGTTGAATACAGTAGACTGATGATATTTATACTTCTGTGAATCGAACCCACCAGCGAATCAAAAACAAAAACCGGCTACAGCCAATCCTGTAACGCCTAAAGACACGAGTATGAATGCTGGCTGACAATCAACGCCACAATCATCCCACTGTTTCAAGATGCAAGTGCAATGTTAGCAAAAGAGAAGATATCAACTCGCATGCCAGCAGATTCCATTCGTCCCCTTGCACATGTACTTACTACAGTGCCAAAGCCTCTGAAAAAATGAGCATGATGAGCATACCGACAAATAGCTTATTTTGATCGTCGGATCCACTGACGTCGTCAGAAGCTCCTGCCCCCGCGTCGCTGTCTGGAATGTTGGAGTATCCTTCCCTTTCTGTTTCGCTCGGAAAGAGTGTTACGGACGAGGCTCGGTATCCCACGGCTCGCACCCCATAGTCGCCTACGATTCCAATACAAAGGCCGGCCGCCAAACCGGATATCCCGCAGCAAAGGCCCGCACATAAGTGTGCCATACCAGTGTATGTGGAATACGAATTTTCACGATCATTGCTAGGTTTGCTGACGGATTGGCCGATGATGACACCAACGATCAAGCCGTAGATTCCGATGACTATGATGATTCAATTTGGAGAGTTCAACGTAGCATGCGTTGAGCGTGGAGGGGAAAAGTGAGACGACCATGCACTGTACTGTATACAATATAGCTGAGCTCATCTTACCTCCCGCCATGACAATGGGGATCACGTTCTTCATGACGGAACTCGGATGTCTGATCCCGGTGTTGATGACGCTTGTGCCGGCCTTCCATGTTCCCATCTAAAACAGAGAAGTAGTGGTGAGTGGTGGTCTGGAGTAAGAAAAACAGTAGAGCAGCTCAAATGCAAGACAGCACATCGCGTCGCAAACCACACCCCTCGCGTTCGCTACAAGTTTCATACGAGTACAACCGCAGCAAACTTGCAATGTCCGATGTTGTATAGGAATGAATCCAAGACTCACCGCACTCCCGCAGTTGCTCAAGCAAACCGCTGCGGCAACGCCCATGTAACCCAAACTTGCCGCCCAAGACGGACATTGTGCGTCCATTGCAGGCCCTTGGTCCACCATTGTCGTTTGGTTGATTCTGTGTTGGCTGCTATTGCACAAAACGCTTTCTTGTGTCTACTTGTGGGGTGTCCTTCACTTATTCCGCAGCTGCTGCCAAAACGATCTACTGTACCGGTACTGTACCGGTACATCGCCTCTTCCGCCGCTGCTTCGCTCCCCCATTATTTCCTCTCGTCGATCGACCGGATCTTGAGATGTTTTTTTATGTGGATGCCAGTTTTCGGCCGCGCCTTTCGCCGGCCGGCAGTGCAGAAAGTCGCAACAACCAGCTGAGTGACAAGGCTATTTAGGCCAATTGAATGTCCCTGTTGTGTCACAACTGCCGTTGACTCGGCGTGTGCGCGGGGGGTTCCGATTCCGATGATTTGAAACACGAATTGAGTCAAATAGTCATTACTTCGTCCGTCGTTCCTGGCGGCCTGGCGGTGCATAAAGTACGATGACCCGCGCGCGCCCTCCCAGGTACCCTGCGGGCGTTCCCCAACGCATCTTATATATAATATCTCCAACACCGAAAAATGCTTATGCTTCTCTTTGTAACATTCAATCATATCCCGTTTCGAATGTAGAATAAACGAGCCATACGCGCAAGCCGAGCCTTTCCATTTAAGAATCGCGACAAAGCTGGAGCACGAGAAATCGCCAGCCCCGCGTGCTCCGCACATCGAAAACGCCGCAACCCGCCAGCAACAACAGCAAGGGCGAGCATCGGCCATGGCGGAGCGTCTTTATTTGATTCTTGTGGCCAACCTTTTGGCTTGCATCCCATTTTTAATTTATTGAATTCGCATCATGACGGACGTTGTAGCAGGATCAGAGACTTGTCCTTCATGGGCGACAGTATTGTAAGTGGTTGGTTTGTGCGCTCGTGTTTGTGTGCGTAGTACTGTGCGCCTGCCCTTGTTGAGAACCTTCGCTCACCCGGCACCTTCTCCCTTCCTTTCGCTACCCGTACCGGCGTTGTGCTCATACAACAGTGGATACCTCGGAGCCAGTGGGTGCATGGTCCTGTCGAGCTGGGGTGCTGCCTGGGGCACCTGGAGAGCTGGAATGGGCGTTTGCCACATGGGTGTCGACCACCCGAAAGGCGTGATCAAGAACATTGTGCCAATTGTCATGGCGGGTGTTTTGGGAATCTACGGACTCATCGTTTCCGTCATTATCACACAGTCCATTTCAGCGCCCGGAGGAGAGGGATACAATACTTATAGCGTATACAATGGATACACTCACGTAAGTTTCGGTAGTGCAGCCTGATGAAGTGAAGTGCCACCTGTACTGGTACCCGGTGGGTGCACACGTTCTAGCATCATTCTAACACAGCCCTCCTTCCCACACGACACTACAGCTGGCCGCCGGTCTTTGCTGTGGACTGTCATGCTTGGCAGCTGGAGGCACCATCGGTGTCATTGGAGATGCTGGAGTGAGAGCTTTCGGTGTCAAAGCGGAAAGAGGGCGCAAGTGGTTCTGGGACGCCTCAGCGGAGGATGGCGGCGGCGACTCTGATTTCGGTGCTGCTAGTGCCGCAGAAGCCTCCAATAAACTTTATGTCGGTATGCTTATTATGCTCATTTTCTCGGAAGCGTTGGCGTTGTAGTAAGTAAAAGCATGGGATTGATAAAGGGAAACGCAATTGAAAAATCACTCTGCATGGCTCATTCTTACCAAATTCTTCCTTTCTTCAGCGGACTCATTGTGGCGCTAATTCTGAGCCAGCACAACTACGCCTGCACTATCTAGAAGCACGAAGCTTGCACAGGATTACAATAAGCAGTGTCACATAGGTCATCATTACAGTATCCGTAGTTTCGTACCACTGTGAAAAAATAGATGGATCGTGTGTTAGGACACCAGAGCTTTCCTAGAGCACTTTGGCCAGAAAGGAGTACCTGCATTGTTCGGTTCGGAAATTATAATAGCTCTATCTTTTCCGACAACTTATGGTCTACTCTATTCGTGGAAGTACTCGTAGTCAAGATGCAAATAATAGAAGGGGGGCTGTTCGCCCATCTATGGCTGGACGATGAGTCTTTGGAGACTGTTTGTTCCATCTCCTTTTGAGTCCACGTGTTGTCCATTTTGAAAGAATCGTTTGTAAAAAGCGCTTATATTTCAGTCGCAATTCCTCAAATCTACGGTTACGACACACAAGATGTCCTAGTAGTATTGAATACTCCAGAGGTGTTTGGAGCATCATACTCTTCCTTGTATTTCAAGAACGGATAGACATCATACATGAATCACGGCGTGAGAGATACCATAGTGATATCATACCGGCAGAAAGCGGAGAATCAAGGCAAAATTCGCTGGTTGTTTTGCCATTCTTCGATAGGCCCGAATCGACGGAGGTACAGAATTGACAACAACAACAACAACCCCTCCTCGTCAAAAAAGAATAGAACACGAGACGGAGACCTGGCCGGCTGCTCTACATGTCAACAGATATATCGGGTTTTGGCTGCAAGGGGAGAAGTATCTCCACCTCTAGTGACGTTGCTGCCCCGAAGAGAGGCGAGAAAGAAGATTAGCAATGATACCCTGGGTTTGCTTGGCAGATTCCTGAAGACTCTCTTCTAACGCATCACGGCGCTGACAATTCTTCATGATATGGTACTGGATGTCTTGCTGCAAGGTCAACGATTCGTTCTCGTGTTCCGTGTAGAAATCAAGGACCACTTGAGCAACCGCATCGGCGTCACCCTTGAGACCTGAATGGATTTCGTCCAACGCATGTGAAAGAGCGTCATCGGCATCGCGGAGCTTTTCACGCGCCGCAAGAAAGTCTCGCGCATTGTCACTTGCGGGCTCGTAATCACAAATCTGGTCCCAGTTGGGGTCTCCAGGACTTTCCGATGTAGGAGACGCGCAAGTCTTTTGGTAGTCGTTGTCAACGGCAAAGTCTGAACGGTCGTCCGGTCCCTGAAAGCATTGAAAGAGGATCGGAACGGGTATGAATATGGCAGCATTATTTGATTCGCGAAAGGCATGCAGCAGCACCCTACACTTACTGCTGCGAGTGCGGGAGCTTTCTCACCGCGACCGTTCCAGATACTGGCCTGGACAGCCTTGTACTGACGTCCCCAATTCGCATTCGCTTGTTCCATTTGATGCATGAAATGTTGGCGCCGGCCATGATTGGACTTGATCGTACCGATGATCGTCGATTCGTACGCTTCGAACCGCTCTCCCTGCTCCTGGTATACCACTCCTACCGTGTCGGCAAGGAGTTCTTCGGTCATCGCTTGAGTCATGGTCTGGAGGCACTCCTCTAGGGCATTCTCAAAGGCCTTCTTCGCGTCATCGCGAGCTTCCTTGGCAAGCATGTATGCTTTTAGATTGGGTATCGCGTTCTGCTTGCCATCTTCGCAGGACTCCACCCACTCGGCCCACTCGGATTCTGCGGCATCCATACCACTGCTGTCCTCGCTGTGTTCTGGTTGCATTTCGATTTCAGTGCTATTGTTGGCACGCTCCGTTTCGGGCTGTCAGTGATTGAAAGGATCAAACGCAAGAAAGAAACGAAGCACGATTGGAAGAATGCCGAATGGTGGTGAATGGTTAGTGGCGAGGAACTCTGCCCCATGTGGCAAGACAAGCTGTACTTCGTACGCGGGTACATCGGATTCCACGTACCGAAGGAATATTGGAGAAGCAAGCGTCGATGTTCGAAATGTCTGACGTTGCCCCCGGTCCCCGTTCACTGTCTCGTGGCGGCTTCGACGACGGATGAGGCGTCATGCGGTACCGTTTCTTGGGGTCGCCACTACTGGTACTGCTGCTGTGCAGGGACATTTGCTCGTTCGAAGCGTCAGAGGCTTGCGGGACATTGAAGATCACCATGGCTGATGAAAGGAGGACAGGAAGGATGTTGCGGGTGCTGACAGAGGCGTTTGTTGCTGTTTGTTTGAATTTTTGTGGGATGATGCGGATACTATGATGCTGCGGATAATGCGATGATGCGGATGGATGATGGATTTTGCTCGAAATTTTGTTCTTCCAGATTATTATTTTTCAGATGCGATCGATCGCGCGAGCCAGATTTCAATTCCGCGCGGAGGAGCACCCCCTTTTGTCGATTGTGACAATGTCAATGACCACGCGCGGCCGTGTGGGATGGACGAAGAGGGGTGGATGGGCATCCTACTGCTTGGTTCCCCCCTATTTGCCCCCGAGATCCAAGTTCAATCAAAGATCCATAAAAAAAATCAATCATCGGATATCCGATCAATCGCACCGCATCATCCTTTGATACTCATCTTGCCGCAACCAACAATGATTGATTGATTCATAATACTGCACGTGTATCATCTAATCACAAGTATCCACTATCCACTCCCATACTACTAGCCACTCTAGCCAGTTCGAATACTCGTAAACAGTTTCAGATTGTAGAATGATGACAATGACGAGGCATCAATGCATAGCGGTGCTGTGGTGTAGTCAAGCCGTGTTCTCTTCGCTGTTGCTTCCACCCGCGTTGTGTTTCACTGCAGAACCCAGTTTCGCCATCGGCACCCTTGGACGGCGGGCTTCCAAGCGAATACATGTACCTCAAGATGTAGCTGCCAAAAATCTGTTTCGTGGAGGATCACGGTCGTCAATGCAGGTGAAATTAGTCAACGCACGGTCTGAGGTGCCAGAGAAAGATAGTAAAAGTAAAAGTACAAGTACAAGTACCGTGACCAACAAGTTGCTGAGGCTCGTTTTCAAAGGAGTCACATTGCCCTTTCCAACGTTGCGGAATCTTGTGGACATCAAGCCCACACCCAAACAGGAACACAAGAAAATGAAAATGAGAGTTGGATTCTCAATGCGAGAATCAATCTTGGCGATTGTCATTTATCTGGCGCTAGGAGTAGTGTCCTACACCTCGACCATTCTACAACGTGATCAAGCATGGAGTTTCGTGGACGCTTTGTATTTTGGAGGTATGTGTGCCATTCCATGATGTTGTACTCGTGTGCTTGTCATGTTATGATGTGAGAGTAGGATTCAGTGTTTGCTGCGTTGATATTCCTGCCCGCTGACCAATCTCTCTACTACGAGTAGTTGTCACGTTTACTTCTGTGGGATACGGGGATCTTTGTCCAACCACCACCGCGGGGAAAATGTTTACAATTTTATTCGGACTGTCCGGTATTGCATTGTTGGGTGCTGCGGTGGCTACCATCGGAAGTCGTGTAATGGAGCAGGAAGATCAAATGATTCAGGCGGCCCAGAAAGCCAGTCGGAAACGATTGATGAATCTATTTCATTCGTTGCATATTGGGGGAAAACATGAACAAAGCGAGAGTCCATCTCCAAGTGTGACGGAGACCCCAGCAGCAGCGGATTCTCCTACGAGTAGTCTCCCAGTCGGAGTGGCGCCGCTGTGGCGCCATACGATTAGAAATTTACTACACAAGTCAATACCTGCCATTTTCGCTCTCTTGGTGGGCGGAACAATAATGGGACGAATGGAAGGATGGTCTACCATTGATTCCATTTACTACGCCTTCATTACCGCGGGAACGTTGGGATATGGCGATTTTTCACCCCATACCCGTCGAGGGCGGATCTGGGGTATTGTCTTCATTCCGTTGGCTGTGGCTGCAGCGGGAGAAGTCTTGGGATCTGTAGCTACTGTGCTACTGGAACGTCGACAAGAAGAGTTTTATGAGAATTTAATGGAGCGAGAACTGGATATCCAACAGCTACTGGAAATGGATACTGACAAGAATGGTCGTGTCTCGCGAGAAGAATATGTTCAATTCATGTTGAAAGAAATGGAATTGGTACCCAACGAACAATTCGAGGAGCTTCACGCACAATTTGAACGATTGGATGTCGATGGCGACGGCTATCTCGATAAGGAGGATCTGAAATTTAAAAATGAAGAACAAAAAACTGCTCCAGAAAACAAAGATTGAACGTGAGGAGCAATATTAGACACCGTACTCCAGATGACAACATCTTACAGTCGAGCGACACGGTGATTTCTAGTGCGTTTGGTACCACGAAAATGCAAGCAAAGAAGCATACCGGTAGGGGAAGTGGCCGGTCTAGAGCAGCTTTTTGAAACCTTGGCCTATGCTGGGCTCTTCAATGAATACAACATTTGAGGATGCTAAACTCGATCGGATGTATCTAACACTCGAGAAGACTTTTGCAGTAGTGCTGGCCTCAATTTCAAAGTTGGACCGAGTTGGGAGAGGAGCCATGCCGCTACCAGTAGAGGTGCATACTTCTTGTGCTTGCACGGTGTCAATCAGGAAGACCCATTATTATAACAAGCCGGTTTCACTTTCATGATCGTAGGGACAATTTCGAATTCCTTCACCCGTCATCGGGATTATAGGCATCGTTTAGAAGTGGGGTGGGTTGATACAAGTAAAGCTAATAGCTGTGGCTTATTCTAAACAAGGAACTCCAGACCAACTCCAAAACGCGAGGAATAATAGAGGATAAACGGGAGAGCCCTGCACCAGCGTAGCATGGAAACTGCAAGATATGCAGCGGCTGTTTCCGCTTAAATATCCAGCCACCGCCGATTGACGGTCTCTCCGACAGGAACATGGCTAGTGGTGATTTCGGGAGCTCCCGGTCTGGGTGTGCTGCTCGACGAGGATGACGATGAACCCATAGAATCTGAAGACGACGAAGCTGAGGACAGGTACGTGCCATCCTCCTCCACGGGCAACGGTTCTTGTTTGTGCTGCTGGTGCTCTTGCTGGACGGTTAGAGTCTGTGAACTCAAGGTGGGATGAAAGAATTCTTGGGCAATGGCATCAATATCTTCCGTGACAGCCAAACTTGCAAATCGTGCCACAGCGATTTTCCATCGTTCACAGATCAATTCCATTTGTGAAGGCGAATTGGCCTCGAGGAAAAATTCTTGCCCCTGACACGTCTTGACCATTAAGCATTGAGCCTTGCGTGCCAGGGGGTACTTTTTCTTATGTGAGGCAACGGCCGGGGCGATCCGACATGTATTCAAGAGTCGCATGGACCACGGTTTTTGACAAGTCGAATTCAATCGTTTGCGTTGTTGCAATAGATAGTGGGATTGGTAGGCATCCCTCCACATGAACATGGGTTCAATTACGACGCCAGTGTGAGTGATAACAGTGCCACGCTCCATCCAAATGTTGATCATTAGTGGCTTTGGGGCAATGTTGAACTCTTTGACGTTCTCAGCATTTGGATGCCAGGTCAGTGTCCACGTCGAATTGAGTGTTTGCTGCAAATTAATTGTGGTAGAGTAGGAACAGGAAGATTGAATGTGAGAAACACCACACCACAACATAGTTCAAATTAGTGGTCTGCTGGCTGATGAGAAGTACTTACTTGAACTGTTTGATAGATGATAAAATCTTGATCCTCCTCACACTCTGGCGTGACCTGATCCATCATGGCTTCCACCTTGGGCAACGGATGATGATGTTGATCCGCCAATACTCGATTTTCGTTGTCGTGTCGATGCTTTGAGACGTCGTGGTTGTTGTCGTCGTCAGCGTCGTGCCAAGTGTCTTCATCCATTCGACTGGACGAGGCCCCTGGGTTGCTCCCACAGAACTCTGGATCACTGTCATATCCATCCGCTTTCATGGATGTCAAGTCAGCATCAGAGCTGTGGTGACACGATTCCATGATCATCCCAATTCTGTGGTGACATGATGAATTGGGTTCTGTTCGTCCAGTCGTTTGAGAGGGAGAAAGCGAGCGGGTAGTTGCGCTGAAGCCCATGGCGTTAGCTAGAGAAGCTGCTGAAAGATGAAGCGAGGAATCTCTCCACTTCGAGTAATCTTTGCTGTCCAATTGGTCCATGGAAACAGCTCGTAACGAGATGGATGGAGAGTAGGGACCGTGCTGGGAAAGAGTCACTCCATGGCGGGTTGCTCCGGCCCACCGGTGCTGCCGTAAACGTTGAATGCGGTGCATCCGGTCCTTAAGAGACGCCCGAAGGGGGCGCTTTGTTTTATTGCTAGAGGATCGATGGTATGAGGACGAACACGCTCTGGTGGTAGCGGTAGTGAGGTTCCATATGGCTTCAAGTTCCATCACATCTGGAGGACTCGCACAGCCCAGCAAGTTCCAAACATCGGTTTCCACTGCTAGACGATCTCCGGCCAGCGAGATACTGGATGCGCTTTTGGTGACCTGAGATCGCCGCGTCTCCGTCTCCAGTTCGTCGTGACTGTGTGTTTGGCTAGGGCTAGGAGCAGTGCAGGACACGCCTGCGCAAGGAGACGAGGAACAGAAAGGTGGTCTCGGTTTCCGGCTGGACGAATCCGAATCACTCAATGGGGCAGAGCAGAGGGAGTCGAAAAAGCGATCAGGAGAAAAGCGGCCCAACAGGCTCGACCCCGACCCTGACCCCGAGGCCGAGGCCGAGGCCGAGGCCGCCTTCTCATAGGCATGCGTGTCTCCCTCGGCATCTTCTTGCAACCTGTGAGGACTCAAATCGCGCAAATCGTGGAATAGGACGCTGGAATCATCTTCCTCCTCGTCCTCCTCCTCGTCGTCGTCTTCCTCTTCCTTGGTCAGATCAAGAATCGACGTTTGGGTGTTCACCGTTTGTCTGGTGTTGTCCATTGAGGAATCACGGCACGCGTCCGACGTGTCTCTGGCAAGCGTCCACGAAACATTCTTGGCACTACCGTCGCGATCCTCCGGCTCTACAAGGATCACATTGATCGAATCGTCCAATGAAAAGAACGAGTTTTCGTGATGAACTTCTACGTGCATTACCATGTTCGATATCCAATATCCAATATCCAATCTTCAATATTGCAAAGAAATTCAGATTCAAATGCAACAAAACGAAGCGAAACAAAAGACAAGAAAACAACCAAAGAAACAGATATGATATGCTCGTAGTGTTTTTGACAGCCCACGTTTTGCACCTGACTCGAGATGTGTGAGTCCAAGGCGCTGTTTGAACTGTGTCAACAGCTAGAGAAGATGAAATGCAGCCTACAACTATGGCGCTAATGCTCCATTCTACTCCAAGTCGAGTGATGAATGATGTTCCCGTTCCCACCGACCGATTTACATGTGACTTCGCGGCTTTTGGCGCCCCGACTTGTCGGTTCAAATGAGCGCCGGCCGAGAAGGAGTTCTGTCATTGCAAAAGGTAAGTGGAGTGCGTTAAGTAAAATGTCAGCATCAATAAGTACAAAATCGGCGGCAAAATCAGTTCAGTCAGAACAATAAAGTGTGGTAGCCAAAAATTTCATCCGAGATTGTCCGTTCACGCGGTTCCGTTGGATCTTCGCCCCTACTGGGCGAGTACTGGTACTTGTACTGTACATACGATTCTTGCATGTTCGATGCGCGCTGGCCATCCATTGAGCGCCATGTTGTCTGAGCCAAGAGGTGGTATGTACCGCGGTAGGTTGAGCCAGCCAGGGTTGAGCTCCTCCTCCTTCGCTTTTTGTTGTGGGGCACCACGCGCGCACGATATTACAGTCGCCATACCGGTATGATACTACATACCGTAGACGACTGTATGTACAATAATCGACCCGCACCGGGGGGGGGGGGGGCGCCGCGCGCGGAGCAGTCACCGAGTACCAAAACCCTGGGGGGATTCCGGGCTCCCGCTAGTTGGCTTGGAGAACGCTTCGAACCCTACCGAGGGCGGCGGCGAACACCTGGTCCAGGGAGGGGTCGTCTTCTCCGATACGAAAGGTCTTGACGGTGTAGGTTAATCCTTTCGCCACAGCCCAGAGACGGATGAGGAGATCGCACGTTGCCTCCTCGACGTGTTCCCCGCCAACTTTGCGGACATTCACGATGACCTCGTGAAGTACCTGCCACACCCCGACCGAGGACCTGACTTGTGGTGAGACGCACGGCGAGAGGACTCTTCCCAGCTTGACGACCTGGAGGAGAGGCTCCGGGGCCAGATCCCTCACTGTCCAGTCGTTTTCCCCAACCAGCGCCTTGAGTTCAGCGATCGTGACCGACTCCAAGAGCTGGGTGGGGGACGGGAGCTTCGTCATCAGGTGGCCTGCTTCGATTCCGAGGGAGACGAGTGTCTTCGAGACGTCGCGGACCAAAAAGGTCCAAACTTGAGGGATGCGACCGAAACCGCGGATCCCGCCCCACTTCTCCCCCTCCTTCACGAGACCTTCCCTTTTCCTATGGGGATCATCAAGAGCTGGGAGGAATCCGTGAGCTTTCCGAGCCACTCCCGCATCTTGCTCTTGTCGTTGGTAGCTCCCTTGAGCTCGGTGGAGATCGCGTCAAACGCCTCGGGCCTCGACGCCTAGGTTTCTTCTCCGGCCTCGGGAGCTCGCTTGCGCTTGTCATCCGCCTAACACCGTGAAGAGCAAGCTTTTCAACTAATGTAATATCTCGATCTCGATGGTCGAAAGATTTGTGTGCCATCGTCACTGCTACTTTTCGTTAATCTTCTGTTTTGGTCATTTCCAACGGATGGCCGAGATGACCTTTTGGGGGGACCAGATGACTCGTTCGAGTCCTCACCACTTCCAATCTCTTCAAAAGTATGGCAAAATTCGTCTGAAAGAGATAATATTTTTCGTTCTTTTCTCTTTTTGGAAGACGACTACTGACTGTTGATGACTCCTCGCATTCAACTCATTCTTTTATCTTAGTATCTTCATCTTCACAACTCCCACCTTCTGCCTATTCGTACGATGATTATGGTAATTTATTATGCGTGTTATGTCATTCCACTCGCGGCGTTAACGATCTTTCTGGTTTACAGGAATCACTGGCCGCAGCCCTGGAAGAGCTCCTTTCCCGATTTCGACGAAACTTTTTTGAAGCTCGTTGCCACTGACAGATTCTGGGGCGGAAATTCTGAGATACAGCTTTTACTTTCCAAGATGCTATCCTGCTTTAGAAAAAAGTCAGAATGTAGTGGCGTCATCGTTTCCCTCGGAAACTCGAAGTTCCAGATGATCCAATTCGACCCAGACGCCTCTCCGGTGATGTTCAAGGGGCAACCTATGATCCCAGTACAGAAATGGGGACACTGCAGCAACCGAGAAGTTGCCCTGGCATTTTTGAGATGCAAACCTAAGGACGAAAAAGTGGAAAATTTATCATGCTCTTCGGAAGACGTATTTCGGGCATTTTTCGAGCACCTGGCAGCGACCTGCCGGTCATCAGGGGAGGTTGATTCGCCAACGGGGTGCCGGATTTACCGGGGTCATGTATCGCCAAAAAAGGTGTAATGCTGCTAGTAGTTACTAGACGGTTACAAGTACATCATCCTTGAATCTGCTAGCTATCGTCGTCGTCTGAGTCCTCAACGGGCGTCATCACATCAGGAGGTGCAGCGACGGGGGGGATGTCAGGCAGATCTTGTTGGCGCGCTTGCGGCTCTGGCCCACCAGTACCTCTTTCATCATTAGCTACTTGCTCGTGTGGTTGATGTTGTGGTTCAGCTTCTGGTGGCGGCCCAGCTGGTTGCCACATTGGGAAGATCGAAAAGAAAAAGCTTCCAAAGAGATAGAAAATGTCGCGCAGAGCTCCAATGAAGGCATTTTCATCTCGATTTCGAGGTGCAATCCATCCGCGAATTGCGCCAGCGAGGAAATTATGGTCTGCTTCATCGTCGTTTCCGTTTTCGACGGGCGCTTGGTTATTGCGGCGAGCATCGTTTCGCCTACCTAGCAGCGCCCTGTTGCCGGGTTGCGGCACAGCGGCTTCCGCAACGTTATTTTGTGTTGTAGGCGTACTTTCGTTTTCCACGTCTTCCCCCGACCAGACTCGCAAGGGAATATTCTCTTTCCAGAAGAATCGATACATGAACTGTAAGTATTTGGTATGATACAAGAAGCCAGCGATGACTACGAATATTGCATAGTAGAAGCGGTTTCCCGAAGCATGAGAGGGGTTTCGGCTGACCCTAGCCGTCATGACCACGAGCATGAATACTAACTTGAACATGAGAGCACCATCAATAGGTCGGACGAAGCCTTGCGAGCGCGTCCAGAACAATTTGACGATACGAACGAGAGTCAAGCTGGACACAGCATGAAAAGCGAATTGCAAAGGATGCGCGATATTGTCTCGGGCGTGGACGTGATTAGGTCTCACCGCTTCTCCGGCATGTGCGTGTAGATCGTGATGGTGCATCTCATGATTGGCTTCATGGACCTGTCGTTCCGGTGGCGGTCCATCTCTTTCTCGGTAAGTTCTTGTTCTCGTCGCGGCAACGAAAGAGCGACCAGGCTTCACATATGCATCCATGTCGGTATTTTTTTCTGAATTGTCGCCGATTTTTCTTTCCAGAGCCTCGACCTTCGCTGCCATGGCATCGAGCTTTCTTTGGGTCTCCACCATCAAGCTAGTGTGCATATGCAGCAAGTCTAGAATTTGCGTTTGCATTTGCGATTGTGTTTGATCAGAAGGGGCGTGTTCGGGATTGCGGGGCACGCTGGTAGTGATAGGTGCAAACGGGGAGTTGTCCTTATCACTACCATTGCCACTGGCAGCTCTTGCTGCGGCAGCAGAGGATCCAACAGCGCCGTTGATGTTGATGTTGATGTTGCTGCTTTTTTGGCGTTCCCTCACGAGCTGCACAAGTGCGTCCATGGAACTGGGATCCACGGGGGACGAGTCGATCCCCGCCGATTGCAATATGCGCTCAATTTCGACGTCCATCCTGAAAACTAACAAGGGTGAAGTTTACAACTTGAAGCTTTGAAATACTAGCGCAACTGTTCACAGAAGTCACACGAAGAAATATGAAGTATTCGAAGTTCGAAGCTCGAATCTCTACTCTATTTTAGAGTACCGGTAGTAGAGAGAGCACGCGATGAAGCAAGCGATGCGAGTGCCGGTACGCCGCGGATGAGCGTGACGAGGCATCGCATTACAGTACTAACGCAAACACCGAACACGCTCGCAAGCGGGCCGGTAATTTTAAAAAGGGGGTGAACAATGAACAACCGCATGCCCCCCTTTCCATTTCTTGGCATCAATCGTTCCCGTGCGTCCTTCAACGGCTTGGACATACTACTGTACGTTTTGTGATGGTGCGATGTGCGCTTTATCGCAGAGCCACTGAAATTATTTCCCAGCATTTCCCTGCAGGCGACAATGATCTACTGTACAATGTACAAGTAGTATTGATAATACTATCGACTCACTACCCGTACAAGTACTGCGTACGGTACCTGGTCCTTGCATTCGTAGCACAGCACAACCTCCAAGAACAACAGGCCTTATTCCTTCAGCATGCTAATTGCAACCAAGGCTTCAAGACCAGCAGGGGCTCTTTTCTTGTCGCTACTGCTCTGTCTCAATGTTTCCTTCATGGCGGGAATACCAGCACCGGTGTTCGTAGCGGCAGAAGATTCTAGCAGCCCTGCCAACCTAGCAGAGACAAGCACCGAGACTGCTGGTACTGATGCTGGTACTGATGCTAGTACCGGCACTGGTCCTACCGACAGCGGCACTGCAGGGAGCAGCCAGGACACAGACACCTTCAACGCGAAGGACCACACAGATTGGGGCTCGTACTATGATCCGAAGAACATTTTTTGCGGTCAGTACGACTGCTATCAAATTCTGGGTTTTGACTATGAAAACTACGGAAGGGAAAAACCCTCAACCAAAACCATCACCAAAAGGTACCGCGCGTTGTCGAGAGAGTGGCACCCTGACAAGTCCAAACACAAAGATGCCAAGGAGAGATTTGTGGTACGTATAAAGTATGAGATGAGTTTGAGTATTCGTATGAGCCGGAATGCACCTGGCTAGCTCGCTATGAGAGCTGACAAACTCAACATGTATATTGTGCTACTCTTCACCTTCTTCTCTCACAGAAAATCGCTAGGGCGTACGAAGTATTGACGGATGTCCAACAACGCAAGGAGTATGATTTTATGCGTTACAATCAAGAAGCGTATTTCCAAAAGTATGGGGCCTCTGTCTTGTTCAAATATGCTCCCAAAACGGATATGCTCGCTGTCCTCATCATATTGACGATTCTAGCGAATGCTTTCTCTTGGCTAGCCCAAAAGCAACGATGGCAACAAGTAGCAAATAGACTCATCCAAGCTACGGTGGAGGATTGGTCGCCAAGTCAAGGAGGAACCCTAGAATCAAAACATCTTAGAGAACAAGCACTGGAGCAATTAAGCCAACAGGAGAAGAATGAAGCTGATGCAGATTCGAATAACAATTCGGCCAAATCCAAAAAAGCTGCTAAGTTATCGGCCAAAGACAAGAAAAAACACGAACAGGATAGATTGCGCCCCATCGTAGTCAACCTGGTAGAGGAAATGCACGATTTTGGCGCAGGATTTCATAAACCCACGTGGCGGGATTTGTTGAGTGTAAGAATGGCATACTGGCCGTACTTTATTGCTGTCGGGACGGTCTGGCAAACCAAGTACTATGCCAGGCGGCTACAAGGATTGGAGTTGAATGACGAAGAACGACAAGTCTTGACTGAACGTGCTGTTGGTCCAGTAGCGTGGGAATTAGCTTCGGAGGAAGACAAAAATGACATGGTGAAACTGGAACTTTGGGTCACGGAAAATTTGGTGGATTGGAAAGAAGAGCAAGAAGTCAAAACATGGTCCAAAGCTGACCAGAAAATGCACGCAAAAATGAAGAAGAAGTCGTCATTCAAGGATGATTAGGATGTTCCAGCTTTAACTACAGTACTTAGCTTCAACCTTTGCTTGAGAGAAAGTAGCCAAATACAGATCGCGAAGAATTAAGTGCACTCACAACCTGTGGCCATTCTCGGCACACTTTTAATATGTTCCAAAGCTAAGAAGAAGTCCTCGGTTGAAAAAGTATCCACCGCCCTTCACGAATCGGCCGTAGCTTTTTCCTTCGCTCATGTAGTTGATCAACAAACGCTCTTTCAAGCTTCCGGCTCTACCCGAGATCACAATGAATGGCTCGCCAATTTGCATCATGTTGCTGTCAAGCAACTCGTACATCGTTTCTTCGATCAATTCTTCTCCACGTTCCAGCGAGTCAACCTGAATGGTGTGCATACCTGAGGAGGGAGACATGGTAAGTTTGAGTCGCATGTGTGGGTCGTATGCATTATATCTGTTTAGTATGAACGTACCAAGCAACAAGCCAGATGCCTGACGACATGCTACCAAGTTAGGGCAAAGCATCATGGCGGAAACGCCAGGTCTAGCAGTGAAAGAAGAAGTGAGACATTCATACGGACTGTCGTGTCGTGAATGGGCAATGCAGACACACCATCACGAAAAAACGAATGCACTTACCGAAACTTGGCAACATAGTTCGCCAATTTGCCAGTGTCACTCAAAATGACAATGAGTTTGGCTCCAATATCAATCGAGGTTTTGACGGCACTACTGGCAACCGACTCCCCGACCGAAAGTCCTCCATATGTGTTGATGATTGAGTTTTTAATAGATTGAAACAAAATGTTGTAGTTGCGGCTCTGCTCTGCATTGGTGACGGTGCGCGACATAATATGAACCGCGGCCTCGAAGTAGGGACTGTTCGCCGACTCTCCGGAGAGCTGCAGAAAAGGGTAAGAGCACGCGTGAGTCGCCAATATGTGTGAAGATCTTGGAGTTCACTTTGTACGTTGATACTCACCATCACAGCGTCGGTTCCATCGTAGACAGCATTAGCAACGTCGGAACACTCGGCTCTTGTTGGTCGCGGGTTCGTAACCATGGACTCGAGCATCTGCGTAGCGGTGATCACGGGTTTCCCTGCAATGTTACTCTTGCGGATCCTGTTTAATTGACAAATGAAGGCAGGCGTGAAATGAGAACATTGCCCGCACCGCTTTGGGAACGGAATGCGTAACGAATAGCGACTCGTGCACGGTACTTACATGAACTTTTGAGCAAGAAAGACTTTGCTGCTTGGGATCTCCATTCCGAGGTCACCTCTCGCCACCATGATGGCATCTGTTTCCTTGAGAATCTAGTGGCCCATGGATACGTGGAAAGGGATGGTTGACAAAAACGTGAGATATAGAGCAGGCGCGAATATTATCGACATCAGCATTCGTCGTGGTACGAATATTGTAAGTTCCATCGTACCTCGTCAAAATTTTCCAAACCTTCCTGGTTTTCAATCTTGCAGATGACCTTGATGTGGGAGCCATTGTTGTCTGCCAATAGCTTCTTGAGGTTGCGAACGTCCTACGAGCACAGCAAGGCTGGTGAGACGATTCGCTGTATTTTCATCAAACTGAGTCCCGTGGCTCTATCGTTACATACCTGACCTGTCCTGACAAATGAGGCAGCGATAAATTCGACTCCCTTCTTGATACCAAAGTCGACGATATCTTTAACATCCTTGTCAGTGAAGGTGGGTAAGTCCACCTTGACGCCTGGGAGGTTCATGTTCTTGCGTTCTCCAATGGCTGCATTGTTTTCGACACGGCAAGTTACCTCGCGATTGGGCTCGTCGCACGACAAGACGGTCAACACGAGAGACCCGTCCGCCACGAGGATTTGCTGACCAGGTTTGACACTGGAAGCAATTTTATCGTACGAACAAGCCAATTTTTCCTTGTCTCCCTTGTAGTGGTAATCAGACGTCAAAACGATTTCTTCACCCTTGACGAGCTCGACTTTATCGACACCGTCTTTGAAGAATCCTGTTCGGATTTCTGGTCCTTTGGTGTCAAGCAGGACTGTGGGGTGGAATGGGGAATAGGGAGAATGAATGGAGTGTGGCGAAAGGTGAGTTGAGCACATATACAAAAGTGCAGAAAACAGCAAGCACCGACAGTTGCTTGTTCCAGTACTTCCAACTTACCGGCGATGTTCCGACTCTTGAGGGCAGCAGCCTCACGCAGTCGATCCAGCACAGCGCCGTGTCCCTCGTGATCCCCGTGGGAAAAGTTGAGGCGGGCAATGTTCATGCCAGCGTCCATCAACTTTCCCAGATTCTCTGGGCTCCAAGAGGCCGGCCCGATGGTGCAAATGATTTTGGTGCGGCGCTCCTGAGTCAAAGGAGGTTTTTTCACCATGTCAAGAGTGATAAAGCCGCCCGCCAGCATGGGCACTTCGGAAGTGTTGGAGATCATGATGCAGTGGGTTGCAATGTGTTCCTGCTTCCTGAAATAGAGATATTATGATGTACGAGTACTGTAGTGTGATAAGACTCGAATAGGAGTACAATTGAACCAAGAGCAAGCGCAAGCGCAAGAGCAAGTACGAGAAACTAGTAGCTACTAGCGGGAGAGTTGGTAGTGTTAGGAGTGTGTTGGGTATGTTTCAGGATGATGAGATGATTCAAGATATCTTTTTGTTCTGCGCATGCGCAGGCGGCGGTGGCAGGAGGTCCTTTTTCCCTCGCCCTGCTTCGCCCTTCTCGCATCTTTTGTTCGTCTCTCATTCTCTGCGCATGCGGGTGCGTCTGGCCTTTGCTGCGTGTGTGGCTGCATTATCGTGGTCGGCCGTAATGGCGCGCGCAGCGCGCTCCTACCTGGTACATGGTAACGGTACTGTACGTGTACAAGTACACCTGCGTGGTACAGTCGAAGCACTACTGGTACAGAGACTGCACGCATGCGAAGCGCATCGGGGGCGAGGGGGGGAGTCGTCTGCAGTACACAAGTACCAGGTACCGGTACATAAAAGCACAGCTCATGCCACTACCGTATAGTTGCGGCAAGAAAACACACTGCCACTCTACTCTCTACTCTACTACTAGAGAGTTGTAGCTAGAGGCAGTACTCTACTCGTACCGGACCGGTAGAGACTCTACTGGTAGTCTAAAGTGAGCATGAACTCAGTGGTCTGCTACTACTACCTGCTTTACGATACTACTGTAGTAGAAAAGAGTACTTTAATTTCAATAAAATAAAATCAGTTTTTTTCTTCCGAAATGGGGTGCGTCAGCACCCTAAAGCCCATACTTGTGTATCTATTCACTCCCTCTCTTCTAATAGAGCTTAATCACCAGTTTGTGACTTGCGAGGATATGTAGAATTGTAGTACATATCGGTAGCAATGGCGATGGACACTGTGCTGTTGCTGTTGATGGAGCAGCGTGGAGAAGAACTGAATACCATCTTTGCCATGGCAGGCCTGGTGGTGTACAGCAAAACAACATGCAGAGATCAGTCGTCACTTATTTCTTGTTTCATTTTGATTCAAAGTTGTAATCCCCGGATCGCTATTCGAGTCTTAGTCTTCAGTTCATACTATAAAAGATGTTGCTGGATTTCTCGGTGTACCCAAGTGCTCGTCGCACTCATAGCAGCAAGTTGTTAGAGCGAAGATGACCTACATCATGGGGGGGGGGGATTATCCCTACCATACTAGAAACTCTTTGGAAGTGCGATCTTCTGCTGTGGAAACAAGCCCTCCTGTCGTTGATTTGGTCGATGAGTCGCTTTCAAGCCACATTCAACATTCAAGCCACATTCCCGAATCAAGTGTATAAGAAATCAGGGGGTGTTCAGAAAAAAGAATGCCACACTACGAAAAGCAATACAGAGAGCATTTTTAAAACAAAGAGGCGATCGTGGATCTGGAATAACACCTTTGGCTCGTCTGCATTTGTTCGATTCGAAATGGGGTCAAGCGTGGAGCCTGCGGACAGCTCCTCGAAAAGCACCACCTTCTGGTAAGACAAATATCGTCTACTACGGTCAACCTATCCGTTATAAGCCGTGACCGCTTTGATGAGCATCACATTCGTTCGATGGAAAGCGCCACCTTGAGTTGCAGCTACTTCTTTGACTTTGCGACCTTGGTCAATCCCGCACTCAATAAGTCATTGAGGTCTTCTTTCTTGGGCACCTTTTTCCGCACCACTGGAGCAGCAGTGGGAGTACCACTTTCTGCCTCTGCAGCCTGGGCCTTTTTCGCTGCAACCTTCGCCTCCAGTGCGGCTTTGTCGTTTTCGTTTCGCAGCAAAGGAGTGCCCTCGCGCCCGGCCCCCTTAGACTTGGCAGCTTCCTTAGCTTGGCGCTTGGCTCTGTCTCGTTCTCGCTGATCGCCACGGGTCATGGATGCCGTGCAGTAGACTCTTGAAGGGATTCCTCACCCCTGTTCGGATGCTAATGGGTGCAACTGTTAGTGCCGAGAAATCCACATACCGCCGGGCGGCAAAATACCTCCATTGTGATGGACGTTGTACTCCTGGTCGGTACAGTACATACTTGTAGATGACGGAAGATGAAGATTGCGATGACGATGACGATAGGTACCTGGTACTGGTACAGTACTTATGTACCAGGTACTGGTACTGTACTTGTACTGGTACGGTACGTACAGCGTACTGAGTACCCGTCTTTGTGGCGCATTGGTTTTTGTCTATGTCGGTGCGATGCGGCGGACTGACGTGTTTAAAAAAAAATAACAATGAATGTGGGAATTCGTCAGTCCCGCGCCCGTGGTGTGCTCCCATATCAGTACGGTACCAGGTACCAGTACCGCACTCGACCGGAACGTTTTCACATAGGAATCGATGGTAGACTCAAGAATGGGCCGACTGCGGTCGGATTCTTCTCTCGAGTTCAAGTTGGGGATTTGCGAATTGTTTGTTGACAGAAGAGAGCGCATCGTTGCTGGATACAATACAGCTGACGACTCCATTGCCATCCAGTTAGGACCAGTCAAGGGTACATTGTTGGTACAACTTGTTGCAAGCTTCGTCCAAGCCGCCCCGCCCGAATTCACATCTTGGGTGAGCCCAAAGAAGAGGTGCTGTATGGAGTTGCTGCGCAAGATTACGGTAAGCCGTTGGCACCGGTCCTTTTGTAAGAACGTATGACCTTTCTCCTAGGAGAATCTCTAAGGAGACCATGGAGAATCCCCTGGAGAATCCCCTGCTGGAGAATCCCCTGGAGAACAGATCCGCCATCCTGGAGATTCTGCACCTCAGATGTGTTGGCAGCCAAAAAATCCAAAATGCGGTATTTCAACGTC
The DNA here is from genome assembly GCA_956465555.1 of Nitzschia sp. pyKryTriq1. Lineage (NCBI taxonomy): Eukaryota > Bacillariophyta > Bacillariophyceae > Bacillariales > Bacillariaceae > Nitzschia > Nitzschia sp. pyKryTriq1. The sequence goes on from OY101129.1 coordinate 195,424, forward strand.
GACATGGGGGTTTTCGAGCTCAACTTGAATCCAAAGTAAACTTTGCGGTCTTTCGAAACACCGTTTTCAACACTGAATGCCTTCGCGAAGGTAGTCTTGTCGAAATCGGCATCGGATTTGATGTCCTTACCAGTAGTATCGTACACTTGGAGGTCGAATCCGCGGCGTCCGACAACTTGGTTTTCAACTCCTTGAAAATCTTCAAAACGGGGACCGTTTCGACTCCTTCTTTTTCGCCTACGTCAATCTTGAGGTCGTAAGAATAGATCTTACCGGAGGGAGCATACTCAGCGTTGGGGTAAGCTCCAGACATCGTCTCTAGAGTTGGTATCGGTAGTAAGGTTTCTACGGTAGGTTGGTACTAGTTCGCTACAGCTAAGTTTTTCGCACTTCTGCGTCTTCCGTTTCCAGAAAAGTAGAGGGTAGACTCTCTACTCTACTACTACTAGCTAGTATTAGAGCTACTAGAGAGAGGAGCTACTACTCTACTAGCTATATCGTAAAGCAGCGAAAAAGTGCACTGTCTCCTAATTTAGATACTACCTTGACGGTCGAGAGCAATTAATCTCTCTTCCGCTAGAGTAGAGCGAGAGAGAGAGAGAGAGTACTGTAGAGAGCGCTCGTAGTGGTATAAGTAAACTCTACTACGAGTATCGAGAGATCGAGACTAGCTGTGGAGTCTTCTAATTACAATGTATTTACCAACTACGTGTACGAGAATTCTACTACCTTCAGTCTAAGAGAGAATCCGTGGAATTCTGGAGGCCAAGTCTAGAAGAATCAATCGCAGGGAACATTTCTTTATTGCAGGACTTCTCTGTCGGTAAGAGTGTTATCTGACTCATAGCTGAATCGCGGTTGCTATCACTGTTAGTGGTGCGTATCTACCGCGTTTGTCTTACATGTGCTCTTCAATGAGCTCCTGAAGGCGTGGGGCGTTAGCACCCATAAGCCGGTCGACCACCTCCCCACTCTTGATAAAAAGAAAGGTTGGCATGGCGCTCACACTGTATTTGGCCGCCGTTTCAGGATTCTCATCTACATCTACCTTTAGGAAGACGACGTCGGTCATTTCCTCGCTCATTTCTTTGAACTGCGGTGTGGCAATGGTGACAAATACGGGGTTGAGGATCAATGTTGGTACGAGTCAACGATGCCGCAGTCCAGTTTTCCCACAGATACCCTACTCGTATCACCACAAAAGCCCATAAGGAGACAAACACATAGACGAAACGTAAGGTACCGTACTCCTACTTACCAATGGAGCAATTGCTTTGCACGGGCCGCACCTGCAGCACATGTCAGAGTGGGAAGTTGGATGAGAAACCATTGAGGATACCATCGCAAGCTCTAGAAGTAGAGCCCGAGGATGCTGCATCGAGTATTGAGTAGTACTGTACTTTGCGCGGAATCCTTTAGGACTTACCAAGACGCCGTAAAGTCAATGACCACCAACTGATTGTTTGCAGCGGCATTTAGAACCAAGGCATCGACATCTTCCACAGTTTCGGGCTCGTGGAGTTCCCCCCCTCGCACATGAAGTGGATTAGGAACGCCATTTACAGTGTTGGTGCCGGTTCTTGTCTGTGGTGTGAGAATTGACTTTGGTGTTCCAGGGATACCGAAGACGCTGTGGCTTGGAGTGGAGGGGCAGGTAATGGAAGGTGTCGGCGTAGCGTTCGTGAGAGTGGCAGCTGCCAACGAAAGGGACACGGCGGCAAGGAGTTTCATCGTATATACTTGTATGTCCTACAGGTCGACGTGCTACGTAATATCGTGATGTAGTGAAGGGTGTGTGAGTCTTCGGAGCACGGAGCACGGAGCAAATAAGCAACCGCTGTTTTCTTCTGCAGTTGTTGATGGGGGATGGGGAGAAGGATGTTGTGGTATGTTGTTGCTTTCGTCTTTCTTGATGTCTCGCCGCGTTAGAAACAGACCAACGCGCCGCAGCGGCGCTGCGCTGAGTGGCATCGCCGCGCGCCGATATTCGAGATTTTGCTCTTGGCTTGGATTTTCAAATTTCGGTGATCTTTTCGAAATTTGGATGAAAAAAGGGCGGAGACAAGGGAAAATCGCACGCGAAAAAACTCGCTCACTTCTTTAGTGGGAATGGCGCGCTCATCCGTCATTCGTACTGTACCATTTTCTAGATTTCTTAGCCACCTACACGTATCCCAAGACTCAAATGGCCGTGATTCAAGAGAGGCGACATGAGAGACGGCGACAAGGCACCGAATCCCTTTAGCAACGAAACGACTTCTCGAGTGAATTATCAGGAGCAATAGGTTTGTGAAAGATGCGTACGAATGCTGGTACGAATGTCACGATGGAAGAGATGACCGAAAGGAACGCGGGAGGTTTGACTCATTCGATCTTCCGACGATCGAAACATCACGGGACTCATGTCCGTGAATGAAACTCAATGCTTCTTGACACAACCCCTCGTTCCCACCTCTTTTGCCATGATCCTGATTACCGGTACGATCATTTTCATCTTCACCATGAACGTCACATCTTCACCATGAACCTCACTACACCTACTCGCAGCGCATGCAGAAGAATTCTAAACCCATGTTTGCATGCGGTTTTCCCAGGCTTGGCTCGTTGTCTCATGAACACGAGCACCGCCAATGCACCTTCAAATGGTATCTTCTTTCTAGTCGGAATCGGGGGCATCGGCGTCGCCCTGACTTCGATCAATGGAGAGTCATCTCCGTCGTTCTTTAGAACTGCTATCCCCATTTTGGAGCCGAATTGTACGCTCGCGGAGCCGAAATCAGGGACGAGTAGCCCTACATTGGGAAACAGCACCACTTTCCAGCTGCAGGCCGCCTTGGAATTCAAAGAAGAAATGCAGAAGCTCAAAATGGCGCGTTTTCTCAGAGATTTGACCGAGTTTGCAGCTCACAGTCAGCTCAAAAAATTCCAAACCGAGTGGCCCTCGGCCAAAGGGAAATGCATCGATCTCCATGGTATGGACTTGGCCAAATTGACCACTGAAGAGGCCCTCTACATTTTGGATGAAATCCACAAGGGAGAAAAACTGGACGTCAATGCTGTCATGAAAATATGCCAAACATCCACGACGTTGCTTAGAGATGAGCCGACTCTTTTGGATAAGACCGGGGTTCATACTATAACCGTGATTGGCGACCTGCATGGGTCCCTCGAGAGTTTGAAGACGATTTTGGAGATGGTGGGAGACCTCGACAATGCTGATCGCTGCCTGGTCTTTGATGGAGACTTTGTGGATCGCGGCGATGCCTCGTTAGAAGTCTTCCTGACGCTTTTATTGCTAAAGATTGCTTATCCCGGCCAGGTAGCATTACTACGTGGTAATCATGAAGACAGCATGGTCGCAAAAGTCTATGGCTTTGCCGATGAACTACAAACCAAATACGGGCTGGCAGACCGGGCCAGCGTCAATCTATGGACACAAATGACTGAAACATTCGCAGCACTTCCTCTTGCTGTTGTGACAGATACGGCCTTTATCGTTCATGGTGGTTTGCCATCCAAGGACTTTCGACTCGATCAACTGCGAAGCTTGACAGTCGAAGACCGATGCAAGTGCCGTACGCTGGTCCAACCAAAGACCCAAATGGAAAAAATGATAGAAAGCTTACTGTGGAGCGATCCTTGCAAGAAGTCAGGGATTCATCCCAGCCCGCGGGGTACAGGGGTGCAGTTTGGACCCGACATTGCTCGAAATTTCTTGACGCGAGAAAATTTGCAGTTCTTGGTACGAGGGCATGAACCAGTGGAAGCAGGTATAGTCGAACTCGAATGTGGAAGTGGCAGGAGTGTTATTACAGTATTTTCTGCGGCGAACTATCCTAACGGAGAAGGCAACAATTGTGGGGGAATTTTGGAATTGACCAGCGACGGCTCGCACAAAATTATTAGATTCAACTACAATGATGTACAGAGGACAGGTACTGGCTACTCTCAGGGAATCTTTGATTTTGCTGGGCAGACGGGGCAATATTTACAGTCGTTTTTCCGCACCACTGGGTCCCTGCCTTCGAAAGACAATCTACGTGTTTTCGTGAGGGAGCATCAATCACCTTTGGCCAGGGCATTCTCCATGGAAGAAAATGATGGGTTGGTAACTAAAGAAAAGTGGGCTTCTGTGATGGAGAATATTCTCGACCTACATGATGTAGCATGGCAAGAATTGCAGCCACAAGTTGCTCCGACCACGGAACACGACGGAGATCTCATCAATTGGCGAGAATATCTTATTGAAACTACGACGGACATCGTGGATGCTCTATCTGATGATGACCTCATGGGACAAACTGTGGACCATAAGGACAAAATGTTGGCTATTTTCCAGTTCCTCGACTTCGACAAGACAGGGGTGGTTGGAAAGCCCGAATTCGAGGCTGGTACACGGATTTTAAACCGTCTCCATCTTTCCAAGAAACGTCAAATTAAGGACCCGGACGCTTTGTTCGCACAATTCGATGATGACGGCAACGGAGTGATTGACTTGAATGAATTTCGAGAGCACCTGTCTCACTCGCACATATTGTCAACCGGCTCAGTGAGCCGTGAACAAGTCCAGGTTGTTGCCAAGAATCACGAAATATTGAAGCTCGCATTTGAGTTTTTAGATACGGACAGATCTGGTTCGATCGACTTGGAAGAGTGGAATTTTGGGATCGAGCTGCTGAATAAGCAGCTCGGATCCCACGAGAAAGTATACGACGCGAGAGAGCTATTCGCGATAATGGATGACAAAGCTTCCGGCAGCATCAACCTTGAGGATTTCAATAGAGTCTTTGGTCGAATCTAATGTTATGCAGCTGCTACTACGTACGTGCACAACGTTTACACCATCGTCACCTTTTTGCACCGAAGTGAGATACTAGAATCGAAAACAACGTTCACTTCGATAGTCAAGATTCATTGCTGTGACGCCACGAATGTTAGTCCTGTTGGTCGTCGACAGCTCCATGATCCATGATGCTGCTATGGGTGCCGATGCCGTGTTATTCGGATTCTGCGTCCGTCTTGCGTAAAGACAAGGATACAATTTGGGTGCTTCATTTTCCAAACTTATTCACAGAGATGGGAGAGTACAGAATTAGCTTTATTATGACCACACGTCAAGACTGTGGCAGTACAATGGAAGCCAGCCATTCAGAGCACAACACCAGCTAGTATCTATTCTTAGATTTTCATCTTCACAACATAAAGTGCAAAGGCATGCTCGGTAGTAAGCGTTGTTTCAAGACTTAAAGACACCGAGTTTAAGGCATAGGTTCGACTCCAATGGGAGACTTTTTTGCTTTTTTGGAAGACTTTTTTCGATACAGTAGGCCTCTGCTACAATACACAGTACACAAGAACCGAAGACCTATTATGCGCCACCCAGCGCGCATCCCCCAAAGTCCAACGCGCTTCAGCGCCACCAGACACTCACAACACGCGATTCTCCTTCTTCCGCCAGCGCGTCGGAACTTGACAAAGATCCACCAGCGTCTGACCAGCGCATCATCCGATATCCTTCACATCATCGCTCGCCGATGATTTGGAAACGGAAAACGCACGTCAATAGCAACTGTAGACTTTCTCATCATCACACTTTTTACTTCTCCCCACTCCCCACACCCATAGTACCGGGACGTCAGTACAAGCAGGAAGGCTGTCCCCTCCAAGCATCAGCAAAAAAAACCATGAATATTGTAGATCTCAGCCGCTCGCTCTTCATCCTCCCGGCCAGCTACAACGAGATTCGACCGCATCAGCTGGCGTTTTGGTTCGTGACGTTGCGAATGGCGGCGTCGACGCCGCTAGCGGAAACGATTTCGGAGAAGATCCTGAGCTGGATGTCTCGCTTTTCGGAAGCGTGCATTCCCTTGATTCACCTGGGTCTGGTCCCTGACTGGCTCATTCGCCTTGGCATCAGAGTTCAATTGTACGACCATTTAAATATCCTCAAGGCAAAAAACGTCGAGCAAGAACTGAACAACAAGCTGGAAATTATCCAAACGCTCAAAACCATGCCGATCGCCATTGAGACTGATGCCGCGAATGAGCAGCACTACGAAGTTCCGAGCAAGTTTTACTCGCTATGCCTTGGTCCTCGAAAGAAATATTCAAGTGGCTTGTGGCCCTCGGAATCGACGACCTTCGAAGAATCGGAGGTGGCCATGTTGGACCACTACTGCAAACTGGCTCAGGTCAAGGATGGCATGAAGATTGTCGATCTGGGCTGCGGCTGGGGGTCGCTCACCTTGCATTTGGCTGAACGCTTTCCAAATGCAAAAATCACAGGGATCTCAAACTCGCACAGTCAGAGAGAATACATCTTGACGACCGCCAGGAGCCGGGGCTACAACGTCGAGAATATCAACATTGTGACCTGTAACGTGTCAGATGACAAAGGAGCCTTGGATGTTGTCCAGGGAAATGATTTGGTAATGACTGTCGAAATGTATGTGCGCAAAAACTGCTCTTGGTTCTGCGGGAAGTGAAAGCCTGATATTTTTTGATCCCGTTTGCTAACACTGACCTCGTCGGCCATTCACTACAGGTTCGAGCACATGAAAAACTATGACCATTTGATGAAGAAGGTACATCGATTCCTCAAACCAGGTGGGAAACTATTTGTTCATATATTTACCCACAAGGACTTCACATACCACTTCGACGAGGGCTGGATGTCCGATAACTTTTTCACGGGAGGAACCATGCCCAGTGACGACTTGCTCCTGTATTTTGCCAACGACTTTGCAGTTCAAAATCATTGGCGTGTCAACGGGAGAAACTACGAAAAAACATCCAATGGATGGCTCGCCTATTTAGACAAAAGCTGGAAATCGGGAGAACTTAAGCCAGTGTTGGCGAAGGCCTACGGGACTGGCAAGGAGTACGAGTGGTATGTCAACTGGCGTTTGTTCTTTTTGGCATGCGCAGAGTTATGGGGTCTCGAGAATGGAAATGAGTGGATCGTGTCGCTCTACCTGTTTGAAAAGCGCTGAAAATGTGAACGTCGCAACGCGCAGAAGAGAATTGGAAAGATGTGCGGGATCTCCTGCCCTTCAACCAGTAAATAACTAGTGCGAATAGTATCGGGAGCGTCATTCCTGATGAGGACCGACCACGGAAGTATCTTCATTTCTTGCTATTCTAGTAGTGGTTCTTGGTGCACATCGCTGGATTTTTTCTCTAGGATTTTTCTCTGTTTTGACGTCGTTAAGGCCTACTTCATAAACGGAGTATCCTGTTTATGAATTTTTCTAAGGGCTTTGCGGCTCTAAAAAGGTGATGGTTCCTGATGGTTCCTAATGCAGATTGCGGGCTGTGTCAGCATCACTGCACTAAAAGAAGGTAACACAATCTTTAGAGTTCAAGACTTGCGAATTTGTGGCAAGAATCTGATACAGAAGCTCATTTTCGTAATTTTAATTTCACTTCTTCACTCCTTTCTTCCACATGTTTTCACGAGGCTCTTTGCAAATCGCTTCGAAAACGGAAAGTCTCGACGCATCGTGGAGCTTCCACAACTGAACTGCCGACCGCTCAGTTTCTTATTTTTAATTTCATTTCCTCATTCCTTTCTTCCACATGTTTTCACGAGGCTCCTTTCAAATCGTTCGAAAACGGAAAGTCTCGACGCATCGTGGAGCTTACACAACTGAACTGCCGACCGCTCAGTTTCTTATTTTTAATTTCATTTCCTCATTCCTTTCTTCCACATGTTTTCACGAGGCTCCTTGCAAATCGTTCGAAAACGGAAAGTCTCGACGCATCGTGGAGCTTCCACAACTGAACTGCCGACCGTGGTCGCAGACAGCCAAACGTTTCTCCACTACTCACTCTCAATCCCGCCACGTGATTCAACCGTGGCGATGAAAAAGTTTATGCTAACATGATATTTCGTCGTCAATCGCATGCGACAATTTCTATTTTTATGGCGGTCCCCCTCTCTTTCGAAAAAGAGTAGCTCAATAAAAGCAGTCTCTAGAAGCAGGACGGGAAAGAGATACTGGGAACCCAAAAGTAAACAACTATTGTTAACAATGTTGCTCTTTCTTTTTCATATGAGTAGGTCAACAATACTAGACTCGTGCTGTACTATGCGATGACTCTTTCAGCTAGAATACTTCGAAGTGAATCAAACACCTCACCAACTCATTGTTGCTAAGAGAGAGCGAGAGAGAGAAAGAGAGAACTTCCATCGAAATCTCTTTCGCTTGGTCTAGCGAGATATGTGATCCTACCTAAGCCGCTGCTCTTGAATAACCTCTCAATTCTTTGGAAGCTAGAGAAAAACCTTGCATTCAATAAACTATAGCGCGGAAGACATAATTAACACGGGACTGGTTTTGTGAGTCCGAGTACTTAAAGTAACACATAATTAATATTGGCAAAGTCTCAGAAAATTAATATGATATTCGCTTTATCGTTAAGATGCACTCCTGTCGCGAGTAGTAATTGGATTGGTAGCGAGAAAGTATAATTAGAAAGATCAACCTTTTTAAAAAGCGCAAACGAGTCACCTTCATTCGAGAGATCTGACTTAGAAATTACAGGTGGTGAGGATCGCATTTGCCCTGAAAGTCATAGAGCAGCTTCCGCAAGGTTAGCATGATTTATGGCTTTTTCGTGAGACGGATAGACTTCATTTCTAATTTCAATCGGCGATAATAAGGGAGTGATCAATGTGTTCCGAGAAAATGATCAAGACGATTTACGTCTTTAAGAGTGGAGGAAACGCCGCAAAACATCCGGAAATGGGCGTCAGCTTAATCATTGGTATGGTATTCAGTAATCACTTGGGCGTCAAATAATATTCGAAAATTTGGAAGCCGTAGCTGCTTCATGCATTCGTGCTCTAGTAGACAACTTAAAAGGTAATATTCGAAACTCAGGAAGCCGTAGCTTGGATTATTAACAAGTATCCAGGTCGATGGATTCCTGACTTATCGTTTCGTTGTTGTTTTATTGTGTACAGTCGACCAAAGTTGAGATTATGTTCGTTGAATCCGTTATTTTTAGCGATTTGGCTTTAGATATTCAGCAACTTGGACAAGATTATATTTATCAATCTTCGACGCCTGCTTTCGTTCTCAGACAGCTTGTAAAGAGATTCCTTGCGAAAGCATATCTCACGAATCAAACTATCGACTAGTTCTAACCCAGGCAGTGGTGAAGAAGCTGTAGGGGACGTTTATCCCGAGGTTGCTCTTCAATGGTTATCAGAAAAGATTTTCCGTTGACACATTTTCAGTCAAATATAATGTATGAGTTTACAACGAATTCTGAGAGTGTTATAGCAAAATCAGCCATCTTTCCCCCTTTTGATGCAAACTTTGAAAATTAAAAGTATATTAAGGATTATTCTATTAGTAGGCAGCGCTATTCTGATCATCTCACGAGATAATGGGAGCTCGTTATGTTGAATCCAGTGTAATCAGTAAAAATACTTGATCAGACCGTTGTTGTCATTCTTCCTATTCTGATCAATGCGGAGACCATGCAATCTCGGCCTGTGCTGTTATGAAATGAATCCAGTGTAATTATTATAAATACATGATCAGGTCGATGTTATCATTTTTCCTTTTCTGATGATCTGCGGAGACGATGAAAGTTGTGCTTGTTCTGTTATCATTTGTGGACTGCATGAAATGAATCCATTGTAATTAGTATCACTACTTGATCAGGTCGATGACATTCTTCTTCCTATTCTGATCTAGTGCGGAGACGACGGAAGTTCGGCCTGTGCTGTTATCATTTGTGGACTCCATGAAATGAATCCATTGTAATTAGTATCACTACTTGATCAGGTCGATGATATTCTTCTTCCTATTCTGATCTAGTGCGGAGACGATGGGACGATGAAAGTTGGGCTTGTTCTTTTATCATTTATGGAATGCATGAAATGAATCCATTGCAATTGGTATCACTACTTGATCAGGTCGATGACATTCTTCTTAATATTCTGATCATGTGCGGAGACGACGGAAGTTCGGCCTGTGCTGTTATCATTTGTGGACTGCATGAAATGATTCCAATGTAATTACTATAAAAAGTTGATCAAGTCAATGTTATTCTTCTTCAAATTCTAATCATCTGCGGAGACGATTGGAGAATCCAATGTAATTACTATGAATACTATAGAAAACAATGGCTACCGTACAGTATCTGCCTTTCTGCTATAAATCCGATACGAATCTGCATCCTTTCTCGCAGTAGTGCGCTCTGCATCTGATGCTATCGTACATAACAAAATCGCGACTTCAATCTATCACTCATATCAAAATTGAAAATAAGTGGGATCGCTTACAAAATCACAGCATAATGCTACAGGCATGCGTGACGAATTCGACTCTAAAATTTCTCTTCTCGGGCAAGAGTGCTCGTAGTGCTTTCGGGGAAGAAGTATTGAACATAAAACAATCCAAAAGAGCTTTGTGAGATGATCGGCAGTAGTTTTTCAAAGGCCACATTGAATTTTACCTGCGTGTTTCTACGATTGTCCAAAATTTGAAACACACATAGCAGGTGCACTTATCATTCACATCGAGATCAGATATTGCTATGCCATGAACACTGCATTTTCAACTTATGTTTGAAAAATGTATTGTTGACTTCCAAATATCACACCTTCCACAACTGGAGCGGTACGAATACGCCTAAACAAAATCGTGTTATTTCAAATTAATAATGGGGCGAAGTTACAAAACATATCGTACACACAATGTAAAAAACTTCACAATAGAAAACTTTCAAAAAAGTAGGAGTACACAATTACAATTACACGACAATGGCCAGACTTTGGAAGAACGCAACCTGCGCTCCACACAGGTACGTAGGAAGCGTCGGCAAGCTACGTCGTTCAGCCCATCGGCAATGCGGCGCGCAGCTAAACTTTCCGAGCTACGGGCGCGACGACTTGTGGTCTACAAGAATTGTAATGGCCATAATTATTTCTCTATATTCCCTGCCTCGACGGATCACGTGAGCTAGATCTGCCCTCTCTCTTCGTCTTTGTAGTTCACCAGGAAAAATTTGATGGTCTCGGGCGTTATTTCAGTTTCTTGGCTGATGTAGTAACACCCGTCGGATTTTATGTCTAGAAGCACCATAGTGGGGGTTTTCTTTAGCGGGCCCAGACTGCATGCCTCTCTGATGTTTGATGAAAGAGCCGATTCACCATCGTTGGCCCAGTAGAATTTGATGAACTCGTCACCTCGATACTCTTCAGCTGCTTCTTTCACAGCATCTTCAATGTCCATTTGCTCCTCCTCGTCGCCTCCCTCGTGGAAAACAATCAAACATTTGTGGGTATTGATATCATCTGTGGTTTTGCATAGATTACCCCAGGGTTTAGGGTAGAAAGGAAAGTCGGTAATATAATCTCCGTTTTCGATCACAGCTCGAACTTCAGTATTGATGACGGGTCTGTCACCAAAATTTTCGTCCTCATCATCGGGTTTGGGACCTAGCATGACCAGTGTCGGGTACGATGTTATTTCCAGTCTGCTTTCCAGTCCGTCCCGGGCATCGTGCTCTTCAAACGGAATGGCGCCACAATTCATTTCGCTCCAGTACTTGTAAAAGCTCGCTTGTGACTCGTCCCCACTTACAAAAATCATCTTCGAAAAAAGAAATTGAGAGGAAGTGGATTAGCGGGTGGGCGTATGCATAATAAATAGGCCATTTAAATGGTAATTGTGATCGTGCTTACCTCGAAATCATCCGGGCGTTTCTTTTTCAGTATGTTGTAGGCTTTGAGCAACCAGGGAGTGAAATCTTGGGAGAGACTGTCTGATTTAGAGGCAAAGTACAAGAGGATGTACTTCTCATCTAGATCACTGATTGGCAACATAGCCTCGTCCTCGTTTTCTTCCATAATATAGTAGTCCGGGAGGAGATCCACAATCCGAATTGGACGCCAGGGAAACTTTTTCCCAACCGGATCACTCACCAAACAATCTACTCCATTTTTTGTTATGACCGAGCCGTCCTTGTCGATAACCACGAGATGAGGCATCCCGTGGGCTTGATAGATGGTTGCCAGCCTTGGTAGTGTTGAGAGTGCGTAAGGAAGACACCACCACGGCATTTGTTCTGAATAAGCTTCGTACTCGTCTTCTGATCGATCCATGGAGCAGAATACTATCTCGAATTGTTCTTTGCCGCCTTGCAGCTGGTTGAAAAGGTGCAATTTTGGAGTGAATTTGGTACATGCTGTTTGGATTTCAGTAGCCGGGAAAGAAGAAATTAGAAAATAATTGAGAGGGAAGCCGCGAGACTGGTGAGTTTTCTTGCTGCAGGATTAGTCTACCATTTTCGACGCTGGTCGACCGAGGCCTGCGCGAAGATGCGATGCAGCACATTTTCATACTCACGTTCCCACCAATGTGCTCCAAAGTAAAGAAGAACCTGCAATGTAATAAACAGAATATTTAGCTCGTTCGTCGATATTCACAGATTTGTACGAATACCTAGTCCAAATGCGATCGACGTCACGTACAACTTTTCCAACTAAAACCTTTTTGGGCTCGGACGTTTCACCCAAAGCAGGCTTGACCAGAGCATCCCCGAACAGAGAGTAATCGATGGTATCTTGTTCGGGCATGATGTATTCGCTGTGGGTGTCCTACTTGCTAGGGGTCGGCAGTAATTTCTAATTTCCTACCAACTGATATTGAATGATGAGACGACTAAGTTCCAAGATACAGTTTTCACACAACACAACATATCATATTATTACCAGTGCATGAACACAGTTCGTACTTCTTATCTTGTACCGGTAACCGGTACGGTACGGTACATGGTACCGGTACTGCCCTCTACCAGCAGAGTTATGCGCGTGAGTACTTTACCAGGTACAGTACCAGGTAAAGGTACACTACAGAACGAGTACCGGTACCAGTACCCGCGGTAGTCTACGTACTGTACCAGAAAGAGCGTCTGTTGTTGTACCAGGTATGAGGTACTACCGGTAGTGCCTGTTACCGGTACTGTACCAGTAGGCACAAGTACTGGTACTGTGCCGGTATCGCGAATGAGCAGACAGACAGACAGACAGACAGACAGACAGACAGACAGACAGACAGACAGACAGACAGACAGACAGACAGACAGACAGACAGACATAGTTCATACCGTAATACAGTACCGGTACCTGGTACGCCTGGTACGCTGGTGCTGTAATATGTACTTGTGCTGTACCAGGTACTCGTACCGGTACTGGTACCGGTACAGGTTGACACGACTTTAACTTCTATCTTCATCGTGGAAGATAATCATAGTTGGATTCGTCAGTTCCAAGATTGATCAGCGATGGCAAAGATCCGATGCCAACAAGTAAAGCCATCAAAGATAGAATAACAAGTGTCATACTCTCGAGTTTGAGACGGAAGTTTACTTTACTTGAGATAGGTTCGTGCCTCGGAAGGGCAGACGAACTATTAGCTAGCATCGACGCTACACAACGCGGGGCTGAGGAAGTGGTCCCACTAGTCAAAGCGTCAGCTGACAACGTACAGACTACGGAGATTTCAACATACATACCGGCAACGGCTGCAGGGAAATGTCAGACGTATTCTACTGGAGGAACTGTCCCAGCCAGAATAGGCAAATATCTAGCGTTGAATCTAGAACGTTGGATGTCAAGACGGAGCTATAGATGGATCGTGAAGTTAATCTTGGAATCAAGATTGTGATCTTGAAAGAGAAAACGGATAGAGTAGAGTAATCAATCTATTTAGCTCACAATTCAAAAGGAGATATACAGACGTGTAATATCTTGAGTTGTGCCACGAGAATTTGATCACTCTCGTGTAGAACAATTGTTGACTACGTGGATTCAATTCTACAGTAAAGTTTGTCAGTCGTACGTACAAGTATTTCGATTACTTTAACACCCATTGATCAAAGCAAGATTGTTCCTACTAGTACAGTGCAGCAGTTCCGTAAGAATCTGTCTAGAGAGAGTAGACCAGGTTCTGCTATTCTGCCTCAACGCTTTGTTTTACCTGTAGTCGGAGTTCACCACCTCTAGCCTCTCTACTCTCTAGAGAGAGGACAATTGCCCAAGTTGGTATTTATTCTGCAAGTTTCCCGTCATTCAAAAAGTCGCCGTACTGTACCACCAAATGGGCTCCTCGTCCCGATCTATCTCACTCTCGAAATTTACAACTCGCCCGTACCCTCGGGGCTGCTCATCTCTTGTCATGGTGGAAAGGAAAGGAATTTTCTCCATGAAGATGATGTGAAATCTCTCCGCAGCTTCTGCGTCCTCGTCGTCCAAGAAAAAGTTGATATCGATATGGTTGGCTCCGTCCCAGACTAGAACTGTGTTTCCTCCGTTCCAAAACGCACTAATCATGCAACCCTCTCCAATGTCATGGCCCTGAAGTTCTATTCGATGGGAATTGTCGGCCTCATCAATTTTTGAAAGCGCCCTCCGAAGGGTCTTTTCAAGCCGCACCCTTGAAAGCGAGGGTAATTCTTCCGCATGGGTGAGTTCAAACTGGGGCATCAGATCTTCTGCGTCTACTTCCCGTATCAAACCATGACCTGCATACTCCCTGACTTCGTATTCTCTACCACTATCCGATCGTGAGACGACAAACCCTTGCAGCCACACCTCAGTTCCCTCCAGTTCTTTCCGGTAAAGAACTCTTGCCCCAATGTCAATTGTCGGGATCGGTACGGCGGCTACATCAAAGTCTAGCCGACGAAGTGAGTCTCGTGGGATACTTTCCATGATTCCGAATTTTTCAGTCTCAATGTCGTAAGTCAAGTCCTCATTTTGTTGCACCACGGTAGCTGCGGTCCACATGCCTAGCCATACATTATCATCGTACTGAAAGAGGACTTCTTCGCCAGCTTTCAACGGCGTCTTAGGTGCTTGCAGTTCCATCTGAAAAATTGTTTGGAATCCTATCTGCTGCTGGCTCTTCCACTGCAAGTAGGCCCTCGAGTTGGAATAGGCTTGGTTGTTGAAAAATTGAGGTGAAAAATCTGGAATGTAGGAGGCGTGGCCACTCATTACAGAAGCGAGGATAGGCTTGAGTTCTTTGATTGTAGGTTCACCCATGAATTTTACAAGTGAAGTGTAAAATGTTTTGTCTCCAGCCGAGAAGAAACTGAACGTTTTCTCGTTGGCGAGAGACAGTCTTGCCTCTTTCGCCGGAGCAAAAGGAGAAACTTCAGTGCGTAACCTTTCAAAAAATATTTCTCTCCACTCTTCTCCAGTAAGCTGAGACAGGACAGAGTAGTTCTTGTCCAGGAAATTGGTTCGTCCGATCTGACCTGTGAGCAAGCGAAGCAAGACTTTCGCCATTGTCTTGGATGCCGTAGCATCAAGCCAAATTCCATTGATTTTCCTTGACAACGATTTTCGTAGCCGTTTCGCCATTTCCACTTCGCACTTGAGAAGCATGGTCTCGTCTTGGGACTTCTCCTCGGAAATGCTTTCACAAGTGTACAAAGCAAGCGCATCGACGGATGACGCGTTCAAGACCTCCCAACTATCGCAGTTGTCGCCTTCCAATCCACACAGCACAACAATCGAAGGTTTTTCACGAGGAATCAATTTGACAAACTCTTTCCAGACCAGAGATAGGTCCTTTGACGATACATCGTCGGTCTCTGCGGCTTCAGGATTATCGCAAACTTCTTCTTCGGGCACGTGGTGCACAAGATAGGGATCTCCGCCAACGCCCTTGATTCCCCCTGTTACCAAACGGTACGACGATGACTGCTGCTCGTCCCCACCGATGCTCTCAATAACTTCTCTCTTCAGCAAATTAATCTTGTCGATTTCATCCCATAACACCATGTCCATTGCCACATAATCGTCGACGAGTGGGCGCTTCCGAACGCTCAGATATCCCTGACGGAACAGGAGTGTCAGATCGAAATGGCTTTCATTCTGCGCCCATTTATCGACTTCGAGGACTTCGATACCGTTTGATCCCAATACTAATGTTAAGGCCGCTACAAATTCTTCCTTCGTGTTGACCGATTTCGACAGCTTTTCAGCCTCGATAACGACCAATACACCATTTTTGCTACTTGGTGAAGATGAAGCAGAATCCTCCGAGCCTTCCTTCAATGTAGTGGTAGCTGAGGACTTATTTTCGGGAGTATTGTCACGAAAATCGTACCAGTTGTTGAATCTGCCCTTTGTTTCCAGTGATTCTGTCATGTATATCGTCTCAATATTGTGCCTGTACTGATTGGCAGTCACAAAGTTGATTCCGTTGCTTCCAATGGTAATAGATTGACGACAAATTTGAGGCAAATCACAGTACTCCATGTCGACTGTGTATTTAGCAAAGTCGGTAATTTTGCGATTAGGAAAGTCTTCGTTTTTAGAAATGATTCCGTTCGGTTTCAGCAAGAGTTTCATGGTATCCATGATCGAAAGTTTTTCAGTTACGAAGAGAGAATCAGCGACAAATGTTTGCAGGTCAACCAACACCAAGTCAAAACTTCCAAAGTAGTCTTTTGGGAGCATGCGTAGACTTTTCGTTGCATCACCAAACCACCATTGTACACGTGGATCATCAAAGTAAGGAAGGGTACCCATGTTCATGAAACTGTATCGGACCACCTCCTGATCCAGCTCCAAGCCTACGACAAGCTCGATGGAGGGATATTTGAGAATCTCATGAAGGATCATGTTGTCCCCACCACCAATGTAAACAACGCGTTTGATTTCGGGCAAAAATGAGGCTGGATAATGGACCAAGGCTTCGTGATACTGGCGAAAAGAGCTGCAAGTCTGCCCCCATCCGGACAACCACAGGCATGTATCATCTTCTTCTTCTCCATATTTGAATTCGATTGTTTGATATTGCGACTCATCCATAAATATAGACTGGTAACCCACACCCATTCGCTCATGTGAGGGGTGACACGTGTAAAGAAACGAACCTGTGGGATTCCCAATAACAGGTCTCTTCTCCAGAGTATCATAGTGGCGGGTAGTCGATGATTTGTCTGCATAATCCACATCATCATCCACCGCTTGGTCGTAAAAGGACAGAATTGTGTACTGCAATGCAATATAAATAGATTTGTGGAATTGTCGAATGGTGTATCGTTCATGATCGGAAGTCAAGGCTTGGGTTGACTCTTGGACATAGCCTTCCAGATTTTCCAGTTTTTCCAAGTGAGCGGACATGAAATTCACCATTTGCAAATCGGGGCGAGCTTCGGTCTGCCAGGTGACTTGGAACTGTTCGGTTTGATGTTGAGGATCATAGAGATCCGGAGCCATGACATGATCCAGCACCAGGACCAGCGGTGGTGGATCTTCTTCCAAGCTAGGCAAGGAGTCCCAAATCCATCGCTGGGGGTATTCTTCAACAAACCCGTAGTCACCCATAATTTCCATGGTACCATAATGGAAGAGACCCTCACAATCAGTGTCATTACATTCACTGTATGACATAAACAACTGTTCGCCGGCCTTGATCTCTCGATACGCAAAGATTTTGATATCCTCTCCTGTGTGCGCCGATGTGGCTTCCACATTTCGCCAGTGACCATTCTGAAAGTTGGAGGTGTGAGTACATACCAGTATTCCTTCAAAACCAGCTCTGAAGTCAGGTACAGTATCTTACCTTGTGATTGACCATATCATACACGGGAATCATCACCTCATGCCAACTTCTTGACATCACCAGTTCGTACGCATCCTCCAGCAGTTCATCTTCCGAGTCTCCACAGTGGCCGTGAAAAGATCGCTCGAGGAAAGGAGAGGGGAGCTCATCCCCGATAATCGCCTCCATGATTTGCTTCGCCTCGTCGGACCATCGATCGGGCACTCTTGCTTTCTTGTTCCCGTCGAAGAGGTAGTTCACGTAGTCTTTGTAGAACGACTGGTCGCCTTGTCGGAAGTGATCGGCGAGCTTCCGCGCCAACCCACAGAATCCGGGCGGCGCTTCTGGTGATATAAGCAGGCACTTGTGCGGAATCACCATGATGGTTTCGTTCTCCGCGAGGGCGGCCTTGGCAAAGAGGCCGTTCGGGCTGGTCTCGTCGTTGGGATTTAGATGCCGGAATTCCACCTTATCGGAAAAGGTGCCGCCGTTCTCACGCAGCCAATTCACCAGCGCTTGAGCTCCATCGGCCACTACGCCATTGCCGTTGGGCGACAACCACAACCACAACCACGACCACAAGAAGAAGAAGAACGAACTCGCACGCCCGGAACTCGAAAGCAGCGCCATGGTACAGGTAGAAGTACTGCCGGTATTTCCTCTCGAAATGATAGGACAACTAGCTAGAGGGAGTAGCTACGGTAGCTCTGATAGGACAAATACCTGGTCCGTAATACCGGTAGAGAGCGGAATGCATTTTGCTTTTCGGCGGCTATCTGTTGGGCTGGCGACAGAAAACAATGCTATGAACTTCTACCGGTACCAGTACGGTAGATGCTGCGGTACCTGTAGCTATCCGTATTGTACTGTACGCGGTACTTGTACTGGTGCAGTAACGGTTCGTACTGTACTGGTGCAAAAAAAAATGCTGCTATAATAAACCGCTTTGCGCAAGAGTGGGGCCACAAAAACATTTTTCACCTTTTTCCGCTTTCTCCACGCATTTGCACAAAAATATTTTTCACCTTTTTTCCACTTTCTTCGCGTATTTGCGTCTTGAGCGTTTTACCAAAAAATGAAAATCGTGGTTTTGGTTTCACCGCGCAAATGCGCGTCGCAAAGCGGTTCTTAAAGTCTTCTTCGTCACCAAAATCTTGGAAATTTACGGAGGAGGTATCTTCTTGCTCGTCGTCTGTCTCAGGTTTCTCCTTCATCCGCACCCTTGGTCTTGCAATCGCTGAAGAATTGTGTAATCCAATTCGACACGAATTCGACGAAGGCCTCGGAGGAGTGCAGCATTGCTTGAGCAACCAGCTGAGCTCCGGTTGGGAGAGATTGTTCGGCAGAAGAGGCCCAAGAATGCACTCGCTCTTGAACTTTGTGCCTCAAATCATATCGTAATCCTCGGTCACCGTCGCCCATGTCCCAGCTGTCAAAAGTCTGTAGCCCCGGAAGGACCTTCGAAGACATGGTGGTAGCCAAGGTGGAGGCCTTGCCGAAGAAGGCCGGAATCTCCATCTGAAAAGATGACGTAGAAGAAAAAATTAACAATCAACGTGAGAGGTAAACGACAGGTAGGGGATCAGTGCTTCCAGCCTTTTACATCAGGTTGAAAGGTTGACTTGTGAGTTGACTGCTCTGCTCGTCACAAACAAAACTTGGCAGTACCGAAGTCTTGCGGTGTCTTGGGAGACTCTTCGGAATTTGATTCCGTTGAGTCTCCTTTTTCTAGTAAGAGGTAACTGTAGGAATCCGTGACTTGACTGTTGAGTTGACTTGATCGATCCCATCTTGGCTTTGTGGCGCGGTGCGGTTTTCGCGCACATTCATTTTGTCCCGTGTGTGCGGTGCACCTCTGAGGACTGGAGGAGGACAGACGGTAAAGTTGAAGTTGAGTTTGAGATTGGATGATGGTGCGATTGATGACAACGATAATGACGGACGATCTATTGTGCCACACGACTTGTGCATTATTTTCGCCACAGATTGCTTGTCTTGTCTTGTCTTTTTGTCAGACCCCTCGAACCTCCTATTTCCACCATGAATTCGATGATGTTGGCACAACTGATGCAGGATCTGCAGGTAGGATGCAATCGTGAATTTTGTCGGACTCTCTGAGCAGACTGCGTGGTGATGCGTGATTGGTTTTTTTTACGTGGGCTGTTGTCTATGGATACTCGGTCGACGGTCGACAAGTATCGTACTGTATACCCCGAATTCGGCGGGTGGGCGATTGTTCTTGTATTTCGCTTTCGGAATTACGGTAAGGACATCCCCGTCCTAGCCCACTTTGTTCAGGCGCGAGGTGCAGGCCCTTGCTGTTTGTTTGGCGTACAAGTACTCGTGTCAGTACTCGGCCTGGAATTTAGAAGAGCGGGACACATCGACCGTCGAAGAACGAATCATAAAAGCGGATGTGGATTCGAAGCATGGTCTTGCCACTGAGAAGCCAGGCAGACTTCTTCGAAACTGCGTTTACTCATCTTTTTTTTTTTCACCTTATTTTATAGGATCCTGAAATTATGCGAGAGGCACAGAAAATGATGAACGATCCCGGTACGTACGAGAAACCGTTGAACGCTCCTCGGAAGTGCTCCGGTCATAATGTGTGTGTGTATATATGTGTATATTGTATATGTATATCTCACGATGAACTCTAGCGTTTCAAGCACAAATGAAGAACATGACCGAAAATCCTGCATTCCAACAGCACATGAAAAAGTCCCAAGAAATGTTGAAAGATCCCAACAAGGTCAAGGAACTTGAAAGTAAAATGCAGGAGCGACTAAAAGAAGGAACCGAACTATTGGAAAAGGCCAAGAAAGAACGAGGAACCGAGGACGAAAAACCAGAAGCCTCCGACGACGACAAAAAGGAGCCAGCCAAGGAGGAAGGCGACAACAAGGGGGAGGAAGATGAAATGCCGGATATTCCTATCCTGAGCCTGAACTGAGCAAAATCTAAATACAATGTTTCTACTGTCTGTTAGTTCGACAAGTACCGATCGTGAAATCTGTAAACAACAGTATCAAATGTTGAACATTTTGTGTATACTGTCCAACAAAACTGCATCTTCCGGCCAAATTATCTGACTCACTCTTGCTCCAGTCGTATTTGTGACCATTCCGAAGTGTAGCTAAAGTTTAGAAGGTCTTCCAGTTCATACAGCGTCTTCCACCACAAATGGGTTCCACTCTCCACTGTCACACTGGCATTGCGGTATTTTTCAGGATTGGATGTCTCCCAAGGTTTTCCATCGTGGTCGCCTGTACCCAGAAAGTGGGCATGGTCGACATATGGACCCGGTAAATGGCAAGTACCCATATGTCTACAGGTTGGGGCAAGATGGCTCTGAAAATGACGCTGTGTAGCTTTGGCAAACGGGTTGTTCAATTGTGTGATATTGTCCTCCCGTTCCAAAACGGAGGTCCCATTTGGTCCAGGTCCATAGTGCAAGAGTTTGTTCAAGAATATCTGAGTTACGTTTCTTCGCCAAAACCGGGCATAATGATAAAGTAGGCCTTGATCTCCGTTAGCGGCCAAGAAGCCCCAGTGATGGACGGGGCCGCCATTATGCTCAGCCGGAGTTTCTTCTGAGAGCTCGACACCCCATCCCTTTTGCTTGTCCCATTTCTTTCCAGCATCGATTACGATCTTCTTGTGGACCAAACGCTTTAATTCCTCCAGACCCTCCATGTTGGGTTCCAGCACGAACAATCCACCAATCAATGGTACCGATCTGGTGGCAAGAATAATGTTCGGTTTCATCGTAGTCTCACTGAATCGAAACATATAGTCTAGATTTGCCAGCGGAATTACATCGCAATCCAGGTAAAGAACTCGACGATACTCGGTGAGGCTCAAGAGTTCGATCTTATTCATTTGGGACGTCACGAAGCTTGTCATATTATCGGGAACGACAGGAGTGAAATATCGAATTTTGACACCAAGTTTTTGCAGTAGCTGAGCATCCTCGTTGGGAAGACTGTCATATCCTCCTATCATCGAGATCAAAGCCACTATATCACTGGTCGAGCCTAGACGGTGAAACATTTCGGCGGCGATTAAGATGTTTGCCATGTACGGCTTGTATGAGCCCCTGTGTTGGTTGGGACCCCTCTCGCCTGGGTCTACTCGAAACATCATGAACACGTAGGCATACGGCGACGACGGGGAATCGCGATTGGCAATTTCTGCACTTGCAGTAGCACTGTCCTTGTTGTCCACAGTTGCCACGAAGGATGTGGCATCTTCTCGACGAGCATGGGGCAGCCAGAAAGCCAACTCCTCCAAATGCCCATCGAGTTTTTCGACCACTGTCAAGGACTTTTTATAATTCCTCGCGCACAGGATGAACACCGAAATTACGATAGTCACAGTGCGAAGGACGGGCAGCAGTTTCCTAGCGTTCCTATCCCTTCTACTTCTACCTACACCTGTACTGCCAGCGGCCCGAGGCCCAGAGAAGGGAGGAGGTTGGGATGGTTTTTCTTCCAACATCAGAGCTCTTCCACACTAATTCTCTGCTGTCACTGTCTCCACATCGTTTGATGTTGCTGTACAGCACGCGTATGCATTCGTTGAGCTGAATACTCGTTGACTAGAGACAGAGATCAGCGGATAGACTATGTTGTATTGCAAATACAATATCTTGTGTGAAATGAATGAATGATGAATGAATGATGAATGAATGATGAATGAATGATGAATGAAGAATATGGTACGTAGCACCGGTACAGGTAAAGTACGGTACAGTAGTAGCAGTTACGCCGGTACCACCGGCACTTATTTTGAAAAATTCAAAAGTATGAGTACATCTACCTACTGTACAGTACAGTACGTACATACGTACAGACAGTGTCAGTCCCACCGCCGACCGTTCAATGTTGATCGCGCGAATTCGCGCGACCTGCCTAGTTGCCTCCTTGATCCTTGGATCCGCACGACCATGCATCATCATGCATCATCATGCATCATGCATGTGCATAGACCATCCCTGCCCGTCGTCGGTCGTCGGCGGCAGATCGCATCGAGAGGTGGAGATGATAGAGGCGCCCGCGCGGGGAGTGATGATTTTTTTGGGTGGTGGTGTGTGGTGTGTGATATATGTTGTGTGGTCGGTGTGCATTGCAAGACTTGCAAATCCAAGGAGCAAGGAGTAGACTACCGGTACAGGTAGAGAGTCTTATATCTCGACGCCAGGTGCAGTATCCAGCACAAGTACAAGTGCAAGTACTCGTAAAGCAACAGTCAACACTCAACACTCAACGCTCAACTGTCAAAAGTCTCAACATGTCTCGCTTTTGGGCTGGCGCTAGTTCCAGCGACAGCGATTCCTCGAGCGAGTCGGACAGCGACTACTCGAGCGACGAAGACGCCAAGGGAGGAGCCGGCGGTGCCAACCGATGGGTCGACTTCTCGGACAGCGACAGCGACGATGACGAAGTTCGCGTCGTCAAGTCGGGCCGGGATCGCGCCATCGAGACGTTCACCAAGCACATTGGCAACATTCGCAGCGCCATGAAGAACCGGGACTACTACGCGATCCAGACCGAGTTTGATGAACTGGCCAAAGCCATGATCAAGGCCAAGAAGATTCTGGCAGAAGGCGTGCCGCGGAATCTCGTCAAGATCCTCGTGGATCTGGAGGAATACGTCCCGGAGCGACTGGCGGATCGCGCCGCCTTTCGTAAACTCAGCGCCCGCCAAGGACGTGCTCTCAATCGGATGAAACTCACGCTAAAAAAACATAACAAGCCCTTCCAAGTCGTCATGGAGAACTATCGTAAGAATCCGGACGATGACGACGAAGATGGAAACGATCCAGACGGTGATGCCGCGGACGAATCGAGCGACGACGACTCGAGTTCCAGTTCGAGTAGCAGCAGCAGCAGTTCTGATTCGGATGCCAAGAAGAAGGAGAAGAAGGACAAGGACAGTGATTCGGTAAGTACTCGTTCTTCTGTTGCTTTCTCGTTTTGCCTTTGCTCCCTTCATCCATCCATGCATCCATCACGAGGATCGCCATTACGACTCTCTCCGAGAGCTGAATTCCTCGTTTCCGATATCATCCTTTCTCTCCGTTTCACTGGTGTCGCTGTCAAAGCGGGATGCAACGGGCCGGAAGGGTGTATGAGACCACAGCAACAAGATTGTATAATTTTTGAGTGATAGTGATAGGTGGATTCGATGGCTGGCATTGCTTGAATACGGACAACTGTTGAGGAATTCTGTGGGACGGCTTTCTCACTTTTTTCAATTATGGTTTCAGGACTCGGATAGTAACAGTGGAGGTAACGAAGGCTCGGACGATGATTCCGAAGTCGATTGGAATAATGACGATGATTCCGATTCCAGTTCCAGCGATGATGAGGCCGGTGCCTTTGGTGAGCTAAAGGGACGCGCCAAGTGGCTCAAGAAGAATACGGCTGTTGTCAAGAAAGACAAAAAGCGAACAGATAAACCAAAATCGACAGCCGATAAGCAAAAGGAGGCCACTACCACCATGTCCAAGGACCACGAGGCTTTGCGAGCCCCTAAGTCGGTCATTCCACTCGAGGGGTTGACGGCAGCCTTGTTGAACAAGAAAGTCCAAGAAATCGCTTCCCAACGAGGACGCCGCGGAACGGATTCGCGGCACTTGTTGAGGCAACTTGAAGGATTGTCACGATTGTCCATTCAGTTCGGTCCCCGTATCGAGGTGCCAATTCTGATGTACGTCATTTCGGCTCAATTTGGACTGCAGCGGAATATGGATGACTACATGGATACTTCCATGTGGAGATCCTGTGCCTCTTACCTGGAACGCATTTCGAAGGTTATTGTCGATGATGGATACAAACTGGGAGTTCATACGGTTGATGAGGCGGATTTGGTGTTGGGCAACCAAGGAGGGAATTCGGCAGCCAATCGGATGAAGGCTGCAGCCTCGGGAACGCAAGGGGCCATGGCGGCTGTGGCAGCCGAACAGACCTTGATCAATCCGCATT
This sequence comes from Nitzschia sp. pyKryTriq1, assembly GCA_956465555.1. NCBI lineage: Eukaryota > Bacillariophyta > Bacillariophyceae > Bacillariales > Bacillariaceae > Nitzschia > Nitzschia sp. pyKryTriq1. Next base: position 219,995 of record OY101129.1, read on the forward strand.
CTGGTGAAGCCGAAACTGAAGATGAACGGGCGGAACGATTGCGTGTCGAAAGAGAAGCCTCCATGTCGGAAGACGAAAAAAAGACCATTCCCGTAGTTGGATCTCTCTCCATGTACCTCAACACTTTGGAGCAAGAGTACACCAAAAGTCTACAGAAGATATCACACCATACAGCGGAGTATGTGGCACGTCTTCGCGATGAAGCAAAGCTTGTCATGCTTTTGACGAAGGGTCAAACCTATTTTCAACGAGAAGGAATGACGGACGAGGCTGCATCCATAGCCCAGCTCAGAGTGGAACATTTGTACTACCGTCATGATACTATCGCGAAGCAAGTTGACAAGGCAGCCGAGTTTTATGAAATTTATGGAGAAGTGGACATGCTGCACCCGGCATGTGTCTCAGAGGGGCGGGCTGGAACGGATTTCACTATTTCACATCCCGCCGCTTCTTCGGGCAAGCCGATCATGGCGGACGATCCAGCCGACGGAACGGATTGGTCAGAGCTCATCCAGAGTCTTTGTACGTTTGTCTACCAGAACGGAAGTGACATGGCTAAGGCACGAGCGACGATCTGTCACGTCTTCCATCATGCCTTGCACGATCGATTCCTGGAAGCCCGCGACTTGTTGCTCATGTCCCATCTGCAAGACAAAATATATGACGTGAATGATATTTCAACCATGATTTTGTTCAATCGTATGATGGTTACCTTGGGAATGTGCGCCTTTCGCCAGGGGCGGATCTGGGACGCCCACCAATGTTTGGCCGAAGTTTGCTCGGGTCGCGTCCGCGAACTGTTGGCGCAAGGCGTCTCGATGGGACGCTTCAGCGACAAGACGCCCGAACAAGAGAAAGCCGAAAAACGTCGTCAAGTTCCCTACCACCAACACATCAATCTCGACCTACTCGAGGCTTGTCATCTGATCAGCGCCATGCTGTTGGAAATTCCCAACATGGCCTCTTCTTCCGTTTCTGATGCTGGCAACCATCGTCGCACTCGACCCATCAGTCGTACGTTTCGCAAGTACCACGACATCTATGACCATCAAGTGTTTACCGGTCCGCCCGAACAAACACGAGACTACGTTATGCGAGCAGCCAAGTGTCTCATGAAGGGAGATTGGAAGTCCTGCGTGGACCTCTGCACCAACTTAGAAGTCTGGAATTTGGTTCCAGGAGAAGGATCCGCTCAGTCGATTCAGTCTATGCTCCAAGAAAAGATCAAGTTAGAAGGCCTCCGCACGTATCTCTTTGCCTTTTCGGCTCAATACGACTCCTTGTCGTTGAGCCAACTTTGTGGTATGTTTGATATGACCAAGAACGAAGTACACAGTGTCGTCTCCAAGATGATGATCAACCGTGAACTCTTTGCCAGCTGGGATCAGCCCACAGAAACCATTGTGTTGCGAAAGGTTGAGCCCAACAGCTTGCAAGCCATGGCCTTGCAATTTGCAGAAAAGGCAGCCAACTTGGTGGAAGCCAACGAGCGTCTCTTGGACGCTACGAGTGGAAACCACGGCTACCGCGACGACTGGAAGGGCGGAGACGGCGAGGATCGTCGCAACCGAGGTGGATACCACCATCAAGGTGGCACAAATCGGGCTAATCAAGGCTTTAATCGCCGCGATGGGGGCAACTTTGGTGGCCGTGGTGGTGGCCGTCGAGGCGGCCGCGGTGGCGGCCGTGGTGGAGGCCGCGGTGGTGGCCGTGGCGGTGGCCGCGGTGGAGGTCACGGTCGTCAACGAAACTAGTTGGAGAGCAGATGCCGACAAAAAAATCCCTGGACATTCATACAGTAGTAAACCATTGAGAACCTAAAAATAAGCAAAGCATTCCAAAAGAAATAAACAGGTCATATTTATCGGCTGCAGCCAAAGACACCCCCGGGGCTTGTCCCGGTTCTGGATTCTCTTGATGCCGCGGTGTCCGAATCGCTACCCAGTGGGTCGTTACACAATATGTAGCTGCAATCACGGGCCCAGGAGGCTTGGCCTTACACCAACGCTCGCCAAAGAGTGTAGCAATGGCGGGCCCCCCTCGCCTATTTTAACTTTCTTTTCCCATCACGTGATGTTCTAATACGAAGAAACGGAATGATCTGGGATGTACGAATAGCTCGCAACACGTGCGGGAGCGGTGCCATGTGTTGCGAGAGAACGTCGACAACCATCGGTGTGGTTTTTGGCAAAAATAGCTGCCACAAAGTATTCAGGGAGACATACAGCATTCACCTTCTGTGTTACATCTTCCGTTAGGAACCGCATCATCGATAGAAAAACCTGGTATTCCCCACATTGGAGAACTGCAGGCGCATGCCTGATTGCCAAGACAAGCGTTGTCTCCCACGCCCACTCGAAGCCACCTACACGCCAGGAAGCCATTACAAGAATTGTTCCCCACATTGACTCTGAGTTGCTTACACGCCTCGACGCCATTGCACGAAGAAAATCCAATCTCTATACACGGAATGGCTTGAAAGCAAGCCATGTTTCCTTCCTGACATGATCCTGTTCCTATGGAAATATTGCGCCTTGTTCCTTGTGCACTACAAAATGATTCTTCCATTGCAATTCGGCCGCTGTTTTTACTTGCCAAGACCATAGATAAAATTAAATACCCTGCTCCCGCAATGAACAAGAGGGCATTTGCAACGTAGCACACTCGGCACCAAGGAAAGCCGGCCATCTCTGGCGGCCGTTGTTGTTGGATCGTCTGGTGATCCCTTTGATCCACGTGACCGGTGGTTTGTGGAATCATACCAGTACCATCGCATTCTCTCAAAATAGCCTGAAAGGTGTCTTTGTCCCAAAGCGCTTGTCGGCACGTTGGACAGTCATCGTGGTTTTTCTTCATCCATTCCATGAGACAGTCATAATGAAAAGAGTGTTGGCACAAGCCGGAAACCTTTTGCGACTCTCCTATTAAATTTGATATTCGTCGGACAATAGTAGTTCATATTATACAAAGTCAGAAATAAACCGGGGTTGGAATCATCTGGAATTAGGTTCGATCCTACTAGACACGACATCAACGTAAACGTACCGATCCTTTCGAGACAGATGACACATATAACTTTCGAATCTGAAATATCTTGAGAGGGAAGATCCCGTTTGCTATCTCCCCGACCTAACGATACTGTTCGATGAGTTTCCCTGGAAGAAGCTTCCATTGGAGTATTCGCACTTGTATTAGCCAACGCTGGTCGAAGATCGCCCGTTTCTGCATCTGGTTCCGTTTTCTCACTGGTTGAAGGGTCCAGGTTGGTCACGGATCGTTCGTCGTTCCCGTCGCGGTCACAACGCTGGTCCTGGCGTGGAAACAACACCTCCAAGATACGCTCTCGATTCATCATCTACTGTAACTCTAGCTTTAGAGCTACCGCCAGTCGTATTCCCTTTTGTTGACTCTTTTTGGTACTTGGAAAATGGTGCTGGAGGTTGGGAGCACCGAGTTTGTGAGACAGCTCATAATACTGTAGTCTCCTTGCTCCAAGACAGCAGCCACAGGAGGGAAGAGACAGAAGAGATATACCGGTTCCGGTGTACGGTACCGTATGATACAAGTACTGCTCTACTACTACCGTACAGCGCGTTTTCCGTATGGATACTCGCAATAAAATCAGTGAAAAACGCGCACGATTGATTCGTACGATTTGTGCCAAACGCGCGCTGGCCATCCATGGCGCGCCACATTTATTCTAGAGGATTTCCGTGATAACTATGGATCATCAAACTCATCCATCTAGCCTCCAAAAGTGGTACACTCCCCATCCTAAATCAACTTTCCGTTAGTTCATACTCTTCGGATGACCAAACTTGCTTTAGGATGGGGAGTGTACCATTTTTAAAAATGGTGCACACAAATGAAAATAGTAGTGGGGAGTACTGGTAGTAGTAAGCATTTCTTCGTAGAACCACGTAGAATGAGTACCAGAGAATGGTTCTCAAAAATAAATATTTTGAAATTTGAATATCTCGCCGAATTTACGTCATTTACACTTCATTCCAATAGCTTGACACCTGGAAATAAGACGGGCTTTCAGTTTCTGCACTTTCTTTGACTGTGAGAGTTTTGTTGAACACTTCACTTTTGGGATTTGCTTCCAGCAGTCACGAGGATTTAGTATGTGAAAGCGAAGTTTCACCGCCACCTTGTTGAACTTATCGACTACGTGGAACAGGCCTTCCCCACCAATCTCCGCGGTGAACGATGGAACAGTGGGCTTCTGCAACTCCTTGCGTTTCCTTCTCCAACTTCACCGTTTCAAGATCTTCCTTTTTGTTCGACATCATCATGTTGCTTTGTTGAATGGTTTACTTGTCCTATCAAGGGGTATAGCTGGAATTACATCAGAATATATGATCATTAATAATATACGTATGATAAACGATTCCATGTGGATCCCATTATCGTGACGTGGCAGTTCCTCGTGGATACTGCTGCAGCCGGCGGGGCATACTGGTGTCACTCTACTAACTTCGGTACACGCGTTTTAGACCGCGTCCATTCGTGACACCGTTCTTCATTGCAGCATGGTGTAGAGCCCCTCGCCACAACCGTTGCAAGATGGCGATCTTGGATGTCCTGTGAAGTAAGGATCGCTTCTAGATGAAATGCATTAGTCTTGACAGCGGTGTCACGACTAGTTGGAACGCTATGACGTCACGCAGTGTCAGGCTGACGTTGACAGGATGGAAGGACAGACCGATGACGTCGACAGGACACTGCAACCGTCTACGACGACATGCTGGTTCAAAAAAGGCATATTAGCAGTCACGAATGGGAAAAACACTTATGATGAAATAAATCCTCGATGACCGCCGCCACGACGACATTCGCCGCGTGGTCAGAGCGAGGCGCAGATCAGCAATCAGCACAGCCCTGCAGTACCGTAGCGGTACCAGAGGTGCAGCACAGTACCTGTACAGAAAATTACATTACAGTACAGTCTACAGTAAAGTACAGTACAGTACAGTACAGTACAGTACACACCTGGTACTGTACGAGGTACAGATTACAGATACCAGTCCCGCGTTATATCATACGCAGGACGAGTACGAAGTACTGTACTGGTAACTTTAAAAACTGATGCAAACAAAACAACAAATGTACCTACACGAAATCCGTCCACGATCATCCACAATCCACAACAACCCTGTCTCCTGTACGAGTAGAGCATTATCAAACTATTCGGTAGTCTACAGTAAACTACGACAACAAAACAACCAAGCAATAACATATTTGTTTCAGCATGACACCACGATCCTCGCATGTCTTGGTCGACACTGCTGACTCCTCGTCGGAAGAAACGCAAACAACATCAGCCCTGGTGCCGATGGACCGAACGCCGAGCCGCGCCGAACGAAAGAGCCTCGCCCTGGATGCTGCTTCGATGGGGCGTCTTTCGCGTTTGCCCGAGCATGTCGTCGAGGCAGTGGCTGTGGCTGAAGAAAAAGAAGAAGGAGCAGAATGGAAGCTGAAGCGGGCAATGCAAACCCAGGTTCTGAAGAGCTCGTTCATTCGGTGCATTCAAGAAGCCGCCGCGGTCGGACTGGTGAAACGTTTGGAGGAGGTGGATATTGTCTCGAATCGTCACAGCGATCAGAAGCACGACGAAAGCACCAACACCAAGGAAAACTCTCCTAACCGACCACCGAGAGGGAGAAGAGCCTTTGGCCTCTTGGAAAATCACGTCCGGCGCTCCCGAGAAGCCAAAGCTAGAAGCTGGAGCTCGAATGCTGCAATGCTGGAAGCCTTTGAGCAGCAAGATCAAGTGCGAAGTTCTTGGCATGCTACGACTACGAGTACCGGTACGAGTACTTCACCCCTTCCGTCCCCGGTTGTTCCGCGATGGCGTCGGCGCTTCAACGGAATGACACCGGAGAAGCAGCGAGAATGCGTGGCGTTGGAAGCTGCCAACCGAGCCTTTGATCGCATCTGGCGATTGGAGAATGAATTTGACAGGGAGTTGATGATCCGGGAGGGGTGCTCATGTATCTACTGCTCGAGCAGCCCATCTTCGTACCAGACACAAGAATACCAACGTATGTCCAAGGATCCTACCTATTTTCCGCCGCCTATGGATCTCCAAGAGGACGACGAGTGTGGTGATGAGGAAACCATCAAAAGGGAACTCCCTTCCCCGGTTATTCCCACATTGGCGACGTTGTATGGTAGCTCTCCGGCTTCCGCCGAAGCAGTCAAGCAAGCTATGGATCAAATCCTTCCCCAAGTCGCTACCAAGGCCTGGGACCGAGCTCTCAAGCTGCAAAAGAAGGGCCAAGCACACTTAATCACTAATCGATGCAGCTGTGTGTACTGTGGGACGGCTTCCCCCCGACAAACACGTCATTACAAACGTCTGGAGGGACGAACGAATCGTGAGATGTCCACCGTGATCCCCCCACCTCCCGTGTCATCGGCGCCAGCGCCCAAGGCCACAAAAGGGCAGCATGCCCCACGGTCCCTCACGCCGCCGCCGCCCTCTTCAGCCCAGACAGTTTTCGCCCGCGGCAACGAGCCAAAGCGTTCGACCAGTGCGCCTGCCACCACTTCGCCTACGAGCAAGATTCGCAGTGTCGCGCAGCAGTACAATGAAAAGAAGGGTGCCGTCATGCCATCTTGGGTCTCGCCTTTGGTCAATCGGAAGTACATCAATTACCAACAACAGCAAAAGTATACATTTGCCCCTACCACTCCAACCTCCTCTCAAAAAGTCGTCAGTGCCCACGCGTCTCCCGCGGGTGTCACGAGTTTCCACGGTTTGGATGCTCCACCGCTCTTTCGTGATGGTGACGAAGAGGACCATCACTCAAACAATTTTAGCGCTGAACGCCGAACGAAGCATTCATTGGATGGGGATATCGACGAAGAAGAGATTCTCTGGGGAAATCTATCTTCTAGTGTCGTTCCAAGATTGTAGTTCGAGACTGTAGAATTTTTAATTTTTGAAACATGCATTTTACAGCAAAATCTAGAGCACGTACGAAGAAGTACCCTAGTAGAAATAATTGTTGATTACATACAACGTAGCAAAGAAAACTCAGCGTAAAATAGCTGGTCAAATAGATTACAACGGTAGGTCGAGATGTCGGCCTCCGCCAGGAAATATGTAGTACATGTCCTTTATTACCAGTAGAGGGTTTTCTTTACCGGCAGCTACAGTAGCGTCAATGTTTTGACCGTCCGTTAGTCCATACGTTACACTATCCGTCATTATTTTCGTCAAAACAATCATTAGTTCGCCAAAAAGCTCGGATTTTCGCAAAAATATCGTATGTAAAAAGAAGGAATTTACGCGATACAAAGGAGAAAAATCTTTATTAAACATACAGTCACGTATATTGGATCCCCTTTGAGCATCAATCAATCGCGCACACTATTTTTGGTGTTTCTAACTAAATTACCAAAACTTCGAAAAATTAATGGCTTCACAAAATAATAAGAAGGGTTATAACTAACATGCAAGACAAGACAAAACATACCGGTACCGGTAGACCTGATGTTACAACATTGTCACGCACTGTCGCATCCTTGCGTTCCTCTACTAGGACGAACGACCACAGTAAAAACCCAAGACGGGAACTTAAGCTCGCAATCTAGATAATGAGACTGTCGACTGATCGAACGAAAACGCTATGCGGCTGGCTTATGGTCGGTCTAGTAGCAGCGTATCTTTGTGAGGGGAGTGCTGGGGGGCATGGGATGATTCGCCAGTATGGGGGTGGGAATCATAAGAGGGATGATGAGTTTGTGTCGACATTAGTGGGAACTGTCATTCCGCACACGTCAAAATTGAGAAAGGGGGCATCAAAATCAAAAATCAAAAATGTGGACGATGCTGGGGGACTCATCAATAGAAATAGGAACATCGACGGAAGGGGGGACGGCAGGACGGAACGCAGGCTAAAACACTCGAAAAAGAACTCATCGTCCGGCGATTCTCGGACAAACAACCCTACTGCAACACCATCTTTCCGTCCCAGTACATCGGCTTCGCCCAGTGTATCCAATGAGCCTACGGCTCCCACGGTGTCTCCGGCTCCTTCCATCACCGAATCTTCGGGTTCAGAACCGAAAGACACAGATCCACCATCGTTTCAACCGTCGTCGATACCCTCAGATGTGCCATCGCTGGCCCCTTCCTTGAGTCATAGTCCGACGACGAGTTACACTCCGTCCACGGTACCATCTGAGAGTCCCGGCTCGAGTCCAGTGACACAAGTGCCTTCTAGTCTAGATGGATCCAGTCCGCCATCCGAATCGCCTTCTGCAATGCCAATGGCTGCGACCTCAACAGATCCACCATCGTTTCAACCGTCGTCGATACCCTCAGATATGCCATCGCTGGCCCCTTCCTTGAGTCATAGTCCAACGACGAGTTACACTCCGTCCACGGTACCATCTGAGAGTCCCGGCTCGAGTCCAGTGACACAAGTGCCTTCTAGTCTAGATGGATCCAGTCCGCCATCCGAATCGCCTTCTGCAATGCCAATGGCTGCGACCTCAACAGATCCACCATCGTTTCAGCTGTCGTCGATACCCTCAGATACGCCATCGCTGGCCCCTTCCTTGAGTCATAGTCCAACGACGAGTTACACTCCGTCCACGGTACCATCTGAGAGTCCCGGCTCGAGTCCAGTGACACAAGTGCCTTCTTCTCCACCTCAACCACCGTCGCTGAGCCCAACCCTCGCAGAAACCAGTTCAGCCATGCCATCCGGCAATCTGCCCACAACCATAGGCAGTGGTATTCCTTCGAGTCTGCCATCGGATGAACCCAGTCTTATGCCATCCAGTATACCGAGCTCCAGTATGCCCTCGGGGGTGCCTAGTTCTACTTCTAGATGTGAGGAGCTTTCGAGGACCGAGGCAATGACGGAGGAATTGCAACGAATCACCGACGCAACGATTCTGTTAGATCCCACCACACCTCAAGGGCAGGCCCGTGAATGGTTATTGACGAATGACCCGGCATCCGTCGATCCCTGTACCTACACGACACTGGAGCAGCGATATGCCCTTGCTACAGTCTACTACGCCACTCAGGGAGAAGAATGGATCAATAACACCGGATGGATAGTAGAAATATCCGAATGTGACTGGTATGAGGTAGTCTGCAATGAGGAATCTCTTGTCTTCAATTTGACCCTGGTGAACAATGATTTGAATGGCACCATTCCAGAGGAGATTCGAGTACTGACATCGATGGAATGGATGGATGTTTCGGAAAATTACATATCCGGCACCATTCCCGCTGGATTGGAGGAACTGTCATCTTCTCTTCAGACCTATCGGTGCGCACGAAACGACATCACTGGCTCCGTTCCTGAAGTCCTGGGAAATATGGCATCACTTCGCGAGCTTGTGGTAAGCAGCTTCCCACGAGTCATTTTCTACCGACCACTTGAATCTTGAGACTCACCTTCGTGACTGCATTTTAGGTTTCGGACAATAAATTGACAGGATTAATTCCAGTGTCTCTTTTCGGATTGCCCAACTTGGGAAGCCTTTTACTGGATGTCAACCAATTTCGAGGTGGGATCCCGATAGAAGTGGGTCGTTCAAATATTACAAAGTTTCATGTGAATAGTAACGAGCTGACTGGCACATTGCCGGAAGAAATGTGGGACAATCTCAGATTTGAATCTTTACGGTTGGATCAAAATTCTTTTTCTGGCACATTGCCCGAAGCGATGGAGAATTTAGCGAATCTGACTGAACTGAATTTGGCGTCCAATGGATTCACAGGAACAGTTCCGTTGGTGTTGGGTCGACTCTCGTCGCTGGTAACATTTTCGTTGGCGGATAATCAATTGACGGGAACTCTTCGCGACTTTTATTCGACTTTTGCTTCTTTGGAGACCTTGGACATGTCGCAAAACGATTTGACAGGGACCATTCCCTCACGGCTCTTTGAGCTCTCAACCGTGAAGACGATTGCATTGAACAATAATGGTCTCGAAGGACCGATTCCGACCAGACTTGGAAACGCAATCTCGCTAGAAAAGTTATCGTTGTATGCGAATGCTCTCACAGGACCTGTTCCCAGCATTCCGCCAAGAACTTTAGGCAGTCTTCGTGAAATGCTATTGCACGAAAATCGATTGACTGGAACCATGCCCATCTCCATTTGTGAGTTGAGAGTACGCGAGTTTGGGGAATTGGACATACTCTGGGCTGATTGTGGGGCTGAGGCAATACCTAGAATTGAATGCGATGATCCTGAATGTTGCACCATGTGTTTTCCAGCAGATTCACGGAATTTTGATTTGAGTGGATATTAAATAAACGTTGTCACAAGAGATAAGGGATACGGGTGATCTCCTTAAAAATAATATGCTGCTTATATACGTGGTACTTTATTGGAGTTCCAAAACACTTCGAGAGGAGGGCCGTCGCATCAATGGTGTGGTTCTTGAATACGGTCTTTGTTTCAACGACGTCGATATTTTCGTTCGATTGTGTTGCGGTTCGTCGATAAACAAGCTAATGCAGGTTGCCGCTAGATACATAATATGTGCCACTCCTGTCCAAGAGCTACCATCTCCCATGCGGCACCCATACGTTTCACATAGTTCATTCCGCCACAAGAGTTGGACTAGCGCCAAGGAAAGTTGCATAGTAGCTCCAATGATATAGAAGACGGTATCCTTTTGTGGGATCGCATATGCCGAGTAGTGAACCACATTCAAAGCAAGTAGACAGAGTGCCAAGGTGAAGGCGGAAATGGCACCTGCACGAGCTGGTCCAAAGGTTGAATCTTCTGCTGTTTCTGCTGTAAAAGGAAGGCATCCTTCCGAGGAATCCTTCAATTCGTAAAGAAACAATCCAAGGTTACCGCCTGATCCAGAAGGAATGTCATATGTGACAAGATCACAGCTGATAATGCCAAGGAAATTTGCAATGGCTACAAGAAAACAGAAGACAAATCAGCAATGGCAAAATCGATTTCAAAGACTACAATATAATCGTACTGAGTACTGTTGCTATAGCATTCCTCACCTCCAAAGCCTAAAGTGCTGAAGACAAGAAGCTTCGCAGTCGATTCGTTAAAGACCATTTTGAAGTTGCTGCTGGATTTTGTTGTAAAGCAATTGAAGTGCACTGAATCTCTGTTTTCCAAAAATATGTGGGTCCTTACGAGGCATGAGGCATGATGGAACAAATTCGTCAATTCCCGTGAGAGGGGGGTGGGACCCGACAATGGGATCCGAACCAGAAAAGTGAGACTCACCTCTGGCTCGCAAGATCCACAGCATGCGTTGAATCTTGGACCTGCCGGTCGACAAATTCGGTGACATTATTTCTCTTATATGTGTATGCGCGTCCGCCTCGTCCTATGCAGGCGCGCTCGTGCTACAGTACTTGTACGTATGTACCGGTACTGTACCGGTGTACTGTACCTGTGTACAGTACCGGTATGACCAGACCTACCACTGTACCATACCAGCAGTACCGGTAGACCAGGTGTACAGAAGCTGTTGTCGACCACCGTCTGTCCGGAGTATATACGTCATGGTGCATACGTCAGCCATTAGGATTGCTTCTCAGCCTCACAGCCAAGAGATTGATGAAGAGCAAGGAAGTAGAACCGTAATCTCTAGAGCTCACACTCTTCAAACACAACAGAAGCGCTTGACAGAAGTACACCACCCTGCTGTACGAGTAACATACCCAGTAGAGACCGTGGGTAGACACCAGGCGTACCGGGGTACAGTAGTACCTGGTACGTAGCTACCAGGTCTACCGGGGTACGCCCCGCCTGGTACATCCACGTACGCCGGGGGGGGAGGGCGGGCGTGTGTACCCGGTACCGAACACCGCCTGGCACCGTACAGAATGTACCGGTACCCACTCCCCAGGAGTCGTCACCAGAGGTACCGGTATTGTATGTACCGGTACAGTAGACCTGGTACTCGGCAGAGTAGACATGATACTGTATGAGTACTGTTTGTACGAGTACCAGGCGCAGAGGCGCCTACCGGTAGACAGTAGACACCCCACACACCAGACAGAGCGCAGACACGATACGCCCAGCGTATGACGTTACGTCTACCCGATACCGGGACATACGAATACTTGTATGTATGTAGCTGTTCTACTATTGTGGTAAATATCATCATGTTTGATGGTGCCGAGATGATAGGCGTTGTTTTAGTTTCAATAAACGCCTTCTTCAGGTCCATAGCGGTTTCGTTTGATCTTCGAGCCATCATTTTTTCGACCCACACCCCACACATCATCAATCTTCTCACTTCACACACACCAAGCCATACCCATAGAAGATAGAGGGATTCTGGTTCCAGATCGATCAACATCTACCGGTACATTAGCAGCTGAAATTCGAGTACCAGGTACAGTACGAGTACTACCGACACCTACTTATACCTGGTACCGCAGCAGCGCAGCAACATCACCGCAGCATGAGCGGAGATGAAGATATTGCCGAAATCCACGGGGTGGATCCCACTCCGATTGACCACCCAGTCGACGATGAAGCTATTGCATCGGCGGTCAATGCGACTGCCGCTGAAGTTGCGGACCACCCTGGCATGGATGATCATAATGCTACCGATACCGGTACCGGTACCCACGAGCAAGGCGAGAAATCGGAGCCGAACGACGGAGCGGGTGGCGATGGAATGCTTACTGGCGACGATTTGCAGCCCTCTGATCTCTATCCCCCCGCCAACAAGATTCCAAAGAAGCGCGCCCGACGGGTGGGCAAGGTACCGGCTGTTCGTAAGGTCCCTAAGCTGAACGATGGGGCACTTGTAGTCGATCCGACAACCCCCACGAGTCCTAACGGTATCGAGGCGGAGGGAGCTGAACCCAGTGCCACGATGCCAACCGAGGTCCTCCCACGTGTATTGTCGAAGCACGATGAAAAATGGAACGCCATGTTTAAAGAATTGCTGGAATACAAGGTACTACCTGTAGTTGCGGGCTGAGGGCAAGGAAGGGTGGACACGGGTGTATCGTACGAGTAAAAGATCTTGTTTTCTCATTTTTTGCTTTGGTCACGACAGGAAAAACACAATACAACCAACGTTGCTCAATGCTACAGCGAAAACCATCGCCTAGGAAGGTGGGTACACTATCAACGGGTCGAGTATTGGGTCTTTCAAGACACGGGTATGTAGTAGTTTGGATGAAGTATGTGGAGTTTTTCTCGAAGGTTCGACACTCACCGCTTTCCCTTTCGTCTCTCTTCCAACTATAAGGGGGCGGTAAGATTACACCAGAGCGTATCGGGCGACTGGAAGCTATTGGATTTGAATGGGATCCGCAAAGAGCCCAGTGGAACATGATGTTTGAAAAACTCCAAAAATTTAAAGCCGAAACTGGGAACTGCAAGGTGCCGAAGGTACGTAGTCGTCGTCGTGGGAATGAATGGAGCATTCACTTCTAATGAATCAACTTTCGTAGGGATACACCAAAGATGCTGAATTGGCGAATTGGGTCCGAAATCAACGATTGGAACATGCCAATATGACGAAGGGCAAGAAATCGCGTATGACCGAAGAGCGATTCAAGGTATGTCCACTTTCATTATGTTTGCCCTTGAATCATTCTAATTTACTGACAACATTATTATTTGTGTGTCTCGTTCAAAAAGAAATTGGACGATATAGGCTTTAAATGGAGTGGTACCACCGCCAAGGGAAGGACTCCAGCAATCCCGAAGGCAACCAACAAGGATAGTTCGGTGGCTGCCACAAACAATGTGAAGAGTGAAGAGTCTACCGAGCCACAAGAGCGTGACCCAACCGATAAGGGAGTGGACGAAACCCCAACAGACGCCATCGCATTGGTTGACCCAGAAGGGGCTGTAGCGCAAGTCTAGTAGCACAATAATGTTAGAAATAGTCGTGTTAATGCCTATGGTCAATTACAAATGGTGCACTACTATGTGAAGATTCAGTCGTCATCTGCTCGCTGTTATTGCGACACTGGTGTTACAGTTCGTCCCACTCATAAACCCTAGCAACTATGAATGCCAACTTTGATTCAGTTATTTCCGTGGTGTGGTCTACGATCTACGCAGTACCAGTACCCGAGCTGGGCTGTCTGATGTGCCCCTTCCTGAAATACCATCAACCTTGTATGTCTAATATGATCGGCCTATTGCCGGCTGACGACTCGGTATCAGGCCGAAACTCACAAATAATGAAAATGGATAGCAGACAAAAATCATTTCTAAAAGGACGATGCGATATACTCTATTACAAATCCTTTGCTTTTACTCTTAGTGTCGGTATCTCATCTCCTCGCTCCTTCCTCATGATCATGGTTTCGTCCCGACAAGGTTTCTAATTGTTGATAAATATCACCCGCAAACGTTTGGGCCGCTTCCACGACCTTTGGACTGGCCGATTGCCGTTTCGTTTCCCCATCTGCTTCAAAGCTAATATCCTGTTTGTTGCGTGCCTTGCTGTAATTTTGGCCTATCAATTTCATACGTTGAATCATTTGCGAATCGACAGGCACCCCGAAGTCATTGGGTAGCAAGTCTTCCCAAATGACATCGGGCAGTTGATTGTAATTGATGAATCGCCCTTTTTGACTTCGTTCATGTTCTTGAATGGCGGACAGCGATAAGGCAGCCTTCAATCAAACAAAGACATGACAGTGCACGAAAAAACATAGGTGAGGACATTGACTGACGCCAACCAGCAATCTCCTACGCACATGGTGAAACTTACCAAATGGGCGGCACAATATTCTTCTCTCGACAAAGTGCTTGGATCCCGTTCTTTGGAGTTGGCAATTTGCACTGTTAAGGAGGGCTGCGGATGATTTATTTGCAATCGTAAACACACGGGCCGATCTCGGGAACGCATGATGCCCCCCACTTTCGATGGTACCAAATGCGATTGCATGACTTCCACAGTATCTCGATACAAATACGTCCATGGAACATTAGGAAAGGCGGCCGTAAATGAATCCACAAACATGCTTCCCAAGGATGATATCTTATAAAAGACATATTGAGGTCGTTCCTTTCGGACGGTCCGTCCCGAAAGATAAAAGACATCTTGGATCAATTTGGTGTGCAGATTAGGATTACATGCATTGGTATCGCAGTGTGTTAAAGACCGCAAATGTACGGAATTTTCACTGTACATGCGAGTGTGTTCCGGTGAAAACCCCGCCAATAAGTTGGCCATCAAGGTGGATCCACACCTGGATTCATGAAAGACAACTCCCGTGGGTGGTACTGGCATAATCTCTTGGGACGAGGTGAGTTTATCATCATAGGCTCTTGCTTGTTTGGCCATATCCCATAAGTCGACCGTCGTCATGGTAGCATCGCAAAGGCTGGATTGTCGTATCAAATCATTAAACATGGGAACTTTGTGGGGTGCCTTTTCTTGTAGTTTCCAATCAATGTGACAGAATTTGGCAGTGACTCCTCTGTAGGCATCAACCCCCTGAAGCCCGCTGGGTGGAATATTGATATCAATCAGTGTCAAATAGCCTTCCAAAACAGCATCCATTTCCGTACTACAGATATAGGGGATGAAGGAAAAAGGGAAAACGAAGAATGAAGAAAGACATAATTGTGAAGGAGCAAAGCATGAGACGACATTTCAACAAAATATGGAAGGACCATATAATTTAGCATACAAGTGCACTCCTGCAAGCACAACTCGTGCTTCCCACGAGCCATGAGCTAGCAGCCGACATCCAACATCCAACATCCAACATCCAACATCCAACAGTCAACCAAAACTAATGAACAACACGTACGTGGCTTTGTTGTGGTCCATTCTTTTCTTGTGCCGATCAGGTCGTCTTCGTACCCGAGAGCGTCCGAACTCGTCGACTTCAACATCGGGAACAAACATTCCCGCAAAGTGCGATTGATAAATGGTCGTCCCCATGACATACACCGCGAGAAAGCAAACGACATAGGCTGCCATTTTTGTTTGTTCCGAGTGTCCCGTCGACGCTTGCCCTCGCCTTCGCGAAATGCCAGGGACGTCCCCGGATCGGGAGCGTGAAAGGGTTGCCGGCGCCATCTGAGCTAGGAGTAGGATACGAGACTTAAGTCGACTGGTAGGAGTTTCGTAGTAGAGTAGTCTAATAGGCAGAAAATAAGGGAGGACTTCAAAGGAATCTGCTAAGATCTAACAGGAGTAAACCGTCATGGTCATGCCACTGGGGAAAAATAATGTGGCGGGACGAGATGCGCGAGATCCAAACAGTAAAATAATGTCCGCCGAGTCCGGTCGTGGACTCGGAGAATGACTGCGTGGTTCGACCTCCTCGACTTGAATGACTGCCCGGCGCTCGCTCAACGGACGACGGCGGGAATATTACTACACTGCATTTTTGGTAATAGACCTCGCGTGCTCGATCATGGCGTTGCGTTTTCCACGAAAAGCATCGAATGGCGCATCGACCATGGTGCGTGGAAGAACGCGTTGTTGGTTGGTATGCTGGTTGCTGGTTGGGTTGATGCGATCTGTTACAGTAGCTCTTGGCCTCACTTCTCACACATTACGACTATCTCGTACTCCTAGTCTACATTACGATATACATTCCGCGTTGCTCTCCTAAAGCAGTGTTGCCAAATCAACCCAAACTAACTCCTCCAACACCGCTGCGGTAGACTTTTGAGACATGGTACGACACACGTTTGCATCAAGACTTCAAGCGCTCGTACAACTTGCACTCACCCCAGTCTTCTCTGTCGCTTCAGATTCGTTTCTTTCTCCTCCAAAACAGACAAGGCAAAACCCGCTTATCCAAATGGTACGTCCCGCCCCCCAACACCACGAGTTCTGGCGCCTCCACTACTGCCGAAACGGAAAAGGTCCGCATTGAAGCCGAAGTCCATCGCCTCGTCACGGCACGGGACAAGAAATACACAAACTTTATTGAATACAACAATTACAAAATCATATATCGACGATACGCTGGTTTGTTCTTCACGATCGCGGTCGATGTTCAGGACAACGAACTGAGTTATTTGGAAACGATTCACCTGTTTGTGGAACTTTTGGATGCCTACTTTTCCAATGTCTGTGAGCTGGATATCGTCTTTAATTTCAACAAAGTCTACTCCATTTTGGATGAATTCATGTTGGCGGGGGAAGTGGAAGAAACATCCAAACGAGAAATCCTGGATCGTGTCAAGTTTTTAGAAAAGATGGAGTAAAAAGAAGGGATTGGAACCATCGATCGATAGACGAGTTCAGGGAGAATACAGGACATGGTACATGAAGACTATCGAACTCTACATACCGAGCACCTGCACCGAGCACCGGGCAGCTATACAGTATGTCCGCCTATGTTACACAATAGTGTTGTTGTTATCATCTGTGAATCATAGGGGTGATAGTCTCCACTACCAAGTAGTAGTGCCGGTGGGCACGAATTCGAATGGGCTATACCTAGGTAGACAGCCAACTTTCTTATTCTAGTATTCTAGGCCGATGCGCCGCCAGTCGATCAAAGGAGGGTAGCAAGAACTTCGCGGCCGCGTCCTTGACTTCTGGAGACGCCGCCTTTTCCTTGGCTTCTGAATCGTCTTTGAATTCGCGATGTCGACTGCCCACACCCTTGCTATAGTTTTGTGAAATGGCTCGAATGTTTTCAATTTCCTGTGCCGTCAAGGGGCGACCCATGACTTTGGGCAGAATAGTAGTATGCAAAATGTCCGGAAGAGACTCGTAATTGACAGGAATACTGATATCGTTCAACGAAGCAACGGCGGATTCGGTAATGGCTGCCAAATGGACAGCACAATATTCCACCATGGACAATTCCGACCGGGGATCGGAAATTCCGTGTTTGGCAGCCACCGCTTTAATTTCAGGAGGCGGACTGGGTCTGCTGCGCATACAGTTGGCTCTTCCCATCAGGAGAGGATCGTCTTTGACATGACTCATGACGACTTGCACGGGATCCCGGTAAACAAACATCCACGGCTGAGTGGGAAAGGCTTCTTGAAAGACTTTGAGGTTCTTGGTCGTTGCAGATTGGAATTTGAAAAAGACGCGTTCTTCCAATGGATCATTGGAACGACTCATCAGATACAGGGTATCTCGTAATACTTGCGCGGCTTGGGCCGGTGTGCAGCGAGAAAAGTTGCGACCACAGACACTATTCAGAGCGATCGAAGGAGGTTGAGCTTCACTGTAACTGCGATGTTTGGCGGGATCCATCGCTGCTACAGCATTGGCGACCAAGGTGCTTCCACAACGGCTTTCATGAAACGTTGCAATGGTAAAGTTCAACACTTTGGGGGTTTGAGAAGAAGTGGAAGTAGCGCCATTGACTTGGTCTTGATGGCGTGCCAAGTCGGCGACTTGTTTCAAATTTAAAGTATATTGATGACTTTCGCAATCTGCCGACTGTTCTACCAAGTGTCGGAACATTGGGACTGTAGAAGAGAATGAATATTAGTAGTTGCCATCCGAGTATCAATGCAGTGGGTCGAGTATTCGAACCGTACGGATGAAATGGAGCAAGTTCACATCTCCAACATGTAGTACGCACCTGCCGAAGGATCCTTTTTCCGCAAGGTCCAATCCAGTTTGCAAAATTTGCCATACACTCCAGCATAGGAATTCGGAGGCGCTCGCAATAGTTCTTCTTCCACCACCGTCAGATCCACCAGTTGCAAGTCGGCCGCCAGGACTTCCTTCATGACCTGCGCTTCATCTTTATGATCCCCAAACTGATTCTTATACGAGTGACGAAATTGGTGAGCCGTTTCTCCGACTGCCTCGTCACGAGCATGGCGGCCGCCCCGAGGATCACGCAACAAGCGACCACTAGGCTCCTTTCCGGATCCCCCGAGTGGAACGGGGAGGACGCCCATCCAGCACAAGAGGAAGACGCCAACCACGATCCCCGAGCCCACCATGGCATAACGTTTGGCAGTCTTGCGACGAGCAGCGCGTCCATTATTGCCTTTCATAATGGCTATTTGTGTACGACTGCTCGGGCTCGGGTCAGAGGTCGCAGATGAGAAAGCGATCGTGGCGGTAGAAGGTAGATCCCCAACCGGACAACTACGGCACCAGTACTTGTACTGTACAAGGAAGAGGAAGAAGAAGAGTGGTGGTTCTCGAGTATTAGAGGAGACGTCTTGTCTCGTTTCTTCAGCAGTCTTCAGAAGTAGACTACCGGTACCAGGTACTGTAATATTATTCACGCATCATGCAAGTGCGGGTATTTTATTCTATTACTGCCGGTAGACTACGCAGTACTGCGCGGACAAAAGACGGCAAAACAAATGACAGATAGGAGTCGAGCGGTTCAATTCACACGGGCGAAGTACAAACCAAGTCATCATCGAAAAGATTTTTTTATCGCGGTCTTTCATCTTCGCGCGCTTATTTTCGCGGTTTTCTCATGTTATTGTGAAGAATAAGACTGCGTCTCGCACTCACCTCTAAAAAGCTCAACACTCAAAATACCGGTAAGCAACATTACTGCTGGTCCAGAGTCCAGAGAAAAAGCAGAAAGCAGATATCCAGAGACCATACCGGTACACCTCCACCCTCTTTCAACTTATCGGTTTCCCACCTGTGGGCAACTTTAAACCTCATCCAACATATTGTTCCGACAGCTCCTCCTTCGCGCCGGCATTCTTCTGCTTGTGGATCAGCTTCGGTTATCATTATTGAGGATTGTGTTGGAAAGCTATCCAGCAGTGACCACCACGTGTAGTATTGTTCGCGCCCCCGAGTGTCGGGGCACTTGTACCTGTACTTGTAATAGTAACATCATGACTCGCACAGATGAAGATGACGGGTTGCAACTCAGTCCGGGTGCTGGAGAAGCGTCGACCGCGACTGTCCCTTCGGAGAAAGTTGCTCCCTCGGATCTTGATCACTTGGAATCGTCCTTTCGCGAGATTTTAACGGCATCCTTTTCGAAATCCCAAGCAACAACGTCGGAAGAAGAACAAGAAAAGCTTCGCCAAAGCTATCAAATAGTGGACATCATGAGCAGCCTGAGAGATGGCTTTATCGAAGGCGGCAATAAAAGCCTCTTGGATTTCTTCAGTGAAGACGGCCGTAGCACTTCGGACTGGGAAGAAGGCGTGGCGGTGATTGAATCCATTCTACTTCCGCAGTCCAATGCGCGCAAGGCGCTGTCCGACAGTCAAATTCAAGGACTTCGCAAAGTCCAGCAGCTTTTGTGGACGGGTCCTCAAAGTACCGAATCCCACATTCCCAAGGCGTTGCTGGATGCGGTGCCGGAACCGGGGTCGACTTCAGACTACATTTTGGCACAATTCGCGGGTATTAAACGAGTCAGAGCAAAACAAAAGTTCTTCAACGTTGTCAACGCCAATAGATTCCTTTATCGATTGAAACTCCAAACTTCTAGTTCACGAAGGCTAAAGACCAACAACAAAGAAGTATTCGTTCCTATGGAATGGTCTAGACTGGAACTGGACGAACAAGTCCAACTGGCAAATCTTTTAAGCTGGGAAAATCTACAAAAATGGGATTTTGATGTCTTTGAAGTTGATCGGTTGACCCACGGGCAGCCCTTGACTTTTATCGGATGGGCCATTATGGCGAGTCCCTACTCGCAATTTGTCATGGCCCAATCGGTGCACATTTTGCAGCAAGAACAGGCTGCCACGGAAGGCGAGGACAGCCACAAACCTCCACGACCGCCGGCGTTGGAGGACATGCAAGGATATGGATACACGGATGAATTCAAAATACCACAAGATTGTCTGGTCAAGTTTTTGCGCACGGTGGAAAAAGAATATGTTGCCGACAATCCATATCACAACAACATCCATGCAGCCGATGTTGTACAAAGTTTACATTCCATGCTGCAAGGGATGGGGGCCAAGACACTTGCGGTGGCCGAAATCGAACTTTTCTCATTGCTATTGGCAGCGGTCGTTCATGATATGGGGCATCCTGGAAAGAACAATTCATTCCAAGTGAACAGTCACAGCGATCTCGCGATCCAATACAATGATCAAAGCGTGCTGGAAAATATGCATGCGTCCCTGGCATTTCGGTTATTACTGGGGGCTCATAGAGATGCTACTATGAATATCTTTGCTGGAATGAGTAATGAACAAGTCATGGCCTGTCGAAAAATGATTATTGAAGCCGTCTTGAGCACCGACATGACCCATCACTTCTCTTCAGTCAACAAAATCAAGGGCATTCGACTCGCCCACCAAGACAGTGCCAAAGACAGTAATGTCGGGGCTAAAAAATACGCCGATGGCGATGCGTGGCAGATTCTACATTTTGCCCTGCACTTGTCCGATATTTCCAATCCGGCCAAACCATTACCACTGGCTATTCAATGGACTGATCGATGCCTGGATGAATTCTTTCAGCAAGGCGACGAAGAGAAGAGGCTGGGCTTGCCTGTCAGCCCCTTATGCGATCGCATGACCACGCAACGGGCGGATAGTCAAATAGGATTCATCAAATTTGTCGTCCTTCCAGCCTATGAGATCTTGGGCAAAATCGTCCCAGAAGTGCGGCAGCAGATATTGCCAACTTTGGAGTCAAACTTGAAATACTGGGTAGAACAGAAGGGACAAGATGAAAAGGGTGATGGATTGATTATGGAAGCAAGCGAGAGGAGTGAAGTCTCTGGGTCGGAGGAGAAGGAGACTTCCCGGTCGTGAAATGATACTCGTAAAGAGTTTTCCGTCTACAGTTCCTGCATCTGGGGGTTGACGTATCCGTGGGAAGCTCGCACAGCTTGGGCTGTTATTCAGGACGATAATCAATATTGCTTCACCAAGGCACACCGCACCATCATAAAGGAGAAGGAAGGAGCCGATTCACGAACGAGGGGGGCCCTGAAGCAGAATAGCCGTTCCCCGCCTACGAACAACCCTATCAATAGCTGTAGAATAATAGTAAGAGTACCGTGTCATAATTACGTAGTCCTTATGGAAACTACGGTAATGATGAAAAATGATGAAACCAATGGTCCTACCGATCTCCAAACATTTCTCCAAGAATGACGAAAGGCCGGGAAACGTGGCGGATGATGGCAAAGCGCACCATTGGTGTTTTCTCTCGTGCTTTGATTGATTCCATCCGTTCCACGCTATTATCAGACAATATCCATTAAATGCGTACTCATACACACAATTGAAAATTGTCGTCATTCTCCCCTTCCTTTCGATCCTTCTCACGAAATTCCTCACGGCAGCACCACCACGCCAGAAGCAAAGAACACCGCTGCGGTCGGTCGGTATTTACAAGTTGTCTTCCAAATATTCTTCAATAAACTCGCAAATCATGGCACGTTCTTGTTCCGATTCCGCGCGTCCTTGTCCAGCGGTCCGCTTGGAGTGGACCAATTGCTTTTCGTCCCCAATCATGACTTCAAAGTTTCCGGTGATGGTGTCGTCCTTGATTCCTTTGATCTCAATCTTGTCGGCGAAGCTTTGCTCCGAGAGAAATTTGCGAAGCAGCATGAACTGCCGCCCGTAGCCTACAAAAGTAGTAGAAGTACAAAGACAGCAGGCAGCAGGCAGCGAGCGAGAAGGGATGAGAGAGACTGATCGAGAAAGACCACATGGACGGCACGATCGCAGCGTTCCCTGCTTCACTCGAGACGCTCGTCGATACTTCTACGCTCTGCTGTTGAGACACTTGACACCGCTCAATCTAAACCTACCTCATCCGCCACAGAATTGAATCGAAACAGTGATCTTGTCGGACATGGTGTACTGTATGATGAGATGTATGTGGAGGACTCTTTTACAGTACCGGTGTGGTATGAATAGTCAACGTCCCTTTCTATCGCGGGACGCGGGAATATAGAGGAAAGCGAAAGAGGAAACAAAAGAGGAAGGGAAAACCCGCACGAGCGAGCGAAGGCAACACATCATGACATCATCAGCTAATTCCTTCGGCGTTCGATTGCATTCCTTAGCGATGACGTGCGTGGGGCACATGCGACACACATTATCCATGTCATGTTCAATGTCTCATCTGACATCCGACACATGGGCATTAGACGGGTGACGTAAGGACTTTGGCTGGCACCACAAAAAAAACATCCAATAGAGACATCGACCATGACCCGCCATCACCTGGTAGCAGGTACTAGTACCGGTATCTATTCTGCACCTCATTGTCTTCTAAGAGCGAGCGAAAACATACGGTAAAAACCATCATGGCAGAGGTCCCCAGCCCCCCTACCCGCCAGGGAAGATTTGTTGGGTTGTCAAGCTATGGTTTCGCTATGTTGCTCTTGGGGCTGCAATTCACGCCGTACGCTACTCATCTCTTGACCTTTCTGGTGCCTTCCTTGGTACTCGGCATTTGCCATTTCGTCGCCCTTCGGATCTACTTGAGACGATGATACAAGTAGTTTCAATGCGCTGGCATTATGGTTGGTTGAGGTACGTCTTTTATGCTGACATTGATCGACCCTCTAGCTCTAGAGAATATTTACTTTTTGTTTGCCAAGAGGAAACCCTGGCCCAACAGCCCTTCCTGACTTGTCGTGGAGGAACCAAACTACTTTTTAACTGCAATCCGAGCAATCAAAACCAAAAAGTACTCTAGATACGCTAAAGATTAGGATGAAGATGTAAAGTACAGTATTCGTCTTCTCACAGTTTAATCTACTATTGCAAACGTCACAGAAAACGACTGTGGGACGGTACACGTGTACCGTTACCGGCTTAAAAAAATACTGCCGTCTCCAGCTCGGGCCCATCTTCAGTTTCTACGGATAGACCGGAAGGCAAATTGCATTCCTTCAACATTTGTCTCCGTTTGGTCGTTGACTCTGGCGACCGACCACCTCCTACTTCTAATCTATTGGTTTGTTCAGGAGTTGGGTAGACCGCCGGTTCCAAATTGCCAAATTCGTATTGGAGACCAGGTGGCGGCGAGTCTCGCCTTTCAGCTTCCGACTGTGGTGCCGGGGATATACTGTCTTTGGAGCACCCACAGGCACATTCCGTAAGCGCAACCGACACTAAAACAATGGAGCAAGCATACAGCGTTAGAATCAATCATACCGCTTGTAGACATCTGGATCCTGCACCCGGCCGTGGACACACTTACTTTCTTCAAAACTGGAAAATACTCGAACCACTTTTCGCCGCAGCTTTTCAGAAATCGTTTCGCTTTGTAGACGGTCTTGCATTCTCGTAGCCGTAAACGCTTCCACATCAAAGGATTTGGCACTCCTCTCCGACTGGCCCGTGCGATTCGATAGCTCCGAACCCGTTCGTTGATTCATTCCCATGACTCGATCCTTTGGTAGGGTTGCTTTGAGGAAAGCCAATAGAATATCCTGCCCGTTACGATTCTCCATTGTGAATTCAAAATAGCCATTCGAAAGAGTCGTAATATTGCATTGGTGCGAGCTGCCTCGTCCAAACATGTCCACCACCATGATATCCGAAACTCCCAGTGTCACGTCGCCCAAGGGTTTGGGAGTCGATACGGGAGTATCTATCCGTGCCCGCTGCCGACTGTTGCTCCGTCGGCCCTTCTTATCTATGCTCCCACTTCCAAAGGATGTGAATCGTTCTGACATGGTAATTGGGTCCGAAAACTCCCCGGAACAACACGCATGAAGCATCAAAGGAGATTCGTTGGAGGTCAAGAGGAGTTCCGGACCGTGATTATCGCGTTGTGGTTGCCTAGGTGGACTCCTCTCAAAGCTCCGAGCTTTGGTCATTCCGATCTTTCGAGTCACCGCGGAAGCACTGGGCGTGTTTGTTTTGTGCCACACGCGCATCGTACAAATCATCTCCTGGGGCTCTGTGAATTCACGATCGGCTGCTTTTTCCGAGTGTCGAACACGCTGTATTACCGGTGCGAGCAAACACATCAAGAATAGCGGAGTACAAGGTGCAAGCAAAAACGCATGTAAGAGACCGGACGCCGGATGCAATTCTTCCCCGAGTCTGCGTCATCGCAGTCCAAGTAACGGAATTCAATAGCGAATTCTTACACATCTAATCGTAACATCGTCCGCAGCTAAACATTGGGAGCTTCGAAGCATGATGAAGTTCACTTAAAAATAACTCAAATCCCACAGCTTCAAACCAGAGTCTCGGGTGAGGTACCGTACTAGAAGGA
The DNA here is from genome assembly GCA_956465555.1 of Nitzschia sp. pyKryTriq1. Classification (NCBI taxonomy): domain Eukaryota; phylum Bacillariophyta; class Bacillariophyceae; order Bacillariales; family Bacillariaceae; genus Nitzschia; species Nitzschia sp. pyKryTriq1. Next base: position 245,074 of record OY101129.1, read on the forward strand.
CGTTATCCGTGTGCTGTAGCAAAGGAAAGAAGAATCCGGATGCTGGTATTCAACATGCAATTCTTGTGCTTCACGTTTAGTATCAGGTACCGGTATGTATGAAATACGAGTAGAGGCGGGGGGAAAGCCCGAGATCGGAGAATGGAGGTGGTGAGTGATGATGATGATATTGAAGGAGGCAATCGAATCATCATCTATTCTATCGGATGTACCGGTATGTCCTCGATGTCGCTTCTTCGTGCTCTGCATGCATGTGTGTGATAAAGCGCTATGATAGTAGGCCGCCCGGCGGACTCGTGCCAGCCTAAGTAAAACCTCGATGTACGTCGCAAATTTTTCTCCTAAATATTCGTATCCATATAAGTATATATCTGATCACTTCCGTTGAATCAAATGAGAACGTGCGCAACGCTCCGATCACGATACCAATCGTCGGCGGGAAAATTTGAAGCTCTCGCACGCCGGCCGACCCCGTCCGGGAGCGCACGCACACCGCCAGGCGCCCACACTAACAAGAAACAGGACCGTCCGTTCGTGATGCGGTCGACGTGAACGCAACGCCACGACAAAGATACCATTGATCATTATCAGCAACGCATCGCACCGCATACCGGTATCATTGCTCGTACCGGTACAGTACTATACGAATACATCCGTAACAGTACCCGTAGTGTACAAGTATTTACCAAGGCAGTAGAGGTCCTCGACCAGTTGTAAATGCCTGGAATCTTAAGCAGTCATCTGTAAATGCCTGGAATCTTAAGCAGTCATCTGTATGCTATTGATATCTGTCATGTCTCAGTCTGTGCACTCGAAATCCCAACCATCCCATTCTCATCATCGTTCTCCGTCCCACTCCATCCTTTCAATTTCGAAACTCGATCTGAAAGAAAAGGTATCCTTGTTGAGTGGAAGCGGGATATGGACAATCCCAGGAGTCTCGAATGGGATTTCACACCTCCCTCCCATCACTGTTTCGGATGGACCTCACGGCGTCCGCAAACCCTTGAGTGATTTGACGTTGCAAGTCGCTCACCCGGCCACTTGCTTTCCGGCAGGGTGTGCCGTTGCAGCCAGCTGGAATCTAGAGATGGTGCATCGTCTCGGGCAGGGACTGGCACGAGAGTGTCAATTATATCAGATCTCGGTGCTATTGGGACCCGCCATGAATTTGAAACGACATGCCGCAGGGGGGCGCAATCTCGAATACTTCTCGGAAGATCCCTATCTGACAGGAATGCTGGCGGCATCCTACGTCCAAGGCGTACAATCGACGGGGAAGATCGGTGCCTGTCTCAAACATTTTGCAGTCAATAATCAAGAATCGCATCGATTTGTAGTCAATGCTGTTGTGGATGAACGCACGTTGCGAGAGCTCTATTTGAAAAGTTTCGAAATCGCCATTCGAAGGTCCTCACCGGCAATGGTCATGGGGGCGTACAATCGACTGAATGGAATCTACTGCTGTGAAAATGAATGGTTGTTACAAGACGTATTACGAAAGGAATGGAAGTATACAGGTGTGTGCGTGACCGATTGGGGGGCTACCAATGATCGGGTTGCAGCGATCCGGGCGGGCATGGATTTGGAAATGCCAGGCAACAAGGGTGTTTTCCATCGAGATATTTACAGAGCCCGTCAACAAGATCCTACATTTGAAGAGGCGATAGATACCAGTGCTGGTCGAGTTTTGGATTTGATCCAGAAATATCCTTCGTCTTCCACCACCATCGAGGAGGAGTCGAAAGAAGAATTGTTCGACTCCAATGATCAACTAGCGTATGAAATGGCCTTGGAGAGTGTCGTCTTGCTGAAAAATGAAAAACGTTTGTTGCCACTTTCTCAGAACACTCGAATAGTTGTCATCGGAGAATTCGCCAAAGACAGCCGGTATCAAGGAATGGGAAGTTCCCATTGTACGCCGACAAGAGTCTCGCACGCGTTTGATGCCTTGACTCAATATATTTCGGATCCTTCAAGGATTGCGTATGCGTCTGGATATGAAGCGCAGGCGAGCGAAGATGTTATCCAACCTGAATTGATTGAGGAGGCCAAGCAGGCCGCCTTCAAGGGCAAGGACGATGTCGTTATGCTGTTCTTGGGCCTACCCGAGATTCTGGAAAGTGAAGGGTTTGATAGAGAAACGCTGCGGTTGCCCAAACAGCATATAGCCCTTTTGGAGGCGATTTCCGCCATTCATGACAGAATTGTAGTGGTTCTGAGCAATGGGGGTGCGGTGGAATTACCTGACTGCATATCTGCAGTCTCCTCCATTGTAGCTGGCTACTTGTTGGGACAAGCTGGTGGGCGAGCCATTGTGGATTTGATCTTTGGAAAAGCGTCACCGAGCGGCCGTTTACCCGAGACAATGCCCATGACCCTGGAGCACCTTCCATCCCATCCATTCTTTCCGGGTTCTCGTTATAGAGTTGAGTATCGAGAGGGTCTGAATGTCGGTTATCGATACTTTGATTCCGTACCAGCCGCAGCGACGGTCCGTTACCCTTTTGGGCACGGACTGACATATACAGAATTTGAGTACAATGGCCTGCAAGTGACCATCGAGTCGGATGAGACTAAGATCAAGCAAGTGCACGTCCAATTTCGACTCAAAAATATTGGTATTGCGGCGGCCAAAGAAGTTCCTCAATGTTACGTGGCACCCATGGAAGCCTCGGTCTATCGACCACACCATGAATTGAAAGCGTTCACCAAAGTATTGTTGCAACCTGGTGAATCGAAAGATATTACATTTGTCTTGGATCATGAAGCCTTCTGCTTCTTTGACATTGGGCACCATCAGAGCGTTGTAGAGCCCGGCAAATACGAGATACAAATCGGAGCCAGCAGCCTAGACATTCGCCTCCAACAACACGTGCAATTTCAAACAGGTATCTCTCCCTCGAAGTTGGCGAGAGAATCGTACCCATGGAAGAATGCCATGTCGACCAAGGATGAAGCTTTTGCCATACGCTTTGGTCCAAACAGGGACAAAATTATGGATTCAATTCGTCAATCTGATGAACCAGAACCACCTAGTGTGATGCATCGTAACTCATTGCTGAAAGAAGCACGCACCCATTCCATTCTTGGAAAACTTTTATTTCAACTAATATTCAAGATTGGTTGCCGGGAGATCAAACCTGGCCCGATGGAAACAGCAGAAATCCGGATGGTACGAGTGAACGTTGAGAACCTTCCCCTTCGTACGCTGGTCTTGTTCGGCAAGGGTGCAATTTCCATGGACTTTCTCGACGGAATGATTGCCATCATGAATGGAAATGTCCAAAAGGCTTTTCGCAAATTTGGAGAGGGAATCTGGTATTGCGCCAAAGGGAGCTTTGGCTATTGAGAAAGGAGCACAGCTAATACGACTTAATCATCTTTTGAAGCGATTTCGGAAATCGCTTCTTCCATGGCCGTCTTAGCCATGGCATCCGGCAATATCATTGTGATTCGCTTTTGCTGCCCATCGGAGCCTCTGCCAAAAATAGAGACGACGCGGCATATGATGTCTTCCGGAATTTCTCGAGCCTCGACTGGGGAAGGATTTGTGATGCCAGCGTGACCCGAAAAGACGACGTGGCCAGTTGCAAGCTCTCCACTATCGAAAGCAAGGACACTTTCCCACAACAAGAACCGTCGACCTTCGATCACAGCGAAATGACTTTTCCAATGAGAGTGGGTGTCACTTCCCTGGGTTTTGCCACCTGGATCATCGCTGGTAAGGATTTCGACTGTGGAATGCCACCTCGCCTTCCAAAGACGACGAAGCCTGGACGCTCGCTTCTCGGAGGCGAATTTTTCGTTTTCGTATGAGCCTAGCCTTCTACTTTCCCAGAAATATGCTCTACGAAGATCTTCATTTGTTGGCAAGCTGCGCAGTCCATTCATGAACCACTTCTCCAAATAGGCTGGGTCTTGCTCATGAGATGGCGACGAGCCTTCACCGATTTCTGCACTCCGGTGCTTCCCAGCCGAACTCACAAATCCTATCGTCCTAAAAGAATTTAAGATAGCGTTCCCATAGCGTTCCACAAACGTTGATCCAAACTGGGCCTACGTTGAATGGGCGGACAATCTATGTCAGAGAGGTGGAGGACACGCAGGCAATCGAAATTTTCATTTACGTACCAGCACTCCAAGCAACGCGATAAATCTTGTAGGAACCAAAAGCAGCGCTAGAGAAAGAGCGGATGTGGCCACAAACAAAAAGGAGGATTTGAAAGGATCCTATGGCGAGAGCAAAACGAATCAGTACCGTTTTGTTTGGTTGAAATGCTCGGCCAGCAGTGAGAGGACTTACTGTAAAGTTGAAGGCATTGAGCGCTGTCTCAATAGCGTCGAGGATGGCTCCTAAAGTGTTTTGGATTGATTGAATATTGCCTCCCAGACCTAATGCAGTGTTCATGGCATCTATCGAAGAACCCACCAAGTCGAATTGAACTTGCTTTGAGAGTTGACTTGATCTCACTAGCTCCTCCTGAACGGCAACAGAAGTCTCACGTTGCGTCTCTTCGTGGCCTGCACTACCTGCCGGTGGAGCCCACTTCAAATTGATCTGAATTCTTGGCACATCGATTTCAGAATCGTCATTTTCAAGTTGCAGGATCGGAGCCACATTCTTTGTACCCGCCTCCAAGATCTGGAACCAACCCTTGATCTCACCTTTCGCGACGATTTGAGTGAGCGGTACCACAACCTCGCCAAGCACTTGATCGAAACCAATGGCGAGACGAATCTGCAATACGACGGCCCCCGGGGACGTGTCCCAATCTTTCAGTATCCCGTCGAGAAATCGGCCTGAGTTGTCGCGTCGTCGACCTTTGACTTCAAAGGGCTGAAGGACAGGAAAGGTCAGCAGAGGTGATGACAGCTCGGGCCCATCGGCAAAAAAATCGTCGGCGCGGCGAAACAGTTGTTGAAGACGCATGTTCTCGACACTCGCAATATGGCCACCATGCCATTCCGGATCCGCTGAGAGAATACCTGATGTAGCTCCCAGTTCATGCAACGACTGGGCAGATTTGTCACACTCCAAAATTTTCGATCGCACTTTGCTCGATGCAAATCGTAGCGGATCGTAGAATATCCTACAGGAAGTCCTCCCTGGAATACCCAAGTCCCGAGAGACGAGCGCGCGTCCTCTGGGCACGGAAACGCTGACCATACCTACTGGCCGATGCAACAGATAGTCGACAGAAATCTTGGCCGCCTGACGCGACGCCTCGACTTCTCTCCGAATGAAAGGCTCCTTTCTCCCTTTTCGGCTCTGCCTTACGGAACAGTAAAGCAATGAGAGCAAGAGAGCGCAAGCTGGAAGACTGGGACAGAAAAAGGGGTCATCATACGGTGTTCAAGTCAGAGAGATTTGCCCGAAGATCTTACCTTCCAATATACTCCGCATTGAACCGGAGGCAGAGCCAAACAAGAAAAGCAAGGCTGGATCCGGTCAACAGTGGGTCTCTCCAACTCACAGCATACAAGTAGAGTTCTAATACAGCATTCAGATCTTCGAAAATTACTTTCGCACGCATGACATGCACCTGGAACATTGTCGTGTTGAAATCCTCTGGTGGTCGCGAAGGGCATTCGATTGGTTTCTGTGGATCATAGAGGCGGTCGACGAATTCTTCAAGGCCCAAGCTTATCTCAAGCCAGCCACTGACAGCGCCTGTGACAAAATTGAGCTGTAAGAAGTGGTCCAGGTTTGTACACAGCGCCGCCTCTAGCATCCTTACCTTTTTCGGATTCCGATGTCAAGTCTTTGGATGTGATGTAAAAGTCCAAACCGAACGCTCCTTTGACTCCTGTGCGCAGCATTACGCGCTTCAAAGATTGCCCCTTTTCGACCATGGGCCCCCGGAAACATTGGAACAGGGACGCGCCGCGCATTTTTATTGCTGCATCTCGCTGATCTTGTAGTATTCCCTGGGTGGATAGTAGGGCCGTTCCCACCACTTCGTCTGTTCGTGCTGTGGGCAACAAAAACAAGGAACAAGGTGAGTTACAAAAGCCCCAAAGACCGCGGACTCAGATCACTTCACATCTCGTTTCTTACAGTCCACGCAGTCGAGCCGGAATTCTTCCCCATAATGCGCCCTAAAAAGCAATAAAACAAATGAGTGAACGAATGAGTGACTTGAACGCCAACAAAGAGGTTCCCACCGATATTTGCCGGAGCCACTTACACCGCCAGCTCAATGAGCTGCGAGTTGAATTGAGGACACCCTGAATACACTGGGCGGGTCCTTGCTGTATTTTTGGGACCCATCGATGAGGTGATCCGTGCATAGTATTCCCCTTCTCGCGTGGGCCGTGTCGAAACAAACGCGTTGTCAGGGCTCTCATCGGGTGAGAGGGGCTGCTCAAACAAATTCGCTCGTTTGAATTCAATTCGGAGACATCCAATTCCGGCTTGACTATCATAGTTTGAGGGGGAGGATGTTTCCAGGGAGCTTCTTTTGTTCTCGTCTGTCGATGTGACGTTCCGATTTTTCTCGGCGTAGAGTTCGTCCGGGGCCACGATGGACATGATATTGTGGACCGAAATTTTGTTTTGAATCGAATTTTCCACCTTTGATCTAGCCTTTTCCGAGCCACAAGGCATTTCCAGGTCAACGTTGAGCCGGCAATCCACACAACATATAATCGAGCATGCCTCGCAATGAAATCCTTTCTTGTTTCCAATCAGTATCGTGGAACAGACGCTGCAAGCACTCGGGACCCAAAAGGATGCGACGCGGAGCATGTGGGGGTTGGTGGGTCCTTCCCCAGTTTTGCTGGATACATCATCAACTTCCTTTGTGGGACCGTCCTTGACAGGAGTACCAGCGTAATCGATAGCTTCACTGGGCCGAGTCGGTGACGACTCGTCAAGTGGGAGGCGAGAAGGAGGCGCTGGGCGAGGAGGCGTTACCGGGTGTTCCCTCTCTACCTTTTTCTTTCGTGCATTGGCCGGAGAAAGTACTGTAGTATTGAACGTAGAGTCCCCGGATGGTTTAAACATGGCCTCCACAAGAATGAGCGGTTGCTTGTTGTCTTCAATGCCACCATCGCGAGTATTGTTCGTATTAGTGCTAGGCGCCATCGAATCTTGCATGGAGGCCTGACACCACTGCGCCGCCTTCCAAACTCCTGGAGATTTCATCAGCACCTCACACGACAACGTCAAATCACACATGGTAAAGTCTAGAATTCCCATTCCCAAAGGACTGAATAGCAACGATATTTTAATCGAAGGGACAGGAGAATCATAATTTCCCTGGGACACCATCTTCAACAAGCCGTCGTCGGTGGACCGATCCCACTTGACGCAAACTCCGTGAGTTTCACTGGAAAGAAACGCCGCCCTTCTATAAGTTTTCACGCGACCCGCAAAGGGGGGTAGAGATGCCGCTCCAACAACGCTGCTTCCCACCGGGCATGGCAGTCTACCAGAAGTGGCCGTGGCAGTGGCAGTGGCGATGGACCGAAGAAGAAATCCATGGATTTTGGGGAGTGTGAGGCACGTTTCAAAAGTCATCATTCATTCATGCATGCCATGCATCGATTAATTCATGCATTTTCCCTACTGTACTCGTACCTTTGAGCGCTGAGCAGTCGTACATACACAGCTCCATAACGATTCAAAGATCGGTCAAACGGAACGTCCTTGGTGTCGTCCCACTCGGGGAGCGGCGTGACAAATTGGAATTCCGAGTCATCGATCGCGCTGTCGGGCTCGAGTTCTTGCATCAAATCTAGATTCATTTTTTGTTTTACTCCTATTTTGTGGTATACTATCTGTCAGCAACAATTAAACGGATAAACAAGGCTTCCATGATGGAAGCAAGAGACAGTATTGTATTTGGAGGAAATGGGATTGATAGAAACGAAAGTTGAGAAGTGTGGGATGTGGCTAAAAGTCGCAAGTAAAAAAGATAAATTTCGAAATTATTGATGAAAATCAGCGTCAAAAGGCGTTCGTTCGTTATTGTTCGTTCAGTTTCTCCAGGCACAACGAGTCGGATGTGTCGGCTTCTCCCGACGACGGACGAGGTATCACAATACATACCAGGTAGACATCTTTGCTAGCATTACGGTAACTATCTCAGCTCATCATTCACCATAATACATGATATCAGATTAGATACAGCAAGAAGTACAGTAGGCTAGAGTATTACAGTCCCAGACTAGTTCATTCATAATTCATAACACACGCGCAATGCACTCCTACAGTGCATACCACTTCTAATGTATCAAAGTCTCGATTGGATTCTTGCTGATCTTATTCAGAGAGTCGGTTCCGGCGGTGGAGCTCCCATGAGCGGAGAGACCTTAGCACCGGTAAATTGAGGAGAGGTGCCCCAAGTACCCATGGTGACCAATTCTTCCGATCCCGTCGGGTGAATGGCCACACTTGAATCAAAGTCGGCCTTGGTTGCTCCCATTTTCATGGCGACTCCAAACCCTTGCAACATTTCATCCGCTCCCATTCCAATAATGTGAAGACCCACCACCAATTCTGTCTTGCCGGCGCACACCAATTTCATGAAAGTCTTTGGTTTTTCGTCAGATTCCATCGAAAAGGGCCCGTAGTACAAGTTGGGAAACTTTGACTTGTAGACTTTGATATTCTCTTCTCCGTACTTGGCGATGGCTTCCTTTTCCGTCATTCCAATGGTGCCGATTGTTGGATGGGAAAAGACCACGGTCGGAACCAACTCGTAGCTAGTCTTGGAATCGGCAACTCCCCCAAAGATGCGATCCGCCAAGCGACGGCCAGCCGCAATGGCCATGGGAGTCAATTCGACTGCCCCACAGACATCGCCCAACGCATAAATGTTGGACGCGGACGTAGTTTGAAACGCATCCACTTGAATATACGTTTTGCCTGGAATGAGGTTGACGCCCGCCTTGGGCAGATTCAAGGTTTCCGTGTTGGGCAACCGACCAGGCGCCATCAAGACCACTTGGGCGCCCGCAATGGGAGTCCCGTCGCCCTCCTTCAAATACACCGTTTTGTTGCCGTTGCCGTCGAGTTCAATTTTGGCGACACCGCCGGTGTTGCGATGGACGGTGATGCCTTGGCGCTGCATTTCGAAATCCAAATGATCTGAAATGTCGTCATCGAAAGATCGCAGAGCCTTGCCCCTGCGGACTACCAAATGCGTGTCCACCCCTAGTCCATTCAAGACACCCGCTAGTTCGACGGCGATGTATCCCGCACCGACCACGACTGCCTTTCGGGGGAGCACGTCCATTTCGAAAAAGCCATCCGAGCTGATCGCGTGTTCGATACCCGGACTGTTGGGCAGGTCGGGTCGGCCTCCGGTGGCCACCAAGATATGCTCGGCCGTCACTTGCGAGATCGATCCGTCCTCCGCCGTGATTTGAAGGGTGTGGGCATCCGCAAAGGTGGCATCGCCAATGATTTTGGTGATACCGGCCTTCTCCAGACCTCCCTCGTAAATGTTGTTCAATTTGACAATGTAGGCATCGCGTTTTTGCTTGAATGCTGCCATATTAAACTTGACCTCCGGTGGTTCGAAGCAATATTGCGCCACATCGTGCTTCATGGTTTCTGCCATGGTGGCCGCCGTCCACATGAGCTTTTTGGGCACACAGCCCACATTGACGCAGGTGCCTCCCCATCGGGCGCGTTCCACGAGACCTACTTTCTTGCCGTGGTTGATGGCAGCTCGTTTGGCAGTGGCGATGCCGCCCGAGCCTCCGCCGATCACCAAAAAGTCATAGTCAAAGGAAGCCATCTTGTTGTTGTTGCTGTTGTTGTTGTTGTTGTTGTTGTTGTTGTTATTTCAAGAAGAGTAAGAAGAAGAATGATGTTTTATGAGAAGACCCCGCACAGCACAGCCGATCGGAAGCGAACACTTTCGAAGCGCGAGAAAGATCGCATAGATCAAATCCTTGGTACGTAGTACCAGGTACGAGTACAGTAAGTGTACATAGTGCATCAGCTCAGGCCGTTTTGATGGGGATCCAATTTCGCTGCTCAGGCCATTTTCGGGGACAGGCCATAATGTTGGGGTCGAGAAATTGGGCCGAAAACCACCCGGATTTTCCGAGATTTTTGTGTGGTTCTGGTCGTGGTCGATCTACAGCAGATCTTGGATCTTCGGAACGAGAAACGACATCTCAGCTCCAGCTCCAGCACAATTTGAATTTGATTTGAAATGAAACCATGAGAAGAATAACAAAAGAATGACAATGAACACCGACAGTAGTCCATTCGTGAGACAAGTCGAGGATACGGTACGGAATGTCTTGCAGAAATATGGTGCTGGATCGCAGGAAGACAGCATTGACAAGGGACCCCAAGAGCAAAAGACCCGGAGAAGTGCGCGTACGAAAGGAAAACGCACTAGCCGGGTCGATCATATTCCTCCCGAAGATAGAGAAACCGTCTTGATTGCCCGATGTCTTTCCGGAAGACTCGCACACGCACGTCAACATAACGTGTGTCCCCACTGTTGGCTCCAACGACCCGACCATTGCTTTTGCTCCCAGTGCCCAGCAGTACCCGTTCTGGATGATAATCTCGACACTAGCAAATTGGGCATTCGTCGCATCTTTTTGCTCTTGCATTATCGCGAAGTCTTCATGGGTGTCGATACCGCCAAATTGATTTTAAAAGCCTTTCCCGAGACGACCCGATTAGTGATTGCGGGAATTCCGGCACAATATCAAGCGAGCATGGCCGAATTGGAAGATGCTGCCAGAATGTCATCATCACCACGAAGAAGAAAACTATGCGTGTTGTTTCCAGATGAAGCCGCTAAAACTATTGGTGAATTACAAGAACAGTATGATTCTTCTTCTTCCGGGACAACAGGGGACGACACCGATGTCGTGTTGGATACAATTACCCCTAGGAAACAGGAAAATGATACTCAAGGTTGGGATGTGGTAGTCATTGATGGAACGTGGCAACAAGCTCGTCGGATGAAATTGCGGTACTTTCCAGGCGATGAATCTTCGTCTTCTCCGTCGCCGTATCCCATGGTTCCCACGGTCAAACTGAGTCCTGCTGCTCTGGCACTTTTACAAGACGATAATGACGACCATGGCGACAAGAAATCGGGATCATCATCGTCATCACTACCAGCGGGACATCAATTGCGAAAACATTCCATCCCCTGGAAACGGATTGCAACCTTTGAAGCTCTTCGATTGTTTCTAGTCGATTGTTCTCTCTTGTTGACAGCAGCGACAAAGACAAGTACACCTCCGACGACTCCCGAGTGGCTTATCCAGATTCAAGACCTGGTTCGAATTGCCAATCAAGCCGCGTTGGGTCGAAGTGAAAAATGGAGATGATGATTCATTCATTCGGTAAGATGTGTAGTTCTACAGTATGCGGTCGGCATTTGTACCGCCACCGTTCCTAGTCATTCTTGCTGAAACAAGAAGATACAGCTGTTCTCCTTGGAGCGACATGATTGCACGCAGCAACTTCATCGTAAACAATCGAATCCGGCTGACGACCATGAAATGACAGATATTCCTACCCTCAGCCTCAACTTGCTTGACAAAACATAAGAGTGATGCATAGGTGCAGTACTGGCATTACGACGCCTCGCTGGTACTACGACATACTGTAGGAAGTATTATCCGTGAGATGCTTTGCAGGGAGATCCTATTGAGCAATCCTACGATTACTTGAAAGTGAAGGATGTTTTTACTGTACAGACGACGCGTCAGTCATCAGCAGATGAAGGACGCCCCCTCATCCACGCCCGTTGGATGTATCAGTGCGATTCTCCGCAGGGCGATCCAATTTGATAACCCCACGACTATCCACACTTGGAGTAATAGTAGGGGCCAAGATATCCTGCTTGTAGTTCCTTATAAGGTCAATAAGGGCACGATCTAGATCGTTCGATGATGATTCCAATTCTTCCACAAGACCATCAAACTCCTTCAAAATGAAATCTCGTTGCTCTTTAGTGTAGCCGGGTGTATAATATTGCATGAGTTGTTCTTGTCGTCGCCACTCTTTCTGTGCTGTCTGATACCAGATACATGGAATATCTTCTGGTGGAGCCACTTCAAATCCCGCCTGTTGATATACATCGGCGAGCTGTTGTACCAGCTGGGGGCCCTTCGTTGGAGATAGGAGCCATTCAAAGGGTAGATACAGGGCAATGCGGTAGTAGTCGGCGGCCCGCCACCAACGAATCATGTCTTTCCAGGTTTGTAGACCGCCTTGCAGGTACTGATCGCGAACTTTTCGCCATTGCTCTTCCGGCGGTTGTCCCTCGGCGCCGTGGTACGCAATGTTCTTGTCGGCGTGACCCGCGGGAAAGGCGGTGGCAAAATTCCGAATACTGAAAATGACCGCGGGTTGAAAGTTGTCAGTTTGCGATTCGGGCCCCACGGGGACATAAGGGTGACCTTGTGTGCATGCCGCCGTCTCACTGACCCCATAGCATCGGCGGAGCTTTCCTCCCTTTACGCTCATATGATAATTCTTGGTGGCTTGCTTGAGCCCCGTGATGGCATCAATGAGCTGTTTGGTCATGTCTCCCTTCTTGCTGGGACTGGATGACCCGGATGCGGGATAGGATGGCACCCAGAGCCGTTTTCGCCATTCTGGTTTCGGGCGAGGGGGCGGTGGGACAAAGGAGACTGTGCAATTTTGGTACTTGGCATGTGCTGCCTCTCGCGTTCCTTCTATAGGAGGAGCTCCAATACTACTCGTGCTAGTACCGGTACTTGCATTCTTGGTGCTCGTACGGATATCACTACCAGAGCTTGAACTCACGGACGAAAAGAAGGCAAGCCACATGGCAGACACCAGGACTGCCGCTAGTAGTAGTAGACGGACCGGTACAAGTATATTGAGGCAACGAGTCCGAGCCTTCGGCCTATCGCTCGGGTCATCTTCTGCTCCGTGCTCGTCTCCTGCATATCTGGTGGTGGCTCTCGAATTTGGGTTCACACGTCGTGCAACAACTACCATCGTGCTAACAAGAGGCCATCCTCCAATGTCGATCGGTTAGTCGGTACCGTTACTGTACTTGTACGTGTACCGGTAGCGAACAAAAATACTGATAACATTATATTTAGATCATGGTCGTCGGTCATCATCCATCATCCCTCGACCAGATCTTTTTTTCTGCGACCGTCGATGCGACGACGCGTGGACGACATGATGGCCGAGAGCGCCATCGCCAACCCTGCTCCAACCTCTCTCACCCGCCGAAGTTTGAAAGTGCTGCCGATAATTCCGGAAGACAAAGGCGAAGCGAAAGATCTAAGTCCTTCGCCTCGCTATTCTACATTTTTGACAGCTAAATATATCGAACAAACTGATGCTGTCCATTCCGACCAATCAGATCCCAGGAAGGAGAAGAACGGTTTGGGAGGAAGCAAGCCAAAATCCAAAGATTTCAGCGTCGCCTCGTCGGCGCCATCACGCGCCACTCATCAGCAACGACGACCGCGACGACCACGACAACAAAGACTATCCTCCTCAACGACATAGGCACAATACTCAAGAGTTTGTTTTGACTCTAGTACATACTCGTAGTGTTCAGTTTGAGACCGACCCCAACCCACAACCACTACATCCAACATGGCTCATCTGCTGTCCAACTCTGTGAAGAGACTTGTCCGCAAGGTACGAATAATACCATCGCGGTTGCCGTTGTCAACGGACGGTCGTCGAAAGGTCGAAAGTGGGGCACTTTGTGTTCTTCGCTTTTTTGTGCGCCAGAGCCAGTCGACCGCTCACTGATAATCTTTATTTTGTATTCCTACTCCTACTGTCCTACCTTTCAGGTTCCGGTCGTTCAAAGCGCCGCTCGTAGCGTGACAACTCTCCATGAAACATTGATGGCACAAGTGCCCGAAAAGCAAAAGAGTTTGGCGGCCCTCAAGAAGGAACACGGCAATCACGTCATCGGTGAAGTGACGATCGATCAGTGCATCGGAGGTGCTCGTAGTGTCAAATGCATGTTGTGGGAAACATCCAACTTGGACCCCAATGAGGGTATCCGATTCCGAGGCTTGACGATCCCGGAATGCCAGGCCGTTCTTCCCACCTACAGCGGGGTGCAAGGCGACGGAGAACCTCTCTTGGAATCGCTCTTGTGGTTGCTCTTGACGTCCGAAGTCCCCACTAAGGAACAAGCGGACTCCTTGACTGCGGAATTGCACGCCCGCTCGGAGCTTCCTCCCCACGTCATTAGTATCTTGAACTCGCTTCCCAAGCACATGCACCCCATGACCCAATTCTCCATTGGATTGAACGCCTGCCAAACCGAATCCAAATTTGCCAAGGCCTACGCGGACGGCGTCCCCAAGAACAAGTACCACGAGTACGCCTTGGAAGATATTTTGGGTGTGATTGCCAAATGCCCCGAAATTGCCGCCATTATCTACCGAAACGTTTACTTTGACGGCGTCGTCAACAAGGATACCTCCTTGGATTACTCGGGTAACTTTTGCCGCATGTTGGGTTACGACGATCCTTCGTTTGATGAATTGATGCGATTGTACTTGTGCATCCACACGGATCACGAAGGTGGAAATGCGTCGGCCCACACGACTCACTTGATAGGAAGCACCTTGTCGGACCCCTACCTCTCCTATGCGGGAGGACTCAACGCCTTGGCCGGGCCCTTGCACGGACTTGCCAACCAAGAAGTCCTCAAGTGGATCCAGGACCTCAAGGCAAAGTTTGATGCCGAAGGCAAACAAGTCAACGCTGAAACCATCACAGAATTTGCCTGGGAAACCTTGAATGCCAAAAAGGTCATTCCAGGATATGGACACGCTGTTCTCCGTAAGACCGATCCTCGTTACACGTGCCAACGAGAATTTGGGCTCAAGCACATGCCCGATGACGAACTGTTCAAGGTGGTCGATACGATTTACCAAGTCATGCCCGGTATTTTGAAGGAACACGGAAAGGTCGCCAATCCTTACCCTAATGTCGATAGTCACTCGGGTGTCTTGTTGTGGCACTACGGATTCACACAATTCCAGTACTACACTGTCTTGTTTGGAGTGAGTCGAGCGGTCGGTGGACTCTGCCAATTGTATTGGGACCGTGCATTGGGTCTTCCCTTGGAACGTCCCAAGTCTGTTACTCCAGAATGGCTATGGGCGCAAGTGTCCAAGAAATAAATCCAGGACATGACTGACGCACGCGGAGGAGCAGCAGGAGTTTGAGTTTTTGTGATTGTCAAAGTCAAAGCATCTAGTAGTTTTTTGCAATAATGCATCTTCATCCACCCACCCCGTGGGGGGCAACAATGGATAATAGTGTGATGTACAATTTGTAACTGCTTAGGTACCAGTGCTGCTTCGTTAGAGTAGCTAATAACGCCAAAATGTGAGGTTGAGGAGTGGCAGCTGGTGGTCTGAATGATCACACCGGTGCGTCGAGCACTCGGCCAACAACCATGACTTTTTAGCTGTCATCAGTCGACGTAGAGCAAAGCAAAAGACGTCTAGTAGGAGTAGTAAACCTTGTTGTTAGAATACACCGCTTCTGGTTTCACTCTTTCGCTTTCTCAACAGCAATAGCACCAAGAACAAGATGGATATAATTCATTCAACAAGGTTTTCTCGTCAACAGGCTCGAAGAAGAAACGGCACACACACACACACACACACACACACACAGCACAAGAAACTCCTTGTACTAAGATAGTACAAGCCCAAGATTATTCACAACATCGCTTGAGAAGGTCGTCATCCATTTCTTTGCCCTTCGAGGTTTTGTCCAATAGAACAGTAGACTGGCTCTATTACTTAGCAGTAATGTAGTCTACATATTCGTACCGTACACGTACGGTACTCCACTACTCTACTAGTAGAGCTAGCTACTAGTAGAGCTCTCTCCTCTAGTAGAGTAGAGAGAGAGAGCCCTAAAATGCTGTCTTCATCAGTCTTCACGAAAACTCAGTCGATCGAATCGAATCTCCACTCAATGTCCTCATTTTCGAATCGTGGATATTTTTGATCGGGTTATGAGGTGGAAATAGTGAGAGATGGATTGATTGAAGCAAAGATTTCGCACCCATAATAGAGATAGCAGCAGCTGGCGTCAACTTTGAGCAGATGGACGGCGGTCGGTGAAAACAACAGCAGTTTGTCCGAAGAAGAATGAAAGAACAACTACAGTACCTATCGCAAGTACCGGCATCAAAAGTACAAGTACTACCTGTAGTAAAGTTTGTGTGGATCTGCTTGGCATTCACCCGCCTGGCAGATACCGGTACAGTACCGGTAGGGATAGGTAGACCATTGTATTGTTTGTTCTTTCAGGAAGAAAGCAACCTTATCGGCCAGTCAAGAGTCAAGAGTCAAGAGATACAGTCAGGCGCAGTATGACTTTGAAGCGAAAATTGGGTTCCATGTCAGCCTTGTCGTCTCCCACCAAAAGAATGCTGGCGACGCCTCTTCTTTCTGTGGTCAGCCTGCTGTTGTGGTCGGCGAACGTCGTGGAAGCCTTGGCTGCCGCAGTATCCAAGCCAGGGATCTTGCCTACGACATCCTTACAATCGATCGATGCCACGCAACTTGCTATTTTGGATGGTGCGGAATGGGCTTCGATTCAAAGGCTGGGAGGGAATTGGAATGGCGGCAATAAAGATGAAAATTCGTCGACGAAGAATTTTTCCAAGTACGGATACATGAATGTGGTGGTTGGAATGGATGCAGAGGGGCAACGAATTGTCGGCATGCAGGCACCAGACAGTACGAGTAATAGTGGACTCCAGGTGTATCAAGAATCGGTGGCGCGGATTCCCTCCAACGTGAAAAAGGAAGATGCTGTCGCCACATATATTGCCGCAATTTCGGCCGTTCATTCGGTGTTGCCCAAAGTGGAGCAAGTAGGAGGATCCCACGAAACTGTCATGATGGGTGGGAAAGTAGTGGTGGTGGGAGGAAATGACCTGGCCTGTTTTGCCGCAGAAGCACTTTCCAGTCTGGGCGTTCAAGTCTGTTTGGTCACTACGGGGAACCCCAAAGTCCGACCGACAATCAAGGGCAGTGCTGGAAAAGGTACGTTTTTCAGGATTTTTTTCAAACTGCGACAACAAGAATGCAGAATGGATATTGACTGGTGTGGAGTTTTTTCTGGATTTTGTTTTTATTGTAGTTGAAATTCTCAAGCCAGCGATGGGATCGGATGGTATTGGATTCTCGGAATATGTGGGGCAATTCGATTCTTTGCTCGATACGATTAGCAACGAACGCCCTTTGAATTCTGATCCTCGCCCAAGTTTGGAAATCGATGAGGAGGACGATGCTGGTGATGCTGATGATCCCTTGGCTTCCTTTTCTCTCGCGAGTTCCAGATCGGTCTTGAATTTATTGAAATCTCGACACAACTGCCACATGTAAGTTACTTATTACCAAACACATACCATGATCTAAAAAAAATGTAGTGGATTGGCTGACTGACTGACTCAATCGGATATTATTTCTTCCAGTTATGTTTCTACGCTGACGCATTGTCAAAGTTTGGTAGCCAAAGAAGGACTACTTGGTGGACCTAGGAAGGCGGACGAATATGCCAAACAAGTCGGACAACAATCCTTTGTGGCAAGCAATAAAGAGTGTCAGCCCATGCTTCCTTGGTGTAATCTCGGAAGTACACTAGAATCCTTGCTGGATGCTGGCGTTTTGTTTCCCGCAAAATCGCGCGACAAATTGTACCAAAAATCCAAAAGTGTGAGAGGATGGACTCTTAGCGATTTCTGGGAACAGTCCACGTGGCCGAGGGACTCGTCGGGAAGTGCACAAACTCGATTTGGTCTGCCAGTGGTAGAGGACCCGAACTTAGAAGACGAACCCTTGATCGCGGAGGCACCCTTTCGACCTGGGACTGGAGTGAAACGGAGGGCTTCTTCTTCCTTTGAGGATTTTGATTTTTCCAACAAAGATGACTATCTCGAGGATGCTCCACCAACACCGCGCCAGGAGAATCCCTTTGTGTACCAAGTGGCAGGTGTTCAAGGAGTCAAAACTGAAATTATGGAGAAAGAATCGGACTGTATACTTTTCTTGTCAGCCAAGTTCTGCAAGACTTGCAAGCTCATCGATCCTCAGTATACTCGCATGGCACGAATTGCCAAAAATCCAGAAGAAGAAAATTCGCCATCGCCGATTGTCTTTACCAAAGCTGAAACGAGCGGGAGATGGGGAAAAGAGTTGGGTCGATATTTGCAAGTCGAAGCGGTCCCAGCCTTCATCTTGTTTCGAAAAGGGAAGCGTTTTGGATCCGCATTGTCTGTGTCGAAGCTACCTTCTAAAAAGATTGACCGAGCATTGTTTTTATTAGAATCGGGTGCCGATTGGGATCCGGATGTCCTCCGCGAAGACGAAACGTCCAAGTAAAACGCAAGAAAATGACAAATAACAATTGGCTAGACTACTGTAATACTGTATTCGTATACGAATAGACGACTGGTACTCATGCACTCGGCGGGCGGCGTGAGAATCATCAGCGTTTCGCATTCGGCTATATGCCACGGGGCAAAGGAGAGCCGTGGTAGTGTTGTATCGGGAATCGCGGATCTCATCCATTCCAATAACGTATACAATGACCTTGAATCGCACTTGAAGCGCTCGTTCCTGTAGTTGGACGCAGACGAGCCCATGCTTCCTGCCACCATTGGCCAGCCCACCCTCGTCTCACCTAGACTCCGTTTAGACCATCATCTGGGTAGCACTCTCAAGCTAATTCGCAACTATCCGTATGCAGGATGCAGGATGCCCATTTTCGATGATTTCGCGCTTGTGCCAGAAATAACGACCACTGTAGTACTGCATCTCGCCGTTTGAAGCATGAAACACAGCTACTAACTGACCACCAAAAGAAGGCACCCCATTCCGATAAGAATGAATATTTGTTTCGTGATGTTACTCTTCCATAAGATCCTCCATTGCTTGTGCTACCATACTCGGGGGCGCCGCGTGATACTTGAGCCTGGGCGGATAGTACGATCGCAGACGTGTGTGGACTTGGCGGGCCAATAATTTTCCTCCTCCATGCTTCTCCAAATTTTGTTGGAGCTTTGCCACGAGTGTACGATACACTGTGGGTGTCAATCGTCGATCCGTCAAAATGGCATATGGCAACGTCCAAAAGACTTTGGCCTGTCTGGCATTCGAATTGACTTGGACGTCCAACAGGACAATGGGTTCTCCTCCGATGGCTAGCAAAGAGCTAGCGAGGGGGTCTCGCTCTACGAGCGCTTCCAAGCAGTCCGTCGCGACATCCAAAATGCGTTGAGATTCGGCGAGTTGCCGGTGAGTGGTAGTGGATTTGCGGGGCGAGGACGCCGAAAGACTGGCCTTCTTGGTTTTGGTTTGGACTTCGGTGGCAGTTCGTTCCAGAGATGTCATCCCTTGACTAATGACAGACTCGAGGCCAGGGTTCGGTCCCTCTTCGAATTCCGAGTTGAAAGTGGAAGCAGTACTTGAAATGCAACGACGAGACACGGAATACTCGTACATGCTGTACTTTGGGGAGCAAGACGACGCAAGAACATTTTTATGTGTCGTCCACGAGTGGAAATGTTGTGGCCGTACCACTCTCCCCACCAAGGTCAACGTTGTGGCTGGTCTGATCAATCGAGACGCCATTGTCATGGACCCCTTATACGAATACGACGTACAGGTAAATAGGGTGCGGGAGTATCGTACAAGCTATGTGCCTCGAAATGAATAATGAATGGTTCATGAGATAAGAGATGCGTCATGGTTCATGGTCTCATCGCGTATTATCGCGTCTCATCAAAAGTAGCGATTTTGGTGCTTGGTCTCGGCGGCGGTGGGCGGCAAAACCCGGTCGAATGAATCAATGAGTTCGATTCAGTCGAATGATTCTTCGGCAAACGGACAGACTGAACGGACAACAACGAGCGAGCGAGCGAGTGAGCGAGCGTGGGACGAAAATGACTTTAGAAAATTAGCTTATCTAATTTGGCAGTTGCGCGCCACTTCGTAGAATTGTACTAAGTCGCCCTACCACGACGAAAATTCTTTCAAAGAATTCAACGCATGCGCCCGCGTCGGCCGACTTTTTGTTCGTGCAATGGCCGCGTGGTTGCATGGTTGGAATGCGGGGTTTTGTGTTTTCGCTGCGCTCCAGACAGGAAACAGTGGTGGCTAGCTGCCGCAGCGGGAACGCTCCCGGGTGTCCTGTCCTCGCTGTTGCCTTGCAGTGCATTGCCCAGCTCATTGCTTCATTTCAATACAAACGTACATTGCATTCCATTGTACGAGTACCACCCATTCACGTGCTGTATCTGCCTGTCTACCTGTCTCGTTACTTCCACTTAGTATAGTTTGTATCGCACAATGGCTTCCGGAAGCGCCCCCTACGACATTCAAATCAAGTTGCTGATGATCGGCGACTCCGGAGTCGGTAAGACTTGTCTCCTGCTCCGTTACGCCAACGACTCGTTCAGTCCCACCTTTATCACGACGATTGGTATTGACTTTAAGATCAAGAATGTTGACATCGACGGCACCAAGATCAAGCTGCAAATCTGGGACACGGCTGGCCAGGAGCGCTTCCGAACAATCACCACCTCGTACTTTCGCGGCGCCCAGGGCATTTTGCTGGTCTACGACGTGACAGACCGCCGCTCCTTTGAGAGCATTCGCAACTGGATCAGCCAGATCCAGCAGCACGCGGACGTTCACGTCAACAAACTCTTGGTAGGAAACAAGTGCGATATGTTGGACGAAAAGGTGGTCTCCACAGAAGAGGGAGAAAAGCTCGCCAAGGAATTTGGGATTCCGTTTTTTGAGTGTTCCGCCAAGAATGACATCAACGTCGATGAGGGTTTTATTAGTATTGCCAGGTCGGTCAAGGACCGGTTGGTGGCAGACGGAGCCGGAGGACCGGCCAAGCAGAACACGGGTATCAAGGTGGGAGGACCTGCGGCTCCTGCCAAGAAGCAGTGCTGTTAGACATCTTACAAGCACTGTACTGTTCGTACCAGGTACTGTGTGGCACACATTGGATTGTACGAATAGGAGTATGAATAGCAACTACGAGTACGAGTATGCAGCCAGCGAACGAGAACGAGAACTACAACAACGACATCAGCAGCATGAAGCAAAAGCAGAAACATGTGGAGATGCGCCATTATATTTATATCATTATTTTATTATTAGAATGAGTGAGCGAGTGAAAAAGAGTATTCGTAAGAAGTACAGTACTCGTGTCTACTAGACTACTGTACTCGTAGGGTGCACTTTTAGTTAAAAGAATTTGATCAGTTGAAAGTGATAGACTTGCGGGCGTTCACTACCGAAAGGCAGGGAAAACAAAACAACTCTACCGTATGTCTTAATACTCGCACCGCACTTCACCATGACCTTTTGCTTGTTCCGAAGTGCGGGACAAAGAACCTACTTATCTCACTACATAGTTCCAGTAGATACTGGGAGGATCTTCATTTGTCATAGTACCGGTCCTTGGACCAACTATCTCTCGGGTAGTAGAGTAGTAGAGAGATTTAGACTCGTACAGTAGCTAGTGGAGATGCAGGAAAAAACTGATCCGTTGAGCTATCGAGACCACGTATGATGATTGATTTGCGCGTTGGTGATGATGATGGATGACGATGATTCGGAAGCTTCAAAATTCCTGATTCCAAGAGGTCGAGAGCTCGCACTGACGACGCGAGGTCGCTTGCGGTCGGTCATCGTGTCACCGCCCGCCATCATCGCATGCGCATCCCATCGTGCAAAAACAGAAAAAGGCGAAGAAGAACCAGCGCGAGAAAGGCCGAAACCCGAAGGAACGAATTGAAGAGACGACAGCAGACAGCTAGTAGAGCAGACAGCTTTCGTTCTTTCTTGTTCCTGCGTTTCACAAT
Source organism: Nitzschia sp. pyKryTriq1 (assembly GCA_956465555.1). NCBI lineage: Eukaryota > Bacillariophyta > Bacillariophyceae > Bacillariales > Bacillariaceae > Nitzschia > Nitzschia sp. pyKryTriq1. Next base: position 266,934 of record OY101129.1, read on the forward strand.
GACACGAGTTGATAAAAGCCGCGAGCCGCCGTTTACGTCTGTCGACCTTTCCTTCCAGCAGGAACGCAGAATACTTTCTTTTGGTCCTCGCTTCTCGCTCGAGCCGATCACACCAATATTTTCTTTCGCCGTTGCGGTTGTTCCGATCATTCCGAATTGACACTCAAACTCAAACTGATTGACACATGTAAAGTGCACGATGATGATGATGATGATGATGATTGGCACCAAACGAAGTAATCCCCGGACGACCTCCCGCGTGACGTGCTGGTTGTTTTGTCTCTTGGCTCTAGCACTCTTCCTGGCCGATGTTCAAGCATTTTCGCCACTGATACAGGTACACCAGCAGTCCTGTCAATCGAGAGGCGCCGCCCCTCTTTATGCTGCCAGCAGCAAGGAAGGTGACGGGGACTGGTTCAAACAACAGCAGGGAGAATCGGATATGGCCTTCATCAAACGCATCACTTCCAAAGCTCCACCGCCACCATCACCAAAAGATGAATCAGCAGCCAAGAACCAACAAACGAGTGGTAAAACCGGCAATGGATACAAACGGATTGAAGACTGGGAAGCCGAGCAACAAGAGGCCCAAAAGAATGGAACGCTTTCCTGGGAAGAAAAGGTGCAGTTTGATGGGCAACGCTTTGGCAATCAAGTGCGACAAAATGATATTTTGATGCGACAAATCAAGTACGGGAGTTGAAGAGTGTCTTTGTGTGAGATGAAGTTCGAGAGAGATAGAGCAGGCGAAAAAAACTAGAAGGAACCACATTTTCTTTTTCTAGGAGCATAGCACGCCATATATTCATTCGGCATGGAACTGACATAGTACGTGTAGTCTACCACTTACATTGAAATTGTCACTCTGACATCGTAATACACTCCACCTGGGTATCGATATCATTTCGAGTCTCGTCGAAAATAGCGTATAAGTATGAGCAATTTCCTTGTGGGTGTACTTGTGCTAGTGTTTCTGGGGCCTACTCTAGTAGTAGTATCGCTTTTCGGTTACCTTTCGACTTGATGTTTTCATGTCGAGCCCTATTATGTTGAGAAGTGGTGTGGTAGTGCATAGCTAGTATCTATTATTGTTGCTTATCATCCATGCGTCGGAAAGGAGCTACAAAGGGTTGTGAAAGAGTTTCAAATCTTTGTAGTAAGCTCATGGGAGCAGAGCTCGAGTGCATGGAAGAAGAACTGTCTTCTAAATGATTCGAATCGACGAGGTCAAAGGTGATGGCAGTGTGGTTGCCATCACTGGTAAGGTTCACAATCGATCCAAGGTTGTGGCCAGCCTCGTAATCAACTGCCGAAAAGACAGTGATAACACTCTTTCCGCTGCCACAAGCCATTTCCTTGTAGCCGCACTTGACCTCTTCGTGGCCTCGGATCAAGTATTTGAGATTCTCGCGTGTCAAGAAATCCTTGGCGATGTCCGGTCCAAACAATACTCCCTTGCCTCGGATATGATTGGCATGGATTCCGGGTCGTCTGTGGGGGTCGCTCCACAGCAAGCCTCCCATCATTTGTTCTGTGGGAGTCTTGGGGTGAACCAATGTGTGGTACTGGCTTCTGTCTTGGACTGTCAACTGCCGCAGTTGATCGAGTCGAAAGTCGTTGGATGGCAAGCCCCCGTGGACAATAAAGGCTGTGTCGGTCACAACACCCATGGGAAGAGCCGCAAATATCTCGCTGATAGGGTCCCAGACGTTTTTCAGAGCCGCCTGGCCCTCCGCGTCGTCGCTGAGGGTGTATTTGCTCAACAGTTCATCGGCGAATCCGTAGACTTGGGCGACTATGCTGTCTTCATGATTGCCCCGCAACAGAACCACCCGGTCCGGGTACGCGATCTTCAGTAGCAAAAGCGTTACTAAGACCTCGACCGATTCGTCTCCTCGGTCGACAAAGTCGCCATCAAAGACAATGCATCGATCACTGTCATCCTCGATACCACCAACAAGCTCCAACACCTTCTTTAAGCTGGCGAGCGACCCGTGCAGATCCCCAACCACGGTTACGAGATCGATGCCCCTTTTGTCGATGAGAGTCGGTTCTTGTTTCAGCAAGAGCGTGGTGGCCTGGCAGATTTTTGCCAAGTCATCCAGGTCGATCCGTCCTCCGCTGTGAATGTGTTCCAACACTTGGAGGGCCTCGTCCTTCTTCAGATCCATGAGATCCAATCGATCCAGCGAGAGCGGTGACGGAGAAGAAGAAGTGGGCGGAGCCGATGACTCCTCCCCCCCATGTAATACTCGTGGTACTCGTGCCTTGGGCGTACTCGCACCGGTACTATGATGCTTCAACTCATCCTTGTTCTTGGCCTGGTGGATGCCAAAGTTGGGTCTACTTATGCCCGCAGCAGCAACAACAGCCGGGGCAGCAGATTCCAGTCGCGAAAACCCCTGGACATCCCCCGCGCTCTGCTGTACAGCTAGGGCTGACGACAACAAGCAGATTCCTCCAGCAGCCGCGAGTTGTTGAGGTCGTCGTCCTTGAAACCATCGGCTGGTGACGACTCGAACGGATGTCCCAGCAGCGGAAGCACTCATGATAATACGACTATTATTATGATCATGCAAAATGTATGATGCTACCGGAATGCTCGATTTCCACAAATGCTACCGGTACAATGCACAATGCGATAAAGTAGGAAGGGACCGATTGATGCTCACGTATGTCGTAAATTGCAACAAGACTACTGTTGAGTTTCAAGAAGAATAAAGACTGCATACAGTACCTGGTACAATGAGCGAGTGAGACCCATGATTCTGTGCGGGTGAGATGCCACTCCGTCGGTTGTTGGCCATCGTCATGCGTTTATCGGGTGGTTTTTTGTGGTCGTGATTGATTGGTTCTCTTATTGTTCGTTCGTCACACATACATTGATTGATTTCCACATACTGTATTTTAATATGTATGCTGTATGTGCGCACGTAGCGAACATATTCCTCGTACCCCCCCTATGAGCCCATAACCCATTTTTCAGCGATTTCGTCGATTTTTATACTTAAAGATAGAACGATTCTACGAAAGCAGTAGTATTCCCTGATGTTTTTGTGTTCTCAATACGACATTTGGATCAAAAGTTATGACCGAAAACGTGATAGGATCGGGATTCAATGACGGTCATGCACGCATGCGCGCTAAAATCGCAATGGGTTCAAGCAAAATGTGTCGGCGCGTGGATTGCACTCGAGAGTTCGTTTCTGCGCCATTTTGGAACTCGATCGGTGTTGGAATCCTTCCTCTACTAGAAATGCGTAAGTAGTAAATTTTAGCACTTGTGCGCACGTGTACGTACCAGTACTGGTACCGTTTATACCGGTACTGTACCGGTACGGTACCAGTACGTCCTTCTCTCTGCAGCAGCGACTCTCGCGATGCGACGGGATGAAAAACTCCCTCGCACGACTAAAAAAACTCCGCAGGTTATTTGGACAACGCCGTCCAACTAAAGTTGCAATAAAATCCAAAAATGGTTTGACGACTGGTATCGCAACACGTAAAAGCACGGTCCAAATAACATGAAATGAATTCCTCAAATGCACGAATATGTCCAAATATCGGCCCAGGATGACCGATAATGTCCGATAGAGCAGGCCAGAAGCGGACTTTTTGCCAGATGTTCCTGTTCTTCGGAGGGAATCCGGCTTTGGAATTCTCACAGGTCCCCCTTTTTCCTTTTTCTTTCCTTTCTTTTCCCCCCTCCTCTTGTGCCGTCCCCCCCCCCCCCCCATTTTCGCTATGGGAACTCTTGTAGGTCGAATCTCCCTGTCGGTAACGCTCGCGTAAAAAAAAAGGTGATGTTGCTGCATGCGTTTTGCGGTTGTGTTTCTTGTGTTGACAACGGATGTAGTTAACAAGACAGGTGTACGGGTAGCAGCAGATCCACAAACTAGAAAGATGCGCCCCCTTGTGACTCCTCCTCGAGGACGACTGAAGCAAGTTTCATTATCTAGTGGAGAGGATGTACTGCTAAGCTTGACGAGTAGTAGTTCCTGCCATCGGCTCTACACCAAAAGTACAAGTACAAGTACAAGTACTCCTACGAGTAGTGCGGTCCATCACCCCGCCATTGGAGCATCCTTGTCATGGGTGGAGTTATGTCAGTCGCGACATCGAGAGAGTTGTCATCGGTTTCTAAATGCTCAGCTACCGGTAGCACCAGAACCGAACATTCATGCTACCACTACATCATATTTTCAGACTCGCCATCTCAAAACTCAGAACAGGCCACTACTGCTGCCGATTAAGCCTTATAATGCAATCCATCGCTTATCCGAGCCGTTCCCTGGACGATCTATTCCACAACGGCGACACTTTCGTTCGTCGTCGACCGTGTCTTCTTTTGATCCTCTGAAATTTCCTCTTTCGGCAAATTTATTGAAACAACCCAGCAACACTGACAATGACGATTGCGACGAGGAATCATCCGTCTTGTCGCCTGAAGAAATCGAATTGAAAAGCTGTCTACAAGCCTATCAGGATCAACGACAAAACATTACCAACAAGAGAACAGTAGATCCTGACTTGCTGGATCAACTGTGCCAGGCCTACATGGCTTTGGAGTATTGGGAAGAAGCCTTGCAAGTGGAAGAAACCAAGTGTCAGTGGTTGGTCGATGCTACTTATAATAACCATGCTACTGGTACCGGATCGGACGATCATGCGGATTCCATTCATGCTCAAGGGAAATTATGGTTGCGACAAGGAGACTTTGATCGATCCAAACCATTGTATGAACAAGCTTTGGAATACTTTCAACAAACGGAGAATCGTGTCCAAGAAGGGCATGTATATATTTCGTTGGCGGGATGGTACTTTTTTCAATACGAAAAGAATGCTGGTTCTCCATCGTCATTGTCGGCGACGTCGACATCATCCTCCTTGCTGGACACGGCCATGGAGTATTTGCAACTCGCCGAATCCCGGTTGGACAGTAACCCCACTCTCTTGGTCAAGTGTCTGGACAATCAAGGACTCATCTTTCGATTGCGGGGAGATTTTGAATCTGCCTTGGACAAGTATCAACAAGCCCTGCAGGTGGTAGTGGACGATTCCATACGACATGCTTTGCAATTGCACGTGGCGGATATGATGGTGGCTTTGGAGGAACCCCACCAGGCTCTGGCCTTGTATGAAGAGCTACTACAGGAATGTCTGCAGCAACAGCAGCAGCAACAGCAACAGCAACAGGAGCCATCAACACCGGCCATCGTCGGAATGAAGGGTGTCCTGTGGCACAATATTGCTACCATACATGTGCAACTTGGCGAGTACGATTTGGCCGAACACGAGTTTCGACAATCCTTGCAATGCAAACAAGAATCGGCGGGTAGCGAAGAACACCCGGAACTGGCCAAAACATGGAATGCTTTGGGGGCGTTGTATTATGGAGTCTTGGACGAGAAGATTCAAGCCTTGGAATGCTTTCGTCACGTTTTGTGGATTGCCCGCGTCCACTCGGATCACAGTGATCATTCCAAAGACCCACAAGTATTGTCGGCCCTTCAAACTATTTCGGATATTGAAGAACAACTGGATAAAGAACGATAACAGAAAAGGCATACTAGAGATACAGAGTATTACCATCGCAGTAAGAGCTTCAGTGTACTCTACCTACTCTACTCTACTCGTAGAGTGTGTGGTGCATCCGCAGTGAGTCTACCCAAAAAGTCCTCTTTTCACAAGCTTTTCGGGTGTAATGTGAAAAATGTTTTCCTCTTCTGGAATATCGGATTTTAAATTGCGAAACATGGCCATGATATCCGCCAGACTCAAATTCTTGTCCCCGATTTTCTTCTCAAAATTTTCCTTGTCAAAAGTCACTCCTGGAATGTTGGAAAGATTCACTTTGAGTCGCCGCAATTCCACCTTGTCAAACGAAAAGTTCATATCTGCATCGCTCTTTAATGTAAGTCTCAATACGCTTTGCATGACTTGGGCCTCTAGGTTCCGCTTGATCTGGGCTTGGAGCTTGGCATTCTCTTCAATGATGGATACCAACCGATCGGCTTGTCCTCCCGACTTTTTCGCAATGACTTGCAGATCCTGTTCCACATTTTTGAGACTAACGTTTATTATTCGCAGTGGTACACGCAGCAGGAGGAATACAATGACCAAGAAGAAGGTGCGCAGATATCAATATTGAGAGGGTCTCACTCATGATTAGACTCGAACGACAATGTCATACAATGACGGTGTACGTACTCGTGAATGGCGGTTTGAATGCCCGATACAGTCCGCTGGAGCTTGTTATTTTCAATGGACAGATTATTTGCTGTCTGCAGGAATATATAGCAATAAAAAAAGAAGTGAGTGGTTGATGATGACGATGATTCGAACAATTCAAATGTCACGAGAGAACGATACTGATGATTGACTGTCGAAAAATAATATAGCAACTAGCTACCGGTACATACCATCCGAAGGTTGTTTTGTTGGCTTCTCATGCCTCCCAGTTTCGCCAGACTTCGTTTTTGAGCAATAGCTACAGGTGCCAAAACAAAAACTGTCAAGCAGGCAAAATCAACTATTGCCGATGCCGTCAGGTACATGGAACATGCTGTAGAATAGAAAAACAGAGAATCGAATAAGAGCCCAGTGAGAAACTGGTAATGTACGCATTGTATGGTGGTTGGAGGAATCGAGCGACGCAACTACAATCGAGCCAAAAATAGCTTCCTCGATGATTTTCCAACCACCTCGCTTTGCGTCGTGCCACTACTAGACTACTCATAGAGTCCCTAATGACACATACGAGTATGAACCGGTACGTACCAGCCGAGGAAATAGCTACTAATGCAGCTACGACAATCCACGAACTCCCAAGGCCAGTCACCAATTCGTCGGTATCTTCCCCCTTGACTCGTGTCGAAGATTCGAGTGGTGGAGATCCGATCGATGTCAGGGCCGACTGGACCCGGATTGCCGTTTGTATCGCGGATGCCATATTTGAATATGACTGTACCTATGAAACCAAGAAAGGTAGACCTTCTACTCGTAGTACCAACTTCTAAGATGCAAGGCTTTGCTTCTCCTACTCGTATCATATATCATACCATCGTCAATCGTCAAAGAGAAATTTCTGTCGAAAAGATCTTTTTACAGTCTGTCGGCGTCCGTATCGCATTGCAGTCCCGAATGATTGATTCAGCATTCATTCCAAATGCGTGTCGTTTGTCGCGTTGTTCGTACGTATAGCGGAGGGTGGGTTTTAATCGGTCAGGTACGCGCTCTACTACCACTCTACTACTACTACTGCTCTCTAGCTAGAGTAGCTAGCTCTACTACTCTACTACTAGAGCTAGCAGTAGAGTATCGCTGCTGCTACTACTACTACTACTACTCTAGTAGCTAGTAGAGTATCGCTACTCTACTACTACTCTAGTAGTAGAGTAGACTACTCGTAGTAGTAGCTATCGCATGCTGCAAATCATAACATTTATGAAGTTCAAGTTGCTGCTGCTACTAGTACTTGTTGAATACATGTAGAGTTTCACAAACAACTTGCGTTGTATATATTGGGGGCTCATGCACAAGTTTTAAGAGCCACCACACACCGGGTCCTGTACATACCAGTCATGGGAATGTCAATGATGATAACGAAACCGCCTTCAGCAGTGTTCGTAGAACCAACCCCCCGCCGCTTGGCAGTCTGGATTCTTGCCGAACGACATCACCAGCACCAGCTGCTTCGGTAGAGTCCTCGTTGAAGAGCGGGGCAGTTTGTGTACTACTACCCAAGGAACATGTAATCCAAAGCCCCAGGGGGAAGGTCCCAACTGGAGAGATCTTGACTGAACGAAGTTGCATGGGTGAACATGTAATCGAACTGGTCTCCGTTTGAAACGTTCCATGGGGCTATATTCCCATTGAAAGACGTTGCATAGGCAAACATCATAGAGAAAACCGATACTCTCGAGACATCCCAGTCTTGCAACGGTTGATTGAATGCAGCTGCTTGGTAGAACATCGATTTGAAAGTGTGTGCCTTTGAAACGTTCCATGAAGCTATATTCCCGTTGAAAGCTGATGCAAAACCAAACATGGACTCGAAAATCTGTGCGTTCGAGACATCCCACCCGTGCAACGGTTGGTTGAATGCGGATGCCTTCTCGAACATCCAACTGAAAGTGTACCCTTTAGACACATTCCAATCGTTCAAGGGCTGATTGAAGTTCGTTGCCCTGGCGAACATTCCCTCGAACCTCTCTCCATTAGACACATCCCAATCGTTCAGTGGCTTGTTAAATTCCGATGCTCCCAAGAACATTCCGTAAAAATCCGTGATTCTCGACACATCCCAGCAGGAAATATCGGTGTTGAAGGTCGTGGCTTGGGAATTGCGGGAGGAAGAAAACAGATGCTGGAAGTCCTTGACATCAGGTCCGAAGCACCAATTGTTAAGATTGTTCCCGTAGGTCGGGACCTGTTGATTTGACATGTACTTATCCACAGCATTCCGCACTCCGGTCATTGTTGTGAAACAAGACACACGGGGGACACAGGTGCCGTGTGCGCAATTTTCACCAGACGAGCAAACCTTGCCGCAAGCGCCACAGTTCTGAGGGTCACACAAACCTAAGGGTAAAAACGCAGGGCAAGAAGCACAGTTATTGTCAGAAGAAGTGCCAGAGTAACACCACACCGCTCCTCCTCTACTCCTACTAGTAGTGGTAGGAGGGCGTACTGGTGTAGGAGTAGTACTATACCAGCCAGCAGTACTACTAGGAGAAGCCGCTGGTGGTAGTACTACTCTATTGTTGTTCCACCAAGAATACTAATGCCAGTGCACTCGTACGCACCTTTGCACTGACCGTTGCAACACAGATGATCACACACGGTGCCACAACGGCCACAGTTCTGAGGGTCATTCATCAAATCTAAGGGTCGAAGAAGAAAAGGGCAACAAAAACAGTCAGTGTTAGAAGTGCCGTAGTTGTAGTGGTGGTACTATACTACCAACACTACTGCCGTAGGAGCAGTAGCTGGTTGTACTACAACTACTAGTAGTGTGCCACTCGTACGCACCTTTGCACAGGCCGTTGCATTTCATCGTTGAAAAGCCAACGGATGGTCCGTAGATAGTGGTGGCTGACGTTTGACATGCCCAAAAGGTCTGGCCGTACTGGAGGCCGTCTCTTGGATCTTTATCAAAAGGAATCCCCGAGTTGCCGACCCATCGACAGTACGCTTCACACGTGTCGCCGTACCAACCAGTAAATCTGTTAGGGTAACCAGTATCTTTTGGCACACAACTGCCTTGTAAACACCTATTAGGAGCAGCACTACAAACGGAGCCACAATAACCACAGTTCTGAGGGTCATTCATCAAGTCTAAGGGTCAACAAAGAAGAAAAGGGCAACAGAAACAGTCAGTGTTGGAAGTGCCGGTGCAACAGCAAGTCTTAGCAGAGTATGAACTACTACTACTACTACTACTACTACTACTACAGTGTTCCACTCGTACGCACCTTTGCACAGGCCGTTGCATTTCATCGTTGAAAAGCCAACGGATGGTCCGTAGATAGTGGTGGCTGACGTTTGACATGCCCAAAAGGTCTGGCCGTACTGGAGGCCGTCTCTTGGATCTTTATCAAAAGGAATCCCCGAGTCGCCCACCCATCGACAGTACGCTTCACACGTGTCGCCGTACCAGCCAGTAAAGCTGTTGTTGAAACCCACATCAGTGATCGTGAAGAGACGTCTTGTCGTTGGGCTGGCTTCTTCTCCGTCGCCGCCCTCGTCAATCAAGAAGGGCCTGTCCTCGTCAGCTGCTGGTGGTCCACCGGCAGTTGGATGATCAGAAGTACCTTCCCAGTCCTCCTCGTTCTTCTCCTCCTCGTCAGCACTACGAAGAAGAACAAGACCACTCGTACTAGTAGTACTACTATATCGTAAAGCAGCGAAAGTAGTAGTAGTAGTAGTAGTAGTACGACCAGCAGTAGTGGCAGTAAGGCCACCATTATCACCACGGCGAAGATGGACGACCCCATCGACCTTGGCTCCGCCGCTAGTATCCAGCCACAAACCTTGTTCGTTCTTCAAGTTGTCATTCTCAGCATCAGCAGCATCAGCATCGTCAACATCACCAGTAGCAAGCACGAGACTGATGCCACCACGACCGGACGACAACAAGGTGAAAAAGGCGGTAGTAGCCAAAGCAAAAGGGTGAAACTTCATGTTAGAAGAGGGGTTTTCTTCGTGGTGTCAAGCAGATGTAGCAAGGACGTTTGTCAATTCTTTGTCGTCAAGCGCAAAATAATGCGTAATTCGACGCTCTAGACGAGACCCGAGACGCCGCATGCGTGCAAATTCTTCGAGCAATAAAAGCAAGGAGAGATGCGTGCCTATGCTATCCTGGGATGGATTTTTTTTGATCGCGGGGGTTGTTGTTGTGCTGCTGTTGCAGGACATTTTATTTTGAGAACACCCCTCCTCTAGTGGAGGGCTGGGAAGAGCTTTGACCTCTCGTGTGCAAGTACGTGTGGCGTGCGTCATTTCGCGCATTCAAAGAACAAACTCGGAGCTCCGCGGTGAGCTGTCACGGAATGCGACAGTGAGCGGACTCTGCTTTCTAAGTAAATTTAGCTCTTCTTACCCCTCCCTCTCGGGCCTCGATCTTCTGACAGGGCCTTAGCGCACTTTTTTGGCCATCCGCCGCATCGCATTATTATCACGTTGTTGCATCTCCATCCAACATGTCGACCCCTCCAAACGGCCATAATCTCAAGGCCAATGGTAACACCAATTTACCCTCCTCTCGTTCCCCACCATTTCCTGGTGGTTCCATAAGTCTCTTTCCGGACAAACCAAAAGAACGCGAAAAACGTCACGAGCAACAACATCAGAGGCGCAGAATCAGCACATCTGAGGCGCAGAATCTCCAGGATGGCAGATCTGTTCTCCAGGGGATTCTCCAGGGGATTCTCCATGGTCTCCTTAGAGATTCTCCTAGGAGAAAGGTCGTATGTTCTTCCTTTACATCCAATTGCCGAATTCGGGGAAATGGGGGGTAGATATAAAAACTACTGTAAGAAATATTAGTTTCCGGTCGAGAAGCCTTGGAGAGTTTGAATTGGGAAGATTGGCCGTTATCGGTAAGTTAAAGAACAGTACCGTTATTACGCAGGTGTGTTGCAACGGCGGGGTGGGGGGCGGATCAGCATTGGGGCGTGTAGTGTACCGGTACTGTAGATTGTAGAGTGATGAGTGAGGGTGCAACGGTGAGTGTGTGGGGGGTGCCTGATTATTTTTATGGTAGAAGAAGACATGATATTGTTGGAGAGATTTGACTGATGTACTGGTGAATTCAGCAGGGGTCTTGGAGATTTCTATGGAGTAGCGGGAGGCCAAAAATACGATAGTGAGGGATCGCCAGGAGCATTCGCCAGAGAAAATCTGCAGGCGGAATTTGCAAGCTCCCTGGAGAATTTGGCAGAGAAAAATTGTCTTACGAGAATTCTGCCTACTATATAAATAATATCGGGGACATCCTGCCAATCCTGCCGATTCTGCGCCTCTGATGCAGGATTGGCAGGATGTCCCTGATATAATTCTATAGTAGGCAGAATTCTCTTAAGACAAAACTTCAGATTTAATAAATCTCCGAAATACCTATGTTAAAATTTGCCTTGAATACGAGAGCAAATGACAAAAACACCGCCAATGGAGGCCGTAGTTTCAACAGACTTGTTGAAACTAAGGCGAGGTCTGATGGTCGTCTCGCCCTTTTTTGTGAGCTGGCCCGGCGCGTAAGACGTTATTTGCTTGCTAAGTAAATATCTTACATACAGGCGTTTTCATGTGAGACCGTCTGTACGTCGATCATGCTCATTTTTACCCCGTGTTGCAGTGCGTGTCGGCGCGTAGCGGTACTGTCCGGTACCAGGTACGGGTACAGTACCGGTATTTGTACAGTATGAGCTTCGGATTGTTCTTCACTCGCGCGGCTATTTCGAATTTCGACGACCCTCCTCATCTTGTCTTATTATTTGTCTCGAGGAGTCAGTCGTCGTCTTTCATCTTCATTCACTGAACGCTCTCCCTCCATCATTCGTACAGTACCAGGTACCAGTACCCAAACGAGAAGCAAGATGGGAGGAGCACAGAGCAGCACGACGACTAAAGTCAAAGTCAAGAAAGCCCCGCCACCCGGCAGCGGCATTTCGCAAGTCGATCGCGCCGTCTTGGATTTGAAAAATGCCCGCGATCGATTGAGCAAGTACCAAAAGAAGCTCGTGTTGGATGAGGCACGATTGGTGGAGCGGGCCCGCGAAGCAAAGCTCAGGGGACAAACCAAAGTCGCGCTGCAGTTGCTCAAAATTAAAAAGATCAAAACCAGAGAAGTCGAACAAGTCGAAAGCCAGCTACTGAACGTCTTGCAAATGGTGCAAACGATCGATTCGAAGCAAAATGAAACGCAAGTGCTGCAAGCGATGAAAACGGGTAAAGATGCTCTACAGAAAATGCACGAACAGACTTCGGTGGACGACGTGCTGGACTTGATGGATCAAATCCAAGAACAGAATGAAATGGAACGGGAGATTTCCGATATTTTGCAGGGAGTCCCCTCGCTTTCCGTGGAAGACGAGGCAGCCGTCGAAGAAGAATTGGAGGCCCTCATGCAAGCAGAAGGAATGGCGACGCCGACGAAAACGACGACAAACCCAGCTACAAGCACCGAATCGCTTCCCGAAGTCCCCACCAGCAAACCTCTTCCGGTGGCACCCACCACCAAGTTGCCAGAAGCGGTCACGACTCCGACTGCCGAAGCGGACCAGCGGGTGGCCGTACCTTCATAGCATTCGTACTCGTACCTGTACAAGTAGAGAAATATCTGCCGCATGTGAATACACTTTTAAAAAACAATTATACTAGACTATATATATTTATAAGAGCATGCTTGATTTAGTGCGACTTGGCGGCCGCTTTGCGAGCTCCCTCAATTGCAACCTGGCGCGAGATTTCCTTGTCGATGGCCGAGCGAGTGGAGGATACCCACGCCGTTCGCTCCTCGCGGTCAGCAGCAAACACCAAAAAGCTCTTGCGAGGATGATAAATCTGAAACCCACGATCGGCTTCTTTCTTCTGCTCTGGATGGAACCAGTCTGTCACTTTCATGAGGATCAATTGCAACTCTCCGTGGATCTTGTATTGCATAAATGATGTTGTACTGGTAGTGGGTATCTTCTTGGCATAGATCAAAACATCAGAGAATAAAAAGAAACGATATTCTACAAGGCGGCCACTGCGATTTGCTCGTTTCCAGAGCTTGCCAGTTCGCAGAAACTGTCGAGTAGGATCATTCAGCAGATATTCGGCGTTGGCAAGACATCGGACGGCGTCGCGTGTGGCCTTGCGACCTTGAGCGTTGTCGCCAGAATGGTCAAGACTCAAATCAACAATCAATTCATCAACCAATTTCAAAGCCGCAACTTTGTTCTTGTCCATGGTGGCAACTGATTTCTTGCCATCTGGCGTGCAAGCTTCTTCGATACCGGTGTACCAATCTTCGTGCTTGAAATCGTAGGTTTGCTCTTTTGAAGGAGTCTGGAGGTCACAACTTTCACTGCGTCTCCATTTGGTGAAATTTCGGAAACGTCCAAGCTGTCCAAGGAATGCAGATCGTTCCATAGGCATATCCAAACAAATCGTCAGGGCAAGCGCGTATTTGAGTACAGTGGAACAAGATTCCATGCCTTGGAGATCCAAGTGCGCATTTTCGACTGAGGCATTGATTAGACCATGGAATTGATGCCATGTTTGTGACATGATCTTGCGAACCAGGAAGGTAGTTGCTTCCGATAGATTACCGTGGAAGAGGGCTTGTCGACTGTGCTCATGTATCGATGTGAACCTGTACACGCGTGTGGAAAGTCCCCGCAAAAGAGCCTCGAGACTTTTGGCATTTTTGACAATTGCAGAGAGCTCCAAGTTCAAACGATCACTGTTGTGACCTGGTTCGCCGCCAGAAGTCGCAAGATCGTCCTTCAGAACGATGGGATGGGCCTCGATTGAGTCATAAATAATGGATAGATAATCGGGGCTCAACTCGTCCGTCTTGTTGACAACTCCCTTCAAATTGTTGACAAATTCGACCTTGGTCATTCGCTTTATGGTAGATTTCTTGCCGTTGGATGTCGGCTTTGACTTGTGCAGGTCTGTGTTTAACATGATGATGGCAAAAGACAACAAGAAAACTGTATCTTGGTCGTTGAACGGGCAATTGACCTGATCACCGGCGTTGTCTTCCCAGTAACATTGTGCGAAGGTAGAAATCAGTCGATCGACTTGTTGGGCCTCTCCAGGTAAACGGAAGCCTCCACTAGTGAGCAAGTGGCGGAGCCCTTGTTCTACCGTCATACCGACAAAATTAATGGCTCGGACAAAACTGAATCGAATCAAGTTCCAGTACTCTGTTTCGGAAACATCCGAGCCCGCTTCTCCGAGGTATTTACCGAGTGCTGCAGGTTCCAGTTCAGCTCGGTGTAGACGTAAGAAGGAAGCAATATCCCGCGGGGAGGGGGTGAGAACGCTAACCGCGATCAGGTAGTCGATGCCCTTCCGGAGTCCTTTCTCTCTGGAAATGTCAAACGCGATGCCTAGATGATCAATCTTGTTGGTTTCATTCTCGACGACCTTAGCCATGACCTCTGCTGCTTTTTCCTCTTTCTTCACAATTTCTTTCTGCCAGAAGCCGAGAATACCAGCATCCCGCCCTTGCCGCTTGCCCAGGTGATCCCTATCTGCTTGACTGTCTAAGGAAGAATCAGAGTAGCTTTGTAGGATGTCCGTCAAAACGTTTTCTGATCGTTTCCCCCATGACTCTACCAAATCTCGATATTTCTTGCCTTTGCATGCCGCTGCTGACTCTGCAAGATTACGAATAAGGATTCCAATGGTATCAAGGGCCAATTTTCTTAGACGCTGCGCACTCTCCCGTGCTAAAGTCGTTCCACTGACGCCCTCAAGAACTTCGATGTCCTCGTCTAGCGCACTGCTCGACACGGCCTGGCTCTGACGAATCTTTTCAGCGATGAATTCGCTACATTTTTCACACATGATGCAAAGTGCGGCGCAGGTTTTCTGGGTAGTTTTCCAGTGCAAGCCGGAAATCAACTCGTGTGGAGACGAACCGGCTAGCATGTCCTCTTGTTGATCCGTGTCAAAGTTCAAAAAGAGTTCAAGGACACCAGGAGAGTCCGAAAACCAAACTTGAAGCGATTTCATGAGTTCAATTTGCTGAGCGAATAAGCAAGAAGTATCAGAGTCGTCCTTGGGCTTTTCCTTGAACAAGATTTGGGGACCAAGTCTCAAAATTTTGATAACAAAATGATCCATTAGGGTAGCAAGCTCCAGTTTCATGTGTTTTCTATACAGTGGCGAGCCCCATAGAACCCCGATAATGTTCATGACGCGTCGATAGACCTTTGGATCGTCGATGGCTTCCGACGTGTTCGAAAATAGACACGGAACGACCAACCGCCGAATAGTAAAAATAAAAGTTGAATAGGAAGGAGAATTTGGAACTTCCATGTCTTGTCTGATCCCATCCCACTTTACAAGAAAAAAATGAATCATCTCCAAGCTCATCAGCTTGCTTGCCACGTCTCTCGGCACTCCATCGTTATTCTTGTCCCTCCGAATCTTGGTCGAGGCCACTTTTACGCAGTTCGTCAATATTGCAAAGATCATGGAATACATTATCTTCGTTTCTTCTCGCAGAGCCTCGTCGTTTCCAAACAGGCCTGATCCGCACGAATTCATCATGTCGTACCAGAAAAGTTCACTCCCTCCTGAACGCTGTATTTGATGCATCGCGAGTTGCGTATAATTTGCTATTTCCACTCGGTGAACCGATTGATCAACAACTTCGTCAACAAGACGATTGATCATGTCATTAAAGAAGTCCGGTGCCAACTTCTGTTTGTTAGGGGGGCTTCCGAATCGGAACAACATTTGTTCACTTGCAACCAAAGATTGCAACCGCGCCATGGAGAATGAGATCAAGTCCTTCAACGAGAGAATGGCTGCCTGGGGCGCACCCCCAGGGAGATACTTCACTGAACCCGATCTTGGATCATCCAAAATGAACTGATCTCGTCCGCCAACCGTTCCCCAGATACCATTCCCCCCGGAATATGCACTGGCACCAAAATAGAAAACGAAGAGATAAAAGCGCATGACATATCCCACCGTCTTCGTGTTGAGATGTCCACAACCAAATTCGACAGCAGATTGAACAAATTCAACACATGCTTGCAGATGAATCTCCTGTGCCCCCATAGTTGCAACATCACATACCACCTGGATAGAGATGTCGAGCAATGTAATCCGACTCGAAGAATCTTGTTCCAAGTTTACATCACTCGAGAAAAAATCCCCACGCAGCATCTCCACCAAGCCTTCGACCGCCAACAAAGCAGACCCTCCATGCCTTGTGTAGCATGCTGTCAGGATGGGCGTCAAAACAGCAACTCGAGCCTGGAAGCGAAGCATCCCACGCGGATCGTCCTCCTCAATCGCTGTAGAAACAACGGGAATGAAGCTAAGAGCTTCTAGACACCTTTGCAACTCGCTATCCTCGGTGGACAGGGTTCGATTTGCAGGGAGACCATCTTCCTCCGATATGCCTGAGATAGTGCTCAGTGATGGGCTGACCATTTTCTGCACTTCATGCTCCGACAAATGAATTGTCCCACTCATGTCAGCTGACAAGTCACACTCGCTATCACCGTTGATTGAAAGTTTCTCCAGATCGGAGACAACCGAGCGACTGCAGGGAGTCCCAAGGCCATGGACAAGAAGAAGTGACGAGGTCAGAGCCTCTTTTGGGCTGTTTGGTCTCCGTGGACTGGCGACAGAATACACATAGTTGGCCCCAATGTCGTTTGGAAGGTCACTGATGGAATTTAGAGTCTTTCGTCTTGATGCCTCGATGAGAGAAAGTCGATTGCTGATGGAGCTTGGGCTGAGCAAGTTGTGCGTCGACCTGTCCATGATATGAAAGCGACCGACACGACTGTCAACAACCGTCCCACCAGTGCAATAGTATGCGTTAAGCTTTCTTGAGGTTCCCGAAGCATGAACCGACATGACCAATGGAAGTGGCCGCAGTGGCTCCAAATTCGCAAGGCGCTGGCGGTATGCCAAAAATACTTGGGATGAGTGAGTCTGGATTGCCGCCACGTGATTCCTGGGCGTTCTTTCTAGAACGGTAAATCCTTCCGGAATATATTCTCGTTTCGCAGGTAAAAGCGGTAAGATTGCTGTGATCGGGTTACCTTCTCGTGATCTTCGAAAACAAAGGAAGACCTGCTCATCACCGAGATTCAAATTTGCTGGATTTCGATCGTTACTCTTGGGTAGGGGGCTGTGGATGCGCACAACACTGAATCCAGGAGGGACAAACTCTTGCCTCTGAGGAAAGACTACGGCCAAAGCAGTCACACATGGTCGTTGTGCAGCCCTGTCCCAGTTAGGTTCTTTCTTGACATTGATGTACACTGGTGTTTTTCTGTCGTGTAGGAAGAACTTATCACCTCCTGCACTCTGTGAAATCCGATAATAACCTTTTGGTGGATGATCTTCGCCCACTGTGACAATCACGTCTGTGATGGGCCCGGTCAATACGGAAAGTTCGGCATCCTCGATATCCTGAATATTGTTTTGATTCTTCCTCCGGTTAAGGTTAACACGAGGCATCGCATGACCTCGAATAAGATGCACGTCCTTCGGCGCCAAGGCAGTGGTCGAAAGATAACGTGCATACTCCGAGCCAAACATTTGCAGTCGATGGCCCGTGGATCGGTTTTCCTGATCAGCAGGCGGACCAGGCGCTCGAGATCTATCGTTTTGGGTTGGTGTTTGTTGTTGTGAAACTTTAATCTCTCCAAACCTTGGAGGACTAGCCGGCTTTGCTTTTGTGCCGCGTCCTCGAAGAAAAGACTTCACCTTCAGTGACTGGTATCTTTTCTGTTTAGGCGACTTTTTTGCAGGATTATTCGCAATAGACGCTGTGTTCTCCGTATCTACCAACGACTTTGTCGGCTCACTGGACTTGCCAACTGTGTCAAGTGTCCGTGCACACAATGTAGCAAGTGCGGCATTACCCATTTTCTTAACATGTGGGTCACTGTGCATTCTATAGGAGTCATCCCATAAGACTGACGGATCTTCGCTCTTCTCTGACGAAACTGTGGACAGTTTTGTACCGGTAGCGCGAGCTGGTGGTACATGACATTGGCGGGAATAAGGCTGCGCCTCGCGCTCTTCCTGCTGGGGACAGTTTGGAGTGGCACCGTCGTTCGTCGGCGGAGCATCATCCCACGTAACCTGATCAAGGATGGAATGAACGAGCTCACATGCGGCTGTTATGGATGGAGCGATTTCATCTTCTTCATGCGAAAATACCGCTGCAAGCTCATTCGCATCGGACGAAGACACCAGATTAAGCTCTAACGAAAGAACGGGCTTTATGTGGTCTTGCTGGGGAGGAATTTGTCGATTGGACGGAAACAAAGCACTCATATTTCTTCACAAAAGCTGATTTCGAAAAAGTGGAGCTTGTAGAGCAATCAATAGAGGCACTCTAGCAACAACCAGACGTTGCAACTGATGGGGTACGGTAGACTAATAAGGACGAAGGAGTGTTAACGTTAATAGTCGTCAAACATCGTGATCATGAAAATTGGAGCGAGAGAGCTCTTCGAGCAAGTCTCCTTGCTTCGAGTAGCGAGGAACGTTGCCCAAAAAATGTGACGGTTACAGAGTGTCGGCAGACGACTCTTTATAAATAAATATATCGCAATTGTGTTTAAATATTATTCGTTATTGAATATGTATATTCAGTACTTAGTTGAGTACAGTACTTTGTATTTCGAAATAAACGGTAACCCCAGTCAAGTCTCTATAAAGACGAGAGAATAGACGAGAGAGGACCCGCCCATAGCATGCACAGCTGCGCTGGAGCAGAAACTTCTCCTCTCTCTCTCTACTACTCTACTCTAGTAGAGAGAGTAGTACGAGTTGGTCTCGACGAGTTGGGGTTGGGAAAGTTGGTACCGGTAGATACCGGTACAGGATGACGACTCTCTCTCTCTCTACTCTACTAGCTAAGTAGAGAGAGAGGAGGGCTACTCTCTCTCTCTCTCTCTCTGCTCTACTTAGATTAGCAGAGAGTAGAGCTACTCACTCTCCTCTAGAGTAGAGAGAACTCTTTCTCTATATCAACTGTACCCAGGTACTACTACCGGTAGTGGCTACTCTACTAGTAGAGCTATCATATAAATAGCAGAGAGAGAGAGAGAGAGCTGGGTTTCTAGCTAGTAGAGAGACAACAGGTACAAGAGAATTTTCTTGAACTCCGGAGTAGAGTACACGTACTACTAAAGCATTTGACTCCGACTCCTATCGGCAGGGCTGTCTATCCGTGGTCGAGAGACTGCGAGTACTCCAGTTTCCCGACAAAGAAATATCTGCCCTTGCTGTACCTGTATCATTGTGAAGAACAATGCTTCTAGTAGGAGGAAAGTCTCATACTGACTGATGTATACTTCGTTCCATACATTATCCATAGAAATGTCATCTTAGTGTAGTTTTAAGCTCGTGTGGAGGTGTTGTAGTATTTGGCTCTCGCCTGTCAGCGTGATAGTAGCGTTGGTAGATCTCAGCGAGCATTGCAGCGTCATCGCGACTGAGGCATGGACGCATTTTCAACAGAGCAAGCCTCAAGTCCTCTATTTCAATCACAATTTCATGCACATCTTCGGCTTTAGTCATGTTCAAAGTGCGGTGGACGGCGTTGAGCTGCGCCGTATCCATGGTGGCTTTGATATCGGCTGGGCAGAATAAAGGATTCTTCTTTACAACAGCAAGGACTTCCTCCGCACCTCGCTCGGCAAAGAAATGCCCCCGGCATCGTGGCGAGAGATTCCAGCCGCCGGCGATCTGGCGAAAGAGATCCAACCATTCCTCATCTTTATCCGGAGGGCCGACGAAGAGGTGCTGCTCTAGACGGCCCGGTCGAAGCAGAGCAGGATCGATCTTGTCGGGTCTGGAACTTGCACCAATAACATAGACAGTAGCATTGGAAGTATCTTCGACACCGTCCAGAAACGTGAGCAGTTGATTAACGACGCGATCGGTCACGCCCGTATGGTCCGACCCACGACGAGGCGCCAGCGCATCCAATTCGTCCAGAAACAAGATGGAAGGCGCCACAGAAGCAGCCCGCTTGAATAGTTCACGAATTTTTGCTTCCGAGGCTCCAATGTATTTGTCAAGTATCTCTGGGCCCTTGCAGGAAATCAAGGGGAATTGACACTCCTTGGCGAGTGCTGGAACCAAAGCTGTCTTTCCGCACCCCGTCGGACCAAGAAGGAGAACCCCTCGAGGGAGCCGTATCTTGGCTCGATCGTAAATTGCTCGATATTTCATAGGCTTAAGAAGCGTTGCCTCCAGCCTCTCCTTGACGTGGAACAGCCCCCCGATCTCGTCCCAGGCCAGCCCGGCTTGAGCTCGTGGCTTGTCGAGCTCCATGTGCGCAAGCGGTATGACATCACGAAGAACTGTCTCGGTGGCTTCTGCCAAAACAGTTGTATCTTCATGTAAAGCAAAATAGCGACGAACTCGAGCAGCTACTTTCTCCAAGTCTCGTGGACGGAATCCTTCTGTCGGCTGCCCAAACATAGCGTCCGGAAGTGATGCTGCCATCGGCAAACCGAGGGCAGAAAGCATATGGGCAAAGAGGTGCAGCCGCTCGCTGGAATCCACCTCTGGAACGTTGGCGGTTTTCTGGTCGTGGCAGAGGCCGGTATTCAGCGAGTTTGCACTTGCACATGTCGCGACGATAGATACGGAAGAGTATCCAGTAGTGTTGGCAGCCTCAAACAGCTGGAGAATACGATCCGATATCAATTTCGACTGGTCAATAGCTGTAGGATTAGCGCCCTGCATCTTTGCACCCGGATCGCCTTCATTTCCGCCTAGCAAATTCGGGGCGATGCGATCCAGATCGTCCATGATGATGAGACACTGCTTCGTCGTGCAGGCAGAATCAAATAGCTCGTCCAGCTCTGCGAGGATCTCAACGATAGTCGTCGTAGATTCCTGTAAACGTCTGCAATCCAGATAGAGTGTGGCCCGGCGATGATCCATTCTGGCAACGGCTCCCAGGGTGACGGCCGTGTGAGTTTTTCCGCTTCCAGTTGCACCGCATATCATCCCCAGAAATCGCACATCCCGCTGCAAGTCACGGGAAAAGGAGCCCAAGGCATCCAGTGTACTTTTGAAGATGGGCCGCGGAATCACTGACATGAATAAATCGGTCGGTGGTCTCTCCAATTGTTCTAAAACCCGCGAGCAAGTTGTGGATGCTAGCTTTTGCAGACGCCCCACGTCGTCCGGCTGTAAACACACCATTCCTTCCAAATCATTCCCAGTCGACGCCCGCGGCACGATGCGAAACAAATCTCTTTTGCGACGGTCTTCACTTTGATTTACATATGTCGACGACAGGGCGATAATTGAGCCCACTGGTAGTTGTAGGTTCCTACCTGCTAAATCCTCGTCCAGCTCGTCCACCAGGGGTGGTTGACCATACTGCATGTCTGGATGGCGCCACTGCCGATTGCTACTGGATTTCAGAGATATCTTTCGAAGATCTATATCCGACATGGAATATATTTCAACAGGGGGTAGGGACGGACGCAACTGAACATGATCCCAAAAGAGGGCTAGTCCAAGATCGAACCTTATCCATGGATGAATCACTGTATATGCATAAAACGCAACGACAGAGTGAATTAGTAAATGAGCAACGGTGGTATAGCAATACCAGTACGCGCACACACACACAAAGTAGGACATCCATTATTTCCTCCGAGTCCATTGAAGGAATACGTTTGCTCGTCACGGAAATTTGTTTCAGAATTAGCATGGTATATTCAGATCGTCATTGAAAAAAAGAAGATGGATCCCACTTTTGTGTGTGTCGCCAAACAGTTGAGAATTGAATAGAAAGGTAATTGTCATACGTACCTGGACAAAGTAGACGAGAGGAAAACAAACTCTGTGTTAGTTCTGAGGGAGATGTGCAGCTACAACACAAACGAGGGTATCATATTGGTTTTTTCTCAGGAGTATCAATTGGAAAAAGTATTGAATCGTCACTTGGCAATCCGGTTTCGATTTTCATCACAGAAACAACAAGCTACTCTGCGTAAGCACATCATCGCACGACGGTATCAATACACGTACCGGCACAGCCTTCGGGTATATTTTCCAACGCCAATAGTCGAGCTACCACCACTTTTCCCTCGCCATTCTCCGCGGGCGTCATGATCATCTGCACCCAATCGCTTCCGACGACCAGCGTATCCCACGCGATGGAATCCGGGTGCACTAGGATACAACCTTGAGGAGCCAACTGAAGTGGTACAATGCCTGAGAGTTTGTCCTGGAGTGCCGTCAATTCTTCTCTTTGAATATCGAGGGAGCAAGGAACGACCTGCAACGGTTTCGACCACGAGGATGGGTCGAACCGATTTTCCTGAGCAACACGAGGCTTAGGAGTAATTATGATTTCCGTGTCGTTGGCTAACAAGACAAAATGATCCGCCACATCGTTGGCATCATCATAGGATGTGGCATCGTAGTCATCTGGTAGCTCGGGCCAAGGAGATGATGATAACTTTTCCATCTCGGTGGTCGACATGTCTTGCACCACCATTTGTATCGTGTCTCGCTGCTGCGTGCCTGCATGGTTATTCGTTATGGGTAAAGTCAATCGCAATATTTGATCGCGATAGACAAGACTGAGTTGTTTCAGAAACGCTCCCGCCTCCAATAGTTCGGCATGAACCTGCAGTAGCTCCCAGTCTTCGGTGGTGAGTGGGTCCACTTGTACGCTCGTAGCATATCGGACCCTATCCAACGCTCGTACTTGGACGACTCGACCACCACCGCCACTGACAGAAGTGCTTGGCAGCAGTCCATTGGGGACTTGAATTGTTTCTGTAAAACGGACGACAGGGAGGGAAGCGTTAGATTGATGATTTTCAGCATCCATAAAGAGTCCATTTGTTCACTCAGAAAAAGTTCTTGGAGGGGCCTCAGAAGGAAGGCAACAGTTGTAATATTTCCACATCATTTGTTCGGTGGTAGTGACAAATATATTGTACTGAATCTATCATTGGTCCTCGCATCGACGAGCCAGCAAGCAAGTCGAGTATCTCACAATACAGCAGAAGCCACACTTACCCTTCGAATCCTCCGGCAATAGTCCTCCATTGTAGGAAGCGTAGATGATGCAGTCATCTCCTACTAAAATCTCTAGTGGCAAAAATGAAACGTGGCTCGCGGCATCAGGTTTCAGACGCCACTCCCTACCGGCACGACTGTTGGATCTAGTATTTGGCTCTTCGGTATCATCATCCGGCTGCTGGCAGGATGATTTTGCTGCTGTCGCTTTTGCCACCAATGCAGAGAGCACATCCGGGGACAGACGTACAAAGAGATTTTCTTGATCATCGTTCTTCGCCACCAGCATGCGAGCCGTCGAAGCATTTGGAATCCGTTCGATCATCCTTGAAAACTACCGTACTCGTAGTCGTCTTCTGAAAGCGATGCTCTGATCCATCCTGGCGTGTTGGAAACGATACGAACGAACAACAAACAATAAAGAAGTCGTCGTTGTCCTCTCTGATCCAACGCTGCGGCGCTTCGTTGTCCTCTCTGATCCAACGCTGCGGCGCTTCGTGCTCTACCGGACCTTCAGTACCAGGTACCAGGTGTTTGTACACAGTACAAGTACCAGCACGGGTACACGAGAAACGCTACACGTATCTTGTAGCTTGAATGGCGATGAGTTCCAGTTGATTGAGACTGAGTCGACCGCCCCTCACCTACTCTCGCTTGACAAAGGTTGTCTCTTAGTTGGGACCAAGATATGATGCAAGATCAAGGGAGAAGTGCTGTACGGTATAGGGACCGGTACGTCCTGTAGTTGGCGACAGCACTCGTTTTGTGTCTTGTTGTCGCTTATTGTCGCCGTTTTGTTGGTTTTTTGTTAGGACCAGCATCGCAGGTTGGGACTTTGGGCATCGGCTGGCGTACAGACGTCGCTCGTGGCGGGTCGGGGTCGATTGGTGGATTGTCGGTTGATCGGGCATTCGGGTCAGTCTACTACCGGTACATGGCAGCGACCATTAGTGCGCGTGGAAGAGTAGTAAGTAGACAAGGGAAGAGCTCGAAGAGGAGAGTTGAAACAAAAGTTTGAATATCACTTTCACGAGTTATAGTTTTGGAGCAATAATGATGTCTCAAAGCGTCCGTGATCATCTGAAACGAGGCATCAGTAAATTGCACGACTGCAGCAAGAAAGTAGCTTGATATTTGTGGTTCTCTTCCTGATAATAAGAATAGTAATATGGTAGGCAGACAGTCGTACAGCAGATAGTGTTCGACTATTTTACGAGGATCGCCACTACTAGAGCTACTCTAGAGAGAGAGGCTTGGATACCGTACTATGAGTAGTATACAGAAGCCAATTTTAATATATCAGTTCATTCAACAGTCTTCTCAGAAAATCCCAGCAGAAAATCGAAAATTGTTGCAAGCAAGCTTCATGTACTACCGGTACGGTGTCAACGCAAAATTATGTGGCCACGCACACTCACTACCACTCGACAAAGTCGGATAACATCGGAAGGGAAGAAAGCTGAACCACGCGCGCGTTTTGTTTTTGCTGGATCAAGAGCTTCCCAATAAGCCGTGATCATATTCTTGCTTCTTAGTATTCGTACAGTACCGACTATTACTACTAGCTAGACGCCTGACGAGTCTACGGGATCGGTCGATGTGACAGTGATCCAAGCATCAAAGTCAGAGTCCCAATACACGCTGCACTTGCTACTGACTTCAAATTGAAAGTCAACGCGGTCCCACTTGGCCGAAGTTTCCTGACAAAACGCCGTCAAATCTTGCCCCAAGTTACCCAGAGGCTTGACGACTAGCGCTTGCATCAGAAAGAAATAAGCAGAAAATACCAGGAAGGCTGCTCCAAACAACGAAGCTGTCAGAATAAGCCCCATCTCTTCATCGTCCACTAGGACGAATCTCAGCACAATCCCCACGATTATTCCAAGAAAGAAGAAGGTGAAGATGACACCCAAAAGCATCCACGCGGCCTTGATTTCTTCATATGGGCGTAATCTTCGATCGAGACTATCGCAGAAATTCGTCCAATCTCGATCTTCTTTAAAATAGGGCTGAAGAAATGTTGGCATTACCCGGGTCACTTTATAAGGAACATCCTTCGTCTCGATTTCGATCCTGGCGTTGAGAACCATCGTCGCTTTTCTTCTGCTGTCTGCCTTCAGTGGTGTTGTGTTCGCGTGGAATAAGAAGCTGAGGAAAATTGTGATGCTTTAGAGCAGTTATACCGGTACTGAGTTTGACTCTCTCTCTCTCTCTGGTAGAGTGGTAGATGGAAACAAACGGCGAGTTGCTTGCTGCTTCAATAAAATGAGAACGATGTGGCATCTTCTCGTCGTGGTTTTTAGAACAGAAGCAAGTGCGCGATCTGGAGGGAGAGCCGGAGGGACATTTTCGAAATAAATTTCGCGCAATTTTGTTACTCCAAAAGATGATGTCATTCGAATTAGTCATGTCTTTGGTCTGTATGTATGTACCGGTACCATTACCATTACTGTACGGCAACCCGTGCTATCGGGTAGCGTGGGGATGCGTGCGACAAAACGCTCAACGGCTCAAATAAATCTCCAATCCCAAATTTGGGTCACGGATGGTCTCTCACTCCCCGTAGAACTGTACGAGGCACCGGTACTGTACTTTTCTGTACTGTTCCAAGGACGTATCTACGTACAGACAGTACGCAAACGTACAGTACATGACTGGGCCGGCGCGCCATCGGACATCCGGTCCGTCGGGTCGAAAAGTCCACAAACGCCGAAGCACAACACAAAACTTCGCTGAATATGGCATCATATCACAATGTCTGTTGTTGTGACCTTTATTTTGCTTCTCTCTTGTGTTTCATTATATTCCTCAACGGCAACCAGAACAAGAAAGAAAGCATCCAAGCATATCCTAGAGAAACGAGCGACAGCCTTCCAGCCTTTGATGGGGTCCATCTAGTGCAAACCAGTTGACTTTGCTTGTAGTGTATTCCCGCGTGCCATGTCCTCGAATACGAATTCCTCCACCCCGAAACGAGGGGGGCGCGGCGGAGGTGGACGAGGACGTGGAAGAGGTGGGGGGCGAGGACGTGGAAGAGGCCGTTCCAATAAACGCTCCGGTGAGAGAAACGGCGGCAATGCCTCTAGCAACGTTGGAGCCTCCGCCAGCAGTGACAGTGTTCCCACGGCGAACGGAGAGACGAGCGCGGCACCGTCCAGTATGCCCGGAATGAGAGACGAGGTGAGTCCGCTGGATTTTTGTTCAACATTGTGAGATATCTCGGCACTTTTAGCTCACTTGCATGCATCGTGATGTTATAATAATACAGGAGGTCTTGATTGCGTTCATGCCCTACCTAAAGGGGGACAACCAAGAGGCTATGACTATTCACGAACGCTATCAAGCGAAAAATGACCAGCAGTCATTCCTCAGGGAAGCTCGAGACTTTCTTTGGCGAGACAAACACAGCAATGGAACTCTCCCCCAGCCTATAAAGGATTCAGTGACGTATACACAGCCCAAGCCGCCTCAGGGAGTACACGCTGTACAAATTCAGCCAATGATCTCGCCCCGATCGGATCCATTCCAAGAGACAGGAAATCTCCCTTCAAACCCATTTAACCCATCAGCTGGAATCTCTTCAAATCAGCAACACCAAGGCAGGCCGTTAGATGCAATGGATGCGTTGGAACGTGATATGATGGGATTGATTGCCGATGACGATCCCGTTATAGAAATGCCTGGAATATCCCAAGGCCGGCCCTCTCAAGCGATTGGTGGTTCTACCATTGGATCAAGCCCTGCGGCTGGATCGATAGGATCCTCCATATTTGATCGCATCCACTCGGCCCCTACACCACCAAGTCACCTCTTCTTTCAACCAGAACGACAGCCCCAGCGCCCACAGCCTTTGGGACAATTCCACCAACCACAGCGCCAGCCCATCACTCCACCACGTCAATCGGTCCCCAGCCAACCAGGCCACGGAAACCCATCTTCACCCTTTTCTAACGTCTTTCCCACCCCCAACAACAATAGCAGCAACGGTATGAACGGCATCAACGCACAATCGCCATTTGCTCAGAATCAAATGCAAAGATCATTCTCGCCTCATCCGCCACCCGGCACATCCAGTTGGGCGAATAACACGCTGCCCCCTGGACTTCTGAGCGCCGCCAAGACTCCGGAGCCTAGTAGAAGTTCCCAGTCCCCAATGCTGACTCCATCGTCTCCGGACATACGGCCGGATCCTCCAGCTTCGGACGCGCCTGCAACGGTTTCGGCTGATGTAGACACCCCCAAAGTTCTTCCGAGGAAGGAGTACCAGCCAAAGCGACTGTGGACTCGTCTCGACGAACAGCCGGGCAAGGTTTTAGCCAACAATATCCCTGCAGCTATAGGGACTGTGGTTGATCTTCACCCGAGGGAGGAATTGAAAGCTAAATGGATGTTGCCACTCTCATATTTGCGTCAGCACGCCGCTGGCAAAGACAACGTGAGGTCTGTTAGAGATTTGCTCGACAATTTGGCTGTGGGCCTTTTCCGACGAGGCTGTACCGAAAATGGCGCGCAGGCATCGATTGTATCTAAGGAGGTATTAACACCTGCTGGTGAATCCCGCTCAGACTATCCTTTCCAAGTCATGAACGATGCGGTAGTTGGAACCGTACCATTTTTCTCTCCCCGCACTCCCGGCCACGTGGTCTTTCGCTTGTATTGGCAGGATGAACCGCTTTACACCTTGGCCACTGGACCGACTTTGAATGTCAGAGTGACAGAAAGGGATTTTGAATCTAGTATTCGCTTCATTCTATCCAACTTCAAGGCGAAGAAAGTCAACCCAACGAGCCTATCTTCACTAAATTCTCTGTCTTTGGTGCTCGAACAGTTCCAACTACCTCCTACTGTTCAACAACAAAGAGTAGCTCAACAGCTTGAAGGCGCAGGTCGAGGAGTCTGGGGTTGCATTTGCGAAGCTCGAAAAGTTTTGGACACTTGCGCATCGGAATACCATAAAACCACTGCTAAACTTCAGAAACTGGAGGACTCCGTCGAGGATCTAAAAACCAAGGTTGAGGACGAAGAAAAAGAAAGCGGCAAGTCTCAAGATGGAGACGAGGGTTCTGAGGAGGAGCTCACCGAGAATGTACTTGCCTTTCGCGAGAAACAGAAGACATTGATGAGCGGCCGAGCCTCGTGTGAACGCAAGTGGCGAGACTCGCAGCTAGCCTTCGCCTCTATTCTGAAAGCAGTTGTTACGAACCCCTCCATGACTGCGATCCTACGCCGAGAGTTGATTTCTAAGCTTCGTCTTGAATATGAACTTTGGTGTCCGCTATCCGAAGAATTCGCTGTTCCAGGCGATTCGGATTCCAACAAGATGTGGTACGAGCCATTAAACGATCTCCCGCATGCCATCACTGCTGATCACATTCAGATGTGCACCGAGGCCAGATCGAAGTTACAACAGCGAAGCTTGGGCTTTGATCCCAATATAACCAAGCTCGAAAGTGTTCTCTATCCCGATCAGGGCCGAAACCGACAAATGAATCCAGCAGCAGTCAGTGTTTTCAACCAATTATCCTCGGCCATGGGCCAGCTCTACCAAGACAACTACGCCACCGCGGATCTTATTCTTCGTCAGCGGGAAATGATCCGAATGCAGACCGAATCGTTCGTCAAGATGTGTGATTGCTTCCCTCCTGGAACCAAGGTCGCCATCTTCGGTTCATCTGCCAACGGATTCGGGTAAGTCAAAGATTTTTGGGAACCCAATTTTTTCCATCTAAACCGGACTGACGACTTACTCTTATCTCTCCTCTTACAGGTCCCCCAAGTCTGATCTTGACATGTGCCTTCAAATACCAGCCGGGCATGTCATAACCGATGAAGAAGATCCAACAGGCGCGTTGAAGATGGCCACTCTCGCAAAGATTCTCGAAGAGAAGGGCATGAAAGAGGTTGACACCGCTCGATTGACAGCTCGAATTCCAGTGATCAAATTCAATTGCCCCAAACCATTGGACGATGGGTCTGAAGGAGAGGAAGCTCTTATGGAATGCGATCTTTCCATGCACAACCCGCTTGCGGTCCTCAATACTTCTCTTCTCCGAACATACGCAGATATTAATCCGGTGCCTCGCGTTCTGGCCGGTGTGATCAAACGATGGGCGAAAGCTCGTGATATTAACAATCCAGCTCGGCACACACTCAGCAGCTACGGCTACATCATAATGCTTCTTCACTTCCTAACTTTTCATCAACGGTCAGGCAACGGTCTTGTTACGGCGTCGTCTTCGAAGGATGAGAAGGCGCCTCAAGGCCAGGGCCTGCCCCTACTACCAAATTTACAGTGGATGGATGGTGCATGGCCCGAAACGCCACCTGGAACGCCCTACAAGGAGTATGCCGATATTCCTAAAAAGCGTATCCAACACCCCATTGAAGAGCGTGCCGCCGTCAATGCTTACTTCTACCACCCCAATTCAGCTATGCTACAAAACTTACAGAGGCTATTTCCGGGGCAAGATCTTTCTCTCGGTATCCTCCTCGCTTCATTTTTCCGATACTATGCCTATGAATTCGACTACAAGAGATATGTAGTCAGTCTTCATTCAACTCTTGCCCACGGTCTTGTCGAGAGGGAGGTCAAGGCCGAACTAGACGGATGGCGCAACTACAGTGCAGCTTTGACGATTGAAGATCCCTTCGAAACCTTTTATGATGTTGCTCATGTGCTTCGCGGCGGCTACTATCACCGAATCCGTCGCGAGTTTGCTGTTGCCTTTTCTAAGATTGCGGATGTCGCTAGTGGCAAAACAAGCAGCATCTGGAATAACAAGCCGGTAGACCTGACAAATATGGTCGGTATGGAGTTGATCGACTGGATTTGTGAGCCCGTGGTTGCCGACCGCGACGATGCTTCAATGCAACGTTAATTAAAAAAAGCTATTTGTCGTCTATTATTATAGAATCTCATAATCGTTTGCGAGCGAAAAAGACGTTGATTTGATGTAACTTGCAGCACGTACTGAAAGGTTAGGTGCTCGTAGTGACTTTTGAGGCGGAAAACCTGTTGGGAGAGAAACTACCAAGCTGTATTATTTTGTCTACAGTATGTACATACCGGTAGCGTGGGGGGTGAACTTTTGAGTCGTCGTCCATCGCCGTTCGATCTCCAGTACGACTCAATGGACCCATTGACGCATCATCGAATGACCGCAATGACCACTCTTTGGCTTCGTGGTACCAGTACCGGTACTGTACTGTACCAGGTACTGTACACCTGTACAGCAATTCTATCGGCCGACGGACAGCCCATCATTCGGGGATCCTTCTCTAAGGGGGAGCAGTTCATTCATTCAAGGATAACGGTTCATTCTGCAGTGTACAGTACCAGGTACTGCGTAGGAAGGGTTTGTAGTTTTGACAGCCTGGGTCCTGGCTGGGCCCCACAAAAATCCGCAATGAACCCATTTGGTCTGTCCGTCGGCCGATTCAGTACAGAGTGGACCAATGACGTCGCTCAACAAGCAAGTTGAAAAGGCGCGCAATATAAGCAAAAGGCGCAACTTCTTCAAAACTTTTGACCATGACGATTTGACGATGGACGGCGGCCCCGACCCCCACATCATCGCACACATCTCCTCTCTACTCACTCAAGTAGTGGTACAGTACAAGTACCGTACGTGTATCTCTCTCCCGCATCTCTATTGTTGCTCCAGCCAGCGTGCACGTCCAGAAAGTTACCGGTACAATCCGCCCAAAAGTCGCAACCAATCACTTCTATTGAGACGCCTACAAGTACAAGTACTGTACCGGTAATATATTCACCCGGGTAAGATGGCAAAGTGAGATTGGAAATTCCAACCATCAATGACACCTTGAAAGAGCACGAGTTCTGTACTCGTACGAAGTACCTCAAGAGTAGAGGGAGTAGAACAGAGCAGAGCAGAGCGACAAAGGCAATCTTCCCTGTGCAAAACACAAATCGCTCTAGCAGTGACAAAAAGCCAGTATGGCGCTCTCTCCCTCGTATACGCTAGGCTTGATCTTTATTCTGCTGGTCTCCTTGATTTGGGCTGCCGCGAGTGTGTTGGTGCAGTTCGTCTACAGCGACAAGTTTTCCTTCGACTCGCCATTTTTGTTGACGTACACGGGCGTCTCGTTGTTTTCTTGCTTTTTGCCCCTCCAATGGCTGTCCCAGCGCTGGAAAGCGGTACACGCATCATCTTCACGACCAGTGGTGGAGATGGCGGCGGGAGATGACGATGTTCGATACGAGAGCATTCAAACGTCCCCCATCTCAGCTCACGAAAACGGACAAGAACAACAACAAGAAGACGAGGACGGGGGGGCTGCGGGAGTGCTGTCTCTATCAGCTGCAACAACAGCAACCACAAGTCGGAATAATAATCAGCACTGCTGGACGACTCGCGATCACATGGTGGCTGCAGCCAAGATTGCGCCCGTGTGGTTCATCTCCAACTACGCCTACAATGCGAGTCTCAAATTCACCAGTATTACTTCCAGCACTGTGCTGGCAAGTACTGGCAGCTTGTTTACCTTTTTGTTTGCTCTGATTGCCCGTGAGGAACATTTTTGTCTCTACAAGTTTTTCGGAATCGTCTTGGGCATGACGGGAAGTATCGTGACGGGGCTTCATGACATTCCAAGTACTAGTACTAGCACAAGTACTGAACAACAACACCATGATGATGGAGCAGGAAACGATGACAATGGACGATTATGGGGAGATTTTCTTGGTTTGCTTTCGGCCGTGGGTTATGGAGGCTATGCCATCATGGTTCGATCATTATGTCCCAAAGATGAATCGCTCATGAGTATGCAACTCTTTTTGGGCTTTGTCGGGCTATGGAATATGATTTGTCTTGGTCCTATTGCCATTTATCAGGGGTTCTTTCGATCGACAGGCTTGACATGGTTCATCTTTGGATGCTTGGTCGGCAAAGGACTTTTTGACAATGTTTTGAGTGACTATTTGTGGGCCCGAGCGGTCGTTCTCACGTCCGCGACAGTAGCTACGGTGGGCTTGGGATTGACGATACCATTGGCATTTGCAAGTGATATTGTTTTGGGTCGACCCAATGTCATGGATGCGGGTTCTATTGTTGGGGCCCTCTCGGTGCTGTTGGGGTTTGTATTGGTCAATCTAGGCCAACAACAAGAGGAAGAAGAACAGCACAGTGTCAATACTACTTTTGACCACACAAGTAGTAGAATACAGCCCCTCCAGCAGGATCATGAGGATATATTGGAGCAGTACCACGAAGTGGATGTCACAAGGGATATGCCGAATGGTAACAGAGCAGCAGAGCGGTTGCACATGTCAATGGAGTACAGAGACGAGCCGTTTCAAGACGAATGACACATTACTACTTAGAGAGCTCTCTGGACGCAGCGATACGAGATCGGACTGGGTCAGAAATAATGCCATACTGTAGTGTAATCCCTCTCGCTGCTCTTCTAGAGTATAGTAGCAAATCTCTTCAGGTCTCTCTCTCTCTACTCTCTACTACTAGCTACTAGGTAGTAGAAGTTTAAGTAGTAGTAGTAGTAGTAGACCGGGCTCTTGTGGCAAAGACGAGACAAAAAACGTTGGATTTGCACCGTTACAATGACTTCCGACTCCTTCGATCAAGCCAAAAAGCAAGATCTAATATCTATTATTTAGCTTGCGGACGCAAGCTAAATACACACAGCACACAGCATCACACAGCATATGATGCAACCCGTCACTACTCAACATCGAACCAGTACCGCGTCCATGGTGCCAGCCCATTGCAAGCAACTGATCGTCTACGAGTCGTAAGCAAGAGCTCAGAATTCTCGTGCATGTCGTGTATCGATTATTTTGTTCGTACAGCATCATTGAGCATTGGCAGCATACCCACGAACAAGAACATGGCACTGCCATCACGTCACAGTCGCCTGTCCACCTCGGGCGACAAGGCGTTGGCCAAGAAGAATATTCTGTTTCCGAGGATGACGATATTATTATTTTTCATCCTCTTATTGGTGTACATCCTAGCCTTTTCGGACGTTCACTATCCTTCTGTCGGTGGGCTATTGCTGCGGAAATCTGCCAATACGAATGATATACTACCACCTGCTGTTTTTTCCTTGTTGGTGACGCTTCGATTTTCCAGCGTGGAGTACAAGGATCAATTTCTCCAAGACATTCAACCAGTGGCAGAATATTGTTGGGCCAAGGAACCAGGCACCTTGGCCTACGAGGTATTGATGTCCGACCAGGATCCGCTGCAAGTGTTGGTGTTGGAACGATACCGTAACAAGGAAGTGGCCTACCTCCAAGTTCATAAATCCTCGGCTCCCTTTTTGGCATTTCGACCCAAACTTCAAGCAATGCAGGAAGGGGGGCATGTGCAAATAACAGGGCATTCCTATTTGGACTCGGGGATAGGATACGGGGATAGAATAAAGCGTAGCAAGTGATGGATGCACTCGCCGACTAGTAGTCTGGATAGTTTCACTTCTACTGTTCGGAGGGATTGATTGCTCGCTGTTATGAGATCTGCCAATGCGTCACAGAAATAGCTAAAGTTGATGTACTGTGGCCTACAAGAGATCATACCATGTCTCGAGAGAATATTCCTAAGAATTATGGCTTGAAGTCCCCCCTTTGAATCGCTCGAAGTAACGAGGAACTGCTAATATGTTTGGAGTTCTTCCAGCGCTCTCTTTAGAGCTCAGTGGACGACGTGGAAGTCGATGGTCGGTAGTGGCTCGCCATGACTTGTCGCTGTTGTTGCCACATCATTTGTTGTTGCATATGCATGTAGGCCATCTGTTGTTGATGCGTCCATACTTGTTGTTGCTGGACCAATTTCTTTTGAAAGTTTCGCTCCCCAGTTTGTATTTCATTCGTTCTGGCTACCTTCTTTTGCATGAGCTTCTCCCACTCGACGCGAACCATTTTATAGAGATCAAGGGCTGCCATGGCATCTTCATACGGACTATGCGGTTTTCCGTAGCTTTGAATGTCCGATCCGAGCTTTTCCATAGATAGATCCTTGAGTTTTCGTGGCCAGAGCGACGCGTCCGGCCCAAATGACTGCATGAATGGTTCATATCTTGCCGTCTTTTGAAAATCAGATGAAATGATAACAAACGTGAGGTTTTGGGCTGTTGTATATTGGACTAAAAGGGAATCAGGAGAGGATGAACTTACGTCACGAATCAACCACCAGGGATGTGACATTCCCAGAGCTTTGAGGTCGTTCTTCAGGGCGTGTCCAATCAACAATTTGCCGTACAGGATTTTGAGAATACGTTTGCGGGCATCGCGCAGTGAAAGCGTGGCAGTAGATAATTGTTCGGGGGTGATGCCCGAGACAAATGTTCGATAATCGACCACAGGCTGAGTCTGCCTGATGTATTCATCGAACAGAACTTTTCCGTCCCAATTGACAATAACTACCCGAGCCACGGATGAGTCTTCCCCATATTTACCGACTCCAACCATTTCTGCGTCCAAAGCGACACACTGATCGGGTGCCCAGGCAGGGAGACTGCGTGGGGTGGGTCTGTAGGTTTTGCGTGGTGTTGGATCTTGTTGTGGAAATCCACCACAAGCCATGTGCATTGGCGGGATGGCTGCTGGTGGTGACGACTGCGGTCGCCAATTCTTTCGTTCTCGCCTCTTGAGATTCGAATCACTTGACACAGGGCTTGCCTCATTTTGATCAAAGGAGGCGGACGTTTCTGAGGAGGACGAGTCAGCCGACCAGCTTCTCGAGGGGTTCTGCCAGTAGTCATAAACAGCAACCGGACTGCCTTGCCCGTAGGCTAGTGAGTATCCAGAATTCCCATCGTATCGTCCCTGGGAAGAGTAATGGACGGATGGCACATTGTTGGAAGGCTGCTTCATGATAACACTTTTCGAATTTTATGAAAAGATATGTCGCCTACTTGCTTTATTGTGATGCCAACCCTCTCGGAACGAAGGAAAGAAGAAACATGCAGGACCCAACGGCCCTTGATTTCATGTGCAAGTCTGGCTGCCATACGTGTGACACGTTGGCGGTGCGCCAGGCGCGAGGAGGCATGGGGTCATCGCGGGAAAACATGGCGGGAAAGACACAACGGATCGAGCGCACGGCCGGCGGGCGCCCGCGCCGGTGCGCGGCACTCTACCGTAGAGATTTGTACCGTATCGTACTGTACCAGTAAGAATAATATTCTACTTACACAGAGAACAGGGCACACGTGCCGTTCTGCACCCTGAACACATCCGCTACTAGGTAGACCACCGGGGTACTATGTACCGGTACATACCTCTCTACCCGTAGTACTTTTTGTACCCGGGCGCCGGCGGCAGAGGCGGCCGGCGTGCGTTTGCTAAGAGTACGGTACCGGTACATAACCCTGAAAAATCTACCAAAGTCGTACTTTTCTACCAGATGTCGATTTCCCGTATGTAGAAATAGATCTACGGTGACTGGAGAAAGTAGATTTCGGACAGTAGTTGAACAAGAAATCTACCGCCGCGTCGCACGATTCGTCGCCTTTTGCGACACCTTTTTTCTACCCTACAAACAACAGACGCCGCACGGATAACACAACATCATCATAAAAATAATAATCAACCCCCACAACAGACAGAAAAGCGACAATGAGCAACCAAAATACGCCTGGGCCGTGTGCCAACAAAAATTGCCTCCTCGGTGGTATCGCCACGAGTACTCACAAGTGCCCGGACTGCGGTAAAAATATTCATGCCATTTGTGGCGAGGAGACGGAGGACGTGCACCATGTGTTGTGCCCCTCTTGTGCTGCCGAACGTTTGCAAAAGCGCAAGGAGGAAGAGCGCAAGGAGGAAGAGCGCAAGGAGGAAGAACACAAGGATGAAGAGTACGACAACAACAATGATGATGATGACGACGACAGTGAAAAGCAGGACGAATCAGGTCCTCCCCCGAAAAAGAGACGCCGCCGCAAGAACAAGGAGCTTCCGCCGGCAAGCCCGGCTCACAACAATACAAGCCTGCAGCGGAAGCTGAACGAGCCTGACTGTATCCTGGACTATCATAATTACCTGGCGGAATTTATGTCCTTCCGCGATGGGGCAACAACGTACACCTCGCCCCATCCATTTCCCAACGAAGAGCTGATGAAGGTAACGCCTGTGCAAGTTGCCCAGTGGCTTGCCACCAAGGCATACGGTAAACCGTCTCCCACCGCAGAGGACAATCCAACTATCGGAAGATCCAGCTCCCTGGAGTTCTACAAGAAAGCAATAAGCTACTTTATGCCGAATAGATTGATGCCCTGGAATAGCCAGGTGGGATGGGGAAATCCAACCAGATCCAACGAGGTCACCCCATTATTGTTGTACTCGTACTCTCACTGGGGTAAGTACCCCATTATTGTTGTACTCGTACTCTCACCGCGGTAAGTACTTTATTAATACCGAGGTAAAACTACGTGCTTTTTGTCTTCGAGTGTTTGTGCGTACTCTGCTGGTTATTCGTGCGCGGGAGGACTTGTACGGTACGATTGCGGAGATGAGAACCCCGTGTTATTGTTAGTAGATTTTATGGTAGATTATTTTTCGACTACCTTCACAGTATGTGCGTACATCATACTGTACGTCATCCGCCGCTAGTCTGTTTTTGTACGTGAACGCGTTGAAGCGCAAGATACCCTGGACGGCCACGTGAAACGATCAACCAATCACATTCCTTTTGTTGACCAGAAATAATTTTGACGCAAGGAAACAATAACATCTGCAAACTTCTGAAACAGTCGCTTCACTTTTTCAGCGTGCTCAATTTTGAAAGCAAACAATACAAGATGAAACTAATTACCGTTGCTTCCCTCGTGGCCTCCGCTGCCGCCTTTGCTCCTGCCAGCCAAAAGGCTGCTGGTTCCAGTGCTCTTGCCGCCAAGTCAGCTTTTGCCAATGAAATCGGAGCTCAAATGCCTCTCGGATACTGGGATCCCTTGGGCATCTGCGCCGATGACAACAAGGCGAACTTTGATCGTCTTCGATACGTAGAGCTCAAGCATGGCCGCGTTGCCATGCTTGCTGTCGTAGGATACTTGGTGACTTACGCCGGTGTTAGGTAAGTTATCGAGATACGAAGGGATTTGCTCTAAACGATTTTCTTCGATGAATGTCGTCCACTCAATATTTATCTACGTGTAGATTCCCTGGCGCAGAATCGATCCCCAGTGGATTTGCTGCTCTTTCTGCTATTCCAAATGCTGTCTGGGTCCAGATGGCATTCACCTGGGGTGTTATGGAAGCCTTCAACCGCGATGCTTCGGATATTTGGGGTGAAGCTCCCTCTAGCGAGTTCGTTGGCGATTTCCGTAATGGATTCTTGGACTTTGGATGGGACAAGCAAACTGACGAATGGAAGAACAAGAAGCGAGCGATTGAGCTCAACCAAGGCCGAGCTGCCCAAATGGGTATCTTGGGTCTCATGGTCCACGATTCCTTGGGCAATGTCGCGGACATTCTTCCCTTGGCAAAGTAAATATAGTACACCTCCAAGCAAGGTCAATATTCTATGTGGTGACGCTTCAGAGCGAGATTTGCGGATCTGGTGCATTCCTTATCGCGTTTGCTGATTGGATCACGAAAAAAATGGATGGGCATGGTCCTGTCGAGCGAGCAGTAATCCATCTTTCTCTCCCTCCAATCTTTGAAGCAGCATAACAACCGATAAGTAGAGTGCCGTAAGTCTGAAAGCTCGTCTTCTTCTGAAATATTGATTGCCCTCCGACTAGGTAGGTTTTATAAGCTCCCAATCTGTTTGAAACGGTTGACTGGTCGGGAGATGAGATGCAACGTGGATAAGAAGGCTGTCGTCGACCACTTCAC
Organism: Nitzschia sp. pyKryTriq1; assembly: GCA_956465555.1. Classification (NCBI taxonomy): domain Eukaryota; phylum Bacillariophyta; class Bacillariophyceae; order Bacillariales; family Bacillariaceae; genus Nitzschia; species Nitzschia sp. pyKryTriq1. Next base: position 305,011 of record OY101129.1, read on the forward strand.
TCCACCGCTGCTGCGGGTGAAGCATAATTCATTCTTCATCATTCATTCGAATCCCAGTTCCGACTCCTTTGACTAAGTTTTTTGCTGCCTACGTGTCACTGGGGCATAAATAAACACTTCAGTCATCGAACGAACTTGACTGCCGCCTGCCTTGTTGTTCGATTTCGAAAGTTTGCGCGGACCGCTAGTCGAAGAATGAAGCATAATCAATCATCTTCATCCAACCGACGGCGCCCACAAGAACGGCATTGCTTGCTTTGTTGATTTGACAGAACAAGAAAGAGGAACAGTACGGAAAGTTTTACGATGGCGAGTCAAATGATGCAAGGCCGAGCCTCCTCAGCAGTGAAGATTGAAAACTCTTTCTCTGAAGAGGACGAAAACAGCAGCGCGAGCACCGGCGCTGCAAAACATGAGGATACGGTTGCATCTCGTCGAGGCCTGACAGGGAGCATGTATACTGCTGGAATGCACGACCTTGGTCTTCCAGAACTCTTGGTTCAAGACGTTCCGCGAGACTATTCCGGTCTGGTGTCTAAGATTCTGCTCCGCTTGACTCGTAGACTCCTAACTGGCCACCGTTTCTACACGGACAGTCGGATCATTGAAGAGAATCGCTACTACTTTCGCATTATCGGAGTCGACCACGATGCCTACCGTGTCAACTTGCTGCACCATGTAATGAAAAAGTGGGGCAAAGGCCGTCGGGTGACGGATTCTATTTTGAATTCAGTCAAAGTCATGGTACTGACTCCTTGGTTCGTGGAAAATATGGAGGAGTGGGCTACTTTGCCGCCTCCTCCTCGAGGTCGGCACGACTGCCGTGACAAGATTTTCGTGGCAGCGCTCTTCGGTGACTGCAGAGGGCAAGGCCGCGGCCGTCGTTACAATTCTTTCTGGACCATGGCCAACGACATCGATCAAGTCTGCCCAGAAGACGACGACGACCAAGGCGACGACGATTTCTCCGATTCGGACGCAGCCTACTTTCTCATGCACACCGACTACTTTTTGCGGTTGTTGGATGTACCCGACACGCCTTCTTTTGTCTACCGAATGCCTCAGAGCTTCCAACGTCGAGTACTCGCCATGGGCGATCGAATGACAGTAGCTGCCGCCGCTCGAATCTCTCGACAAGTGGCTTTTGCTGCTGTTACTTCGTCCCCCGGGCGGCGCCCCCGAATGCTACTTGACGACCGGCGAATCTACCGTTGTTCAGAGCTCCTCCCTGTCAATCGACGTGCTGGTCCGCGATGCTCTCGTCGAGACAGCCATCGATTCCATCGTGATCAGCAGTCGACAGCTACTCACCGGCCTCTTCTGGATCTCTCTGAACTGAGGGAGGGATCAAAGAGCCCAGCACCCGAGGAGCACCAGCCAACTAGATCTAGGAGATGCAGCAGCAAGGTAGAAGAACTAGTAGCATAACTAGTAGCATAAGTGTAGAATTCCATTCTAGTAATACATCAAAGTCCTTGAGATGCTACTTCTACTACTCTAAACTCGGACCTCTCTCTCTCTCTCTCTCTCTCCCCCTTTCTTCTCGTCTTAGCCGCCGGCCAAGATGATATGTTGATGCCTTCATTGCATGCTGCGTGCCGTCCCTCTACGATGCACTGGCGGCAATTTGATTGCCGTTAATTCTCAGCATTCGTGACTGCTTCTGGGAATAATTATTATGTGTCTTCGCAGAAGGATTAAATAGGCGAAATATCTGAACACCTTAATTGTAGCAAATGTAATAAGCCCCTGTGGGACTGCACGGGATCGAAATAATTATAGGAAATAGTTTACTTATTGTCGATGCATCTTGAGCCATGATCGAAATAAAGAACGGATCACGACGACGATGATGCATGCATGCGCAGCGGGCGGCCTTCGGCGTCGCAAGACTCACTCACACTCTCATGGCAAGCACCTCAAAAGCAAGATCGAGGGCCCGCCGTCATTGTTCCTTCGGTGATCGCAACCCCTTCCATTCGCTGCACTGTATTGCAAGGAAGCTCCGATTATTTGATTCCTTCTTCGTCCCGATTAGCAACCTCGCTGTTAGCATTGCACATGTAGGTCTTCCAGTCGCTAGTCCATCAACATCCGTCTGAAGCGAGCGTTCTCACCTTCGCGTTTCCATCGTTCCTTCTTTGTTTGTCAAAACCGTTCCTCATCGCCGATCGAATTCCAGCATGACCACTCTCAACACGGCAGCAGCACTCGATCCATCCAATTGCTTCACGGACATTGATCCTAACGAAGCGCTCCCCAAAGCGGTCCCTTCGCCCGACCAACCCGAAGATATTCTCAGCGGTCCGGTAACCAGCTCGATCGAGGAGACTTCAACCACAATGGTTCTGGGCCGGGATCGGATGAACACGCTCACGACTCTTCCTCCGCAATCCAAAAGAGCCCCCGGAACAGTGACGGAACCTCCTCACCCGTCCTACTTTCATCCTGTGAATCATCGAGTTCTCTATGACTACCAACCCAACGACTTCTTCGGTCACATCTTCACGCAAGGTATGCACCAGCAGGGCTTTCCGGAGTTGTTCGCCGCGGGCGTTCCTCGAAATCGCGCCGACAAGGTCATCAAGAACATGCGCTTTCTGACCAGTCTCATGATCAAGGGAACTCTTGTTCTCCCTGGGCATCGCTCGACGGATGAGGACTATCGCGTGAAGATTTCCGAGATTGTGGACGATGGACACCGCCAGAGTGTTCTCTTCCACTTCATTGGAGGAGCGAATCTTCCCATTCGAGTTCTGCAACTCCAATCCTACTATGCGGACGCCGAAGAATGGGGGAGTTTCCCTCCTGCTCCGGAAGGACAGCGCGCTCGTCGCAACCGTTTGCTCAACGTGGCCCTCTATCCAGGCAACAGCGGTGATGGTATGGGTCAAAGCGATGCCGTCTATTTTCTCCGGCACATTCACCACTTTTGCCATATCTTGGGAGGTGATCCCCAGACTATCATTGCCCATCTTCCAGTTGGTGTCTTGAAACACATGGTCTGTCACTTGGTGTCGTGGCCATCATCCCCTCCTCTTCTGCCCACGAAGAATGTTACGGACGGAGCGGCTACTATGGAGGACCATGAAGGGAAGCCAACACCACCTCGAGCCAAGTCCAACAACACTGCTTCCAAGCGTACCGCACCAAAGCTAGTGGAAAGGCCCCCCGCTTCAGAGAACGCTTCCAAGAAGCAGCGAGTCGTCGTCGTCAAGAAGAAAAAGACGCACGGCCTGCCTCTGAAAGCATCTACTGGCAACAGAAGCAAGACGTCCACGAAGAAGAAAAGCATGGGTACCACCGACAAAGAGAATGCTGTCAACCACACTAGCAGCATCCGTCATATGGGCCAGCACTTATTGAAGCCTGCTCCTCTTTCCAATTCTGCTGGTGGTGGTGGTGATGGTGGTTCTGCTTTGTCGGATGCAGTGGTCAAATCTGAGTCTATTACCTGCTCTGGCGCGAACAACAAGAGCCAGCTACATCCTCATCATGCATTCAAGCAGGAGGAGGAGTCTCCCACCAGCGAAGTTGTCCAAGGACTGAAGGAGGATATCACCCAAATGGGCTTTCCGGTCCATGCGCAGCAGCAGGCGGTGGGACAACCCGGGGAAGTCGAGACACCCACTACCTCCAATAAAACCACAATGGGAGTTCAAGTATAAGGGGTAAGGGTAAGGGGGGGGCGAGGGGCCTTCGTCCCATCGTGGGCTCATTTCTTGTGTGCTACTGTCATCCGCTGGCAAGCGTCGCATCGATGTGAGAAAGAATGATGCTGTTGCGGACCCAAAACAGCGGAGCGATCTACCGCGCCTGTACGAAGCGTACTGTACTTCTCATTCTTTGTCTGACCATAGCCAAGGTTCACTGAGACTTTTGCAATAAGGTAGCATTAGAATTCTAGTCTAATAGCAATAGGATTGAAATGGTATGGTAGATAGATACTGTACTCGAACAATCTAACGGTAGGGTTGTGCAACAAGGAACGAGAGCGGGGCTATCAAGCTACAGTAATACGAATAGCAACAAAACCCAGAACTCTACTGTACCGCGATATTACCGGTATCGTCGGGGGTGCGGGAGGATTTTTGCATTCGCCGTGTACGACCAAAACCGTGCTATTGAGTACGAGTACACGTAAAATGATTCAACCGACCAAACAAGTTGAGCCCTCACCCCCCCTATTCCACGATACGCGTGTGTAATAATATTATAATACTGCTCGTACGACGCGAATGAAAAGGATTTGTACAACCAAAAAGAGTCAAATAGAAACTCTCAAACGAGGCAGAAAGCGAAAAGCTGCAACAGCGGGTCTGCAATCGTTGGAGATTAGATAGATGAGCGCAGCATCACCAGTCTGTCGAGAAGACAGAAGGCAACAATGAGCGTGGAAAGTAATGAAACAGACAACAGGGCGGAGGACGGGGGTCTGCCCGAACTCCCATTCGTCACAACCTCTGATGTCTTGAATCAACTCAACAAGAATTTGACAGAGCTCGCCCACAACGATCCCGACGTATCTCTTGCGGGCCTCTCGCCCCGCTTTGAACTGCAGAAACGTCTCCCCGACGGATCGACGGTGCCAGCCTCGCAGTCCGATTTGGCGTATTCGGATCTCAAAACCAAATTGGAACAAAGTGCCAAATTCGTTTCGGGCCTCGAATCCGATGCCGAGCGCGCCAAATGGGCCGAAGCGCAACGCCAGGTGGGAAACTCCTACTTTCACAAGGCCGAGTACCCAGCAGCGATGGACATTTATTTGACCTGTTTGGTGGTGAAACAAGAAACACCCGAGTTTCTCAAACAAACGCTGTTGCCCGTCTTGAATAATCTAGCGCAGTGCACCTTGCAACTGGGAATGCACAAAAAGACCTTGGAATTTTGCCAAATTGCCTTGGACGAACTCGCCAAGTATTCTTCTTCACAGGGGGAGCTGTTCTCTAAGGAGGATTCGATCGCCAAGTGCAAAATATATTTCAAACAAGCCAAAGCGCACAGGTTAACGGGATCCTATGGACTGGCACGAGAGCAGTTAAATCGGGCCTGTGCTTGTCTTCCTACGCACGATGATGCTGGTTCTTTAAAGAACGGCGATGATGATGTATTATTGTTTTGGGGGCCCTACCGGGAAGCTATTCAAAAGGAATTTCGACTGGTCGAGATCGCCGAAAAGGAAGCAAGGAAGAATCGACAACGTCAAAAGCGGGCCATGCAAATAGCACTCCAACGAAATGAATTATCCTCTGGTACCACTCTTAGTTCTTCCAACAACACGAATAATCCTCTTGCTGAGAAACAAGAAGAACCCAAAGCTCCTCGCAAGTATACTACGTTGAGGTCGCGCAAAACGAACCGTTCCGAGGGGAGAATAATCGAAGAGTCAAACAAGAATGCCGAACTTGATGATCTTTCTTACTTTCAATATTATTGTTTGGTGGTAGCACAAGTTGCAGAAGCCTTGCTAATCTGGATGGGGGACGAAGAAACGAAGAAGCAGGTCAAGGAGCGAATCGCGTAAATTGCCAACATTACCAGGTTTGATTCCTTGCACTCACTGTGCTTGGTGAGTGATACCAGGATTCATTCTCATCTGGTGGGCTATAGAGGCTCTCCTAGCAGGGTCCCACCTGGGTCTCAACACTCACTGGTCCATACTGTGATGTTTGGATGTGGTACTGACTGATACCCCCATAACAGAGGTTGTCGCCCCTCTATAGCTCGGGTGCGTCCAGAATACCAACGATGCCCTCGTCTGTTTGTTCGTTCCCACTTTGTTGCTTGCATCTTTGTTGTGCGGCTGCCTATGGTGTGGCGATTGGCACTCCACCGCGAACGAGGATAATAGATCTTCGGTGCAAGAGAAAAGTTTATTCTAAAGCCCTGAGAAGTCAATAAGCTTGGCAAAAAATGATGGCCTTTGCTGTACGTAGGAATACAGTACAACTACCGGGTAGTTTCGATTCATTCTTGGCACCCCCAACGAGAGACGGACAGACCAGAAGTCGACCAGAGCGCGCCAAGAATTGGCGATCACCTAATATCCGACCGACGAGAGACGACCGATGATCACACAAGATCATCGATCGAGCAAACATCGCTCCGACTTCGAGTTACTAGCAGAAATAGATTTAAAAAGGACCTTTTCAAACCTTTCAATCAAGGATACCAGTCCGCCCTGTCCCTACTACATGACAACGAGATGGAACTAGCCCAGTTAGCGATCCGACGGAAGCAGGTCTGGGCTCAGCTGGCCTACGCATTCGACTTCGAAACTGTCCGAAGTGGCCAGTTCCATGTCGAAGGTAGAATGGTTGGCCAGCGTGCAAAACCAATGGCTGGTTAGGCCAACAAATTTGAAAACTACCTTCTAATATTCATCGGTCTAGAATGTCCGAAAGAGTTGGGGACTGGTTGGCGCCTGCGCCAGATACATAGACGTTGGAATTTTTCAGGTCGAACGAGTCCTTAGTACTGACGACGGCCAGATTTCGACCCTACGTACGAAGTACGTCATAACCGTGGAAGGTGGTGGAAGCCGCTCTTTTCTTCGTCAATCAATCACATCCACAACATACGCGCGCTCGAAGAAAAGCGTATCAACAACAACCAACAAAACATTCTTCGTATTGACATCGGACCGAGGAGAACAGAGACCCGTCATATCCAAACCTGTCTAGTAGAGAGAAATTGCTGGTGGATTGAGCAACAATATTCGACAATGATGTACCCGCAGAGTTCCTCGGCTGTTTCCTTCTCGCTCTTGCTCCTCGTCGCATGGGTACGTTCATCGGCGGCTTGGGCGCCACAGGTGCAGAGGACGGTAGCCTGGGCCCCCTCGAGCAGTAGCACAACTTTGGACCGGATAAGCACCGGACCGCAACATCAGTCAAGGTCAAGTAGTATGTCAACAACTCGATTGAACATGGCCGAATTGGAGTATAACAAGGATCGAATCCGCAATTTCAGCATCATCGCGCATATCGATCATGGAAAAAGCACTCTTGCCGACCGATTACTGGAAGCCACCGAAACAGTGGCGCTGCGAGACATGTCGGATCAGCTGCTAGACAATATGGACCTTGAGCGAGAGCGAGGAATCACGATCAAGCTGCAGGCTGCGCGTGTGCTGTACAAGTCCAAGAAGGATGGATTGATTTACACGCTTAACTTGATTGATACTCCCGGTCACGTGGACTTTTCCTACGAAGTATCACGAAGTCTTGCCGCCTGCGAAGGAGCCCTGTTGGTGGTGGATGCCTCCCAAGGAATCGAGGCGCAGGTACGTTTTCTTTTTTGAAATTATAGTTTTGGTGCTTCTCGTCTCTGCACGTAAAAAACGGGATGTCCCACTCTGCAAGACGCTCGACTGACTCACCTCACTCCATGATGTGTGGACACTTTCTCTCGTTGTGTATATTAGACCCTTGCCAACGTGTACCTCGCATTGGACAATGATTTGGAGATCATCCCTGTATTGAACAAGATTGACTTGCCAGCCGCAGACCCCGATCGAGTAGCAGAAGAGATTGAGGAGACGATTGGATTGGATTGTTCGGATATTGTGAGAGCATCGGCAAAAGCGGGTATTGGTATTGACGACATTTTGGAAGCGATTGTGCAAAAGGTCCCTCCTCCCAAAGCGGATTGCGACAAACCCTTCCGAGCTTTGATTTTTGATTCATACTACGATTCGTACCGAGGGGTGATTGTATTTTTCCGTGTTATTGATGGACAAGTGTCAAAAGGGGAAAAAGTTCGATTCATGGCATCGGGTGCGGAGCACGATGTGACAGAGGTGGGAGTGATGACGCCTCAGCAGGTTCAAGTGCCTACCCTTCGCGCTGGTGAAGTCGGGTTCATTTGTGGAGGTATCAAAGACGTACTGGATGCTCGTGTTGGTGACACCATTTGCCTTTCCAAACAATTCAAAGAAGGCAAGGCAAGCGGAAATGAAATCGAAGCGCTCCCTGGATATGCCGACAGTGTTCCAATGGTATACTGTGGTTTGTTCCCTGTCGATGCTGATGACTATGAAACACTGCGAGACTCCTTGGGCAAACTACGCTTGAATGATGCGGCTCTCTCATACGAACCCGAAACATCTGGCGCCATGGGATTCGGCTTCCGTTGCGGATTTTTGGGTCTGCTTCACATGGAAATTATCAACGAACGTCTTTCACGTGAATATGATTTGGATCTGATCATGACTGCGCCAAGTGTAGTCTACAAAGTAATCAAAGGAGGCGTGGAAGAAATCATTGACTCGCCTAGCAAAATGCCCGACCTTACCAGAGACCATGAAGCACTCGAGCCTTATGTGAGGATGGAAATTCTAACCCCAAGTGAATACAATGGAGCAATCATCGAGTTGGGACAGGAAAGACGTGGCATTCTGAAAGACATTAAGTATCTTACGCCAACCCGGTCGACTATTCTCTACGAGCTACCATTGGGGGAGGTCATCACTGACTTTTTCGATCAGCTGAAATCGCGAACAAAGGGATATGCGTCGTGAGTATTTGTTCTTCGACCATTTGCCTGGGTCTATGAGTTTCTCCTTTTCGCATGGCACGCTTTTACTAACATTTTGCCCTTTGAACAGTATGGAATATTCTATCTTGGAATATCGTGCAAGTGATTTGGTCCGGCTAGACGTCAAAATCAACTATGAACTAGCACCCCCGCTGGCTTGTGTTGTACATCGCGACAATGCCCAGACAGTGGGCCGACGTTTGGTAGCATCGCTGAAGAATTTGATTCCCCGACAAATGTTCAAGGTTCCAATCCAGGCATGTATTGGTGTCAAGGTTGTGGCAAGTGAATCGATCTCGCCCATGCGAAAGGATGTTTTGGCCAAATGTTACGGGGGTGACATTTCGCGAAAAAAGAAGCTTCTTCAAAAGCAAGCCAAGGGAAAGAAGAGAATGAAAACCATTGGCAAGGTCAATGTACCGCAAGGTAAGACAAAATCAGGGCAATGCAGTTCGATAGCTCGCCTTGTATCAGCCTCATCCTTTAACTCTTTAACTCTTCCCCCCCTCCCATAAACTACAGAGGCCTTTATGGCTGTGCTAAAGCTTGACAAGGGAATGGACTAGTAGAGACTAGATAAAAATAGACACTCCTAAAATCATCACATATTTTTCATCGATCATCGATCGACATCATCATCATCATCATCATCGATCTATATCGATCCTCGCTCTTTGATGACCCATCCGACCAGGTTGCACGGTTTGTATGGTACGTCAGTACGTCATACGTGTTCACGGACATCCAGTCACGAGATGAGATCGCGCTTCATTTGCGTGGATGAGGGAGAGGAATAAGAACGCATTATTTTTTGCGTGTGCTTCGCCCGTTTCCGAGACAGTAGTGATGCTGCGGATGCGCGCACTATCTTTTCACTTCCGGTGCTTTTTTCGCTTTTGTATCAGTCACAAAAAGGGACAAAAGCATTCATTTTTTTGTGACTGACACTCTGCGACCTGCTCTGACACTAATACGGAAAAAGAAAAGAAGCCACCGACTTCTCAAGAGCAGGCTCCTCTGGTAGATTCTTGATAATTAATCATGGATGTCGTCCAGGAAAATGTTCCTCTGTTGGACAGCGTTGAAGACCCTCGAACCAACTTTGGTGCCACGGACGGCGACGGCCACTACCAGCGCGAAGATCAACGCGAGAAGAACGACGATAAGGATGAGCATGATGGCGATGATGCAGCCTCGCTGATAGATGTGCCAGCCATGGTCGAGGCTGTCGAAGAAGCAGTGGAGGCGCTGGCGGAAGCCGTAGCCGAAGAGGCGCATGACGTCGCAGAAGTGGTGATTGAAGAATTTCAAGATGCGAACGAAAGCAACTTTCACTATTTGGAAATGGGGCTGACGCGGAACTTGTCGATTTTACCGGGCGACGTTGTTGATGTAGCGAGAAGAGAAGGTCCCCTCTCCGTCCTAGGAGATGACATGTCCCAAGTGACTATGGATCCCGACAAAATGGACGTGGTCATAACACCCATGTCGGCGTATTTTCTGCTAGCCAGCGCTGTCATATCTCTTTCCGCGATCGGTCCCCTCCTCGTGCTGCAAGACAACGCTACGCCCTCTATGAAAATTATTTGGCGAATGACAGGCACTTCCATCCTTTTGCTTCCAATAGCTTGCTATGATATATACGACAAAGGAATTCCCAAATTGACCTCGCCTCAATGGTTCACTTTTTTGCTAGCAACGGCGTGCTACGACGTCATGACACTAGCCTTTGTGATATCCCTCAGTTATACCGCTGTTGGAAACGCTGTGATTCTGGCCAACAGTCTCGCGCTGATTCTGCTTATTGGAAAAATATTTGTCGGGGATCCAGTGTCGCTTTTGGAAGGTGCCGGTGCAATCGTGGCCTTTGGAGGAGCCATCTTGTGTTCCAAGGATTCTGCTGATAATATGGAAGGAACTAATACTCTCTTGGGTGATGCCTTGGCCATGCTTTCTGCTGTCGGTGGGGTGGGCTACTTGATCTTCGCCAAGTCTGTCCGAAATCATATGCCCATGTATATTTTCATGTTCTTGACAATGTCAGTGGGAGCATTTCTGGCATGGGTATTCCAGGTGTTCATTCTAGGTGAAGAAACGTCATTTGATATGAACTACAATCATGGCATCTGGGGTTTTCTCAATCCTTTACCAGATCGGCTGCCTCTTGAGCTTGTCACTGTGCTGATATGTAACCTTTGCGGAACGATGGGGTACGTCGCTGTGGCTATTATGTTACCTCAACGCAGCAGATGATTCCACATCAATGCTTACACATTCATTTTTCTTTTGTTTTCAGCTATGTACGAGCCATGCAATATTTCGGAAATCTTGTCATATCTTCTGCAGCCCTGTACGTATGACGAGTATTTCGTAAGAATGAAGTCCAAGCCAGTGTTCTTTATCTTTGTACGTACTCACTCCTTTCTCTGTCTCTCTGCTTTGTCAACCAACAATCTAGAATGGAGCCAGTGACGGCAGAATTCATGACTTTTGCGTTTGGAGTAGGCCAGTTACCTGGATACAAAGGATGGCTAGGCAATCTGTTGGTGGCAGGAGGAACATTCGCAGTCATTTATCAGGATGGAAAGGGAAAGAGCCCCGCCGCTCACTAATGGGCAAATCAAAAAAGAAAGTGTCAGCACACTCTTTGTAGTTATTGCTACTGTTCTATTTGTTTCTATGGTAGTGCTTGAATAATTGGTTGCCCATCACGTTGGTGGGAGAGCGATTGAATTCTAGTTCTCGTGAGCCAAGAGCACCCGTGTGTTGCTGCGTGCTCACATGAAAAAACCTGCTAATCTTACAATTTTCAGTTTGGCGCTATCTTCGTCGCCTTCGTAGCTCTCGTAGTTGGATCACGATATAAACAAGGACGGCAATGGCCAGCGATGACCAGTTAAAGATATGATCCAAGACAATGTCCTGTGCAGTCCTGTCAACGAAACCATTGCCGGTTCCAGGAACAGGTTGTCCGGCATTGATAGATTTTTGGCTTGCTTTAGGCGGCAGGACCCTTTCGCCACTGGGAGATGAGGGCGGGGATGCGGATGCTCGTTTTTGCAGATGCCAATCCTCCCAAGACAATTGCAATTTAACGAAATATTCATGAGCCGACATGACCCAGAGAGCGATGATCACGGCCAGATCCGCTTCTTTGCCATGGGTACTGACACTGGCAGCCGTATCATAGTGTCGTTTGGCCAGCGGGAAATCTTGTTTGAGGCCTAAACCCCACTCGTACATGAACCCTAGATTGAAGTTGGCCCTTGGACTGTAATGCTTTTCGGCAGCTTCGGTGTAGTAGTGGGCAGCCATGGACAAGTCAGCTTCCAGCAATTCCTGGTTGTGCTTGGTTTCTTCGTCTGTTGGTTTAAGTTCGGGTTCCTTCTTTTTGTCCGCCGTCGAATCCTCGCCATCGCTGGCTGGGAGATAGTCTTGAATCTTTTCCCACAAGGCAGCCCCCCACCTCGACAGAAGCTCGGGGAGATATTCTTCCGGATACAAAAGGTATTGTACCCACCCAAATGGACCCACAGGGAGCGTATTTCCACGGAGACGACCGTAGTAATAGAAATCTCCCACACGCAAACACGCTTCCGTGTTTCCCCGTGCCGATGCGGCCTTCCACAACCTTACGGAAGCCTTGGCGCAATCCGCCGCTGACAATCCCAAACATGTTCCTCGTTCCAACAAAAAGGCCGCGTTTACTTGCCCCACGTTCGAGCCTGTTTCCGCAGCGGCCAAATAGTTGCGTAGGGCGACTTCCCACTCCCCCTCCGTATAGGCCCGGTAGGCCTTGCGCAAACGCCGGGACCGCTGTAAGCTCCCATGTTCAGTGATCCATTGGTAGAGGCCTCGTGCTTTCGCACAACTGGGCTTTACGGCATGGTATTTCATGGCCGCCGTTTGAATCTCGACCCCCTCCGCGTAAATCATGGCTAATCGATGCTTGGCCTGCAAATGGCCTTTATTGGCGGCCACTGTCAATGTCTTGATGGCGTCTTGAACTTCGGATTGAGTCGGTCCCTTTTGAATCGTATCGGTTCGTTTCGAGTAATGCAAGGCAAAAGTAGATGCTTTCTTCTTGTCTTGTTGGGTTCTGCTGGTGACAAAGGCTTCGGTAGGGTCTTCTGAAACGCCATCGTCTTGTAATTCGTGGACATGCTTGAAATGGGTCTTCCATCCCAGCCACATCATGCTCAAATTGTACATGGCATCGGCATTTCCCATTTCCTGTGCCAATGCAAAATACTTTTCGGCCATCACTAGATCCACTTCAATCTTTCCAGGAACCCCCAACAAATACAAGACGCCCAGTCCATTTAGAGACGCCGCATCGCATTCGGATGATGGTTCTGTCAAGAGTGCTTCTCTTTGGGAAAGTAGTAGTGTTTGTTCATGACGTCGACGACATCCTTCCAGTCCAAAGGGAGCCCCAATACGAAAGAACTCCAACGCTTGTTCGACATCTTGGGAGGTGCCAATGCCCCACAAATAAAATGTCCCGGCTGCTCCGGCCGATTCCCAATGTCCATGTGACCCCGCGATTTCATAATACATCAAGGACTGTGTCAAATTTTGTGGGACGCCCCGTAGTCCATAATGATACATGTGCGCCAACGTATATGCGGCAGTGATATCAATAGTAGTCGTTTCTTCAGAAGTCGATGCGGACGAGGCATCTTCATTTTTGCTGCTGCTGTAAAAACGAGCACTCCAAGGAATCGTAGTCGCCTTGAGATGATAGAATTGAATCGCTTCTTTGGATTCGTGTGGTTTGTTGTTCCAGTCCAATTGCGACGATGTTCCTCCATGCATATGAACTTGGGCCAATATGTGCTTGTCCATGGGAGGCAATACCTTGGCGCGACTGTGAGGGGAAGCTTCCAATTGATCGATAATTCCATGTGCGGCGGCCTCTAAATAGGGCAGGACCTGTTCACAGGATGCATCCTCTGGGTCACCACTGCTGCTGTCCTGATCCATAGTATTATACTCGGCCAACTCCGCAATACGGTGCGCCAGCGCCATGGCAGATTCAATATTTCCTCCCATGGCCGCCATGTGCCAAAACACAAAGGCTTTGGAAAGTTGAGGATGATCTCCATGAGCGGTTGGAGACCATTCGTCAAAGACATGGAGACTAGTACTGCCGCTACCACCCCCCATACTCCCGGCATTTTCACCATCACCATCATCATCATCATCATCATCGTGGGTCGACGAATTGGTAGTCGTAGACCTCATTGGCCAAATACCCGACGCATGAGCATTGGCAACATAATGTTGCGCCAGGGGATGCCCCGCATTGGCGGCTTGCTGGAGAGCAAATTGGGGGTTCCATTGCTGATGATTTTTCCTACTAGAAGGAAGAAGAAACAAGGGCGGAATTTCCTCCGTCGGACTTCCGTCCGCATCTTCTCCGACCGCCGGTTCCAGAAGAGCATCCCATTCTTGCAAGTAGGCTGCTACCTGCTTCCAGTAAGCCTCTCGTACGGTTCGGAACGAGCGGCCGTGGGGCGGAGGGGAGGATTCTTTCAAATGCAGGTCCTTGGTAGTGATGGGTTGTGAGGGTCGAGTAGTAGTAGTGGTGGTGGTGGTTTGGGGTACATCCGTAGCGCCGCTGGAACTGGAACTGGAACTGGAACTCGTACTGGAGCCGAGGTCGTCGTCTGTCGCGGCACTATTACTGGTGCCGATATTACCGGAAGAGCGCCGCGATGTTTTCACCTTTACTTTATGACTCTTACTGGCAACTCTCAACAATCCCAAGCGTTGCTTTTCTCGTGTGAGATATAATTGCAACGTCAAGACTGCGCTTCCCAACACCAAGGCACAAAAGCCGAGGATGGCAAGTATCAATAATTTGGTGGTGTTGATGCCTCTCATCGCACCGGTACGTATTAGTTCTATGCTCCGGTCGGTAGGTGTTCTCTGCGTGCTTGCTTTGCTGGATTGATGGAAGAAGAGATTGTTCAAAGTTCAAGTACGGTGCAACGCCTTACTATGGTAGACTAGAGTGCCTTGGTCGATATTACCTGTAATGTGTACCGGTACTACGCTGTACCGGTATGTACTATCTTTCAATGAGAGGGCGGGGCGCATGCACCGCAACATCGCGTCGCCATCTTGAATGATCTCCATCGTCGAAAACACTCTTTTTTTGCGGACCGTGTTGAACGACTCACAGGACCAATTCCATGTTACGACTCACTGGACCACCTTTTCGCCACGGACGAAAGGAAGTCTACTATATTGTGATCAGCCAAACTCTCCACCTACTACTACTACTGTAGTAGAGCAGTACTCTCACTCTCGCTCTACTCTAGAGTAGCTATGTAGAGAGGGATAGTTCGCTACTTTTTGCTCTGCTAATAATACTGGAAGTAAAGACTACCAAAATAGTTGGGAGGCGAGGAGGAATCTATTTTTGTCTGATACGGAACAAATTGCTTGACCGATTGCCGTCCTGGGTCGTGATGGCAGCAGTGTTTCGACGGACTGTCTGTACCGGTACGTGTGGTATCTCGCATCTCTCGTGTCGATCTATCTAAGAATCATCTTTTACTTTTTTATTCCTCCAAATCCAAGTCGACACTCCTCTTGCGTTTCGAAGGAAGCAACAGAGATTCGTCATCATCCACAACGGGTTCGGTGGCGTACAGACGATTCCCCACATCACCAAGCCCCGGCAAGACCACTCCATTTTCGGTGAGCACATCATCGATGATTCCAACCGTTACGTAGACATCCGGATGGCTCTCTTGGATTTTCAATAGCCCTTGCTTGCTTGCCAACACACATACGACATGAATCTTTGGAACACCCCACTACGCACGCCATAAGAGTACAGTGCCGGGTAACAATTGC
Source organism: Nitzschia sp. pyKryTriq1 (assembly GCA_956465555.1). Classification (NCBI taxonomy): domain Eukaryota; phylum Bacillariophyta; class Bacillariophyceae; order Bacillariales; family Bacillariaceae; genus Nitzschia; species Nitzschia sp. pyKryTriq1. The sequence continues at coordinate 320,419 of OY101129.1, forward strand.
AAGCAGAGCGGAACGGTCAGGATTTTGAATTGATCCAAGGAGCGATCAGATCATCATAGCAATTGCGATCATAACTTGATAAAAAAAACCTGAACAACTCACCTTTTTCAAAATTGCCACCACGGCCAGGATAGTCTCGGCACTGGCAATCACCGGATCCACGATAAAGGCGACATCCGAAGAGCATTTACGTGGAAGTCGACTAAAGTACTGGACCGGGCGGGCTCCAGGAATATGGTACATACCAATGTGATGAACCGAAGCCTTGGGAAGCAACTCCAACATTCCATCTGTCATTCCCAGACCACTTCTCAAGATGGGAATCAACGCCACCTTGTCCGCAATCTTTTGGCCAGTGCAGTCGCGCTGCTCCTCGTTGATACCCTTTCCCACGGGCATGGATGCCACCGACACGGCAATATCCTGGGTTTTGAGATTGGCGGTAGCTTCATAGCCCAAATGGTAGGTGACTTCCTTTAGAACACTTCGGAACTGACGAGATTGAGTCTGAGCTGATCGAAGTATCGTAATCTATAAAAATGAATTGCGAGCACGAGCAACAGCAACAGCAGTATGTCCATGGTTGAGATTTTCATTCAGGAAGGAAGAAAGGAAGGAAGGAAGGCCAACCGTGGCGATCAAGCATCACAGCGTAAACCTGAGTGCACAAAATAATTTATCAGCCCCACCTACCTTGTGATACAGAACTGGATGCTTCGAGACGTGAATCTTGTCATTCCAGATGGCGGGGGAAGAATCTTCGGTCATTATTTTGGATGGATGTTGGGTTTGAGTTTGGATCTTGCTTTGTTCTGTTGTCCTTGCAAAAAAATTCGATTCGAATCACCGTCTGAGACCTGCTCGGTATTTTTGTTTGATCGAATGGAGGTAGGAGAGGAAATGCCCACAAAAAGTACTGGTGAGATGTTATTGTGAAGCCGTCATCGTCGTCATCGTCATCCGACTTTTCGCCTTCAAGTCTTCAAAGCCGCATAATAGGCCGCAGGAAAAGAACTTTCCATCGGATCCGGCAATGATGCGATGACGCACGATGCGATCCGCGATGATCGATGCTATTCTCTTGATAGGCAGACAGACCGAGTTTTGTCGGAGGGAGAAAAATAGTTACACGCGGAACCTTTTAACGACTCTCAAAGGCACTCTCACGATACTCGTACGGCGTATCGGCATACTCGTACAAAAGTATCGTGATCGTGGAAGCAGCACACACCATACCGGTACAGTACCTGGTACCTGGTACCGGCAGCAGTTATTGGATCTTGCTTGATTGCCTCCACGCGCACGCCCCCACATAGCCCCCCAGCCACCGCGACCTGGCCTCGCTACCCGAGTACTACGAGTACTCGTACGGACCTGACCTCCTTCCATCAGCCAAGACGGGGTCTCTCGCCTCATCAACACTGCCGGTGGTACATACCATCACAAACTATCACAACAGGCTGCACTCGTACCGATATAGACTATACTGATACATCTTCTTGATTAGTAGCTTCTTGCTCCTCCTTGCAATTTTTAGGAGTAAACTTTTCACCTAGTAAACCTGGATCAAAAAGCTGGCGCAAGAACCAACAGAAAATATACATCATAACCGTGAAAAAATAATGGTGGACGTCGATCCTCCTGCAGGAGAAAATGCTGCTGACTCAACATCAGCAACATCATCATCGCACGAACCTCCCCACCACCATGAAGAATCATCGGAGGAGCCGGAAAGCAAACGCAACAAGCGAGAATGGTTGGCTTTTCATGGAACACGGCATACGAGGGTTGGGGATGAATTTCAAGTGACAAATTTGCCGGCTCCTGGCTCGTCGTCCACCAAAAATGAGGATGACGAGGGTGAAGATGAGGATGATTCCAACAAGGACGTGGCCACGGGGGTGCTCGTTGAAGATGAAGAAGAAGGTTCGAGGAATGATAGTACCGGGGACAAAGATGCAATCGATACGCCAGAAGAAACGAGCACAGAAAAATGAAAAGTAACCGTCCAAATTGGAACGATCGTCACAATTCGAATTCAGCGAGAGTTGTCAGAATATTATTTATTGAGGTTCAAGCGTGATCCATCCTGCAACAAAACGAGAACCGTAGCCAATCTCTGCTGATAAATCTAGGATCTTAGTATACTATACTAGTGTTTGACGAGTTCAGCATGCTCGTCACCGAGATCACATTCCAAGCAAAGCAGAGCCCATACCCCATTATTTGATTCTGAGCACAGAGAAAACTACATAGTACTGTCGGAATTGTTTCAGTGCACCAACATGGATCGTATCCAGGGATAAATAATCATCCATGATGGACGATACAAAGAAGAATCCATGGATAAAGCGGCCATGGATACAAAGAATCCGATGGATACAAAGAATCCATGGATATTCCACGGGTAGACTACAACATAAAATCTTCCATGGATAAAATCCATGGAAGAATATCCACCTAAAACCTCCAAAAGACAAACTCTCTGAAAATTGCGAAAATCCACGCGATGGATAGGGTCTTCTTAGTCGAATCTGATCAAAGCAAGATGAATCAAATGGATCAAATATAGTCCGTCAGTCGTCAGTCGTCGTTAAAAGTCGTCTGTCTTGCACCCGTTTTCTCCACCGCACTTCCCGCACTCCACAAAATCTCTCTCCGCGATCGCGAATCATCATCGCGAGTCGCGTCGATGCGACGATGGGACGTTGTTTTGCTTGTTGATGCGATGCGATGGCGATGCTTCATCATGTCTGCGACGAGGTGAACTGCTGCACATTATATGAAGGGTGAAGGCTAAAAACACATCTCTTCTATTGATCGTCCATCGCCATCCCGATTCTTCTTTTACACTACCATGGCAACGGCAGGAACCATTTGCTCTTCACCCGGCTGCGGAAAGCCAGTCACCACCAACTTGGCGTGCCCCAAATGTATGCAACTGGGCTTGAGTCCTGCCTACTTTTGCACTCAAGACTGTTTCAAAGCCAGCTATGCGACGCACAAGCAGGTGCACACTCTCGCCAAGCAAATCATAGAGGCTCAAGGGTAAGTACGTAGTTACCTGTCTGTGCTGGAAGAGGGGCATTCGAATATTTCAAGGCGCCAAGGATATCGGCAGAGAACTTGACGATGATCCGTTGTCTGCGTTGAGACCGCCCTAGATGCATGTAGCGTTTTACACTCACTCTCCCATCTTGCATTGTTGTATTTTGCAGAGCGCAGCACAGAAAGACCCCGCCCCGTGATGGCGTCTCGTGCCCCGAAGATGCACCGCAAGAAACCAAAATGAAATTGCCCGACTGGGCTACTTACTATAATTTTACGGGTGACCTTCGACCATCTCTCTACTCACCCAAGCGTACCGTTCCGAAAGGCATTCGCAAACCTGATTACGCCGATCATATCGCTGGGATCTCCGAGTGTGAACGGCAAGATAAGTCCAATCACAATTCGATTCGCATTTACACAAAAGAAGAGTTGGATGGTGAGTATGGTCTACGACATGCGTGCAAGATGGGCCGAGAAGTCTTGGACATTGCTGGAAAAGCATTGCGCCCTGGGGTGACAACTGATGAGATTGATCGGATAGTGCACGAAGCTTGTATCGAACGAAGTTGCTACCCTTCTCCCTTGAATTACTACAATTTTCCAAAATCGGTCTGCACTTCCGTCAATGAAGTCATCTGTCACGGGATTCCTGATTACAGAGAGATCCAAGATGGTGATATTGTTAATATTGATGTAACCACCTATAATTTGGGTGGATACCACGGGGATTTGAATGAGACTTTTTGCGTCGGAAATGTGGACGAAGATGGAAAACGGTTGGTCAAGACCTCGTTTGATTGTTTGTCGGCAGCCTTGGGCATGGTCAGGCCTGGAACACTCTATCGAGACTTGGGTACAGCCATTGAAAAGGTGGCCAAGTCGAACAAATGCTCCGTGGTCCGTACTTATTGTGGACATGGTATTGGAAGTTTATTCCATACCATCCCCAACATTCCTCACTACCACAAAAACAAGGCGAAAGGAACGATGAAAGTAGGCCACGTCTTCACAGTGGAGCCCATGATTAACTTGGGAACGTCCAGTGACACCACCTGGGGCGACAATTGGACGGCCGTCACCACGGATGGCAAGCGTAGCTCGCAATTCGAACACACTGTGGTGGTGACCGAGACAGGATGCGAGATTCTCACGGCGAGAGAGAACGAACCCGTCATGACATGGAATCCAGACTTGAACTATCGCTAGTATAGTAGCTAGTCACTCTTGACTACGTACTATTGAAATAGAGATAATGATCACCAGTGAGGAACGGCAAAAATATGTCGATTGATTAGAGTGCTTTGTTTTTTCTATTTGCTTCCTCTCAGCGACTTTGTGTAGCGAAAAATGTTTCTATCCCTTCTGCTGTAGCTTGGATAAATATGAGTCAATGATCCTTCGGCGTTCGTCTTCGGCTTGGAGCAGGGCCCTGATTTGTCCGTCTTGTAGTGGTCGCATTGTTTGGCTTGGCGCCAGATTCAATTGCTGCTCTGCTTGAATCTGCGGGGGCTGCTGCTGCCAGTTTGGCTTGTTTGGCTGAGATTGGTGGTGGTGCCCTACCGGCTGATGATTGCTGAACATAGGATTATTCATCTTGATGTTGAGGAACATTTGCTGATTTGCAATCTGTTGCGAAAAGTCTTTCTGCTGGTTTCCCCCTGACTTTGGTTGAGAATGGTGATGCTGGTGCCCTAGTACCGGCTGATGATTGCTGAAGATAGGATTCATCTTGATGTTGAGGAACATTTGCTGATATGCGATCTGTTGCGAAAAGTCTTTCTGCTGGTTACCCCCTGACTTTGGTTGAGAATGGTGATGCTGGTGCCCTACTGGCTCCTGATAATTGCTGAACATAGGATTCATCTTGGCATGATTGGTACCACCAGCAGGATCGTTCCCTGCTAACGACGGTTGATTAGTGATATCCATCCCTCCAGTCGAAGTTTCCACTCCTGATAGATACGGAAACATCCCTTGAATCGCGGCCATATACTGCTGCTGGTGGTGGTGGTGGTTAGTGGATGAATCACCACCACGGTTGACAGCATTAGACGAAGAGATGCTGCTACTAGCCATATTGTTCTGTTGAGTGATCGTTGAGGCAAATAACTTCGCAACGTTTATATTCCCATCCTGCTGCAAGATTGTTTCTCGAGCTGACTGCTGCAGAATCTGAGGCAAGGACGGCATGATGTTGAGGAGCATTTGCTGATTTGCGAAAAGTTGTGAAAAGTCTACCTGCTGCTGGTGGTTGCCACCCGACGATGGTTGTGCTGAATGCTCGCCGCCTCCTTGTTCGCCACCAGATAGGAGGTTACTTAGCGGCTGATTCATAAAAGAAGACGAGGCCCCATTCAGACGAGGATTCAATGGTGTCGGGAAGATGTCGACCATCATCATTGACGGCCCGTTGTTGTTGTCTGGCTGAAGAGGCTTGGTTGCACCAATGGAACCATTTGTGGTAGAACCTCCAGCCGTTTCTTTCCCCGCACGAGGATCAATATTGCTTCCTAGAATACTCTGTGAAGCACCTGGATGAGGAGTTCCCACCGATTGTTTGTTCCAACTAGTATCCTGCCTATAAATAACAACGTAACGGATTAGAATAGGAAGTAACGAGCTGTTGCCCCGTCTCCGAAGAGGAGCTAGCAGTCGGCCACCAGGAGGAGGACCAACGAATAGCCTACCAACCTGCTATCTCTTCCAGCAATCACCCGAGGAGGAGGATTAACACTCGACACTTACCTCTGTTTTCGAGATGCAGTATTGCCAGCTTCGCCAGCAGGAGGACTGCCGCGTTTATGGGATGATGCCACAGGCACCTTCTTGTAGTGAACGTAGCGTATTGCCTGCTTCGTTTTCTCCATCGCAACATCGTCTGTGACAACTTCGTATGTCGCGTTCCCGTTGAGCCCAAGCTTCTTTATCTCACTTTTCTTCAGTTTTGTGAGAAACCGACCTTGCTTCGCCTGAATCGCCTTGACGGCTTTGCGGACAAGCCCCTTCTTCGCTTTTCGGCTGTTCGTAGAAATATAAGCAGGTTTGAGGTCCTCGACAGCTTGGCGAAACTGGATATTTCCTTTGTGCATGGAGGGCCCAGTTCCTCGACCAAGAAGCACATCGCCAGAGCCCAACTCGGAGACATACACCCCCGTCCTTTCCCTTTGCACGTCGGCTCCTTCGTCGCTCGACTCATCGTCCGCCATCTTGCGGTCATTTGCCATGATTGTTGCTGGGGTGATAAACAAGTGAAGTATGGTATCGCCTTTCGGAGTGTTTCATGGGCTGGTGGTGTTGAGTACTCGTATAGCGGATGGGTTCCAGGGCAGAACTCGTCTCTGACGAACAAGATTCGTAACAGAAGTTACGCGGTGCAGGGTTCAGGAAAGGGAGCGGCGGGTGTTGACTTTTGGAAGTTTGTCCTGCGCTTGAAATGCTTTCCACGGTATACAGATTTGCTGATGCAACTACAGTAATATGATTGGAGTACTGTATTATATTTGACTTTAGTTGTCGCGGTCTTGCTCGTACTGTACAAGTGGTCCTCTTTGAGCATTGCCGGTACTACTGAATGACAGTATTATTTGTGGCCGGGTCACACCAAACTATTGCGCTTTTCGACTCGTTCGGGCGGGAAGAGCAGCAATGCGTACTGCACTTTTTTGTGCGAAGAATTAAGTGCAGTCAGTTTTACGGAAGACATCGACAACTACTGCGATGCACTTGCTGTTGTGGGTTCGTTTCTACTACTTGTGCGATCTCGTATGTCACAACGAATCACCCGCCACTTATAAATAGAAAAGTGGCACCATAAGTAGTTCTCCAGGAATTTGTGATGATGGCCTCTTCACATTCTCCTTATACCATAATTAACAAATGACACCCTTCCGTCTTGGTGATGATTCCAAGATGATTCTTCCCATTCATTTCGCGGCATTTGAGTGAACTTTCACACAGAGAAAGATGTCAAAACAGCTGGAACATAAGCCTCCGAAGTGTGCTGGACAGAAGTAAGGCTGTTCTACATTTAATAAAACAATAAACAGCAGAATTCTCATGCCGCACTAAATTCACTTCTCCGCCACAAAGTTAAAGTAGTATTATGGTATTTACCTAATAGTCTATGCATGTCATTTCAATGCTTCCTTTGTTCGAGCGGAGTATTTTTTGTCTTAAAAACTCTACTACTCTAGAGTACTAATATAGTCTATCTATTACTCTAGTAGCTATATCGTTAAGCAGCGAAAAAGTGCACTGTCCAATTTAGTTACTACCTTGACGGTCGAGAGCAATGAATCTCTCTTCCGCCGGAACTAGTAGAGAGTAGAGAGAAACAGATGTCGAGGACCATAGCTACCGGTAGACGAGATGGCGACAAACGAGAGGCAGCAATCATCCAAAATTCAAAAATATTATTAGCATTATCCTTGGTCTTCCTTCTCCTTATCCTATTGCTGTGCTGGTGCTCATCGTCCTGGTGCTGCTGGACGACTGGAAATGCTGCTAGGGTCCGCCGCATTCACCGCCATCTTGTTGTTCTCCCTTTCGCTTCTCCTGCTGCTGCTGCTGCTGTGAGGAGGAGTTGTAGGACGCTCCACCACCACGAGCGGAGGGGGAGGTGCTAGTCGCGCTGGTCGTGCTGGTGGTGCCCGCCCCAGCAGCAGCACCAAGAACAAGAAGCTGTTCGAGTCCCAGCATTTCGCCGGACGACCGTTGTTGCAGCTGCTGCTGATGGTACTGCTGGAGGAGCAACAAGGTTCTAAGTTCTTGCTCCTGCCGCTGCTGGTGGAAACCACCGCCACTAACAAGAGGAAGAATATTCGTCATCACGTCATTTGAGGAGACGTGAGCAAGATCATGCTCTTGTTGTTGTTGGGTGGCACCAGCAACCCCTCCTAGTCCAGCACCTCGACTCAAAGTCCCCCCTCCTCCCAAGAATAATCTTTCAATCAGGGTAGGGGGCTGGTGGCTATGAATCAGTGAAGATGGCACTCGTAGTAGTGGCGAGGAAGCGGCAGGAATGATGCTGTATTGTCGTAGTAAAGAAGGATGGTTCTGTAATAGCGACGATGCTTGTTGTTGTTGTTGTTGATGGATGGCAGCTGTGGAAAGAAAATAGTTGAGCTGCTGTTGGTATTGTTCTCCTGCTGCCCCCTGTTGGTGAGGAGGATGCTCCTGCACCCCGATCGGTGTAGAAGTCGACACCCTCTTGATTTTGCCGCCTACACCACCACGAGTTTGCTGCTGGTGCCGCTGCACTTGTTGTTGTCGCTGCTGCTGTCGGGGAAACGATGATGTTATCGCTGTGGTTGGTACTCCTCCTTCTTGTGACCTAGCACCAACAGAGGAGGACAGAGCAGCCGCGGTATCTTGGCCACTCCAAAGGGCGGAAGAAGACGACGACAAGGCATAAACGTTCCTCTCCACACCTGTCGTCGGCGTTGGTACTTGCTCCTTCGTCGTAAAAATACGCCGCCTTTTCTTGCCTGGTTCTGAAGCAGACATGAGACCACCAGGAGCTCGCCCCTCCTCCGCATCGTCTATACATTGTTGTTTCTTGTAGTGGACATATCTGATGGCCTGCTTAGTCTTCTCAAAGGCTACCAAGTCATTGACAACTTCATAGTACACCCTTCTTCTTTCGATTTTAGTAGTAGCCGTCGGTGCCAGGGTGGTGGCATCAATGGTAGCTGCAGTGCCACTGGACGTCTCGGCGACAGCTGCGGTCGTTTGTTCTACTTCGTCCGTCGTCGGTGCCGTGGTCCCCGTGTTGCTTCTTGTTGTCAAAAATGTATCAAAATCATTAGTTGTTACTGCTGTAGACGTACCGAGGGGTAGAGAAGAAGAAGGATACTTTTCGTCGTCGTCGTCGTCGTCCTCTGACTTCGCCGAGTCCTTCGATTGTCTTGTTGTTCTCGTTCTCAGAAACCGACCACCCCTAGCTTGAATATCCTTCACAATATTGTGGACCAATCGGTTCTTCTCCTTGCGAGACGTCGTTGCAACATATGCGGGTTTCATTCTCTCGACGATGTCGCGGAAGTATACATTTCCTCGATGGTTTGCAGGGCCCGTACCTCGGCCAAGCAATACATCGGGAGACTGCAATACTGTAACGACGGTGGGGAGACTACTGTTGCTGCTTTCTTGTTGACGTAGAAGACGAGAAGATGAATTGCTGCCATTGCTTGCTGCTGCCGCATTGGCGGTGCCGCTTGGTGCTGCTTTTCTATCCCTGTCGTCTTTGTGTTGCGGCTGCTGCTGTTCTTGCTGGAGGAGGATATTGGTCTTTTTCTCCTTCTTCTTAAGATCACCAGCAGCGTTCTCTCCGGTATATGTGTTGTCCAGGGACACCTTTCCATGAGCACGACTACTTGTACTCGTGTTGGTAGATGCTGATACTGAGGACGACGAACCGCCGTCCTCGTCTCCCTCCCGTTGCATTCTTCTTCTAAGTATTCTGCTTTGTTGCTGTTGCTGTTGCTGTTGCTGTTGCTAGAGGGTATAACAGTCGCTGCTGGTGCCCAAACTCCAGCGTATACACGCAGCAGAGAGCAATGCCACAAGGGACCTACTAGAGTGGAAGGAGAAACGATCAAAGCCTCTGGGACGAGTATGGATGCTCATTCCAACAGCCAAAAGAGCGAGGGAGGTGGGAGGTGGATGGAAGGTTACTCGTACGTGATGTACAAGTACCGGTATACAATTCGCAGTTGGGCAGTTATGTGGTTTGTCTCTCTGTGCTCGTCCAAGTACTTGTCTGAGCGATATAAGTGCCACGAGTTAAGTGCCATGAGGCTATAATAAGTTAAAATAATAATTAATAAACAGAGAACAGGCATATTGAAAAATTATCTTTAAAGTACGTGTTGTCGTTTTGGTTTTTTAGTTGCACCCCGGTACCAGTATGTGCTCGTCCGAAGAAACGTTCTGATTCCGAAAGTCGAAGCAAGATTCGCCGCGCCGGCCGCCGACGTTTCGCTCGAAGCGGCTTTAATCTACCGGTACTACTGTAGTCTACAGAAATAGGGTGGGGCTTATTATTTTGAACGGATTCGACCCGAACAATGAATTTCTCGTACCGGTAGCGGCTGTGCTGCATGCGCCTTGCTTGTATTCATTTTATTTCGCCGGCGAACGAATGCGTGGACGCGTTCCAGTGCACCGGACGTTCTATGTCGTGAATTGGATTCGCGATGTACAGAAACAGTCCCAAATGGAGATCCAATCGGATGAGTCTGCGATTCAATCGGACGGTGGTCTTGGAAGCGACGTTCCAGCGGAAACTATTGTTTACTATACATGAAGAATGAACAATACAATCCAACGATTGTGATTCCCTAAACGGAGCGAAAGGCTACCATAACAGGAAAGAATGTGGGATAGAGATATAGACAGTTGGGAGCGAATATTAGTATCTTCATCGCGGAAGATATGATTAATTGGATCCGGCAGTTCCAAGACTGATCGGCGAGAACAAAGATCCAATTCCAACAAATGGAGTTATCAAAGATAGAATAACATTGTCATAATCTCGAGTTTGAGACGAAAGTTTACTTCACTTTACTTTACTTGAGATAGGTTCGTGCATCGGAAGATCAGACGAACTACTACTAGCAACACTACACGACACGGGACTGAGGAAGTAGTCCCACGAGTCATCAGTCAGCTGACGAAGTACAGACTACGGAGATTTCAACAGTTCTACAGTATCGGTTTCTTTGCGTCTGTCCGTCTGTCTATCTGCCTAGCCATCGTCCGTTGACATCGATTTTTCCAGCCGTTACCTCGTTGGGCCGGCTGCGCTGGATGGGGTTGGTTTCGTCCTTGGTTTCGTCGTGTTTGCCGTCGTCGTTGATTCTTTCATCGCATGGGGCGCGCGGACGCGGGGGGGGGGATTAAGGAAGTCATCTCCCGTCATACTCGTACAGTATCACAGTACAAGTAGGTCATTATCCCATTTTCATGTTCAATTTATTTGCTAGACTAGCACTAAGTTGCGATCGTCGTCCACAAGCTTCCTCTAAGACTGACTGTGCTAGTCTAGTCTGCTGACTGGCTTCAGTTCCCAAAAAATAAAATGCCGTGGTTTTGGGGGAGAAAGTCCAAAGACGACGATGACGACGAAGAAGAATGGGAATCTGCGTCATCGGAGGACGACGACGAGGAAGAATCGTACTCGTCAGAAGAAGAAGAGCAGCACAGCGGCGACGAGGACGAGGATGAAGCCACAGATGAACACGAGGAGGAGGAGGGAGAACCACATTCTGCCGTGGGAGGAGAAGCGGTGGTAGTAGCGTCAAACAACGAGGAGGCCGTCCATGATGGTGATGATTCCGGCCCGCCTTCTTCCGACACTCCCTTAGGCATTGGTCAGAATTTGCCAAAAGGGGGGAACACAAACGACGGCCTCGGTGGCGACGACAAAGAGGGATCGTCGTCTTCTTCGACTTCTAGCAGCATCGATCCTCACGAAAACGTACGAGAGTATCAAGTCGAGCTCAACTTGGTGGAGAACGGCGCACGGTCCCGCACTACTCGCGACTCTTCACTGCTAGGCAGGTCCAATAGTAAGGGAAGCCGCCACAGTCGATCCAGCTCGGAAGATGATGACGATGATAATGTTTCCATGATTGAATCGGATGGGTTGCATTCGGGGGATGAAGGATATTTGGATACAACTTCGGATGAAGGCGATGGGGTATCAAATAGTAGTAGTAGGAGCAGGAGCGAAGATGACGACTCCTCCTCGCTGGAAGCTGAAAACAATAATGATGAGGCCCCTCCTCGGACAAAGCCCTCGTCGGCAGCCCAGAGTGAGGTGGTGAGAGTTGAAACTGTAGACGAAAATGAAAGTGAAAGCGACTACGCGGAATCGGAATCAGACGACGAAAAGGGTGACGATGACGAAGAAGAGGAAGGGCCGACATCATTCTGGGAGAAGCAATCCTTGTTGGCGTTGGCTGCGGAACATGATCGCGTCGATATTTTAAAAGGTATTCTATCGGATGACGACCAAGATGCTTCTGCCTTGATGGATTCGGGAATTCCTCCCCTCCACATTGCTATCAGCTTTGGATCTACAAATACAACACAATCGTTGCTGCGCATGGGGGCCGACCCAAGCATTCGACCCAATGTCTCCGAGGTGAGAAAACAAGCCCAGGAAGCTCCCGAAGGATCGAAATTGGAGATTCCAAACATGGCTCGGTTCGATGGAGTGTCTGCCTGGGAACTGGCCTTTGGTAACCAGGCGTATGAAGAACACCAGAAAAATCGTTCATCCTGGTCCATGTTCAATAGTTCCACTTCGAGTCTTTCCTTGTCGACTTCGGCGAATAATATTGGTGCGGCAGACCGCATCATCAAACCGTGTGACATGGCGCCCTCCAAACGAGAAGGGATTCGGCATGCATTTACAGCCGAAGCGCTCCGATGCATTGGTGGTGATGAGGTTGAACGATTAGAAAAGCTCCTGGACAGTGGTATGCCTGCATCGATCGACATTGGTGGCAAGGACTTGTATGATTGGGCAGTGCAACTAGGCGGCATGAAATGTGAAGAATTCTTACGACCGAGCGAGGCCGCCAAGCATGGTACTGGTGCGGATCGCATCAGCGGGGAGAATGTGGAGCAAGAAACGTCTGCTACACCTGTTAGAGACGGCGACGGAAAAGGCTCCAGTACAGCCGAGCACCCTGCCAGCACAGGCAAGGTACTGGACCGTCCCGGAGGAGAGATGACGGTGTCTGCCTTGATCAATCGTTTGGACGAACTGGAGTCGCTGGCATCAGCTTTATCCACCTGTCTTGACAATTTGGCGGAGGAAGTTTCCGTGTGTCATGGCCTGTTACTAATGGGCGGAGGGGCCTCTGCCTTGGCCTCCCATGTAAAGTCGCTCAAGAATATGCAGGATCAAAAGCAAACACAGCTCATGGAAGCGTATGCCGAATTGCAGGAAGTCGCGCAGGAACTCTCCAAATTAGTGACACTATCGGGACCCATTGGTCAAGAAATAGTTGCCATGGCCCCAACAACCCTGGCACGACAAGATTATTCGCGGACAGAGTCCTTTCGAAATGCACAGGACGGCGGTGAAGGCGATGATGATTCGTCTCACAAGCGTCAACAGCTCCTTGCGCAGATTGCAGCCAGCGAGAACAAGATTTTGAAACTTCGAGCGTCGATTGCCGATCTATCAGAGGAAAATGCCAAGGAAATGGAGCAGGTCGAACGTCGAGGGCTCACGGGAGGGATCAATTTGGTCAGGACACTCCGTGAGGAATTGCGAGATTTGGAATTTCAATGGAATGAAACCAAGAACCGCATAGCGACTTGTCGTGCTCAAATTGGAATGATCCACTCTCGGATACCAAGGAACGAACCTAAAACAGCAAAATCAGTAAAACCTGCTCCTACTTCTGCGGACACGGAAGATTCCAAAAGTTCCATACTGGATGATGAGGGGATCGTCATGGTTGGAGGCATAGATGGCAATGAAATTGAAGGGAATGATCTGGGAGAGATGGCAGAGGATGTTGTCCTTCTACCAGTTACGAATCATTCTGGCGACGAGAGCCACCCAGCCAGACCTTCATCAGCGATTTCGAAGGAGAAAGTGAATGATACAGCACCCGCCAAAGGCACGGTTGACCGCCCTACTACGAGGCCAGCACTTCCGGGACATGTCGAGATCAAGCGCAAAGAAAACGGTCAAACTCCTCCCTCGGCTGCCCTACCTACCACGACAGAGTCCCAACGCATTGCCACAGGAGATTCACAGGCTTTGATTGTGCGACCGTCTGGGAAGCGTGGGTATTTCACAGTGGACTTGTGGCAAGTACTCCTTCGAATCATTGGCTTCGACCAAGCTGCAAATCGAAGAGGAGCAGAAGTTGCTAAGAAACAAAAAGGATCTACAGCCAATGTGATGATCGTGTAGTCTAATTAAAGTCGATAGGTTGGGAACAATTTTAGTCATTTGTCAGCATCACTAGTTTAGCGGCTGTTCAAGAATGAAGAGGCTGGGGGTTTCCATAATTCGTACGAGTTTTTCATTCCCATCTTCATCTTGAACCTTGCCCACAAATCGAACCTTCCAGACCCCTCCTCCACCGGCCTGTTTTTGAGAGAACACGTTGCCAAAGAGGGAAAAATTGGTCTCTAGAAAGGATACTTTGATGGAGGAAGCGTTTTTGATTTCTCGTTTTGCTTGAAGGGCAATCATGAGAGGCCCGAAAGTGACACGATTGTAAAATATTTGATCATTTTCAAAAAATTGTGTCACCTTGCCCACCACATTTCCAAACACGCGACCCGAAGAAGCGCCAGGGGCAGCACTGTAGACCAGTCGGTGCTCTCCCTCCAGTGGATATTTTGCTGGATTGGGATCCGAGAATGGAACGATCTTTTCAGCCAATGCCTCCAACAATTCCCGATCTTCCTCACTCGCCAGAGATCCAACCTGGCCAACCTCTTTCGCTTTATTCAGTAACTCTTGGACCAGCTCATTTCTTCGTACTTGGGATCGTTTATTGTTGTTTAAATTCAGTGGGTTCGACGACAAGAACGGAATGTTCTCCAGAAGACTTGTTGCCGGTGAAACGACGCGTCGATCCGTCTGTTGTTGAAGATTGAACACCAGGAGGAGATTGCTTATTGCCTTCATGATGGTAGTAGTGTGAAATGAACGGGGACCTTGGACAAATACGAATAATTGGCTATCTTTGCCAACGGACTTATGTAGATTAATGAAGATGTCGGTTTAATACCGGCACCAGTACCTGGTACAAGTTCAAGTGCATACTGGTACTGTACCGGTAGTCTTGTTCTTCATCAAAACGACGACAGCTTTACAGCTTGCTGTCGTCATTGCGTCGGTGGCAGTTTTGGGGACGGAAGCAACAACAACACTAAACAGCTAAACTCGCTCTTTGTTCTATGTATCTCGTGCGTGACGTACAAAGCGAGCCACGTCACACAAGACTAAAAAAAACGTGATTGAATTTGAAATGACGTGGTTTCGCAAACGTCGAAAGGTGTTCTGCCAAAAATAAAAATACGTGCGAGAAAATACAAACATCGACCATGCTAGCACCTACTACCTACTACTCTCTACGATTAGTAGTACAGGGGCCGAGAGCGACCGAAGAAGGCACAACAACCACTCCACGTGTGTTATATTTCTGCCTTCTCGAAGATCAATCAAGCTAAAGACGAAGAGATGCATCGTTTTTCCATATTTCTGGCGTTGGCCATAATGATTTTGGCACTGTCAACCCATTCCACGGAAGGATTTGTTGGCATCCAGCATCCCAGCTCTTTTTCTGGAAGGCTGATCGAACGCGCGTCGTCGTCGACATTGCAGATGACTGTGCTCACCTATGGAGCCAAGAAGAAGAACTTCAAACCAGGAACACCACTCTCCACCGCAGTTCAACAGCTGGGTGTGAAACCCAGGTACTCCTGCAAAAAGTAAGTTTTTTGACTTCATAATTTCGTCGAAATAGTGATTTCTTCTTGGTGATAGCTTTTTAAAATTATTTGTTTCTAATAACCTGGACAATGAATCAGGGGAGACTGTGCTACTTGCGAAATATTCCTTGCAGGACGCTTGACAAAGCCTTGCGTTGCTAAAGTTCCTCCTGAACCCAAACTGAAATCACTACAAGAAAAAGGGCTCGAAATCCGAATGTAGTAGAACAAATAAGCAAATATTCTAGTTTCCACGAAAGACAGCAGCTTGCCAGATCGTCAAACTTTGTTCTTCTGATGCGTTTTAAACTATATTAGTAGTGCCTTTTGAGTTTGGAAGAGCCAGTCTATGCGTTACAATCGAGTGCGGTATGGTGGTTGTGGTGGATTCTCAAGTATTCCTTTCAAGTAGCACTGAACCGCGAAGTATAATTTTCGGAAAATGCTACCAGATGATAGTACGTGGACTTGCGACAACTTCAGAAGAACAAGTTCCATGCAAAAGCGAATTATTTCTTCCTTGTAATGACTGCGTGGGTCAACCGCACCAAGGAATCTCTTGCCTCTGACTGTGGGAGACGAAGGATAGCGTCCACCGCTCTCTAAAAATTTGAAAGAGAAAGCATCGTTAGAAAAAGTGGTGAATTGCCTCCAGAAAGATAAAAGGCTAGTCCAAACGTACCTGTGCATGGAATAGCGCGAGTGCCTTTGCTTTATCCATGGCGGTGTCGCTCTTATATAGTGCTTCTAGGGCAGTCTGCTTGTCGCCCTTCTTCTTGAATCTTCGCATCACTAGCGGTCGTAGATGAGGATACTCTTGTGCTGCGTACAAGATTGGGGCAGTACTTAGACCGAGGTCCATATCTGCCAGGGCTGGTTTTCCAAGGACGCTAGCCGCCGCAGTAAAGTCAAGGATGTCATCTTGGATCTGGTATGCCAAACCGAGATGAAATCCGAACTCTTCACACGCCGTTGCAACCGTCGAGCCGTAGGCATGTCCACCGAGCAGTGCCGTCGACCGACAAGCATAGCAAATGAGTGATGCTGTCTTGTAGTATGATTTTCGAAGATATGATTCCATTTCAAGGTATGACTCAGGTGGGCTTTTCAGTTGCATGATTTCACCAGCGACGAGTGATTCAAGGGCGGTAGCCATGATTTGTACAACTGCGGTATTCTCGAGTCGCGCCAAGAGAACGGACGCTCTCGCCAATAAGTAATCACCGGCCAAGACAGCAACCTTGTTTGAGTAGAGCTTGTGGACAGCTTCGCCACCCCGCCTCGTCTCGGCTTCGTCCAAAACGTCATCGTGAATCAAAGATGCAACGTGAATCATCTCAACGATTTGACCCAGCTGCGCCTGTCGCCTCCACGCCTCCGAACCTTGGTGGTTTTCAGCATTTATTTCCACTTTGGACGCCCCACTCCATTGCCAACCTGCAACCCCACCAATCTTCTCAAAGTGTGAAGCATCATGTCCGTTCAAAGCCTCATTGGAGAAAGACTCTCCGTCGTCTGCGATGATCTGTTCCGGAGTCGATGCAGCTACTGCTTTCGCAACCAGTTGCACGATGGTTGGTCGGAACCTCTTGCCATGTCGCTTTTCAAAGAAGTGCTTTGCTGCCATAGATAAGATAGGCTGGTCAGATGAAACGAGTTCCTTGATCGAATCAGAGAATGGCTGCAGTTCCTTTTCCACCATTTTGAATGGATCGGGAAGAGTCTCGATTTTGGTTTTCCCACCGCACCCCACGAAGGATGAGATTTGAAGACCCGCAAGTGAATCCTCTTTTTCGTTCTTGAGTACAGATCCATCTCTCAACGCGTTTCCGCTTGTAGTCGGCGGGATCTCTCCCCCCTCTTCCTCGGTCAACATCTGGAACAGTTCGTAGCTAGGTGTCAGCTTCATCGTAGTGTCCGAGTGACTGAGGGCCTCGGCTTCAGCCGACACTACCACGGGATTGGGGCGAAATTTTGTAGCTTTTGTTTGGTCATCGGCTACAGCCGACATGGTTAATCTAGTCGGCACCGTCTGGAGAGAATGCAAGGAGATGGGCTGGACTCGATGCGAGTTCGTCACAAAGGCGTCGGCGGAACCCATAAGGAGCACAGCAGCAGTACTCAACAACCCAGCGGCTGTCACACGGTGGCGCCGGGATGCCACCTTTCGTTCCATTCGAAGTTGATTCGACATAATTGTTTATAGCACTGTCTGTGATGACTGAAAAGCAAATAAAACACCCAGTCGTTGTTAGGCAAGGCTCGGTTTTCGAAAGATGTTGGGTATTTATTTGTGGTCAGATTTGAGTTTGTGTCAGCTTACCTTGCTATCCTTTTTGCAATCGGCGAAGCGTCGTTATATTCACGATCGACACTACTGAACTTCTTGTCAACAACAACTCGGCCACGATGGCATAGAACAAACTCACTGAATTCGAAGCAAGCTGCCGAGTTGGGTTTTCTTCCCTGACAAGGATCTGCCGTCGTCAGCCGTGGGAGCACCAACCGACCAGCGTTGAGAAGGGTGAGATGAGGCAGCGACGATGCATGAGAGGGCGGCTGGACGATGGCGCCACCCCGCCTCGCTGAGATGGGCGGGAAGTACGTGTTCTTTCAGTTTTTGGACCCTCGACATCAACACGTGGCGACGAGCTAAACTTATATTTATTTAGCATATAAATTATCAAATTGACGTCATATTTCCCTCTGTCGTATGTAGTTCTGTTCGTCCAAATTCGACTCGTTGGACTTCATTTTTGGTTGTGTCGGTCGTGATGATGCGACCGCGTCATCACAGACGAAACGCCGCGCGGGACGCGGGGGCGAAACGGTGGGACAACAAAATTCTCCACCAGCAGGTGCTGTTGTCGTTCGCGCCATTATCCCAGCATTGTTGCATTATTGCCGCAGCCATCTGCCATCAGCAGAACTTCTTTCTGTGGGACCCAGCATTGGACGGAAACCTCAATGATGCTTCTTCGATCTTAAAACGCCGTTTTGACCTGCGTTCGAGGAGCCCGTCGGCCCGAAGTTTCTCACACAGCAGCGTGTAGGCTTGATGATGATTTTAATGCCCTGCTGTTCTTCTTGGAGCATCATTCAGACAACAACGAAACAGGAGGGGTGTTTTTGGCAGGAGGTTCAGAACTGAACATCATGCCACCGGTACATCGAAGTAACGTCGAAACTTTTCAGTAGGTCATCATCGAGGAGGACAAACAAGTACCTGTAGTATCAACTTACTAGCAGCAAACTTTACTAGTCGTACTAGTACCACGACACCTATCTAGACTAGTAGTACTAGTACTAGCTACTATTAGTATGCGCCATTGAATTATTGCATCCCTCGTGTTGTTGTTCTTGTGGGATACTCGTAGTAGGATACTTGTCCTACTGCATCTTGTGATATTCATGACGGCATCCTATACCTGCTGGGAGTACATGGTTCTTCTGTTGTGTCACCCCCACCCTCCCTTCTGCTGGCTCGTCTAGTACTACTTCTTCTTGTTCTACTACTAGTAGAGCCTATAGAGGACTGGAGAAAGAAGCAGTATTCATACTTCTGCTGGTCGTCTCTTCTAGAGTAGAGTAGTCAGTCTATCTCTGCTCTACGAAGTAGTACACCAGCTACATGTTATGCTTTACCTGGCTGCTGGTACCAGCACCAGTACGTCCTCGTACTAGCCGCATCGTGGTGGTGCATCGTCGTCCTCTACTACTACAATTTGCTAAACAATTGATTTTTGCGATTGCCGATCTGCACGCGAGGGGTGCATCAGATAACCACACACTACGGTGCATGGAGGCGCTCTCTGCAGCTAAATTTCTCGAACATTTCATTTGTTTAGCAAATTGTAGTAGTAGTATTACACATGATACTATTTCAGCGGTCGTCAAGGGTAGGTAGTAGTACTACCTGGTAGTCTACTGGCGCAAGAAACTCGAGACGACGGGGATGCTGATGGACGACCGAAGAATGTTGTTGTTGAACGACCACCGATAGTGTACGTACTTCTGGTGCCGGTAGCAGGATGGTACTACTAGTGTTAACAACAACAACTTAGTAGGTCGTCGTCCTCGAACTCGGAATCGGTGGACCGACCCGACCTTGGACTGAAAAGTAGAAACGAAACCGAAGCAACCGAAGAAGGTACGAGCAACGTAAGCCGGGCAACGTAACAAACTCGGGTTACGTCACGACATGGCGAATTTGTTCGTTAAATAGAAATATCGTAGAGTTCGAATCTCGTCGTTAAGGTCGCGAATTGGTTAAGTATTTTCAATGACGAGCCCATTGTTGTATATGGGCATCTGCGCTTCCTCGCCTGCTGGTGGAGGAGGAGGGCAACGTGGTCACAAAACCAGCAAACAGATTGAGCCATCACTCTTCTTCGAAGTGCAAAACCCGACAACGTCGCCCTTCTCATGGTGATGATGTATGCACGGCTAAGTCTCTGCTGCTAAAATTACCGCATATTATTATTATTGTTACAACTCAAATCAGATCAGAAAGCGAGGATCAAGAACACAATCGTCCAACCTTGTTTTGACCATCGAGTAGATACGTGCACTATCCTTTTCTCTGCGCCAACGTTGACCCCCTTCCATCTCTCCACCCGTACATCGTGAAAGCAAATCTCGGCGAAGCATAGATCGGGAACACCAGGAAAATGACCAAGACATCCGCCATCGGCCAGTCCAATAGGGAGAAGAAGCGAATTCGGATACGACAACAACTGCATCGTATGAATGTTGACCACAGAGACTTTCGAAGACTTTGTGCTGATCACATCCGAGCCATTCGGTATCTACGGCTTCGCAACCAAGAAGTTGCCATGCTACGTGTGCTTTCGCGCCTGCAGCACTGTTTGCAATCAAGAATGGGGCCAATTTCACAGCAGAACCTGCAACAGCAGCCACAACAGCGGGGACGAACGAATACCAACATCAAACTGGTAGAGTGGGATAAACCAAGAGACTGATCTACGCGAAGACAATGATCGAGCAATGACTTACTATAGGGTTATTCTGATATGATCGGACATGCCCATTACACCCATCACTGATAGGTTCCTTCCTATGAATGGATCCAATTATGTAATCAGATTCAATAGAGCTATGATTGTTGACAAAGTGAGCCTTCTTGCGTACTCTTGCGTACTTGTAGATACCTGTATGTTTCTGTAGACGAAGCGATCTTCTCGGATGCCGATCAGCTTTTGTGATCTCCGGCTCAAGTCCTTTCAATGCCGTCCCTGCATTCCGACGTACATGACTCACACATGGTTTACATATGGACCTGTTCAGCTGCCTTTTCACCACCACTTCTTGTCTTCTTCGGGAATATCCTCCGGGACTGTCAGCATTGAATCAAAGTGACTGTCAAGATTTTCGGGCTCGGGTTCCGGCTCCTTGCGACGGGATATCCAGTGTGGCTGTTGCTGTTGCGCAGGCACAAACGCAATTGAATGCGGTTGCTTGCCGGTGCTGCCCTCGTTCTTTAGTGCTCCACCTTCCGTTTCGACATAGCGTCCACTCTTGCTCTCAAAATAGAGCGGAGCAATTCCTAAAGTACCATCGAATCGATTCTTTTTGACTTCGACGTACTTGCGTCTTCCATCGTGTTGTAAGATCAAGACCGTGTCTGCTTCTTGTGTGGCCTTGGCAGAACCATAAAAGGAGGAAATGTTGAGCTTGGCCGATTCGTCCTCTTTACGGGGATGGACCACCAATGTGACGTGGACATTGTGTTCCGTGGCGAATTTGCGAAACTTTTCAATCGCCACATCTTGAACATCAAACTTTTCCCAGCTTCCCCCCTTGGTTTTACCTCGGCTTATCATGAACTGCATGTTATCCAAGATGATATGTTCGGTATCGTTCACATAGACAGCATATTCCATGGCATCCAACACTTCATCGATATCACTCCCTCCGTGGAAACGTAGAAAATGGAGGGGTAGACTTTCAAACCGATCCGCCAGAGCATTCAAAATCTCTTTGACATTGGGGTCCTTGATATCCGGCAAGGGTTTGCGGGAAAACTGTTTCAAGAGTTTGTGGAGCAAACGAGAATTCTTGATTTCAAAGGAGCCCCAGAGTACGTTCATTCCCTGTTCGGCCAAGTCCAATGACACTTGACCTAAAAAGGTGGTCTAGAGTACAGCATGAGTAAATAGAAGACATGGTGCTGGTAAGATGATGCATGCATGCTTTCGAACCCCACCCACGATTGATTGCTTGGTGCTTTGCACGACATTGTGCGGGGGTGTACATACCTTTCCACTTCCCGTGGGTCCCGTCAATACGGTCATTTCGCCTCTTCGGAATCCCTTGATCAAATTCGTAAACTGCGGCAAGCTGGGAACGGCCGCCCCTTTGTAGAGATCTGGTTCCAACAATTCATGCAAAACTTCCGATCTCAAATCGGCAAATGTCAATAGTCGATCATGTGGCACCAATTTGGCTTGATCTAAATACTGGCTCAAGTCGAGTCCTTGCAAGAGCGCCTCATTCGCATCCTTGGCATCTCGACACTGAACAATATAACATCGATTCAATCCCAATTTCTTGGCAAATTGCTCCGCCCCCTCTTGTCCTGGCAAATCATTGTCCATCCACAAGTAGATTTTATCAAATCTCTCGAGCAAGGGCAGGACGGGCACGGGAAGGGACCGACATCCATTGGGCAAACTCACGGCCGGTCGTCCCGTGGCTTGGGCGACGGCCATGGCATCATATTCGCCTTCCGTCAGCACGATTTCCGTGGCATCATCGGGGACCGTGTGAAGTCCAAAGAGTCCCCATCCGCCGCCCGCCGGATCCAATCGTTGCCATGCCTTTTCTTGGACGGCGCGGGCTTTGATGCGACGTGTCACAAAGGGGTCGTCGGGAGTATCAATAGAAGTAGGAGTAGACACTGGAGCAGCGTCGTTGGAATTATCGGCAGTAGTAGTAGTAGTAGCAGTAGCAGTCTTTTCGGTTGCTGATGCTTCTACTGCTGCTGCTGCTGCTGCTGTTTGGGTGGTACTCGCCGAGGAAGAGGAGGAGGAGGAATCATGTTGTCGTGGTGGTTTGGCCGCTGCTGCCACCCGCACCGGTGGGACGTACTCGGCGCCTCGCAAACTCTCTTGCATTTGCACTTGCGATTCCTTCATGATCCAGGGAAAGGTGATGCATTCTGCCTTGACGTAGCCTTTGTCGCCCGGAAACTGATAGGTGGCCCGGCCCACTCCATATTTGCGCAGGGTGGCCCGGTTCAGCCCTCTTTGATTCAAGAGATATTGCAAGGCGTCATTGGTATGGTCGTCGTTGTTTTTGTCCAAGAGAAGGGAAGAGTAAAATCCCGACAAACGGGCTTGGGGCATGGGCAAGGGGGGTTCGGCGTTGGTTGTACTACTTCTGGAAGCATGTTGGTGGCTGTGGCGGTGAGGACGTGGGGGAGAAGAGTCGTCGTCCATCATGGACCGTGGACCGCCCCAGCCACCCTCGTCACCAGCACCGGCACGAGCGCCCCCTCCTCCCGTCCATCCTCCATGAGAACGAGTGCTAGTCGTCGCTGGAGAAGAAGAAGAAGAAGAAGACATGGCGGTACTACTTGTATAGTATCCTCCATTCAATTGAGCCTTGAAATCGTACCACGAGCCCTTGGCTCCACAGCGATGGCAGAAATAGGCTCCCGAAGAGGATTCCACATAGAGTTTGTATAGGTTGGAGAGCTTTCCATGCGTGGGTTTGGTACAAAAGGGACATTCGCGTATCACGACGTGAGTCGGCGTTTGTTTGACTTGACTCAACCCATGCGACTGACAATACTCCAAGATGATGGGAGCACTGACATTCAACGAAACGTTGTGGCAGCTCACAAAGGCACCTTTGAATCGCTGGGTCTGGTGGCGAAAATACGGAGGACGAGGAACTGGGGTCGTCATTGTCGTTGTCGTCGCGGAAGCACCAGCAGCAGAAGCCGCCGTCGTCAAGACACTACCGCCGCGATGATGGTGCTGATGGTACATCATCTTGTGGCACGAAAAAGCAGAAGTGGAGGAAGAAGAAGAAGACTGGTGACAGCTTCTTGGCTGATGGCGACTGCTCGCGGCGGAACGAGCGAGGTTGCGGAGCATTTTGTCGAGAGGATGCGATTCTAGAGTGTTGCAGTTTCGTGCTGTAGTAGGGACTACTGACTGTCTGTATATTATGACTTGTCAAGAGGGTCTGAATGTTGGATGGCAATGATAATGATGATGATGATGATGATGGTGATGTTCAATACTTCTTTGTTCTTGCAGTTTTCGAAAGCGACAATGTTCATCACAAGCTTCACATGTCTGTCTCGGCGGGAGGAGCAGTATATTAGGAGGAGGATGGTGGGAGAGAATGATGAGGGCGAGAGAGGCACGACCACCAATGCTGGTCTGGGGTGACACAAAAAAAACTGGCGCGGAAAACTGATCGACGACTCATTCGATCGACTTATCCAAGAGGGCCCTTCCGTCAGCCGGATCTAATACCAAGGAACAATTTATCAGGAGATTTGTGGCCTACAAATTCAAGTTACATTAAATAAGATACTCAATAATAGGAAAGAGTTGCTTTTACCAATAATTGTATGACTAAGAAAACATCAGAGGACCGCGGAAAATCTTCGAAAGACAAAAGACCGCCGGCTCGCAACTCTGGCAATACGAGAAGACGACGATGATGCGGTGAGAAGACAGACTGTCTGTAATAAGCCACGATGATGGAAGATGGGATTGATAGTTCTACTATTGTGTGTTTCTATTGCCTTTTATTCCCTTTGCCATTCCTCTTATTATTATTACAAAATACAAACGAGTGTCTACTAGAGTAGAGTAGACTAGACGGGACGGGACGGATAGATATTTTAATAATCATGGATCCGGGAGAAGACGCCTATCAAGTATTGGGGATTTCGGAGCGGGCCACGGATGTGGAAATTAAAAAGGCCTACCGTAGGTTAGCCTTGCAATATCATCCCGATAGACAACAACAACCACCACCAAACACCAATAATGGTAATAATCATCACCACATCTTTGCCAAAATTTCCAACGCTTACGAAATTTTGAGCAATCCCAGTAAACGCATAGAATACGATCGAGCGCGGCGATATGGAACGCAATATCAAGACGACGACGATCAAGAATCATCCTCCGATGATGATGATGATGATGGAGAAGGAGGTGCTTCTGCTCCTCGTCGTCGTGATCGACATCATCATCACCATCATCGCCACCACCCAGAAGATTTCTTTGCAGATCTTCATGATCCCTTTGAAGTCTTTGACCGAGTGTTTCAACAAGAGTTTGGACGAATGAATATGAACATGAATACCGGTAACAACACTCGTGGTGGAATGTTTGGACGTCGTAGTAGTCCCTTTGATGATCCTTTTTTTCGATCGTCGCCCTTTGGTGGTGGTGGTAGCATGATGTTTGGAGGAGGAATGATGGATGATCCATTCATGGCTTCAGCAAGGAGTATGATGATGATGGATGGGTTTCTAGGTGGGGGGCTTGGACTTCGTGGCGGCGGCCCTTCTTCTTCTCGGCATGGCGGAAATGTCATGCATTCCATGTCCACGTCCTCCTTTGGCGGTTTGGGAGGCGGAGGATCTTCAATTTCCATGTCCACCACGACACGGATTGGAGCCAATGGACAACGACAGACAGTCACGGAACGTGTGGTTCGTCATGCCGATGGACGGGTGGAACGGGAGGTGATGGAAAGCTCGGGCAATAATGCTGCTGCTTCTGCACCACCACAACTGGCGGCGGCGGCGAGTAGGAATGATCCAGCAGCCGCCGCCGCCTCATCATCATCATCGCGAAGACCATCATTGAGTGGTCAAACGCGATCGCGGAGTGGTACGACTCGAAATCATGCAAAAAACGGAAAGAAGAAAACAGTTGAGGTTGGGGTAAGCATTGATCTGACAAAGGAGGAGGATGAGGATGACAGCAACCATAACAATTTCAACAAGAAGAAGAAAAGTCGTCAATCATCATCAGCATCCGCGCAGGGTAAAAAATCGCCACTCAAATTCTGGTAGTGATATTATAAGCTATCCGTATAATAGGTGTGTAGTACTGTCTGTCAGAGGAACAGAAAGACATTCACTCAGTTAGTAGTTAGTTATATCAGGCTACTAATAATGATGTAGTGTGTTGCTATGAGATTACTATCTTTCTGTACTCTACTAGAATGAAGGAGCGTTCGGTTGCTAATAATTATCTGGTAAAGACAGAACATAGAAATAGGATTCATAAATGACAACTCGTATCCTTACAGTCTACGAGTGGATAGTTTTACAAGAAGTACGAATAGAACCATCTCACATCAACAAGTGGTGGAGCCGTTCGCATTCCAGACAAATAAAAAGGAGCCGTCTTCTACTATAACTCCCTGTTGAGCTACTCTCTCTGGTAGAGAGCTCTATTAGCCAGTTGATTGAACCAGAATATGTTGAGCTTATACGAACACTGTAGTGCAATGAAATTCCCCAAAGTGTGAAATAAAACGTTTTCATATACACCAACTTAGACCGACGCGGCGGCGGCTTCTACAATTTTGGGAGCTCCACCAGCAATCTGAATCAACATTTCCGATACGGCGGGTATAGACGCCAAACAAGTAGCGGCCACTGCTGTCAACACCAAACATAGACCTGCAAACGCAAAAGCCTCTTGTTCTCCTTTTATACTCACGGTACCCAATGCGAGTCCAGCCGATCCAATTCCAAGTCCACGCGAGACCGAGTCCTTCACACCCCAGGCATTGAGAGTCTTGACTCCGATCATTCCGCCAAAGATACCAGTTAAGATGATCATGGTCGCTGCAATCGCAATATCGCCACCCAACATTTCCGCTATGAGCATACCCAATGCCGTTTGAGTACTACGTGGGATGGCCGCCAGTCGAATGACTTGACCCTCGGGACCACCCAACTGGATCACTCGCACCAACGCCGCCGTCCCAAACATGCTGCCCACCGATCCAGTAGAGACTGCCGTGAAAATCGCCGGCAGATTGGCTGCAATCAACGATTTTCCCTTGTACATACCAATGGCAAAGGAAATCACCGTCGGGCTCAGCAAAAATAGTAGTAGATCACCAGCCCCTGCTTCCATGGGGGACAACTTTCTGCAGGTGTACGATCGGAGGACATCGAGGAACGGGGTCGTGGTAGCCATACCCGTCAGCCGCGCCACTCCCAGAGTCACCAGAGCAGAAGACAAGAGTGGATTGACAATCTTGGTGATACTACCCGGAAGATTGGCGCCCCAGACATACGATGCCAGCGTTGTAAATACCATAAATATAGTCTCCAGGGGCTTTGAGAAAGAGTTTCCCATCTTCGTCGCCTGAATACTGGCAGCAGCACTCACAAAAGCACCTATGACCAAGAACTGCTCGGTGCTTTTCGTAAAAGGTTTCCTCGCGGCCCCCGAAGCGATGATGGTGGTCGATTCGACCGATACGGTTCCCAAAAGCTTTCGGACTCCGAGAACCGAATACGTAACAATCATGAGACTATAAAAGAAACCGAATACGACAACTCCTAATGTTTTGGCAATCTAAAGGCGTATTGTAAGATCATTGATTGATTTGATTGGTTCATGGATAAGCTCCTCACACTTAATTCATTGCCAACAGACGTACGACGTACCTCAAAAGGGGACCCTAACGATGGTGCAAGGGGCAACATGACCAACCCAGGAACAAAAAAGACCCCCATCCACTTGGCTAGAATCCCCGCGCCTGGACTCAATGAACTACAAATGGCATCGCCCAGCCCCGGCGAAACCATTTGAGCAAGAATCATAACAAAGAATAGTGCCACACATCCTCCCAATTGGCCTGGAAAGCGGATCCCCTTGGCAGTGAAGATTTTTCGAACACCGACCTCAATGAGAATAAAGGTGATGACACCTGTCAGCTGTCGTGACGTAGGTGTATCGGTATTACCACCCCGAGGCACATCTGTACCGGTACTAGAAGCGCTAGCGACCGCCACTTGATGGTTCTTCTGGTCCCGCCCGATGCGAACTTTTGTCGTTGTTGGGAGGTCGAGGGTTCTTTTGGCGTTGGAGGGATTAGAAATCAATGCCCTTTGCCGATCTGAAGAGAACGTAGCATCCGCGCTGCCCAAGGCAGCAACGGTTGCGAAACAAAGGAAGAAAAGTGTGCAACGACCCATGCTTTCGGTTTAGAATGGAATTCATCAACAAAGAAAATGGATCTGATGAGTGGCAAAATCTTTTGGCTAGCTTTCTTCGTTCTTATTTTTCTTGACACGAAAACTGAAACGTCATACGTCATCGGATCCGCCTTAGGAACCCGGATATGCATATATTCGGGGAAATTTCAAAACAACGCTCAAAATCAAATCTTTGTGGCATTTTTAGATGCGAGATGATGGGTCTCTCGGTGTCCGCATCATCGCGGTCGCGAGCACATCATTCATCCGGCATCTCCAGTAAAGGTAACAAACAATACATACTTCGCACAGCACCCAGATTACAGCTGCACCCTCCTTTGTCGCCGCAACAAGCCAGAACTACAGCCTACCGGTTGTCCCCCGCCATG
The DNA here is from genome assembly GCA_956465555.1 of Nitzschia sp. pyKryTriq1. NCBI lineage: Eukaryota > Bacillariophyta > Bacillariophyceae > Bacillariales > Bacillariaceae > Nitzschia > Nitzschia sp. pyKryTriq1. The sequence goes on from OY101129.1 coordinate 348,553, forward strand.
AAGCCCCTACTGTTTGCGTTCGTCCTCCTCCAGTGTTCGCTCCTGCTGCACTTTGGTCAAGCCTCTCGATTTCGCGTCAATGGTCCCGTACTGACCGTCACGTTGAAGGACCCCATGGTCGATGGCTCATCCTCGTCATCACCACGATCCAAGTGGCTCAACCTGGACAATATTAGGCCGAATCTCCATTGGTCTTTTCAAAGCACCTCGAAACCCCTCCCCAAATGGTTCCCCAGTTTGCAGTCGCTGCAGGGTACAGTCGGATATCATTACGATCAAATGAAGCGAGCCCCGACCTTTGTAGAAGGAGGCGCCAAATTCCGCATCAAGGGTGATATCGAATTGGATGTATTGCCCACGTATGAAGTCAAGAGTGAACGCACGACACTGATGCTTCAAATCTCCAAAGGAGCCGCCATTTATGGCATGGCGAAATTCCGAAATATGGCTTTGGAAATGATTCGGGGATGTTATCAAGTGGATTTGCCGTATGCATCCGTGGGAGCCATTCGGGTGACTCCCACCTGGAATGTGCTGCGAGGAGAGCCGTCTTGTGTGTTGGAAGGAACGACCGGATCGCAACGGACCAAGGCGGTGATCAATTTGGAATATCAGAATCCTACCCTTACGGTCGTTCATGCCTTGGATGATCGGTGAGTTTATTGGAAACGACGGTACAGTATTATACTTCCCATGCATACTTTCCTTGTCTCACACCCACCATTCTTTCTTTTTTCTCTTACTGTCTGACTGTAGACACGTGATTGCTCCAGAAATCTCCTTGTACAATGCGCGGATCGTCTATCAGTGGAATGTGGCATTGAATTCCGGCTCTATTCGGACCAAGGTAGACCCTACAGACTCGGTACATGTCACATGGACGGATCATTCCACTTCGGGAGGAAAGTGGGTCACCGACATGCGACTTCCACTGGTGGGGACGAGTATTAGTGCGCTGGCAGCGGATATTCGCGTCCGACGACAGTTTTCGTTTTAGGAAGCAAGCAAGCAACAAAGGGATAGATGCTACAGACAGGAAGTGGGTGGTTTATTGTTATTATTACTATTATTGAATGAAGAATCATCGCATGCAGGGTAGGCTCTAGCTTACAGTCTCTCTTGCTACCGGTAATACTGGTACTCTCGAGAGAGCAGAGAGTTCCACTCGTACTGTCGCTACAGTACGTACCGGTACGAGTACTGGTACAGTACCAGTACCGCGTACAAGAACACCCAGTAGGTTTTTCCGGTCTCAGTCGAATTATTCGATGTACACGTGACTAAAATATTGAATGTGATCTCGTGACTGGATGGTGTCATTGATGAGCGTCACAGCAGTTTCAAGTTCAAAAAAGTTCTCGCAGATCGACGAGAGCTTTTGTTTATTGTTGTGTCCAGTTGCTTTTACTTCTTGTACGCTCGTGCTACTTTATCCAATCTAAAACCCTGCACTACCCCTCACTTCTCTTAGAATTGCTGGTAGCGTTTCTTGTCAAGTGAAGAACAATAAAAGAATGGCGCACTTTCTGGGATCTTCCGCGACGCTTGCAGCAAAGCGCCCCAGTTCCCTCGCCGCCGCCGCGTCGTTGGCAGCGGGTGCCACCATTGCAGGCGTTTCGACGTGGTATTATCCAACACTCAATGAAGCAGCTGCTACCGCTAACACCGCCGATAAAAGTAAGGTATCACCATCGCCATCAGCTTTTCAAATGGAAGTGCATTTGATGGATAAAATCCAACAAAAGCAGTATCTGTCGAGTGCTCAAGATGCCATTCCTTCGACCCTTCGTATCCTGGCGATTGATTTGCCAGAAATGAGAACGAGCGCCTTTTCGGGAGATTGTCGGTTGGCACACGACAAGATTTTTGTAGAGGATGTTGCCTCGCCCAAAGTCATTATGGTTGGTGGGGATCGGTCAGAAGAACAGCAACAACAGCAAGCGACGGAGGAGGCCAAGCACATAAATCAGTCCTCCGTAGAAACATCACCCGACAAGGTCGCCGCCCCCCAGCGCAACAAGAAAGCGACCAAGTTAAAGGTGGCGCAAAAGACCCTGGTCAAGGTAAGCAACATTTCAGTAGGTAGGCACTATGGATTTGTAGAGGGAGAAGACAGTCTGACCATTCATTCATTCATTCACTAACCCATCGCAGTCGTTGGTCCAATGTCGAAGCTCCCAGTCTCAGCACCGAGTCGGCGTCGAACTGTTGGAGGCTTCGGTCGCGGATTTAAACAAGTACAAATTGCGAAAGACACATCAATTCGGAAGCTTCAAGTATGATCCAGGGAAGTATTATGCATCAGAAAAGAAGGAAGATACAGTACAAGAGGTGCCTAATGTCGAAGAGCAGGCTTCTTCCAACAAGGAAGGGATCATAGAGGAAGTGCCTCTCGACAAAGCTAGCTTTGAAGATGAATCGGAAGCACCTTGGAATCAATATGCTTGGGCTGAAGAATTGCGGTTGAGGGTAAGTTTTTTCTGGGTTGTTTTGTATTGATAGTCCATCATGTATATTCATCCATGTACGGCTCATGGCGACGACGACTGACTCCTCCCACTAACTGCTCAGATCAATGGTCAAGTCGGTTTTGATGCTCCACTGGAGAAATCGACGCCATGGCACCGCCACTTATTTGGCCAAGCTTACAAAATCACAGTGCATCCTGTCTATCATTTTTGGGAATGGCCATTACCCTCCTTTGCCAAGAGTAATCCAGATGGTATTGACGGACGGTACCGAAGCAATTGTAGAGCATCGAACAAGCCCCATGCCGTCATTGCCAACGGGGCTGCGCTGCAACGTGTCCCGAGCTCCATGCGATTACTCCAAAAGCTTTGCAAAAAGGCCGATGTGCCCCTCTTTGTCGTGCACGATCCCCGCGTGTGGGGTGGCAATACGCATGAGACCCTATCGGAAGCCTTGAAAGACATGCGAAGTACAATCAAGAATCGGGTCATAAGTCGGGCTCTGGAACAACAAGGCTCTACAGCATTTACTCGAGGACGAATGTTAGGGCAGGTTGAAACCGAAACAAAATGGCTAGTCAAGGAACAAAAACGAAAGTCCAAAGAAATGTTTAATAGTTTGGGTGGGCGTCGGCAACGGAAATCAGATAGCGATTGGAGCCAGCTGGATTCGATTCGCCTAGAACGACGATTGGTACAACGAGGTGTCATCAAAGAAACGACAAAAAGTGATGGTGAAGGAAGCAGTGTCATTCAGAAAACCTACACGGAGGCTTTGATCAATCTTGCACGCAGATGCGTACAGGATGTAGAAGAACAACAGATGCAGGAACAAGAACCGCCACAAGCCGAACAGTCGTCTCGAAACGCGTCTTCATCGACGGAAGCGTCGACGAGTACACCTGCGATGAACGTCTAAGGAAGCTCCTGCCATTGTGGTATAACAACATGTTATCAGTTGAGTAAATCTTTATGCAATGGGGGCTAGCTTGACAAATGTCGTTTTCTATGGTTTCGTGCTATTTTCTCTGTCCTTGCCCTTGCCCAAGCGGCCTCGTTCTCGTGTTTAGTTGCCCTTTCGCTTGCGAGTAGTTGTTACTTCTTCCCAGACATCGTCCGGGGCTTCGCCACCGGTAGTGTGGGTCATTGTCTCTTCTTCGAGCTGGAGTTTCTTTGCCAAAGCCTCATCGTTAGCTGTTTCGCTTTTGACTGGTTCGTTCGATAATACACCAAAGCCTGGCGGTACGGAGGGAGTAGCATTTCCGCCTTCCTTTGATTTCTTTTTCTTATTCTTCTTTTTGTTAGCAGCCGACGATCCGTTTGTACTAGTCGGCGGGGTATTTTCTTTCTTGCCGTTCAAAGCGGCTGATTCTTTCTCTACAGGACTTTTGTCTTTTTCGGAGGGGATAGCCTTAGCCTCCTCTGCCGAAACCGGCGGCTTTGCTGTCGACGACTTTTTCTTCGATGTTGTAGGGGCGGCTGCGGGTTGTGCTGCTTCCGACGGGGCGCGTGCCTTGGAGACCGTTTGCCAACCTGCATCGGTATCATTGCCCTCTCTGGTCGTCGATGTTTGCATGGGAGCAACAAGAGGCACCGTGGTGTCGGTAGCCGATTTGCCAGAATCCTTCTCACTAGGTGATTCATCCGCAGACGTAGCTTCGGGCTGCTGCTTTTTGGGCGCGACGGCGCCATTGTTCGCCTTTACCCTCTTTTTCTTTTTGGGAGGGACCGGGGTAGCTTTCTTCACAGACTTCTTCGCCGATGGTGCTACGTCAGCTTCTCCGATGGCACGAACAGCCTCTTCCACAGTGGCAAGCCCTGAACTGATTTCGGTGGAAGAACCCTTGACCTTTTTGGTGCTCTTCTTTGGGCCGACCTTTCCACGCGCTCGTCCCTTTGCCGGATCCTTCGTGTCTGGAAGGGTGAGTATCTTTCGCAGCTGGAATAGTGCAGCACCTAGCAGAACTAGAAGAATGACCCATTGCAGGACGGGAACTCCACCATCCATACGCTCCCTCAGATGGTCAGGATACTCGCTGAACTCCTTGGCAACTCGCTTCTTCCCGCTACTGCTGCTGCGGCGCGATTTGGTAGGGGCTGCCGAAGGAGGGCCTTCCTTTTCACTCATTTTCTCTGCCATCCGAGCCGCTTCTTGCGCCAGTTCAGGATCCGAGTACAACGCATGCATCACTTGCTCTCGACTCAAGTGTTCTAGATCCGATAATTCATATCTAGTGGGCGGCGGCCCAGCATTCCCTCTAGCCCGACTTTGGTGATAGCGAAATTTTGGCTGGTTCCTCATGACCATTAGCTGGTGTTCTTCCTCCTCCAGCTGCTGTTGCTGTCGGTTTTTGCGCTTTCCTGGTTTGGTGGTTGTGAGTGGGGTGGTTTGTTGCACCTTGAAATCAAGCGACGATCGACTACGCCTAGTATGCTGCCCGCCGCCCATACCCTGCTTCTCTCCGCCAGTCGGTTCGTCTTCAACAAGTCTCATCGTGTCAAAAAGTCGCCTGTTTGTTTGTGAAACAATAGTATGAATGAATGCCAGAGAGTGTAACAACAAGTGGGGAAGATCGTCAGAGTAAGATCTCGTCAGCAGTCAGTAGTGGCACTCATCGGTTCTCAGCATAGTCGGGGGTCGAAGCTCCACGCGTCGTGTACGGGGAAACGGAAGGTGGACAGACGAGCCCCTCTGAAAATCCAATTTCACCGGTCACGTTTGGTGCCTTTGATTCCTTGCGCGCTCCAACAAATACCATGGTTCAAGATCCCTTTTTGGGAGACTATTGGAACTAACCTGAATATGAAGAAATGGAACAAGTGGATCCGTGTAAATGGAGTTGGGGGAGCTGAGAGAAGAGAACAGAACAGAACAGATTATTCAAGTGGATTTTGGAGATCGATGCGAGCAGATTGCAGATTATTATTATCGGTCGGTCGGTGTCACGGGGGAAAAATGGGTTCGCGCTTTTAGGTTGGCCACGGGCGGGAGCGGAGTGCGACTCCGCGCATAAACCGCGTGCTTCGTGATCTTTGCAATTCGCAACTTGCCGGCCAGCGGACGGACCATCTGAGTCAGTCAGTCAGTGGTTTTTCATAATCAGTCACGTAAGAAACGTCATCGGCATCAAGCCACAACACCGCGTGTTGCGTGTTGGCGTCAGAAAAAAGTACGATCAGATACGAGTTCAACAGTCATGATGCAGTCGTGAAGCTCGAGAGAAGTGAAACAACGCGGAGCGAGATCCGAGAGGCCCGAGGTGTCATTCCTGCCATTTACCCTGCTGGAAAGTACATTGAAACTGTATTCACAAACAAGGGAAATGACAGCACCTTTCACTCATCTAATCTATTTAGCTCTGTTGCTACTTTCGCTGGCGAGGACAACGAACGCTTTTGCTCCAAGAAGCAATAACATCTTTCGAGATCCAACCAGGATTGAAGTATCATCATCGCTTCGAACGCAATCTTTCAAACCCACCTTTACAAAAAACCGTCTCGGAGAAGGAGCGAGACGGGATTCATGGAGTTTCGCGCAGCAACTTTCAGGACCAAATGACAAACGAAACAGCAGGACGGGTCTCTTCATGTATAATTTGCCTCCCGGCAAAAACGAAAACGAATTAGGTGACATTCTGAAGGGGGCTGCATCTTTGATCTTGGTGGTAGCATTTTTTGCTTCCCCGTTGGGCGGACTTGTTTTTGGGATCTTCAACTCTTTTCTGCTGTTGGCGATTCTTACCCCTGTCCTTGCGACAGTGGGGATATCGGTTTGGCAGTACTTTAATACGATTACTGGCAGTTGTCCAAATTGCGGAGCGCCAGTTCGGGTCGTAAAAACCAAAGAGGGAGGTTTAGCTCAGCCGACGATTTGTATTTCATGCGGATCCATTCTTCAAGCCAACTATGACAATAGCGGAATCGACAATGTTACCGGTCGAAACTCGTTGAACGATCTATCCACTGGCCCATTCGGAGGCGGTGGAACTATTTTTGATGTTTTTGGTGGACCCCCATCGCCCGGGAGCAGGACAACAAGTACTACGACCATTGTGGAAGAAAAGAAAACGCAGAAAGACAAGATCCGAAGAGAAGCCACTATCATCGATGTGGAAGTTGATGACGATGCGTGGCAATAAAATTGGATCCCCCATGCTCCGACCACTCTTCCAGCAAATTGCCGCCCCACCAGTCAAGAAATACCAGCAATGTAAGTGCAAATGTATGGCTACGAAAGTGTGGAGTAAAATAATGAAAACAATGAAGTTTCCTAATCTGGACGAGAATGACTAATATGAGAGAGTAGCTAATAATAACAAGTAAATTTCTGTCCATGCAAAATTTGCATAAAACCAGCCAAATCGATAATGAATATACGAATATTCAAGCTAGAAAGAAACTAGAAGCCAAAATTGTTCCCAAACTAAATTCTCCTTCGAAATAATTCATTTATGTAGGAGCTCGTCCAAGTCTTGAGTGAGCCGACCTCATCCGCTAGAGCAACTGTTCTTGGAATTCATTCGGCCGGGGCAGAAAGGAGAAAGTCACGGGAATCTTCTTCTTGTTCCTCACACTTTGCCATTATGACACAGCTTGCAGCTCCCATACCAACACCTAAGCCGAACACTAGACCAAAGCCACTCGCGTTTCCCTTTGAATGACGGTCTCTGGAATACTTCGTATGGACCTCTGTCACGGGAGTTTTCTGTTTTGAAGAGAACCGCCGAAGCTTGGTGATCTCGGATGTCGGAGGACGCCGTATCGTTGCAAGAACATTTCTCCGACATTGTAACCTCGAAGCTATCTGCAGACACATTGTCAGTGTTGCAGTTTTGAAGTATTATTATAACTTTCCCCTTCAAGGACTCTATAGTGTTTGGTTGTGATGAACAGATGATAACAACAGCAAATTTACAGTAGAATGCTGAATCTGATGGCAATGTGTGTTGAAATCTCCGTAGTCTGTTCTTCGTCAGCTGACTGATGACTCGTGGGACTACTTCTTCAGTCCCGTGTCGTGTAGTATTGCTAGTAGTTCGTCTGATCTTCCGATGCACGAACCTCTCTCAAGTAAAGTAAAGTAAAGTAAAGTAAACTTTCGTCTCAAACTCGAGATTATGACAATGTTATTCTACCTTTGATAACTCCGTTTGTTGGAATTGGATCTTTGCTCTCGCCGGTCAGTCTTGGAACTGCCGAATCCAATTAATCATATCTTCCGCGATGAAGATACTAATATTCGCTCCCAACTGTCTATATCTCTATCCCATGGTCTTGTACTCCGCCGGGAGTTTGGACATCAACTGCGACTTTAGTTGCGGCGCGTCCATTTTATATTTTAGATCAATCTTCGCCAGTCGCTCGTTGATAAGTTTGAGTTTGTTCAGGAAGTTCGTCGGCTTTTCGGTCGTTCTGCCCATTTTTTAGGTTCACTAATTCTTCCTGCAAGTCAGTTAGGTCGTCCTCAGTCTCTTCCTCGTATTCCTTACGTAAAATGTTCCATCCTTTGAACGGGTCATCTTTGGTATCGGTGGTAACCATCGTGAACGCCATATCTTTCAAGGCGGTAATGAGATAATCCATGGCGTAGTCTCTTTTCTTTCTTTCTTCTTCATCAGTGGTGCCAGAGTAATCGTTAGTGAACGCTTCCGCGAACTTCTTCCTCCTTGCATAGGCGAGGGACTTCAGTTTCCACTCTCTAAACTGTTTTGGATCTTTTCCGTCAAAGTGTTGCACCTTCATATAAGAGCTCTCTACGTCTTCCTTCGCGTCGCTCTGTCAACCGAATATTTTCACCTAAAAGCTTCTCACCGAGAAAGCTTCTCAATCTACAAAAAGCTTCTCAAAAAGCTTCTCGAATCCACTCTCAAATCCACTAAAATCCCTCCATCTAAAATAGCTCACTTTCTTAAAAACAACCCATTAGATATTACTCTAGGTAGTAGTTCGTCTGATCTTCCGATGCACGAACCTCTCTCAAGTAAAGTAAAGTAAAGTAAACTTTCGTCTCAAACTCGAGATTATGACAATGTTATTCTACCTTTGATAACTCCGTTTGTTGGAATTGGATCTTTGCTCTCGCCGGTCAGTCTTGGAACTGCCGAATCCAATTAATCATATCTTCCGCGATGAAGATACTAATATTCGCTCCCAACTGTCTATATCTCTATCCCACATCCTTTCCTGTTATGGTAGTCTTTCGCTCCGTTTAGGGAATCACAATCGTTGGATTGTATTGTTCATTCTTCATGTATAGTAAACAATAGTTTCCGCTGGAACGTCGCTTCCAAGACTACCGTCCGATTGAATCGCAGACTCATCCGATTGGATCTCCATTTGGGACTGTTTCTGTACATCGCGAATCCAATTCACGACAAATGTGCTGGCAGTATTGTTGCGGTGGGGCCGGCACGCGCGTCGCGCTAGCACCTCCTCGCTTTATCTCGTCGCTCGAGTATAAACTTGGATGAAGCTACGAATACTCTCTACTCGTGGTACAAGTACTATTAGAGCTAGAGAGAGAGAGAGAGAGAGAGAGAGAGAGTAACAGTGGTAGCTAGTAGAGAGTCAGTGGTGGCAGATTTGAACTAGTAGTATAATCTCTCGTGAGTTTCAGGAAAGATATTTGCTGGATGTAAAATAGTACCGGTACTATGATAGCTGCCTCGAGCCATTGTCCCGTTCCGTTATATCTACCATGCGAGGGCCTGAAATTGCATCCCCCGGTTTCGATGGTAGCACGGCTGTCGGAGTTATCGTAGAGACGTAAACGGTCGGTGCTGAGGTCGGAAAAGAATTTGGCTCGTTTGCTTCGCTATTCCGACCAGCCAGTAGGATAGCAAAACAAATGATAATGGCTGTCAAAAACACACAAGCTACTATCAGCCCGTAAATGATCCTTGTACCCACTGTACTCGTCCACACTTTCTTGTCGCGCTCCACTTTGACTTTTACTGGTTGGATGGACGATTCCAACCGGCGTGTTGGAAGCACCAAAGACCAACTTGCAGTGATTAAGGAGCGCATAGTTCTACGGCTCGATCCTTGATCGGAGGTGAGGATTCGCCCGTTCGATGAATGTAGATGCTCGTCCCCATTGGCATGTTGTCGAGCAGAACTCGACAAAGAAGGAAGTAGAGACCGCAAACTTCGTGAAAGCCCCTGCCACCTTGACCGACGACTCTGAGGCGTTGTACTGGTGGTATTCTCCGCAGTAGTCTGAAGATTGGGAGATTGGTCGGTAGTGCCAAACTCGACTTCGGGTATGGTTGTCATGGACGGGGACGTATGAACATGTGACTCTTCGCTCCTATTGTTCGATTCATCGGTAGAGGACGACGGCATTCGAGACGACAGTTGAACGACTGCCTCTTCTCCGATAATGATATCATCGTAAACCAACGGAGGAATTGTTTGGCCGCAAGTAGACATTACCATTTCTGTCTTGGAGGAGTCATTCAAAGGAGCCTCTTCTTCTCTGATTACATTATATCCATCGAGAATAATGTCTCTCGTCGTGCCTTTTGTTTCATCGTGATCAGCTTCTTCCGCAATGGTTTCTCCAGGGGCGACAGGAGCTTGATGGGTTAAAAATGTGAGGCTACTCAATCGTCGGCCTTCGCTTTCGAATCCCCCGCTGCTTGTACAAATACTTTCAAGGCTGGGAGTAGTACAAGTACCACGACTATCCTGAGATTCCATCCCATGATCCACGGTCATATCCAACGATGATTCCGAAACCGGTCCTTCCCGCCATCGTCGTTGCCCAATGTCTTTTGGAGCCAGTGGTGGCTTTTTTGGTGGTGTTGCTGCTTTGGCGTGTCCACTGTTTTTGAAATTGATCGATTTCCATTGGCGCGGCCGATCTTCTTTCGTCGTCTTGGTCTTTGTGGTGGTGTTCCTTATTGATGGCCCGTGTGGGTTAGTAGCATCCGACGGTACTCGCGCCGGAGGAATAGCACCACCACCACCACCAGCAGCAGCAGCAGTCCCCGGTGTCAAGGCTTGACAACTAATATGGTAGCCTGGTGACGCCTTTCGTACTGGACGGCTGGGTTGATCATCGACAGGGCAAGGAGATGGCTTTCGTAGTTCCGAAGAAGCTGGTTTTTGCGGTGTGCTCTTTCGTGTAGGAGGCATAAGACGCTCTGTCGATTTTGTTGTCTTGTTATTATTTTTGTCCACTGTGCTTCTTATTGGCGACTTGGTTTCTTTTTGCGGAAGTGTAGTAGTGATGCTGGCAGTACGAGTATCGGCACGACGAGGACGGTCACGTTTAGTAGGAGACGCGGCCAGATTGCTGGTCGGGGCCGTCCTTTCTCGATGCAGGCTTGGTGGAGGCGGTGCCGAAGACGACCCATCCGATATTCTTCTGGTTCTGGTGGTGAAACGCAAATCAAACATTTCCAGGTCACCATCAGCACTCGTCGACGATTCTTCTGTCATGAAGGACGCCGTGTCAGCAATACTTCCTGCTCCTCTTATTTGAACAACCTCTATTTGTTCCACATCCATCATCATCACTCGTCCACCATCGGGGCTGATTATTTGTCCTACTAGTGGTGGTGCAGAAGAACCATAATAAGCCCGCTGCTGGTGCGGGTGCTGCTGCTGCTGCTGCTGACGATCCAACGATTGATTTGGTGATTGATGATGGCCCTTGCTATCGGTCTCATCCGTCAGATCAAAGGACTCTGAACTAGATGTGTCATAGTTGTATCGTCTGACCGGATGATGCCGCGCCATTACTAGTCATCAACAACACGGAAATTGTTGCGGAGTTGTCGGTATGTATGATGTGCTATGAGGGAGATGCGTGCAGGAAGTTTCAATGGTTAGCAATAACTGGCGCACCTATACTGCAGTACTCACTGTTACTCGCAGGTTACACTTTCGCGGCCAGTGGCATACAATCAAATGAAGGCTTACTACATGTAAATCTACAGTAGTTTCCCGAGCCCCGACCGCGCTTCTTGGTGTTGCTGTCTGTCTTGAAAGTCTTCGTCTTCTATATACTAACTTGCGATGATCTGCTGCTTTTGCTTGCGTTTTATTCTTTTTGTCTTGGGTCTTGGTGGTTCTCGAAACTAAAATAGGTAGTACAGAGCAAGCGCAATAAGCGCAAAAGCAGACCCGCGAAGAAAAGGGCATATTTCTCGTGACATCACCACAGATAGTAAGTGGTCACCAGTGGTATGAACGAAATTGGCGCGTGTGCAGCTAATACTACGGTAGCTGGTTGGTTTGGCCCGGTGTTTTCATCACTTTTTGGCAAGAGGAAGTGAGAAACTGCTATGGCTACCCAAGCACAAGCAGGCAACACTTTGAGCTTCTCCGAAATTCGTAATAGAATATCATAGAGATCTAATAGTTACACTATCATCGCCTCGATTTAGAGAACGGAATTCACGTCTGGAGAAGAGCAAGTGGTTCTTCAAGGCCATCAGTTCACGCCGACGTTTTTTTCTCCACGCCAGCAGGACCCGGTGACGAAAATGAAACGGCCGCGCCAGACAAGAAACACTCCATTTTTTTAATTGACGTGATGTCGTGTGTTATACATTCGTCGTCCCCTCCCTCTCTTGTTCTCTTCGCAGGCGTTGCGGTATCGAGTATCCCATCACCCGATCGTAGTCTTCAAATACTGGGTCCAACGGAAAGGCCCACGTCCAATATCCTTGAATTCCAAATATATCTTTGAGTTTGATAGGTTCTTCTTCGCTCTCGTAAAGCGTCCCATCCGCTTTCTTTTTCAATCGATCAATAGTCCCAATACCACTCATTATCCCATAAGTGACATTCATTAACATGCTCGACACAAATAAAAGCGTCCCCAGGCACAGTATCGTCATCACCCGCACCAATTGAATCAAGACCGGAGCAAACGCGCAATCTTCGCTGCTGCAAAAGAAATAATTGAGAGCAAAGAGCACCAAGGCAAAGGTGCAACCGATCCATGTATAGCACAAGAAGAGAATAAAATGTTCTGTGTGTTTGCGTGTGATCGAACCACCAAGACAATGTTTTAAAGTGAGGAATGAAAAAGTGAGCCACGGTGACAAAATACAGCATCTATGCTTCTCCCCCAAAACTTACTGAAATTAGACGCCCCGACACAATTATTCATCCATGGGCAATGGTCTGTTCGCGTAGGTCAGCGAGAAACGAGAAGCAACCAACGAGTTTAGAATACGACTTTTCGACCGACAACAAAGAATCATCACTCATCACGTGGTTGGTTTAGAACTTACGGTCCATTCCACTGATACACCGATTGCAGATCCTACAATGGTGCGAGTTCGGCGGCTTGTATGTTTGACAGTGGCTGCACATTGCATGGGTGGTAACTCCCTGTTGGAACAGACTTGCAGGGGGGACGGCCTCGGATGGGATTGCCCCAGGATCAGTGAACATGGTTTTTGCATGACTTGCCAAACCCAAGGAACATATCGTACCGTATATCATGGCGATATGGTTCGGAAGGTTGTTGTTCTGCGCCAGGAGTGTGATCGTAACAACACTGTAAATAATCAATACCCAAACCGTAGTACTCATGATGGTCCCCACTTGATCGCTATGATTCATCCAAATCCCATCCTGAGGGTCTGTTCCAAAGGTGCATTCCATTGGCTCGTCATTGAAGGAATCTTCGTAATAATCATGCGTCGGATCCACTTCGGGTTTGGCGCAGACAATGCGGCTCAAGCGATAACAACACTGGCCCAGTGCGCCGCCTCGCCGGTCCACTTTTTTGGAAAAGTCCTCGTTCGAATTCACATAAATTCCATTCCCAAGATTTTCATGCTGTAATGTTATAGATTGAAACAGAGGTAGAGAGTCAAGTCGTCATTGTGAGCAGGGTGGGCACAAGAGAAGGCGCAGAACAACAAAATACAATACAATACAATGCAATTAAAGGGGCATGCATTGCAGCTTATTTTTGACGTACTTGAGGGCCCGTTCTGCGTCTCGGGCCTTTCGCATCCGTTGACATGGGAGATCTCGCTGTGCCCCCTCCCACAAGTGGAGCTACTTCCGATTTGGAAAACGCCATGGTGGTGCGTGTATTGACAGTGAGTATTGAAAAGTTGAACTGTAGTCGGGCTTTTTGTATGCATTCGACATGCATGAAAGCGTCACGATGACCTGCCTCGCCATGGTCGACGCGGACGGTCGCAATGAACTAAACGGAAGGCACCCCTGAAACGTACATTTAACGGCAAGATTGGAGGGCGCACATAGTACCATCAATATAGACTCTACAAGCACTAATAACAACATAAAGTCGAAAAAATTTCACTCGGTCCGTCCTCCGACCCTACCGGTACAGCACGAGTACATCGACCAACCAAGAAAAGAAGTTGAGGAGATGAATTATTTGGAAGCTACCAGGTACCATACGAGTACTATCTCTACAGTTCTACTGTATCTCTACAGTTATTGATAGTTACAGTAACCAGTAATGATAATCGAGATAGGTGATTGCTTTTATAAATTACAGGTCTTGACTAGTGTTTCATAGTTAGTGCTTGTATCTCACTCAATAAGGAACGTCCTCTCGGCTAGTATGTACTCCGCCTCTACTACTTCGTAGACTACGAACAGATCTTGGCGGTGAAGTTTGTTGGTATAGCATAGGAAACCATGTTGTTCCATTCCGTAAATAGTCCACTGGTAGTAAACTCCAGCTCGTGGACAACGTTCTGATAGAGATCACAGAAATCAAAACAGATTGCGGTTCCTTCTTGGGCGCCGACCATTGGGCTTTCCGCCCCATCCAAGCGAGGCGTTCTTGTTCGAGTACAAAACAGACACGCATAAAGAGGTGAAGTCTCACCACCATCGTCGTCGATGGAAGTGTCCTGAACAGGTTCTGCAGTGACTGTGACGTGAGTTTTGGTCTTGGTAGGGGAAACCCTGGTGATAGTTTCCGTCCGAGTCAAGATTCGATCATGTAGAACTCGGGATGTGGTGAAAACAGTAGTCTTGCCATCGGGAGATCTCTGCGAGTCGCCCTTCCAGGCGGCTGGTGAGCGAGGGCTGCTCAGTGACAAGGGACCGGTGGCCGGTGTTCCTTTGGATAATGTTTCCGACGTCATCCACACGTCCTTATCCTTAAAGCCAATCTCTTGGCGGGTAATGCGTTGGAATGGCTGGCTACCAAATACCTTTTCAAAGACATCGTATGGGTTGGAAAAGGGCTCAAAGTTGCGGGCCTTGAATAGATGAGATAGAGGCCCTCCAAATAATCGGCGAGTCGTGGATTCGGTAAAGTGCGTCTCTGCCTCTTCATCCTCTTCGCTGCTGGTAGACGAATCCGCTAGTGAAGGTCTGTCCAAAGCACTACTACGATTCGTAGTCACTGTGGCTGCCGTGACACTCCGGCTATTTCCCGCCCTTTTGGAAGTGGTACTGACAGAGACTGACGCTGGGGCACAGCACGAATTCTTTTCATCGATGTCGCTATCCCCCGAATCCTCAGCCGCCGTCGAAGCACCCGAGGAGGAACGCGATAGAGGAGGAACACTTTCGTTCTCCCTCGTTCTACTAGTATTCTTCCGAAGAAGAGAAGCTTCGTGACCGATATCGCCACCACCAACAAAGTCGGATGATATCGCGCTTCCAGTGAAAGGCTTGCCTCCCACAAACATGGCGCCCCGAACACCAGCTTGCAGCTTCGCTTGCTCTAGTTCCCGACATAAATTGTCGTATCGCCGCCGACTGTCAGCACTCATCAAGGTCTCGTAACATGCGGCAAGTAGGTTGAAAAACTGATATCTCCGCCGCCGTTCTCGCTGTGTGATGTCTACAGCTTGCTTCCTTCCAGGATGGTTCCATAAAGCCAAACGTTTATACGACTGTCGGATCTCCATCCCGGTGGCATCTCGTCGTATTTGAAGTACCTGATAAGGGTTAGCAGGCGAATGCGAATACTTGTTGTCAACTCCTTGACCGCCCGATGATGGAGGATTGAGTGTTCCCATTATTCGAGGAAACGAGAGGAGAGCGTGTTGTGGTCCCGAAGGTCTACAATCATCCTCTGGTGACGAGAGACATTCGCCGCACTTGTTCATGGCGGACGACCCACTGTTGCAAAATAAATAAATCAAAAGGAACAATGTTGTGAGCTCGATGTCAAATCGGCGTTGGGCGCCTACTACTTGGCTTTTACAATTGGAAGGATGATAATGGTATTCACAACAGCAGCAGCAACAACAACGCTGTATTATTTCCACTCCTATTTTCGAAAGGTTTGAGGTCGAAGGGGTCGACTCCAACATAGAATTTATCATGCCATGAAGATATTAAATTATCTCAACGGAAGACTGCACACGTTGAAAACGTCTCAACGAGCAACGAGGGCGCTTCTCACCTGCTGCAAAATAATGACTGACTGATGGCTCAAACCAAAAAAAGTGACGACACAAGCTTCAGGACCACTAGCTTCAATCGATGGTACAAGTACGATGCAATCAAAGCTTGTCGATGGTGGTCTTGAAGATAGATCGATGGAACTGCCCTTCGTTCCTTTCCGATCGGTCGAACGACCTTTTCCTCTCTTCTGCCGGTATCTGGTGGACGATCGACGGTGATTACGTTTGGGCTTTCTTTGTCGGCAACAAAGAGGAAGAAATTCCTTCCATTCAAAAACTCAGGCAACTCCACTACTACTGCCGCCGCTGCAAGCTTAACTATGGTCATCCAGCGATTAGCGAGGAAGACATTTCCTATATTAAGTAATCAAATAATATATGTATTCGTTAACGTAGCTTTGATTTCCCTAAATAATTGAAATTCCACAGTAAAATGGCGGTCTCGACGTCTCATCTTTTTCTCGGGACTTCGTGTTGAAAAACTAAGTACGAAATCTTGAAATCTTCTCCTCCGTCCTTCTCAGTCTGTGCTTTGTCAGCTGCCTTGATGCCGATACATACGGGTAGCAACGTCATCGTTCATTATTATTTCTTTCGCTGAGAGATGCTTCTTCTTCGTTCATCGATCGTGCTGTCGTCGTCGGCTGTTTTCCATCAAGCATGATGTGCAGCAACACGACAACAGATGACAGCTGGACAAGGCGTCTCTCCTCCCGCAGCAGAGCAGTATATTGAAAACACATATCTTCAATGCAAGCAATGAAGTCGGTTTTTGTTCCATCCTTGTTGGTACTGCTACTGCTGGTCCACTGGTTGCCGTGCGAGAGTTTGTTCGTGACATCCACTCGAGTTAAGAAGTATACCAACCATTCCACCCAGGTCCTCAAAAACTCTCAATCCTCACGAGTAAAAAAGATGAAGTACGCCTCTTATTCTTCGTCCCTCTCGTCAACCAGCGAAAGTTCTATCTATGGCGACGCCGCCCTTCCACCACGAAGACTGCCCAAGATTATTTATTTTCTCAATGCGGGTACAAAGTGGGTTGTGAGCTTGGCTGTCACGGTCGGAGTCTTTTGGAATCCACGCCGATTTCAAGGACCGTATATCGTGGTTGGATCTATCGCCGCGACTTATTTGGCGGCGTATTTGAAGAAGATCTTCGATCAAGGTCGGCCCGAAGGGGCGCCATTTACAGATCCTGGAATGCCGTCCAGTCATGCATTGGTTTCCTTTTTCGTGGCCATGGCGTGGCACCATGCTTTAGGCAGCGGGGCGGGGCGACCGTGGCTCCTAGCATCCGCACTTTTGGTATCGATACTCCGAGTGATATGTGGATATCACACCGTACCGCAGATTGCGGTCGGTGGTACCTTGGGAACCTTGCTAGGGCATGCTTGGATGAGTCTTGGTTTTGTTTTGGAAACGCACAACGGAAAGGGGACATTCACCTTTGCCTGGTCGGCATACCTGATCGGATCGGCCTTTTACATTCATAAAAATTTGCGAAGATGGCTTACGGATGAAAAATATCTGTGATTTACTTTTACTAAGCTCTAAGCAGTTCCAGAGAATATGGAGCCCTTGTGTTTCTCGTCCCTGGAGTATTGTGCTACCACACATCATGACGGGGCTTCTCTTTTCAGAAACATCCCGAAGAGATACTGTATTCGAATGCTCTGAGGAGGCTCTAAAAAGACAAGCATCTAGTTTCAACATACGTGTCCCGGCACTGTGCCAGTACTCGTACGAAAGAAACCATGGGGTATGATTTCTTCAGATCCGAATGCATGGTTCGCCCGTACACACTTGAACGATGGCTTCAGTCACTTCGGGTGGATATATGCAAACGAAATCAGGGCCGAAGCGGTCATCTGTCGATTACAATAATATGACTCGGCTTGCAGCCATCATTAATTATGTACTTTTGTGTCTTCCCTGACGATGAATAGGGACACGACCCGCGAAAATATAACTTGATATTTGATGTACTTAGCTTGACCGCAGGTCCGAGAATGATTTCAAAATCATGGAAACTATATCCGCACCTTCTTCTTCATCCAAAGACGATCGGGTACCAACGATGCTACCAGTTGAGAAGGAGTCTCGCAATTCCTGCGTCATTGGCGCTAGACGAGCATAACTGTTGTCCATGTCATTCCGTGCCATCAGATCTTCGATCTTGATGGGATGGGCGGGATTTCCTTCATCGTCTTTGCTATCGGAAAGCACTAGACCCGTTTGGGAAACTCTAGGTAACTTGAGTAGTTTGACGAAACCGTCTTCGACGAGTTCTTCTTTTGGTTGATATTCTTCACTTGCCAACGTTGCGTTTTGAGTCTCTTCAGCAGTTGGTTTTTGCCATTCGTCAGACAATGCTGTTTGCACAATGTTGAACATGGATGCTGGACAATGAGAGGTTGTTGGACTGTTCATGGAGTGTTTGAAAGCATCAAGAACCAACGCCTCGTTCAGCAGCTTTCCCCGACGATCCGCAAAGGCGCGGATTCTCAAGATAAATTCCTGGGCTTCTGAGGGGCCAACGACGTTATCTTCATTCCGATCCGTCGACATGATCACCGCGAATAGGTCCAGCAACTCTTTAGCCGCATGCGCTTTCTATAATTATTCAACAATGTAAGAGAATGATTGGCAACATACGGCAGCAGCTCGTCCTCGAAGTATCACACGCAAGAAAAAACAATCCATCTAATACGGGTACGTACCTTGATTTCGGCTTGAATCTTGGTATTCTCTCGGATCAATTTTCGGTACTCCGAAACATTTTTTCCTTCTCGTAGGACCACTTGATCAAATCGTTTCTCAATATCCGACATGCGCTTGAGTTCTCGCCCCATTCGACCGACCTCGATCTCAAGCCGCATACGTTTGGCTGATAATTCATTTACGGATAGCCGCAACTTGTTGGATTCTTCTCGATAAGCTAAAGGATATTGATGATAAGCAAAATAGTACAGTAGCACGGAGGAAGAGGAGGAAAAGGAAAGCAAACTTGATGAGAAAAGATACACCACTGCTCCTTCCTCTCATATAATGGTGACATCATCATTCTTGATGATTCATGATCATTAGTACTTACTCGGCATCCATTGAAGTTTCTTTCTTTGCACTACCACCCAAGGTCCCGTGATAAGAGGAACTGAGAACGCAATATACGTCACCAAACTGGATTCCACCCACATGGTAAATAGCCCCATTAATACGGCTGCCATTGCGACCATTCCGATGATCCAGGTCAAGAGTTGATTGCCCAGCGACACTTTGTTGATATTGTAGAGTTTTACCCCATCAAAATTGGCATCCGCGATACTCAAAGAAGCAGCAGCCGCAGCCGACTGGATAGGAATATGGCCGTCCATTCGAACAAAGTCCGACATGATGTTGTTGTTGTTGTGTGGATCAAAGAAGTCGTGCGATAAAATTACCCAAGGATGATATTAGCCGAGAACAAGAATCAGTCGGTCAGACTCGGTGGCTTCAAGACTCGATCTGGTGTCCGCGTGTGGCTATCTATGATCTTGATCAAAGAGGTGCTGATCGACCTGTTGCAACAGTACTTCTTGCTGTTCTCGATGATTGATTCTTCAGATTGCAGCTCAACAACATCCAATGAGACAACATAAGCATGGCGTAACAGTCATCTTTTCGTTTGCATCATCGATCTCACGCGCAGACCCATCAGAACAATTATTATTCACAGCAGTCGGTCGTCGGCCGCAGTCGGCATCCTCGCAGGCGCACGTGGCAGCGGAATAAATCATAGCTGTATATCCTTCATACATTCTTCAGAAATGTATGTCAAGATACTTTAGGTTTACTTATAGAGCCTTGGGGAGGACGGTATCTTCCAGCGATCGAAAACCCCTAAGTATCTGATTTTTATTTAAGGATACCAATCGGAGTATATGCAATAATATGGATAATGATCGATACTCGTACAAATAATACAGCTACAGTACGGTGCATTACAGTAGCTACTAAACACTAAAAGCCAGCACGCGTTCCCAATCCTTTCCAATGGAATCATCAATCATGAGTGAACCAATCGTGTTCTAAAGTAATGTACGACGTACAGACTTCGAAAGAAAAAAATGACCCCTCGTTCTACGCGCGCGCGCGACGACCAAAGACCCGTGATTTGAAAAATATTGCACTGTTGATAACGGTCATCTTTGTGGAAACCCCATCACGACGAGAACGAGAAAGGTCAAGAGGTGATCAAGCAAGAGACCGAGACCTCCCACACAATAATCAATCTCTTCTTGAATGCCATACCTGCAATCATAATATTTTTGCTATCGCATTGATCGTCAATTCAGCCTTTACCCAGCTTTAATCACGATACGATACGATACGATGGAAGGGCTTTCGCTTTCCACTCCCCAAAAATCCAAGAACGTTCATTATCAGAACGGAGCCGGTGCCGAGATCCCCGAAACGCCAGCCGTCGGAGGCAGAAAGACGGTGATTGGTTTGGTGCCGGTTGTGAAGGATTACGCATGGGGCATCCGTGGTATGGACTCGCGAGTGGCCCGGTATGCGCTGGAGTGCAAGACGCTGGACGAAGTGGATCCCGACACTCCGTATGCGGAACTGTGGATCGGGACTCACCCCAAAGGACCGTCCATGTTGAAGACGGGCGAGTCGCTCCGCGATGCGATTGGAGAGGACTTGCCCTTTTTGTTCAAGGTTCTCTCGGCAGGAAAGGCGCTCAGTATCCAAGCTCACCCGGACAAGGAACTGGCGGAACGGCTGAATTCCGAAGATCCTCGGAACTACGGCGATGCCAATCATAAACCTGAAATGGCGATTGCCTTGACGCCCTTTGAGGCCATGTGTGGATTTCGACGACTGGAAGAAATTTCATTTCTCATCAAGAAGCACCCTGAATTCGCGGCATGTCTCAGTCAGGAGGCCAAGCTCGCGGTATTTTTGGCGAAGGATCCGAACGATCAAAAGGACGCCCTCCAAAAACTGTTTTCTAGTTTCATGAAATGCGACCCTGAGATTTCCGAACGGCAGCTCAAATTGTTGTTGGTCAGGCTTCAGGCGGAACAGTCCAACCTACATCCTCATCCCCACGATGAACCAGCTTGGGAACGTAAATGTTCGAGGGCAGTCATGCGTTTGTCTCAGCAATTTCCGGGTGATCCAGGAGCCATGGCGCCACTCTTTCTGAACTACTTGTTGATTGCTCCTGGTGAATCTTTCTTTATGGCGGCGAATGAGCCTCATGCATATGTGGCTGGAGAAATCATTGAATGTATGGCCTGCAGTGATAATGTGGTAAGTTATTTTTATTTGAGGGGCCGGGCTGGCGGAAATTCAACGTCGTCCGTACGACAGCAATGTCGAAAAATGGTCTCTAACTGCACTACTATCTATAGGTTCGAGCGGGTTTGACGCCGAAATTCAAGGATGTGGACAATCTCGTAGACATGCTCACGTACAGCACAGGTGGTCCAAGCATTGATGCCGGTGCCTATAGTGGGGAAAATGCAGACATTATTCGATACTCGCCGCCAGTCCCCGAATTTGAAGTCGTCATCTTACACATTGATCCTGGTCAAACGCTTACATTTCCCAACCCCCACCATCCTTCTATTCTAATCATTCTCGAGGGATCCGGTGAAATGGACGGCAAACTCTGTAGACCTGGACGATCTTACTATTGGCCGGCCCACGCGGATGCATTGCATTTTACTGTCAGTGAGGAGCGTCGTGGACCCATGAAGGTGGCGGTAGCACACAGAAACACCAACCTGGGTCGTCCCACCGCCGTGAATCGGGATGACTTTGGTGGACACTCCAGTCATCGAGTCAGTGTCCCTGCATCGCCCATGCCGTACCAAGGAGGCTTTGGAAGGAATTCTCCCATGAAAGGAGGAGGGGAATCCATCCCGACTGCCTTTTTCGACAGTACTCTTCCCGAACTTTAACAACTCCGTGGTGATGCTGCTGCTGCTGCTGCACGATATCACTACCGGATAAATATTAATAATAACATCGCTTCGAGTTAGCAATAGCATTATGAATTACTTCTATTTTAGACTAGTCAGTCATGATACCATTATTAGTCTTCTTTTCTGAGGGGAAAGAATAAATTATCGACCCCCTGTACCTTTACTTTACGAGGAGATTCAACCGACGAGATCTCGGACTCATTCCGTGGGGGTGCCCTCACCAGCACTCACATTTCCTCCTTGGCATCCTCCTCGGTCACCAACACATCTTGATCCCGCGCTTTGTCGACACTGTCGACTCTTGTATATTTGTCCTTGTTCTTGAAGCGCAGAAAGCGAGGTCGTCGTGATGGTTTCAGTTTCACCACGACTGAGGATGGTGCTGGCTTGCTGCTGCAGGTGGAGGAGGAGCCGAGGCGGGTAGTAGAAGAACAACGGGGGCATGAAGCATCATCATGATCGTGATCCTCCAAGAAATCACCATGGTGATGATCATCATGATCGTCTTCGACCACCACTGGCGTGGGAAATGTCACCAACATAGGAATCTTGGCTTCATTATGCTTCAAATAAGAAGAATCTCTGCGAAACAGGATGTTAGAATTGGAGTGTCTACTAGTAGTGTAGGGACCACGAGAGGAGCGGGGGCGGGACGGCGAGGAATCGTCATGCGACCGCCGAGCTGCGAGCTGAAGGGCAGCGACACGCTGTGCAATGTTTGGAAGGCCCGGAGGTGGCGGAGGTTTATTTGTCGACATTGTAATATCAACTTTTGGAGCAATGGAAACTATTCTGTGTCAACGGAAAGCTTAGCAACAATTAATTCTCCCAGCAGCCAGGAGCAGCAGGCAGCAGGACGCTGTAGAAAAGAGAATTGATGGAGCAACAGTACTTCGCCCCAGTCCAATTCCATCGAATTCAATTGAAATGGGAGCTCAAAAAGTCATATCGTCTATAACTTAGATTCCGGAGCACTTTTCGAAACGGACACAACAAGTAAATTGTGTACGAGTACTCGTAGAGATGTGAGCTGGAAGTTTCGGTTTCTCGCGTTTTGTGAGCATCTTTTCATCACATCATCTCTCACACACCGACCAACGAACTGAAACGCGCGCCAGTCGGGCTCGGAACTCGGAATGAATGGGCGGGCGGGCGCGCGCGTGTACAGCGTCGACTAAAACGACCTTATTTTGGAGATGCCCTTTTTTGGTTGATGGATGACGATGATAATAATATGGTGTTGACGATTGACGATGATGATTGCTTGTGAGGAGACGCACGACGGCGTCGTCCATGCAAATAATGATCAAAAAGAGCACAACCGAAGCTAATGGTTGTTTCCTTGTACATCGATCGAAACCGCCTGAATTCGGAAAGATTCCATGTCGATGTAGTGGTTGGCGAAGAAAATCTTTTCCCTCCACGCATTTTTGAGGATCGTTGGGTGCTTTGAGACGTCAATAATATCGACTTTATTGTTCGCAATGAGATCGATTTCAAGTCTTGGAAGATGAAATTATTGTTGGTGATCCACCTCCTGATTCTTCTCATTGGAAGTGCTGATTCTCTTGCCCGCCAGTTGAAAGGAGACGCGAAACCATCAGTTGTTAAAGACCAATCTTCATCGCCTCTTCAATTTCATGTGGCACCCATGCAAGGATATACCAACTATGCAACCAGAATGTTTTTCCGCAAGATATCCCCACTTTCAAAGCTGTGGACCGAAATGGAAAAGGTACCAGATCTGATCGAGGCGGACGCTGCCGCTTTGGCTCGTCGTTTGGGTCCCCCCGGACATAAAGATATTGCACTGCAGCTGGGCGGAAACGATCCAGCCAACATTCGGCAGTGCATGCGGCATCTTTCGAATCACGGATATTCGTTTGACGAAATCAATCTCAACTGTGGTTGTCCGAGTATTGAGTCCGGTGGAGCTACGTTGTTTGGTGCTAGTCTCATGAAGCAACCCAAGCTGACTCGCGAGCTGATAGCGGCCGTCCGTGAGGCTACTTCTACAAGTGATACCAGACTATCTTTGAAATGCCGCACGGCCGTGTATGATACAATCGAAGACATGATAGACAACGAAGAGCGTGCCGAGGAGGACTACCAGTGTTTGCACGATTACATTGAGCATGCCAAACAAGGTGGGATCTCCCATCTCGTACTGCATGCCCGGCCAGTTGTATTGTCGGGTCTCTCTCCAACAAAGAACCGTCAGGTCCCGCCGATCGACTATTGTGTTGTTCAAAGAGTTGCCCGCGACTTTCCGTCGCTGGACGTGACACTCAATGGAGGGATTTCGGGATATGCTCAGCTCCAAAAGTTCCTCACAACTGGTGACAACTCGGAGGACTTGAAAGTATCGTCCTACATGGCTGGACGGTGGATACTTCGGCGTCCCCTTGATATGGCACTGGTGCAGACTGACTTTCTTGACGGGAATCATTCTGATAAGGTTTCAAAGGAGTCGTCACTGACCAGCTCTAAAGTGGCAATAGAGGCTGTGAAACTCTACACGCAATTCTTGATGGAATGTGTCCAGCAGTCATCCTTCTCCGATTCTAGTATGCCTTCCCTCAACGACTTGTGTCTACCACTCTTCATGATCTCTGAACAACTACGAGAGGACTATGAGTATGATGCGGAAGAAGAGGCAGAGGAGTCAAATAATGGTGCCTGGTTGGAGTTTGATGCCATGGAAGAAATGTATGACTGTATCTGCGAGACAGTCCAGTGGTTGCAGGAGTTTCGTCGCGCCAACAAGCAAACCAATTTTTCGCCGCAAGCAATGGAATTCAATAAACTTTCTTCATCTTTGAAATCATTGGTTGGCGCTAAGGTTGTAGGTAAATGGAAACGAAACCGTTCCGAACTATGAGATAGCAACAAACAAAACCGTGAATATGTAGTGTGGATCCTTGGACTAACTGTGAGTCTAGTGGAATGAAGTGCTATCCCAGGAAAGCCTAAAAGTAGGGTGTCTGTAAAAATACAGTGGCTCAACTTTCGTCAAGAAAGCTTGCGCAATAAAGAGTCGTCTAGAGTTCTGGAGGTCTGGGGATAGGTGTCAATTTACTCTTCCTTCTCCGAAGTCTTTCCAGTCAATTTCTCGTAGACCTTCTTCAATTGACCCGGACTGGCCTCAAGGAACTTATCGTATCCCATGCTTCCAACAAGGTCTGCCATGGCCTTATCCTTATCCTTGACATCGTTCTCTTCACAGAAAGCGGCAATCTTGAATTCAGCAGCCTCCTTGGTGAACGCCTTCAAGGTTTCCTCTGCCTTGGCCAAATCGAGCGAGACAGTGGAAACAGCCTCGGCGAACCAGGGTTCATCACCACCATCGGCGGCACCAGCCCAAGAGGCTTGTCCTACGGGGGAAGTTCCGGGGACTCGCCAGTCGTTGGGAGAGACAGCTCCGAATTGACCTTGGCCGCCATCACCGTATGTCTGAGGGACATAATCGTTCTTCTTGCCAAAGTCCAAATCGAATTCGGCGTTCAAAGCCGTGGCTGCATAATAGCGAGAGGAGAGATCAGCAATGTAACGTGTGAGAAAGTAGACGACAAAACAAGCAAGATTTCAAAAATATTTCCGATCCATCAGTCAATGACTGCCAGCCATCAACTTCCGATCCAACGGAGCATCGCCGAATCCAAAAAAATCGAAATCTCTACCGTTATCACATCAAAACAACGAAGACTACGTACACCGAGTGCCGAAAGCGGCAGGGGCAAAGGCAGCAGCAGTGCTAGCAGTGACGAAAAGAGCGGCAATGACCTTCATGGTGGATATATAGAGTAAACAAGAGGTAGCAAGGTAAATTGCGGTTCTCACGCGCTCCTTGCTTATCGAGGTCTATCGTCGAGATGTTGTTGGTTGTTGGCTATTGTTGTTACGTTTCACGTTGAAGCAAATGGATCGACCCTCTTTGTCGCAGTCCTTCAGTTGTGCGTTTTGTACCACAGCCTGTAGACTTGAACGTTGAGAGGGCTGGATACGTTTTGTGACGTCACTTAAAACTCATGATTGAACTCACGATTCAAGTACGACATGAAACGGATACAACGTCATGATCATTATTGTCGCATCACGCACTTTGCCGCGCCACATCATGGCACGAAAAACGAAAATGCGATTGTTGTTGTTCTCGCTTTTGCAACGTTTTTGGTTTGACTCCTGATGGAAGCCGTCGACGACGACCATAATTCGAAATATAGTACACTTAATCCACATACAGTCCAAGATGGTTCGATTCTCGTTGAGTTCTCTGCTCTTGGCATTGCCGTTATCAACCCCATTTGTGGTGCAACGCCAAGCGTCGGCTCGAAGTTCTTTCGCGCTGCGACGACAGTCCACCACCACCACCATGATGGTCGAACACGATGACGCCGTGGTCACAGAAGCGAGAAATATGGAAACCAAAATCGTGTCGGAAATGCCTGCCCCTTTACCCGATACCAAGAATCGCTACTATTTTCTTCGGCACGGACAAAGCACTGCGAACGTAGCCTCTATCATTTCATCGGATCGATCGCTGGCGTACAGCGACAAACATGGATTAACGCCACTTGGGTACGAACAAGGGAAAGAGTCTGCAGAGCAACTACTGGAGCAGTTGGAGGCAGAAGGCGCCAAGGCTGGTGACAAAGTTGTGTTTGTGTCGTCGCCCTTTGCCCGGGCCCGTCAAACAGCCGCGGCCTGTTTGGATGGTCTTGCCGAAGAAGAAAATAGAAAAAGAGCCGAGTCCATGGGTGTAGAGATTTCAACGGATATTGTCATGGAGAATCGATTAATGGAACGATACTTTGGTCGATTGGATGGAGAAGCCATTTATACGTACGCCTATGTCTGGCCAGTGGACAAGATAAATGTGACCCACACGGCATTTGATGTCGAATCTGTCGCAGCCGTCTGCACCCGACTGGCCGAAGTTGTGGAACGATGCGAGTCTGAATTCGACGAGGGGCATCATCATATTGTATGGGTCTCCCATGCGGATGTTTTGCAAATTGGACAACTTTATGCTGCCAGCGCTCACAATGTCGGTGAATTTAGTTCGTATCGGTTCAAAAACGGAGAAGTCCGAGCCATGAAACGAAGCGACACGCACCTACCAAATCCAGTTCCCCTGGAAGCGCCAAAACGAGGAACATCTGTATAAGAAAATTTATTTAAAAAAAGCAAGTCATGGTATCTGCAATAGCTGGCTTATAGTACGATAGTATTATGCTTTGCTTGTTGCCGGGTAGGACTGTCGTAGTACCACAAATCGTCGAAATAAGGCCGTGAAAGCACCTCCAAACACCATCATACCGGCCAATCCAAAGGCTGATCCTGCACCGTAACGTCGATACACGTCACCCATGATCAATGGGCTGACGATTCGTGCAATGGTGTTGATGGTACCATCTAAACCCATGATGGTTCCTCTTCGATTGGACGGAACGCATCTTAGCAACATTGTAGGAACGGTGGGGCCGTAGAGCGGAACACCACAATAGTATATGGCAGCAGCTGCCGTCAGTACACCGAAACTGGGTGGTACGGTAGCGACTTGATTCCACGCAGCCACTCCTAAAGCAGAAAGTCCGGATCCAACACAGGCGAGACCGGCGGCACAGGTCCAAACTGGGCCTAATTTCTTCATCGCCCAGCCCGAACCCGTCGTGGAAATAGAAAAGCTGATGCACGCCAGTAGAGTATAAAGCAACCCGATGTCTCCCGCCGACATTCCAGCGCCATCACGCAAGAGAGCTGAGAAAAATGCATGGAAGGTCGAGTCTCCGATGTTGAATAAGAATGAGACGACGCAGACCGAAGCAACGCCCGCCCACATCCGTTGACCCAGAGGACAGGAAACAAGTTCTCCTTCTTCCTGATCCTCTTCATCACTGCTGCTCGAGCTGTCATCCATCTTACCGCCAGCCATTCGATTTTTTTTGGGTTTCATATCAGTGACCAGCGATCCAACTAAAAGTGCAGCACCTAAGGATGCCGCCGCCGATATTCCGATGACAAATGATAGCGATCCAGTAGTGTCCACAAGGGTTGTCGTGGTACTACTGGAGACTCCCAAGAACCACTTGCGCAGATCGTAGAGAATACCGCCCAACATAGGGCCGACGATAAAAGCCATGGTCGATGCGGCATCCCTCAACGCCAAGTACCGTGGCAACT
Organism: Nitzschia sp. pyKryTriq1; assembly: GCA_956465555.1. NCBI lineage: Eukaryota > Bacillariophyta > Bacillariophyceae > Bacillariales > Bacillariaceae > Nitzschia > Nitzschia sp. pyKryTriq1. The sequence continues at coordinate 376,558 of OY101129.1, forward strand.
TTCCATCCTTGTATCCAACGTCTGCCAGATAGGCTTTCGAGACAGGACTACTCCCTGCAAAGGCCCCCGTGAAGACGCGGGATGCCAGAAAAAAGGGCAAAGTCAAATCACTTCGAATGACCATACTTTGCGCTGTTAAACCCAAACCAGACCCCAATAACGAAACCGTCATGATACGCTTCCGACCAATTTTATCCGATAGAGTCGGCCAAAAGATCAACCCAAAGAGCATACCTAACGGATAAGCACTTGTCAAGGATCCAAAAGTGGCCCCCACCTGCAATCCAAAATGCTTTCCCAGTGCGGGTGTAATCGGTCCCGCCATGGTGAATCCCAACAGGTTCAAAAAGCTCGACGCCAAAATGGCGAACACCGACAGCTTGCGTCGGCGATCTTTTTGTCTCTGCGCGTCACCACCATCGCCACCCTTGGAAGCCACTGCTGACGATGATGCCGCTTGGAGTGGATGGTTAAGATTCATCAGCTGTCGCAAGCCACCATCAGTGGCATGATCGGTTGTGGGCGCACGGCGACTTGTTCGTATTCTTGGAGGCATGCTGCTGCTGCTTCTGCTGCTGCTGCTGTGGACGATGTGCAACAAAGATGATGACGATAATGTGCGGCTGTGGCTGCTCGTCCATCCATTCACACCGCAAGAATAGAGAGTTGAGATAATAGCAATAGCGAGTAGAGTAGCAGGGCGCCTCATTGACGACACAACCTCATCAACCTACTCCTTATATTACTTTGTGGCCGGTAGACTACTGTAGGAGATGCGTTCTTGTGGTTTGTGATGAAAACTACAAAGGAGACACGAAGGTGGGATAATAACAAAAAGTCTAAAAACGGTGCCGCGTGTGGGATATGAGTGATACTACCGGTATGATGATGATCGTGACGGCCGAGATGAGGGCGAGGCGGATGGCCGGCCGCGCGCCGCGCCTCGCCGCGCGGGGTCTCACAACGGTGACGTCAGCTCAGATCGCACTGATAGAAGATGTGGGACTATGGTGTCGGACGAGATGGATGATTCGTACAGTATCTCGCGAAGAACGCGGCCGTGCTGTATTTACCATCTACTACAGTACGACCAGGTACCGTTAGAAATATTCAACAACAACAACAACAACAAAGAATGATCCAGGTCGTATCTTCTCCTGTTGCTCTGCCACCAGTACAGCAACACGGAGTTGTTCCACCTGCCACCAACGCTGATGGCGACTTGTCCTACCGGCGCCACCAACGGGCTGTGTGGAAAATACGGGGCCTCCTGGTCGTGCTGATGTTCTTGGTGGTGTACTTGTTTCCCGCGCTGCTTTTTGAGAGCCGTTCCGTCCTGAATTTCAATGCTTCCCCCATCACGATAAAACGAGGTGAAGTGGGTCCCAGTAGCAACAATACTACTCCTACTGCAGCCCCAGGGCCATTGAAAAACGACGGCGACCACCACCAAGAGAAGAATACAACTAGTACCAGTACCTTGCAAGTGCTGGGTACCATCTCGTCCTCTTCTTCCTGTAGGCGTCAATGTCGATCTCGAAAGAATATAATTTGGCTGAGTAGACCCACCGCGGCAGGGCTAAAGTAAGTAGCCATTCGACACTTAAACATAGAGACCCGCCTTCTCTGCCTCTCACACGAGAGCCCCGTCTCTCACTCCTGGCATTCCTTTTGTACCGGTAGTGATCGCCAAACAGTTTTTCAGTATTTTGCCGCCTGGGCTGGCTACCTCTGCGCAACTCTGTATGTATCGCCGCCCACTTCGATGGTACGACACATGCCGCTGGTGAAATCTTGTCTGGCCTCGTATTGTCTATACCTTCTGTTCCACTTACTCTTCGGCATTTCAATGTCGTCCTTGTCCAATAAATGTTACCAGTTACACCCCAAACACAACGGAGGCAAGCGGGTTTCAGCCAATCTGAGTTGGTCCGACTTTAAAGTAACTGCATTTTTGGATGGAAATGCAACTGCTCTAGAAATCTACTATCCCAAATCAAAGACCTTCCCACCCAATCGAATCGACTTGGGTAGCAACACGACGTCTTGGTGGAAATTGCAATTAAGAAAAGGGGGCAAGACGGAACGCTTCGTTTCACAGGTGACAGAGTTGATCAATTTCGTGGATTCTCAGCAACAGCAAGACGAATCGGCGCCAACAGCATTCCTATGGGAGATACTTGTTGTACCTTGGAATTCCTTTGGGATTCGAAACTCCTCAAGATTTACTGGTGCTCGTCCATCTGAGTTGCCAAGCCCAACCGGGCCCTGTACGTATGTCGTGGACAGCATCGGAGAAACCACGAGAAGTCTTGTGGACCAAATTTTTGATTCGATAAGACAAGCACATCCTACAATATCTGGCGGTATTGTTCATTTCCATATCCGGCGAGACGACGCAATCCAGGACTGTGATACTAGTTTACGTCGAATGCATAACTACATGATGTGTTCACTAGGGGGAGAAACGACTTCGGCTATTTCCTCAATGTTTGGAAACATGACGATGCTGTTTTCGAGCGACGAGCGGGACCCGTGCTACCGTCAAGCGATACAGCAGATTGTGGAGCGGGGTCTGGGATACGGCTTTGTCGATTTGGACGCAATAATTCAGACGGTGTTGAACACCCATATTGCCAAGAATGGCGATGATGCTCGTCTTGACAACAATTTCTATCTCTATCATTTAGAAAATCTTGTTTCTTCGGATCCTCGAATGAATTTGAGGTTGGAGCAGCGACGCAGCTACTCTTGTAAGGACTGCGAGACGGATCTAGGCAGTGTTGAGAATCGAAATCAAGCTCTGGGTTTCAACTACGACAAGGCGGCCGCTCTGGATCTTGACTTGAACTTGACGCTCGAAGAATACCGTGACTGCACCAAGATTAAGAACTAGTAGCACTCTAAGTGGTGATTGTCGCTTCGGCGCAAGACAGGTTTGCTCTCGACCGTCAAGAAAGTTGGTAAATGAGGCACAGTGCACTTTTCGCTGCTTTGGGAATACTACTAGACTTCACGTACAAAGTAGTAAGAAAGTAGAGAAATCGTGAGAGCTTAAGCGCAGCTGTTCCCGTGTTTGTTCTTGCTATTTCTACTCACAATGCCACAATTCAAAAAGTCGGAGGCTCGTGTCACAATAACCATATCATTTCCCGTCACAGTTGTACTATTATCTATCCGTTGGTTCTTACTTGATTACCATCATTACATCTAGTCTACGTTCGGAACAGTCGCACCTGCAATAACTCGTGACAAGGATGGACGGCCTCGATGACTGGTGCGCACGCGGCTGACATCATCATTGGATCCATGTTGCTTCCAGTGCTAGTACCCGTAGTAGCCTTCTCGTTTACCTGAGCTTGGATTTGCCGTTGACGTTTCAAAAAGGTCATCCAACCATCGTCCGAGGCCTTTTGAATCTTTCGCAACGACTTGACGCTGGCCAAGGGACCTACTAATGAAAGACGAACAGCTGCCGAAACCATATCCCGCGCCACACAATACCCATAGAGACGGCCAACTTGGTCAGTCGTCAAGCCCAGTCGGGAACCCAGGGCTCCTAGTACGGGGCCCATGTGGCAGCCATGATCAAAACATTTCAACAAAAGTTGATTGGTTTCATCCTCGCTCTCCAACCATTGTTGGGCTACGCGGGCAAGTGACTTGCCTTGATCCAAGGAGGCGGCACAAGCTGGAGCATTGGAGGCCAATACTGCTTGTGCCTGGCGATTCAATCGTTTCCATTCTTCCAAATATGAGTCTTCTACTCGTATTTGATGACGATCATCCATTCGCGAGGCTAGCTCGTGTCCCGCCACCAAGAAAGGAGCCATTACTTGGAGCGTCGAGCGGGTCGCTGCTTGGACAAATGTCTCCAACTGTGCAACGTTTGTGATCATTCCCATTTGACTTGCCACTTCTAGACTAGCCGAGTGAGCGAAACTCCCAGTTGGTAAAGCTGAGTCTGCCAACATGTAGGCAGACCATACTGTACCCGAGCCCTCAGAAGCTGTTGTCGATGGTGTTTCCAATGCCTCCGGTATACTCTCGATGTCCACCACGAGAGCAGGCTTGTGGACTGAAAATATCGTTGCCTGCTTTTCGACTGCGGTGGTCGAACCGGACACCTTATGGTCAGCCCGTAGAATCTCGGAGGCTTTGGCACGGATACGCTCCTTGTAAAATTCCATACCAAATTGAGAATGAAGAGGGTAAAGGCAGTGATGAAAAATACGATAGAGATCTTCGTTGGTCGTCGCTGCCAGTCGGACCACGTGTGCTTCTCCATGGTGACCAAGATCGACACGAGAAGAGCCCATACATATGCGGCCTGCCAAACCCAGCGAATCCAAATCCACAACGGCATCAGTATCCCCTTGAAAGGGACGTTCTCGAACACGCGTATGCTGGAGCATAAGTGCATCCGAGAGAGCCTCGCACTGCTGTCGCACGGGCTTGATTTGATCACCATACAAAATCAAAGAAGCAAAGGTATGAAACTGTGATACACCCAACGGATCTTCCTGCTGTGGCTGTTGCTGATAGCGTCCCAGATCCATGTGCGTGGCGTCTTGCAAGAATGGAATGTCCTCGCCTGCAAAAGTCAAACACGTCCTTGAAGATAACTGATCAAAAGCCCAAGATTCTCCATTTCGATACCGGCCACTCGAAAACCAGTCAATCAAAGCCACCGACGATGTTGGATCAATATTAAAATTTTGTGTCTGTTGGAAAGAGCTTGCTCGAAACAAGGCACACGGATCCGGGGCCCAGACCAACAACGCTTGGGGGTCTACTCTAGCCTCCAAAGTGGCTTGGCACAAGTTGGGAACCCGTTGGGTGTAAATTCGAGATGCGCCTTGCGTCGTCAAACTGTTTCATGCGACAGAATAAGATACGACAGACACTCGGTGAGGACATGATTTGGATTTTCACGAAATTGGACGACGACATCGCATAATAATATTTCACACTCCTCCATATGAACTAACTGACCCCAATTTGGCGTTGGATTTCACATGCACGTGGAGCTCTACCGAGTCTCCCTGCAGCATCCCTCCCCCATAGTTGGATAAGGCACACACAGCGGCACCAGCTTGATCGACACTGGATTTCAAGACGGGCACCAGCCGCATCGGCGCTTTGTGCGACACTTGGGTCAGTCTTGTCACTGGTCCCCCTTCGGCGGCGGCGGTCAAGCGACCAATTCCATGTTTGAAGCTTCGATGAATCGACATGCTGGCATGGACGGTGTCCAGAAATGTGCCGGGGTAGGGTGATAAATCAAGTTTGGTAAGTGGAAGGGCTGCCGAATGATATGCAGTGTGCTGAATATGGTGCTGATGCCGACAGTTGGAACGGAAGATGCACCAAAACCAAAAGGGAAAAGAAGGCGCGGTGATCGCGATGATGCGATGGGAGAAGATTTTGAGATGGGTGCAATGGGTTTTGTCAATCAAGCGGATCTTTCGAGAGGTCGCTCGAGCTCTCAGAGAGGCGACTGGTTGGACTCAGAAAAGGATCCACATTCCACACGCGTGTCTCACCGCACACCAGCTCACATTTTCATCTCCATCTACTGTACCAGGTACGTTACGCTTGGATACCGGTATAGTACCAAAGACACTTTAGAGTCGTCTCTCGACGCATTCTAGTCGCTCTCTACGAGACTCTAGTATATTCTCTCTAGTAGACAGAGAGATGAATATTGTTTGGCTCTATATTTCATCCAGATTACATTCCGGCAAATGTGGACAATCTTCCAAGTGCAACTGATGCACTTGAAATGCGCACAGGACTGTTTCGGGCAACTCTTCTTGTTCGGCAGCCTCGATGATAAAAGCAAAGGCAATGGTCAGAGATTTCGTATGGCCCTTGACAACACTCAAAATCCCCTTGGCAATACTGGAGGCAGTGATGATGACATCGACTTCATAGACCGCCTTGCCATCTTTCGGTTCTTGAAAATAATACTGCAGCGGAATCACCTTGCCCAACAAGGCAGGTGCGGTACCATTCCCCACGGCCGCCTTGACGATCCAAGGTCCATCCATCACGACGGGCAGGAGTTTGAGACGTTTGTCCCGATATTGCTGGTCGCCCTTGACAAATTTGGACCAAACAGTTGCAAGCGTATCCGGGAATTCGGAAAGGGGAGGGACGGTAAAGTACGAAACAAAATTTCCAAAGGGCAACAAGAAATTGACCAAAAACGTATCCTGCTCGTGAAGTTTGCCATTGAGAACACTTGGATGGCGGGCAATGTGCCGTTCCGGATTGTCCGTTAACCATACGTCGACTCCACGACACTGGAACGGAGAAGAACCGGAAGGGATCTTGATGCGATCTTCCAGGTAATTGCTACCGCGGACACGAAAGATGGAGTTGTCGGATGGACTGGACCAACAAGATTCTCCATTATTGTAAGGATACTGAGGAAGAGGCGAAGAAAGCTTGGACACCAAAACACTGGCTTCATCGTCATCGACGTCATGTTCCAGATAGTCCAAATCGTCCTTGGAATCGACCGAGGACGTATCCATTTCATCGTGTTCGTTGCCGGTGGATGGTGTCGTAACCACTACTGTAGATGAGTCCAACTTGCTGCTTCTTGTCGATGCGGCAAGATGCTTGTTATTGTCTTGATGAGACACAGAAGTCGAATGTGGTAGTCGAGCTGCACTCCGGGTCGTCGTCGTCGTCGCCCCATGTCTTGTTGTTGGCTGCGACGCCGTGGATCGAGATCGTAGCGCGTTGACCAGTTGGTTGCCGCTTCGGTGATCTGCTGGGGTACCCGATGGTGTCGACCAATATTCCTTGCCCAAGTACGCCGCCAAACACCAACTTCCCATCAAAACGTCCAGCCTTAAACTAACCGAAATCATGACTTGTTGATAGACGCGTGCCAACGGTACCGACAATGCCAGACCCACCCCGGCACTGCCTAGTACCATCCATGGTCGTTGTAACACCCACAACCAACTCGTCGTCGTCCAGTCTTGTTGAATGGGTTGCTGTTTGGAGGATAACCAAGTCTTGACAAAGGTATCTGTATCGTCTTCTGGAACGACGCGACTCTTTCGTAACGTGAGGGATCGTTCAAATTCGCGTGGCGACAGGGTTTTCCACCACCGGTAGTGGGGAAGGAGGGAAGGATGATCCGTATCCAACACAAAGCATCGCTTCAATGCGTTGGAATTGACAATGTTTGCATCCATCGCTAACGCTCGAAGCATTTTGTCCACAAAGGCAAAGGAAGCCGCGACGCGGGGCAAAATTGCCGATGTGCTGCTGCCCTCCTTTGAATTATTATTGTTAGTATTCTTCTTATTAGAGTAATACTCATTCAAGGACGTCGGTGGCAACGGACGAGCCAGCAACTTGGACTGCCATTCTTCAATCAAACCCAAGGATATTTTCGAATCCAATTCTCTCGAGAGGTCGTCCAAGAGTCTCACAAAGTCATGCGCCGTACGCAAAATCTGACGTTCTTCCACCTTGGTCCCTTGAATCAACAACAGACCGACTTCGTAGGCAATTTGCCATTGTAATAAGAGCAACGAAGCAGCCGGGGAGGAGGCTGGAAGTTTGACAAGTCGGTACCCATCCACTTTTGTCACGACAATTCGTCCAACGGTGGTTCGTTTGATCGGCGGCTGTTGTTGTTGCTGTTGCTGGTTGTGGTGGTGTCTGGATACCATGACGGTAGGCGATCCAAGAGTGTCAGTGGTACTGGTAGTCGCAGCTCCTACGCTTCCGTCACTCGTCGTCGTGGCATCCGGAAAGAATAAGGTATCCTCGATATTGTTTGCCACCTTCGCATCAGCATGAGCAGAGGAAGGCGTGGCATTGTATTTGGGACTTCTCCCGCTGCTCATCGCCGACCGATCCACCACCACAGAAGGTATTCGATGAGAGCTCGAGGGAATATGGCAGGAATCACCCAAGAAATTGATGGACGATCGCTCTCCTCCTCCCGAGTGATGATCATGAGGATGATCATTACTATTCAGATTATTGGACGAAAGCGATCGTTGATGTGTCGCCTTGCAAACCGACGCCGCCCACTGCAAGACAATGACCCAGGTTTGCGCTTCTTCCAATGTCGATACGGCGCAAAAATATTCCCGCGGTGGATTCGCCTCATTGCTGTGGTTCATCAACAACTCGAGCGGGCACTGCCGCTGTCCCCGAAACAAAAAGCCATACGAACCCCTGGGCAAGCCGACATGCAAATCTCGGAGTGTGGTCACATCAATGATCCGAGCATGATAAATGACCAGTGTGTCTTTCGGGATCATATTGACATGATCCCAGTCGGAATCTTCGGGCAAGGTGACATCGGCGGTCGGCGGCAACTCGTAGTACCTCACCAGTCCCGTGTCGCACAATTCCAAGTAGCGCGGCCTCCACACCCGTCGGATTTTACCGCGAATATGGGCTCGCCCCGCATGACGGATGGTAGGATCTCGGGGACTGGGTGTGGTGGGACGGAGGCTCCGATACTGAAACGAGGAGTGTTGCGGAGGAGGAGGATTACTATTAAGATTGCTGTTGTTGTTGTTGTTGGAAGTACCCGTGCTACTAGTGGTCAGGTTGAGAGCCAGCGGGGATGTCGAGGAAGAAGACTGGCTGTTCGACATTGCGGTGGATGCGACACTGGCACTGGCACTGGCACTGAATGTACGTCTCTCTCTCTCTCGGTTTAGTTTGCGCTACTAATTCCTTCCTGCAAGCGCAGCTACAGACAGCTACCGGTACCCTGTACAGTAGTAGTGGCTTGCTCAAGAAGCCTTCCACTTTTTTAAGGATACTCCTACTGTATCTTGCAAGCCGACTGACTCGGATTGATGTTCTGAAACAGAGAGGCAGAGGAGGCGAGAGTCGTCGTCGTCGTCTTGTCAGAAATTCTGTTTCGTCCTCTATCTTGCTTTGTTGGACGGTCTTTGTTTTTTGGTCCTTGCGCCCGCATTCGGTTTCAACACGCGGCGCGCTTTCTTCTCATTCACATCGATCGAAAAAAAATATATGATTTTGGCGTGTCATCGCTCATCGTGTCATCGCAATCATCGCGGGCGAGATGATCATGATGATGATGATGATTGATTTTTGATTGCTTGATTGTTCGATCAATATCGGACATTCACGGACAAAGATGCTCGAAATGAAACAACCGCGCGCGGGCGAGGGCGACACATCCGTTCCGACCCGACGGGCTCGCAAATGCCAAGCCGGCCGCCAGGTTGCCATCATCAGCGAGCGCATTGGATGGAGCTGAAAATGCATGCATGCCTGCATGCGACAATGGGCGATCGACCGCGACCGACCGACCGAAATTCCAAACGCCCCTATCTCTCCAGCACACTCGATGATCACCCTCATCGCACACTCCACACACATCATGCTTCCACGTTGTTCGCTATGCCCGTTGTTTCGACGACGAGCAATAAAAGCATAGCATACATACTGTACATTAGCATACGTACATACAGCCAACCAAAACTATTACAAAGCAAATAATATTAATAATAGTAAGGGTACCAGTACTGCTGCATCATCATGATGAGTCACACGCTGACCATGGAACAGGGTCCTAATTTGAGATCTCAAGATCATGTCCGAAACAGGAGAATAGGAGGAGAGCAACCCTATCGAGACGATCCGGTAAGTGAATTGATATGATATGCTGTGCTGTGCTGTGCTGTGCTGTGCTGTGCTGTGTTGTGATGTGATGTGATGTGATGTGCATTACGAAGTATGTGGTCAATCTCGTCAAGTTTGGAACCGCCAGCATCTCACTAGTGAATGAATCAATGAATGAATCAATCAATGAACATGCTCCCCTTTCTTTTTTGGTCTGGTACTCCTTGTGCTCGACACGAGTAGAATCGAGGTCCAGTCCAGCAATCCTTTTCACGAGGCGGCTACGGTCCCGCGGATGGTGGCGAATACAACAACAAGGGCAAGATAAAATCAGCATCAATAGCAGCAGCAGCAGCAGCAGCATCGTCGCCCTTGATGGATTATTATCAATTTTGTTGCGCGGTTTCGAACAGTACTAGCAGTAGTGAGAACGATCCAATGTATTATCGAGACGATTTTAACGATTTATCGTGGACGGTTCGACTCGGGACGACGGACGAAGATGGAATTTGGTTGAATCGAGCCGATCCAGCGGGGACAATCATGGCAGCGATGGTGTGGATTTTGCTCTTGTATTCCGAACTCACCATTACCTTTTTGGCGCAAACGGGGGGCATCCACTGGTGGTGGAGTTGGGTGTATTCGTGCCTATGTAGTTTGGCGCTGGCGTGCCACGTCAAGACGTCCTTGACGGATCCGGGAAGTGTTCCACCCTCGGCGGTTCCTACCGAGGCGCAAAGGAAACAAGAACGACTGTCCATGTGCAGTCAATGTCAAACGTTCAAACCACCACTCTCGCATCACTGTCGAATCTGCAATCGATGTATCAGTCGGATGGACCGTAAGTTCATTATTTTTTGTCTACTTGATTGGTTGATTGTTGTTTGGGTCCGATTGGATCATGAATCCTCCCTGGGGGCACTGGCCACTTGTGAATCGTCTGACCATTTTGTTTCTTGATTTGCCCTTACTGGCTTGCACCGCACATATTATAATGATACAGACCACTGTCCTTGGATGAATAATTGTGTGGGAGGGGGGAATATGAAGCACTTTTTCCTCTTTTTGATTTACACATGGCTTTGTACCGTCGTTGCCTTGTGTTTAATGGGTTCCAATTACTTTTTTTGTTCCTCGGAAGATTGTGAATTCAACCTGGTGTTGACACAACTCGTCAGGATCATGACCATTCTGAGTATCTGTGCCTTTTTATTTACTTCCAGTATGTTAATGAACGTGGTCTATGGTCTCATCACGGGGATTGGTACCATTGATCGCCTCAAGAAAAAGGCAACCAATACCATGAATGAAAGTGAAGAGGAACCGATTCCATTGACGGACGTGTTTGGGATTGGGCCCTTGTGGACGTGGCCCTTTCCCATGGATCCACTCTTTGAAGATTACGACCGGGTCATGGGCTTTTCGACTCCGCAGCGGCTCTTGAGAGAACAAATACTCCGGGAACAACACGATGGGGACGGACCCTACTCTCCTGTGTAACTACGACTGCCCCTTTTCCATCAACGTGTACAGTGTGTGCGTGTGTACGTGTGCGTGTGTTCAGGTTGCTTGTTTGCTAATTACTGCTACCTAAAGACGCTGTTGAAATGGTTTTCCGTTGGCCTTTCTTTTTTTCTAGTAGAGTAGTAGGAGTAGCGAGTACGTCGTACTGTAGCGAGTACGTACTTGTGCCATAATAGTTGCCATAATAGTAGTAGCGCTAAGGGTAATGGTGATGCTGGTGGTTGCTTCTCTATTCTGCGGGGCGGCATTCGAGAAGGGTTTTAAGGCTGATTTCCATAGCCTTGCGATCTGCTGCCAGACGGAAATTCTCCACCAAATTGGGCGGACATCCCAATCGAGTGGTCAAAACTCCCACCAAAACTTGTTGCTGGTAGATTTGGGGGGCGTGTTCCCGCAAAATGTCCAATAGGGCTGCAAACTCCAAGACGCAGCGCCATTGGTTGGCATCGTGGACGGAAAAGTTGGGCTGCGCAAAGGATTCTAATACACCAGGAAGCAGAAAGTTGCACAGGAATTGGATATAGCCCTGGACGACGGCTGGTGGGGCTGGACTACCGCTAGTAGCCTCCGTGTTATTGCCGATGTTGTCAAACACGATCCATTGTTCCAATACTTCCTTGAAAAAGACAAGACAAGTCTTTTTCATGGCAGGATCTTCCACATGTGTGGCACCCTCGCACATGGATTGCAAAATTCCTTCCAAACTCGACAGATTGGTAGGGGTGTATAAGACGCCAGTCGCTTTGTTCACTACTACGTGATTCAGGACCATGTAAGAGAGTTTTTGAATCGATAGCTGTTCGGTGCGTTGATGAGGAGCAGCCATCATGGATGGCGGTGTAGCGAGTGTCGGTCCGTTATTGTTGATCTCGAGGAGTGCTGTACTGTTGCTGGTACCAGTAGGTCCGCTATTGGCGAGTGAATAGCATTTATGTAAAAATGGAACCAGCGCGGCATCAATTGCAGGGATACTATTTTGGCTGAATTTGATGCACAATTGATTGTACAACTGGGCAACATCCAAAATATCTTCCGTGTTGCAGTGCGAAATCACAAGATTCAAAAACCGGGGCATGATCGGTAACACCTTCTCTTCCAAGCATTGGATCAACCGCTGCATCAACACCATGGACTTGTTTCGGACGGCATCTATGTTTGGCAGAGTTTCCAAGACTGTCATGGAAAATTGAAGAGTTTCCAACAACACGATCTGGACTGGTTCGGCTGGCCTCTTGAAACCCTTGCTCAGAAAGGCAATTGCTGCAACAGAGGAAGACAAGATTTCCCCATAGGTCTCAGGGTCTTGTGCGACAGCTTCTTTGTGTTCTAGGACCTGTTCAATCGACCGGATATGAGGTGTCATCACTTGGGTCAAATAACGTTGCTGCTCCGATGGTTCGACGCCCGTTTTGCCGAGAAGTAGTCCAATCGTCTCAAACAAATTGAGTGTATCTTCCGACCGCAACTGAACCTGGCTATTCTCCAACAAGCTTTGGATTCCAGATACAGCTGTTTCAACGTACGGTCGTAAGACATTTGGTCCGCTGCTGTTACTGTTGTTCCCGACAGATTTGACAAGCCGTAGAAGCATGTAGCAGCAGCGCGATCGCACACGAGGGTGTTCGTGTTGCAATCCACGATTTCCAGTCAGCGATTCTAGAACCTTTTGAAGTAGATCGGGTCGTTCCTTTAACAAAGGGTAATAGCGGACGGCAGTTTCATAATATAGCGTCAGAACCTCACGATGAGGATGCATGGTAATGTCACTGGTGTGAAGAGCCACGATCAAGTTTCGAAACGTCTCGTTTCGCATGACGACCTTCATTCCAGGAGGCGGCCGTATTCCTTCACAAAAATGATAGACCAATCGTAGCGCGGCTTCAATATCCGGCGTTGGAGCACTGGACAGTGGAAGCGGTAGTTGGGCCAATGTTTGACAAATAAATTGCAAAAAGGCATCAGGGGCAGCCCGAATGAATTTTTGGTTTAGCTTGCGCAATTCATTTCTGTACATTTCTTCCTCTGCTTCATCTTCATCCTCACAATCAAACTGAAAGTCTTCTGGGTACCTCATTTGGCGAAAGGTGACTGTGAGTAGCTGTGATAATACGGGATCGGATTGGGGCTGCTGTTGTCCCAGCTGAAGTTTATCTTGAGAGGGGATGAGGGATCCAGCCAAGGATATGACTGCACCCGATACATCAATATCGTCGTACGCAAAACATCGAAAAAAGAGGTCAAGCAATTGTGATCGAACCTTGGCATGGTCGGCTGCTGATGTCAAAGCAGTAGCAGCAGCACCACCAGCAGCAGCAGCACCATCAACAGCAGCATCATTATTCTCTCCCAACATGACGGACATGACCTCTAGCCCGGTTCGATCAATAAACTTGGCAACCTCCAGGACCACATCAATGGGGCTGCCATCCACCGTTTCAAGGTTGACATGTGCATGAATGGTTTCCAAAACGTGGGTATGGACCAGTATCGCAACTTTCTTTTCTTCTTCCATTCCTCGGGCAATCAACTCTTGCAGACATTCCACTGCCATGACACCCGCGTCCGCCATGGGAGAGTCGGTGGTGCTTCCCTTTGCCAACGCTGTAAAAATTAAATTCAGGACTTGTTGTTGTTGATCTTCCAGTACCAAGGACAAATCAATCCATGCCATGAACCCTTTTAACGCTGTCAGCGCCAAAACACAAATTTGTAGCTGTTGAGCGGGTACGACACCATTGCAGACTTCCAGCGCTTGTGTGAGCAGCGAGAGAATAGTTTTTAAAAGCTGGGCGGACAAACTTTGAGCTGGAGGAATCAATGACGTAGATGATGAGGTGCCCTGTTGTTGTTGTTGTTGTTGTTGTAATAGCGAAGAGGAAGATAGATTTCCATTGATATAATTCAGATTCTGATTCTGACAAGAAGAAGGAGAAGAAGGAGGAGAAACAGTAGTCGCGTAACCCCGGAGCATGTCCTTAATCTTGGCATTGACGGTCGTTTCGTTGTGCCCAAAATCGTCCATTAACGCCACCAGCGTTCGCAACAAAATATCGGGAGCACCTCGCAACAGTTCCGGACTTTGTAATTCATCAAAGGCCGAGGGCCAGTTTCCCGTGGGAAAGTCAAGGTGGATCAAACTGGCCAACAGCACTCCTACTTTGGTGCGTAGATACGTAGGACTCCAACAAGAACTGCTTGCTGCTGAAGAATCATGATTGATGATTAGCAAGGTAAATAACTCTTGTCGCATTCTCATTCGCTGCTCCAGTGTGGTGGTGCGTAAATTGAGAAACGCCGTGAGTACAAAGAAGAGCACCACTTCCTTTTGCGAGGATCTTAAGACGGGCACCAAGGCATCGGCCAGGACTAGATCGTCTGTCGTGGAGACCCAGTGGTTCAATAGAGCATTCGCTTGCTGTTGATTTTGCAGGTTGCTCGCATCGGACGCCAAAAGTACGTATTGCTCCAACTCTTCTGGCGTCATCTTTTGCTGTGTTGGTTGTTTGGTCCTTGCTGTTGTCTTGTTATTTGTCTTGTTCCGACTAGAATAAGGTGTGTCACCGAGTCATAGCAGTTTCAGTTTCTCGAAATCTATCGTTTGGACGGATGAAGAAGAGAGCAGAGAGCAGAAAGCAGGACGAAGTCAAGTCGAGATATATATTCGTAGTCGAGAGCACTTGTAGTGATGATTCTTTCAAGCAACGTAATAAATACGAGTAGGCTTGTGTTATCTTTGGTAGTCAAGTAGTTGGGCTTTGTTGCTGCGGAAAGCAATGAACGAGAAGACAAAGATGATGATCGATGATGGTGATGATATGAGCAATTCTTCTCAATTCTTGCGTCTTCTTTTTTATGTGGCCATCGTTCATCCGCATCGTCGCGCGATCATCGTTCCTCGAATGATTTCTGCGGTTTGGAAGTACCTCCGGGTATTTTCTTTGCATTTGACTAACTGGACCGCATATCCACTCCAATCAGTCAACGACTTTTTCTGAGACTGGTTCGTTTCCATCGATCACGACACGAACGCACGTGCACGGGTAGGGCCACGTAGAATTGAGTACTGACTATGAACACGTGCCGCGTGTGGAGACAGCTTCGAACCTCTCATGCATATCTCTCGTCCCTCCGACGCATTGTTTTTGTGATTATCATCTCCCTCTATTTTTTGATCGTACCGGTATCACAAGATAGTCTACTCACTCCTATTATATGAGCAGCACTCGTGTATCCTTCCCATCATCTTGGTTCTTCTTGCTGCTGTTACTACTACTACGCATATTCGTACTTGCATCTGCTGCGGAAGAAGAGCTCTGCCCCAACCACAACAACGACAACGACAACCACAACCACAACAAAATCATGACGACAGGAGTAGTAGTAAATCACGTATCTACCAAGTACGCACAAGACGGCCCCGAGGCCAAGGAAATCGCCCAATACTTGCCCTACTTTCCTTTCAAGGGAATTCCTCGTTTCTACGATATTGGAGGCTTCTTGTACGAACCTGCGATCTTTCAAAAGATTGTCGATATTTTCGTGGATCGTTACGCGGAAATTGGTATCGATGTCATTGTCGGGTTGGACGCGCGTGGATTCATTTTGGGTCCCCCCATTGCGTTGGGCCTGAAGAAACCATTCGTCATGGCGCGCAAAAAAGGAAAAATGCCCAATTCGATTTCCAGCGACAATTATGATACGGAATATGGAAGTCGGTCGGGATTGACGGTCCAAAAGGACAAAATCAAAGAGGGAGATCGAGTGTTGATCATTGACGATTTGGTGGCCACCGGTGGGACTTTGAGTTCGGCGATTAGTTTGGTCAAAATGCTCAAGGGCAAAGTGGTGGAATGTGCCTGTGTCGTCGAACTCAAAATGTTTATTGATCCGGCGGAAGCATCGGGTTTGCCGTCTCGCACCAAGCTCTTCCAGCAGTTGGGCCACGATGATGTTCCTGTGTGGGGACTGGTGTCGGAAGATATTTTGACCAATGAAGCCAAATTGCCAGAGAACTATGTGGACGACGGAGAAGAGCATTAAAAATTGAACTTTTGTACTGCCGAAGCTGCTCGGAGTAAGACGTGACTTTAGCAATGACTTTTAAAAATGTTTTGGGCTAGTACTAGTTAGTCTAGTAGTAGTAGTAGCTTTATCGTTCGTCTTCTACATTTCTACAGTGCGAGTACTAACTATCGATCCGTATCCTGGTGGTTTAGATTGGTCGTAGTCGGCTACGATTGTCGCTTCTTCAGTCTCGATTGTCTGATGAGGTGTCATTCGTCGAGTATTCCAGGCTGCATGCTGATGGTTCTTGATGCGACGACCATGGCCTCGATGATGGCGTTGTATTCGTAGTAGCAGCAATGCTGACACGCCACCAACGACCAAAGTCACCACAAAGAGTGCAGGAAGAAGTATTCCCATCATCATATTATTGTCGTTGTCCCGACTCGACATGGACCCAAAAATCGTCATGGGTGGCACCAAAGCAGTAGACGACGACGACGACGACGACGAAACGATCGTTGTCGCACCACCACCGGTATTCGTTTCAGTGATCATACTCGTTTCTTTTCCAGTATGACTGCATAGCAACGGGGCCATGACAAAGCGCGGGTTCTGCAAGACCTGCTCCCACCAGTTTTTCATTACCGTACTACTAATGGGAGAAGAAGACGCCAGTCGGGTATCTCCAAATCCAATATTGTGCCACATTGGCTGCGAATCCCAATCACAATTGATGTACGACCACAGACGGATATCATATTCGTCAATCAGTTGCAACACGGGGGCAAACCACAAACTCCAAATGTTATCAGAAATCAAACTTGTAGTGCTGTTGTTGTACGCGGGAAGAGGAATGGTGCTGGTATTCTCTTCGTCCGCCGCCTGTTTTCCAGAAAAATCCTTGCCATTCCAAAACATGCCACCAAAAGGAGTGGATTCGGCAATCATGACGGGTTTGTCGTGACGGCGGGCAAATTCCAATACTTCTTTGACATAGGTCATGGAACCTCCCGCAAAGTCATTATCATTACCACCACTCATATGGCCGTTGTCGTTGTCGTTGTCGTTGTCGTTGTCGTTGGGGTCCAAGGCCCAAGGATACAACTGCTGAAAGATTGAAATTCCTACCCAATCCACCACATCATCTCCTGGATAAAAGTCATCGAGAGATGGTATCCAGCGAGGAGCTGCCCAGGAATGCCAGCAAAATGCAATGGTAGAATGACACTGTCGATATCCGAGTTGTGTTTCGCAGGCTTCTACCATTTTTCGAAAGGCTTTTCTATAGAAGGAAGGATCCTCAGAATATCCAAAGTAGGGATTGTCAAACTCTGGTGGTAATGGACGATACAAATTATGCAGTTTGTATGTACACGTAGTAGTAGTAGTAGTAGTAGTAGTAGATTAAAGAATAGTGAGACATGATTGATTGATTGATTGATCGATTGATTATACCTGTGAAAACAAAATGTTGTGCATTCCTATACTAGACGTACTTACCGTATCCCACCCGTAGAAACACTTTGGGTAGTTTCCAACTCGCAATACTGGCATACAACTTATGAATGTTCTCATCCAACGAGGAGGCGCCCTCAACGACATCTCGACAACCCGAGGTGCCATTCAACCACAATCCTATTTGAATACCAGAATCCGGAAATGCTTCTGCGAGTCCTTGTGCGTATTCAATACCGCTCCCGTAATCAACGGGGGCGTCGATGCCGCGCAAACTTTGAATGTCCGTGTATACCATGGTGGCCGCCGGATGGAAGGACCTGAGAGTATTACTCGAAGGTGATTCCTCTTTCCGATGAAGGCTGGCATTATATTGGCTAAGAATGTATTCTTCTATGGAGAAGAAATCTTGACCTATCGTCAACAGTGTCTTGTTGGGTCCTGGATCACAAGACGACGACAACGACGCCGACAGAGTTCGATGATGATGATAATGCTGTTTCATCAGTCTTCGGTCCCTCTTGTGCCGTTCCTTAGGGCGGTGCCCCCCCACCGTCGATTTCCAAATATATTAGATCAAATACAATGCTGCTTCGTTTTGTGGTATCTCTGGTCAGATATCATGATGATGATGACGATGATGCGATGCGATGTCAACAAGAATCTACTATGGATCTTGGATCTTATTCTCATCAGTTTCTTTGCTGGTCGAATTACTCCTGTGACTTGGGAGGCCTTAGGGCCTGATTTATAGGCTGTTATTGTCGCCGTTGGGATAAGGAAAGGGATGTAAGTGTCACTACCGCGTGTGAAGTAAATAATCAATAAGACGAGCTACTGTAGCTAGTAAATAATAGTACTGCAGCAAAACGTCCTACAAAGCGAGCAAAGTACAACACATACGTAAGCATCAAATATACCGGCCTTGCAGCATTATGTAGATGCGGAACTGTCCAAGGGATGGATCTTAGATACCGATAGGAGAAACAGTATGGGGATACATACAGATACTGTAAGGATTTGTGAGGACACGTCATCATGTGCCGGCGCAATCGAACTACCGGCATCAACATCACGCTGCTGCAATTGGCTTCGATTTCTTTCCGCTCTAGCTGTAAACTTCTCATAGAACGTGCTCTCTAGTCTCTAGTAGTATTGCTAGCTAGTATTTTAGCAGTAGAGTACTACGAGGATTGACGATCCGCTGGTGGTCCTCGCGGCGGTAGGGAGAACATTGATGGACGGGGCGGGGATTGGATGCTATCGAGCCAATAGGAATACCGCTCGGATGTGACTTTCCCAATTTTCACCGGATGGACCATTCCCAAGACGGACTTCTTGAGGACACATTGCTCCAGCATCTTGACCTTTCCCCGAACATTCCAATAATCCCAAGAAGTGCACATTGGAATGCCTTCAAGGGAGGGAACAAGCGGCAACGAATCATCAGCTGGTGGTGGTAGTGGTGCGTCCTGGCTCTTGTTGTTAGATACTATGGTACTATCGGCGCCTCCTCCTTTTTGCATGATCCACCCAAGAATTGTCGGAACTGCGCATTCCAAGTGTACGTTACTCTGGACGTGGGGCCTTGCGGCTCGTTCAAAAATATCCGTGTATCGCAGGGGAACGTAAAGGAAATCAGCTTGGAGAAAATGGGGGAACGAAAAACGATAAGTGATGCGAGAAAGCAGTAGAGCAGTTTCATTCTTTCCATCAAGGTTCAAGACCGTCTCATTCTTCTTGCCATCACTGCTCTGGACTGATGATTCTTCCTGATTGGATGAGGAAGTCATGGTGGTGCTGATACTATAGTAGTCGGAAAAGTCTTCCCACCAATCATCGTATTTGGACAGCATTGCAACTTGATGCCTCAAGCACATTTCCCACTTAGTCCAGCCGCGCAATACACCAAGAAGCCCTTCGACAGAGTGATATATTGTTCGGTTCCGTGTTGTGTCCGCCGGAATAAGTTCAAATCGAGAAATCGGTAGTACCACCTCCGAAAACTCGGTTCCATTGGGCCATCGTCGTTGCTCGCGCTCAACATGAATGCTATACAGTAGTGGCTGTGGTACTGTCATGCCTGTTTGTATGATAGAGTCCATCGGCAACGACTTTCGACCATTGTAAAGTCTCGTGATGTTGAGGAGAGCATCATCGTGGAGATACAGGACTGCCTCGGCTAGATGTTGACCAGCACCAGCGCCAGCACCAGCGCCAGCACCACCAACGTGAGATACAGATGAGGACTGGTGTGCCGTACTCAGATTCTTGTAATCAAGCATCGTATCCAATAGATTCTTGTAAGGTGAGACATAACCACTGTCATTCATTCCAATTTTGAATTGGATTCCAGCTTTCTCCAGTTTCGTTTGAGTCTCGACCGTAAAAGGACCGGCCACAATAATTTGAGCAAAGTATCGAGACCAAATGTTGACCCAGTCACGTACGGATTCGAAGGCGATATCACCAAAATTGAATTGGCCCATGAGAAGCACGTTCGTAATCGGAATAAGCTCATTGGCTGTCTTGTCGTCTTGGTCTTTCGGTGTTCCTGGTGCTTGTCCTGCCATTCGATCATTTTGATCTTTTGCCACCACCGAAGTGCTGCTGCTGGTATGCTGGGCGCTGTAATTCTTGTTTACGAGGGCTGTCGAATTCTCAGCCATCATTTTAGAGGCAGCGCCGTCGTCACCATGAAGGTTGATTGGAAATGAGGAGCGGGGAGAAGAGGAGCGCTGGTTGTAATCGTAGTGGCGGATGAAACCGGTTTCATTTCGAAAGCTGACACAAATTATGAAGCCGCAGCATGCTACGAGCAAGAAACAACGATGTCGTATTATTCGTAAAGACCCTCCTCGTTGCTCTTGGCGTTGCATGATGTTTCTGGTTGTCTGGTCTTGTTGTTTATTTTGTGGGACGAGACCTCGGTTTCTTTTGGGCTTTCGATGCTCGAATGCGGAAATAACGAAAGAAAACCGGAAGTGGCGGCGGTTGGGGGGGGTTCGAGATAAAAACTGCGTACATACAAGTACTGTACGAGTACGTATTCCCACGATTACAACGGCTCTGAGTAACGGTACTCGTACACTATGTACCGGTACATAGGAGTGGTGTACTTTTTGTTCGAATTGTACGACTTTCATGGAAGGCCTTTCTGATGGCCTGATTTAGGCTGTTATTGTCGCCTAAAAGTGTTACGTAAAGTCGGTCCAAAAATAATGAGCAAAGACGTAAAAGCGTGTAGAAAATGTTGGCGCGAATGGGGTACTTGCCCCATTGCAATACACACGGTCTACGCGACTCGTACGACCATAGTCTGCCCGTCGTCGGTAGATAATGTCCTGAAGGATCTTCCACGCTAGTGCGCGCCGTGCATGCGCAGACGCCCTAGCCACGACCAGTCGATGACGTGGTCGGCCCGTAATGACTCGGGTGCGTGTGAGACGCGCGACGTACGACTGGCCCCCGTCCGTTGCAAAGACTCAACAGAAACTACAAGTCTATGTACTAGACCACAACTGCCAAACAAAAAGAACTCGAGTATCTCGGATACTGGATTACTCGAGAAGGCATTATGCCGGTACCGAAGAAAGTCAAGGCGATGCTCGACATCGCGCCGCCCAAGAACCGCAAGGAATTGCGATCCTTCATCGGGCTAATTAACTATTATCGCGACATGTGGATTCGCCGAAGCGACGTGCTTGCGCCGCTAAGCAAATTACTCTCAAAAGACGTAAAATGGAATTGGACCGACATCGAGTCAAAATCCTTCAACGCCATCAAGCGCATTATAGCACGCGAGGTGCTATTAGCACACCCGGATTTCTCCGAAGAATTCGAAATCCACACTGACGCCAGTAATTACCAACTAGGAGCAGTGATCTCCCAGAAAGGGAAACCGATCGCGTTTTACAGCAGAAAGCTGAACAGCGCACAACGCAATTACACCACCACGGAAAAAGAACTCCTCGCCATAGTGGAAACACTTAAGGAGTTCCGCAATATACTTATGGGTCAACGAATCGTCGTGTACACTGACCACAAAAATTTAACGTACAAAGTTTTTAATACTGACCGCGTCATGAGATGGCGCCTAATTAGGTACGACCACCCGACGGCCAAGGACACATGATGGCAGATACACGACGTTCTAGTCAACACTGAGTGAGTCGCCATGGCCGTAGAAGAATGACCATAGTTTCCACTCAAAGGACCTTCCGATCGATCATGCATGTGCTAGGACGGTCCACTCTCGCCCGGCGAGAGTGGCAAAACAAATAAATATATGTTCGGTATCGAAGTTCTAAATCCCAAACTTGCCCGTTTGATCCAGTGAATTTCGGTTCAATCCTCAGACCGTAGTCTTCAAAGTGCGTGTTATTTTAGCTTGTCTTACTAGCTTGTTCAATGTGCAGTTGTCAAAACAATATTCTCTCCAAAAACGGTCATTCAACAGCTAACATCTAGTGTGAAAATTCTTTGTTCGAATGGTTCGACTGCTGCGGAAGGCCTTTCCTAGCGGCCTTAATTAGGCTGTTATTGTCGCCTGGGGTGGGGTTGGGGCATCGCGGAGATTTTACTAGTAGTAGTAGTGTAGCTAAATACAGTGTACCGTACCGCTACCTACTAGTCTATTCGTGTTACTCTAATTTTCCGCTCGCAGATCTCGCAGTCGCGAAGGTGCTGCTTATTATGATTGTACCTGTGCTCCTAATCTTCGTCGCTAATACAATTGCAATAGACTTGGCGTTGTTCTTAGCTAGTAGCTGCAACGCACCATGGTCAAAGCCACCAAGAAGAAAGACGAAGAGGCAAAGCCCCCCAATAAGTCTCATCTAGAGATTGTATTCATCCATTTGGATTTGGGCATTGGAGGGGCCGAGCAACTGGTGTTGCAACTCGCCACGGCGGCCACCGAAGTTGGCCATTCGGTCACGTTGATTACCACCCGGTGCGATGCTGATCACTGCTTTGCCAGTGTCGCTCCGGGAGGTGCCTTGCACGATGCGGTTCACATTTACGGGAATTGGATCCCCGCCAAGCTCATGGGAGGGATGACCGCACTCTTGTCCACGTTGCGGATCCTTTATTTGACGTGGCAAGTGTGTCGGTATCACCGCTCGGCCGATATCTGCGTGGTAGATGTGTTGCCCACCTCGCTGCCGCTCTTGTGGAGCTTGTTGCCGTCGGTGGCGACCTTTTTTTATTGCCACTTTCCCGACAAACTCCTCTTGCAGAGCAGCAGTAGCAGCATCAGCAGTGGTAGTAGCAGTGGCAGTAGTCTACCGAAACAACTGTATCGATTCTTTTTAGATACACTCGAAGAGATGACCATGAGTGTGGCAGATTTGATTGTCGTCAATTCCAAATTTACACGAAATACTGTACTGACAGCATTTCCCACCTTACGGCCTCCTGGCGCTGATATCGACGACTGCATGCCCGTCTTGTATCCCGCCTTGGATACCAAAACAACCACGACACCTTCGACGAGCAATGAACAACCCAAGACCAGCCAATCGCCCATTGTCAGCTTGAACCGATTCGAACGCAAAAAGAATATCCTATTGCTATTGTACGCGTATCAATACCTGGCGGAGGAGCACCCGGATCAAGAACTGCCTCCACTGATTATCGCCGGTGGTTACGATACCAAGAATGTCGAAAATGTGGAGCATCGAGCAGAACTTCAACGAGTCGTCAACGAAAAGTTGGATAACAAAATCAAGGCGGTGGTCACCTTTCGGACGGACATTTCGGATCAGGAACGTTCGATGCTGTTTCAAACTGCCTTGGGAGTTGTATACACACCGAACAAGGAACATTTTGGAATTGTCCCTCTCGAAGCCATGTATGCGGGGACCCCCGTCCTTGCCGTCAACTCGGGAGGACCCATGGAAACGATTGTGGATGGCAAAACGGGCTTTTTGCGACCACCAACTCCTCAAGACTTTGGAGAAGCGTTACTGGAATGGATTCGGGATCCTACCAAAGCGACGGCCATGGGCAAGGCGGGCAAACATCATGTCGAGTCCCATTTCGGAACCAAACGTCTGGCGAGGGAATTTCAAGCACTCTTACAAAAGTGTCAAGAACACCAACTTCAAAGTCGTCCCAATTTTGTCTTGTGGGCCAATGTGGGAGTGTACATGACGGATGCCCTCTTTGCCATGGTGTTTACAGTACTATTGACATTCGTCATGCGGAAGCTGGGCGTCCTAGAAGAAGATGAAAACATCATTGGAGGATTAAAGCGGACATGGAATTCAGAGGAACTGTAGTTTGGTACCTGAAGTAGAGAAGTGGTGGTTGGAGTACTCTTCTCTTCTATATGTATCGTACGAGTAGCGTAGACTTCCTGTCCACAGGCATCCGCGTACAGTACAAGCAAACTACAATAGAAAGTAGCTTGGTTCTTGATGTAATGTAATTTATTTCTGTTAAAACATGTATAATTTTTCTTCAGTCCATTCCCTTCTACGCTAGCTTACAATGCGCTCATTTCTGCTTCCAAGGCGGCAATCTTGGCCTTGATGCCTGCTGCCTTGACAGAGGAGATCTTGGCATTGACTGCGCCCAATTCCTTCTCGTAGAAAGTGGCAACACCTTCGTTGTCAAGTTCAAAGTCGGAAACAGTGCACATGGATTGCAAGATCTCCATTGCACCCGACTTGGACATGCTAGGGTCAGCAGCCATCATTTGATCAATGAAGCTGTCCTCGTACATTCGGCGCTTGGCACGCCAGTAGAAGAAGGCTCGGGATTCTTCCCAGTTGACAGCAGCCTTGATGACGCCCTTGGCCTTCATGCGGCCAGTCTTGTCATGGAGATCAGCGAATTCAGTAGCGGCTTGCAAGTACACAGGCTTCAAGGATTCTTCCCTGGCCTTGATTTGAGCTTGAATGTCTTCCTTGGCATCTTCGAATTCAGTTCCTTCCATTTCAGCATCCAACAACTTCAATTGGGGGTCCAATCGGTGCATCATCTTCAGCTGATCAGGGTAACGGAACTTGATCTCGGTGATACCGGCAGGCTCCAAGATACCTCCACGTCCTTCGGGGTCGGCGTACATTTCCATCTTGGCTTCATTGATGGTAGGGTCCACAACAACCCATGATCCACCACGAAGTTCACCATGAGGAGGAATGTACATGTACACAGGGTGCTCGTATTCGCGAAGAGCATCGACAATCATGGATCCAAACTTGAGGATTTCTCCAGCCATGTCACGCGAGCCTCCCGAGAATCCACGCCAGTTGGCAAAGATCATGACGGGAAGGCCTTCCTTGGCAAAGTCACGGATGGCCTGAGCAGTCTTGTACGACGAGTCGGGGAACAAGACTTGACCAGCTTGAGGAAGAACGGCCTCACGAGAGTTGGGGTCAGCAGGGTCGGCGGGGACGACTTGCTCGACTTGGCGGGTTTCAACAGCAATGGCACCCATGGGAATACCTCCCAAACGTCCACGACCAATGACAACGGCCTTGCCCCATCCAGCGAGGTATTCCTTGAAACTTCCCTTGTCAAAGAATCCGCCCATGGCATTATCTCCAGCCATCATCAAGCGAGGATCGTAGGGTGTAGGAGTGGGCTTCCATGCCACCTTACGGTCAACAGGATCGGCACAGTCGCGGACAGCAGGGAGAGCGCCGACATTCTTGGAGACGAAACTCAACCACTTGATCATGGAGGCAACACCGGCTTGGTCGTCCTCAACAATCTCGTGCGACACACCGTTGGGGTACATGATTTGAGGTCCTCCAAGTTGGTCATTCGAATTGTAGACCTCACGTCCTAGAAGCTTGTTCAAGGCAGAGTATCCAGTCAAAATGATTGGTCCATTCTTCATTTGGATGACACGTTGTCCAAGACGGACCAGGTAGGCTCCGATACCGACACTGCGACCAGTGACGTAACTGAGGGTAAAAATCTCATCGTAGGCGGCAGATGTCTCTCCGGCAATCTTTCCGGATCCTTGCAAGTTCTCAACACCGATGCCGTGCTTGCTTCCAATGACGTCAGTCAAGGCCCATCCTTCGGACTTCTTCACGGCAGTGACAGATCCAGAAGGGAGCACCTTGTAGTCGTCATCACTCAAGTAGAGGTACTCGAATCCCTTTGAAGGATTTTCCTCATCGACAAACTTGATCTTGAGCTTGTCCTTCAATTCATCGACAAGTCCGATACGGGCTCCAGCGTTACACGCGATGTAAATACGCGGAAGCTTGTGCTGACGAGCGTAAACTGAGCATTTGTAGAAGAATTCGTCTTCCTCAACTCCAAAGGATCCACTTTGAACGGTGACATCGTTTGAAATGACAACAACTTTACGCCCTTCGGGGTATTCGGGGGTCTTCATGTTGACCAACCATCCGACCATACCATTCTTGTTGGTTCCGATCGGACGGCTTCCAAGGGTAAGCTCACCGTCGGCTCCTTCGATGAATTCTTGGCTTTCGAACAAGTTGGCAGGGATGGGGTCCAACTTTCCGGTTTCCTTGAGGTATTGCGACCACTCGCTGATCAAACCGACCTCCAAGAGGCCAAGGAAATCATAGGCGTAGGTGGAACCGACACGACGCGCGACGGCACGCTTGGTCTGAACGATGTTGGACACGCCATAGGGGTCGATGAAGCACATTTCTCCAGCTCCACCCTCCGGGTTGACCAAGCAGTACTCAGTGGCAACACCGGTCACAGGGTCGGGCTTTTCAAGGTAGACAGAGGGCTTGAGCCATTCTCCTTCCACGGACGAAGCGACCAAACGGAGGGACTGAGTCACGGGCTCGCCATTAGATCCTTTAGTCAACAGACGAATCTTGACTTCGATCTCATCAACGCGGAGCTTCAGCAAGCGAGTGGCAAGAGTACTCTTGAGTTTTCCCATGATGTTTCCGTAGAGCTGGGCAATTTGCTCGGGTGTGGTATCCTCGAGTTCGCGAAGCGAGTGCAAAAAGATGCGAGACGAGGACTGCGCGTTGACCATGGGGTTGGCTTGGGCGCGCTCAAGCTCGTCGAGTCCTTGAAGAAGGAATCGTTCGGCCCCCTTTTCAGTGACCATACCAGGGCTGTGGGAGATGGCTCGAAGGAAAACAACTTGTTGGGCTCCACCTCGGATGGGCTTCTCCGACTTTTCGGTACCAAGGTAGATCTGGGCGTTCTTCCCAACAGCAGGAATGCGCTCCAAGTTGAAGTTGTCGGACAATCGCGAGAGCTCAAGCAAGTGGTGGAACGTTGGGCGCATATTTCGACGCAAGGGGTCCTCAGCATATCCAGAGCACTGAGGGAACGAGTAGTAGTAAGGGTCGTTCTTCTCGTGTGGGATTAGGACACTGACTGTGCGGATTCCGAGCATGTTGAGCTTCTTCTCTTCGGCCATGATGATGCCTTCGATATTCGCGGGATCGTTGACTTCGGCACTGGCTGAAGCGATGTGGAGCACATTGATCGGAGCCCCGCCGGCAGTTGTAGGCTTGTCACCAATCTTGCCACCGAAACCAGACAGAATCTTTGGCATGTCCTTCTTGAGGTTGTCAAAAGAAGGAACAACAACAAGCTCTCCCTGTCGATCCACAGAGTTCGCAGCCTCGACATCGCTGAACTGGAAAGAGAAGTCGCAAACAAAGTTTCCGTCGGCTTGTGAAATTGCAACGTTGTTGACGCGATGGGCACGGTAAACACGTCGGATGTAGACTTCCATGGCAGCCTTCTTGACGGCATCATCTTTGTCGCTGAAAAGGGCAGTCAACAAGTCAACTCCGGCAGAGAGTGTTGGGCTCTTTGCCAAAGCTTCGAAGTCGGTCGAGGAATCAAGAAGGGTGCTCTTGAGCTCAGCCACACGCTCAGCAAATGGCGGAACCTTCGACTGTCTCAAGATGTTGTCAGCGGAGAGCGAGAGTGCACCATATTCCTTCTCCTTGAGAGCGGAGATTTCAGTCAAGGCAGCCTCAAGGTTGGCAGGAATGTCAGTCGTCTTGAAACGATCAGCAAAGGTCTCGACTTGACGGAGCATAGCTAGGATAAGAGAGTTACGTTCCTTGAGGTGCATATGGGCTTGGTTTTCAGTAATGACCACGTCAAGCTTATTAGAGTTGGCCTTCGTCATTTCACGAACAACGTCGTCCTTCAATTTTCCAACGAAAAGTTTCTCGACACGGAGGTATTCGTTGATAGAATCGGCAACAAGAGTACCTGCTTCGTCGACGTTCTTGGCCTTTTCAAGTGCCCGGGCGACAGATGCTTCCGGTTCTCCAGTGTATCCAGCAAGGATGTTACGGATAGCCTCCACTGGGTCAATCTCGAGGGGGGCTTCAGGTATGTCAAGCTTTCCTTCGAAAGTTTCAATCTTCTTTACCTTGGAAGGATCCTTCAATTCCAGAGAGGCCAAAAGGTCCCCAGCGCTGATAACAGATCCGGGGGAAAGGTTGTGGATGATCTTTCCGCTTTCAGTAGCCTTGATGGGCATAATCATTTTCATGGCTTCGACTTCAACAAAAGGTTTTCCGGCTTCGACTTCAGCACCGTTTTCTTGCAAGTAGCGAACCACTTTTCCTGTGACATCGGTACGCAGTTCCGAAGGATCAAAGAGGGAAGGCCTGCAAAAATGGATTTGTCAGAACAATGAACAAAGACAAGGACACCAGGATCACAATGATACTCACATGAGGATGGTGACACCATCAAGCACAAGGCGGAGACCGAGGGGCTCGTCCATTCCAAAGATGCGGTGGGTCTCTCCTCCAAATGTTGCAAGAAGAGATCCTTCAGCGGTCTCAATAACTCGGGCATCGATGACGCTGCCAGCAACTTTCAAGCGGTAGACATCATTGGCCAAGCGTTCAACATGGAAAGGGTACTTGATATCCTTGTAGGCAACTTCGGTATTGAACGAATTAATTCCAGGAATTCCAGAGGTCGAAACTTGACCCTTGGCCAAAGATTCGCTCACGGCGGCGGTTTGTTCCTAAAAAGCGAGATCGCACATCGGCGTGAGTTCACATGCACAAACCTTTTTCGATCGACCATCTATCTTTTCACCAAAACGTACCTTGACATGTTGGAAAGCACGGAAAATGGCAGCAGAGGTCACAGTTAAATCATCGGGTTGTTCTACGTTGATGGTCTTTTCCTTGATCAAGCCATCAAGCCACGAGGTGTCAATGGTGTTTTCAATGAATGCCTTGGTTTCGAGGAGCTCTACAAGGTATTCAACAGTGGTTCGGATTTCTCCGCGGACTTCGATTTCCTTGAGGGCCAAAATGAGGGCCTTGCGGGCTTGCTCACGATTGGCTCCCTTGGCAAACAAGTGTCCGAATTGAGAATCGGCAAATTCGTGGATTCCTCCGTTGGCTCCAACGCTGAAGTATCCCCAGACATTGGAGGTCGACTGGAACTTGATGCGTTCGATGGTTCCTGAAGTAGGCTTGAAACCTTCGTCGGGATTTTCGGCGGTAATACGGGCAGCAATAACATGGGAATCGATGGGCTTGTAGTCTTCTTCAAGGAAATCGATCTTGTCAGTTCCGTAAATATCCTCCCTTCCGTAGAACTGGCGAATTTGCGGAATGTTGTACAAGGGAATTCCCATGGCAACTTGAAGCTGAGTGGCGGGCATGTTCACACCAGTGATACCTTCAGTCACAGGGTGCTCGACTTGCAGACGGGGATTCAATTCCAAAAAGAAAAAGTCATCGGTGTCGGCGTTGTACAAGTATTCGACAGTACCGGCGCCGACGTATCCAATATTTTGGGTCAAGCGCTGGGCGGCCTTTTGCATGAACTTGAAAGTATCAGGCTTGGCAATAGTAGGAGGTCCTTCCTCGAAAATCTTCTGGAAACGACGTTGGGTGGAGCAGTCACGGCCGTTCAAGGCAACAGCGTTTCCGTGTTCATCTCCAACAATTTGGACTTCCAAGTGACGGGCATTCTTACAGAGTTGCATGATGAAGATCGGAGAACCAACAACTTCGTTGCTCACTTGGATGTAGGCATTCTTCAAGTCTTCTTCGTTATCAACAAACCGGATACCCTTACCACCTCCACCTTCGGAGGCCTTGACCATGATACCGTTTTCGTAACCAATACGACGAGCAGTCTCAATCGCCTCCTCGACAGTGCGTGCGGTTCCCTTCTCGAAGGTAGCCTTGGGGATGGTTCCCTCCTCAGTCAGGTCAGCGACAAGGGGACCATCATCCGGTCCCCCGAAAGATCCACTCCATGGGATGGAGGGGACCTTGGCAGTTTGGGCCAAGATATTGGCGGCGATCTTGTCTCCAAGAACGGCCATGACCGGGGCGGTTGGTCCAATGAACTTGATTCCGTTGGCGGCAAGAGCTTCAGGCAACTCGGGCTTTTCGGACGCATGACCCCAGCCAGGCCACACACCGTCCACACCTTGTTCGACAGCAATCTTGGTGATAAGCTCGACGTTGGCGTAGTTGTTGCGGTTCACACCACCCGGCACTTCCACGTAGGAATCAGCCAATCGAATAAATTCAGCATTGGCCTTGATATCTTCGGGCGACGCCATGGCGACGAATTGGATGGCACGCTCGTCTCCGAGCTCCATGTAAGCCCATTGACGCATGGACAAAATGGACTTGGTAGCAGCCATACCGTTGTTGGCAATCAAAACTTTCTTGATCGGCAGGTTACCTCCTCGGTCTTTGACGTACTCTTCCACGGTCTTGACGCCGGCTAGAACCATCGGCTCTTCCAAGGTGGACATGAAAAGAGAGCTGGTAGTCGCGGGGTTGGCATTCTCGACTTTTCCGAGTTGCTTGGAGAAGGCATTGGAAAGAAAGGTAGCTGGGGCTGCGGGCACAAACGACGAGACAAGAGGGAAACAAAGGGTTAGGCACAATAGGCGCAACATGATGATTTTCGACATAGTGTAACGATGGATGGATGAAATAGAAGTGCAGATGATTTTCGAAGCGGTCGATCGGAACAACACGTCCACCCGTTGAGAGTGTAGAGGCATGTTGGAGGTGGGCAGATACCGGTGCTTCGACCTTGCTTGGATCCATAGACCACAGGATCCATGGTCGGAATTTTCTCGGGCAAGCAGAATGCGCAGTCTGTCCTCAGGCTGGAGAATGGGAACCCTCGTTCGTCATCGAGGATGCCAATGCAGGGCAGCGACACCCATATCTTATCATGCGACTGCAAACGCAATATTCCAAAAATAACAACAGCAGCAACCACAATCACAACAAAACAAACAGCAAACAAAGCAATATCCAGGGAACACAAATGCAGACTCTCAAGAAGCACAAAGCATTTGTTCATTTGGATTATTATTCATCCGTCATTTAGACCAAAATGCACGAGTTCGAGAGTGATGACGCTGTCGAAATATTTAGTATTCCCTGCTGAAGTATTCAGTACTACATAATCACGTAGACTCTACGTAGAGACGGAATCCTTCAAACCATCATTTTTCCCACCATCACGAGAATCCAACAACAACGATGGATCACATCATGGGTGCCTCATCTCATGGCTACTCACTTTTCAGATTGAAAGCAGAACTTGGGGAAGCGATGCTGGCGGCCACAATGGCCAGCACAGCGGCTCCGTATCCTCGCCTGAACATCATCTTCGATGCTATGACAAGGCAATCTCGAAGTGAGTGGGAAGACAAAATTGTGAAACAAGATCGAGATGTTGAGTTCTTTTCTCGCCCTTGGTGAGATCCGTCGTCGTCGTCGTGTTGTTGGAGCGTGTTTTTGCCGATAGGGCGTGACGTAAACTTGTTTGTGGTTATGACGTCCCAGCCTATTCCTCTTTTTTAGAAGGAAAGAGGCGGGCTGGCTGTTGTTGCGTAGAAGTACTACAGAAGAACACGTAGGGCGCGCCTGGCACGCCTCCCTTCTAACCCGCGCTTTCGCGTATTTTGATGGCTTTCACGCTTACGTACTTCGTCGTGTCAAGCGGTGATGTCGTTGAAAAATGAACGATTTGCCGCTGAAAATCCCACTCAATGACGTCATTATTTCCAAGATACCTAACCTAACCTCCCACCGGATCTATTTTTCTCGCTCGACCAATAGTATTTGAGCTGTCTCGTCGTCACAAATCGCCGAGTTTCTTCGATGAGGTCGCTGGTAGTTGTCGACGTCGTCGGTGGTGTGAGAATTAAGTATCTTTTTTAGTGATGGGTGATGGATGCAAAAGGGACCACGACGACGACCACTACCCGGGTTCGTACCAGGTATTGTACAGCCATCGCGGAAGGAGATGATCCCTCGAACAATGGTCGGATCCTCGAACAATGGTCGGATCCTACGAAGTAATGATGTAAACGAAGCAGGCTTACTGAGGTCGTTTTAAAACAATCTATTTCACTACAGCTATCAGTGGTAGACACAATGAAAAATGGAGGTTGATGATTGTTCAAGCTTATTCCAACGATCGGTGTTCAAGGCTGGTTGCGGTTCGGTATCTATTGAGAAACTTCGACTACTCGAGAAATAATGAATTTCAATTCAAATCGACGATGATTCCTCAAGGCGTTGATGGTTGGGGGCGACCACTGAATCGTCCTGTGACGAAGAGTTGGCAATGCTGGTGCTGTTTCCGTCAGAATCCGTGTAAACAACCACCGTCGGTTCCGAGAGATGTTCCATTCCATGGATCCACCACCACCATTGCTTAGGACCCCATATACTATGTGTCCTTTGAAACTCAAAGAATTCGGGCTGGTCGCCGTACTTCTCCAAATGTTTAATCGAAAGTGACCGCGTCGATCCCTTCAGTACAGACATGATGAATCCTAGACCAATCGTTGAGAAGACGGTGTTTGGGATCGCGTTGAAGCCGTGGCTGAGATATGAGCCCCACCAGAATAGACCTTCGCCGAGATAGTTGGGGTGGCTACTCCATTTCCACACACCGACATTGCACCAAGCATGTCGATTTCGCGCTTTAAATCCGTTCTTCTGCAAATCGGCGATGGTTTCAAGTCCGAGTCCTCCAATCTGCATGAGTAGACCAATAAGACCTAGAAACCCCCATTTTGCATTCATTCCTTGTTGCAGTCTACCCAAGGACATACTCATCATTGACAGGTAGAAGAAAGAGTACACGAGCCAGCACAACAATCGTGAGGCAAAGGGGATCTTCATTCTTTTCTGGATTTCTACCACCTTTTCGTGCAGGGCCGGCCAGCTGATATACTCGCGCCATAGAAAAAAGACCAACATCCGCACCGACCAGGCGACAGTGATGAATGAATGGAATAAGGTTGCCCGAGGGAGTATGGAATGTTTCTAGAGAAACAGCAGGTACAGGAGCATTCCAGCACAAAGCCAAGGCGGATCGTTAGGGAAGAGGTACTACAGGAGATACGGCAATCCATCCGGTCGCACCCGTACCAATACTTACATTGTAAACATAAAGTGCAACCGAAATAGGCAACCCAATTCCCAAGGCGTATCCAATGGTGATAAAGTGAAGAAATAAATGAAATCCGCAAGAGGCTCCAAGCAATGCCAGGGCGTACAGAGATAGCACTGACATACCCTTATTCGACGTGTATAGCAGTGAAAGAGTGGAGAAAACTGAGGGAGCGACACGTGAGCTTGTCTTTTGAACAATATCAGCCGTGGACTTGAACTTTTCCATGATAGGGCCGCTCCCCTGGACAATGGTCTGCGGCAATTTCAGGGATCGTTTTCTAAAGTTGTCCAAATTACCCAGGAAGGCGCCGGTTGGCGGGGATTTACTGGTACCAGCTGTTTCAGTCGTCTGGTCCGACCTCTCGGGCGTGGTCGATAATTCTTGCTCGGCGCCACCACTGAGACGAGTTGCTGTCATGATATCTTGACGATAGTTCCCTTGAGATGCGGGATTCTTTGAGGACTGGGCCGTCCCCATCTGCTTTGCGATGCCATACAACCTGATCTTAACTTCCTGTGGATGTATCCTTATCGATGACTTCATTCTCGACAAAATTGTCGATGCATGATTTTGTCTAGCCATGGTGGGTTGCGAACGAAGAACTTCTGAGTTGACATCCATCGGCCTGGTGGGCGGGTCCTCGTTCACATCTGGCGTCTCATGGAATGCTGCTTTTTCCGGGAAACGAATACTATCTTGTGCCGTCAATATGCGAGTCTCCTCCCGGCGAAATAAACTCGCCGCCGAAGTGAACATAGCGCTCTTGCAAAGGCCGTTGATCACGAAAATAACGGCAAAGAATGTTATTTTTCGAGTATTTAAACAAAATGGCGCCATCATTGTAATATTTGTGGTCGAAGGTCTTGTTGTGTACTTGTTGCGGATGTTAACGCTAGACAGGCACTGATATCCATAAGAGTGTGATATCAGAACAATTCACGAAGAGCTAACGTATACCTTATCGCTTTGCTTCCAACGATAACACAATAGCAGCCAGCACTGTCTACTGTACAGTAACAGTTTTAGTTTTGCATCAAGCCGATCTACCGGTACAGTATGTCCTATGTCTTCTGCAAAAGCGACAAGTGGCAATGAGCGGGAGATGAGTGTCGCGCCTTTTGCTTACCTTATGGGCGCGAGGGGGCGCGGGACGTGGAATAGCAGGATTTCAAAATGGCGGCATCTGATTGGTCGTTTCCTGATTGGCGCCCAACGACCGTGTACGCATCGGTATTACGCACACACGCGCGCACGGACGGATATCTTGGACTCGTACGATTGAAATCTACTCATTTCGTTTTGTGCGTGTACGTAGGTACGTGGTACGTGCCGGTATGTCTGATACAAGTACCGGTACATATCGTAATGCAAGTACGAGTACGTACACTTACTCAGCAGATGCCCAATAGAGAGTGCTACTCTATCTCTACCAGCCACCACTGCCGGTAGACTGACTAATACTACATACTCCTACTTCCTACTAGTAGACAGGCCATGCTTCGGGTTTAGTGGGTAAGCACCAGCATAAGGAAAATGAATGATCATCGGAGACAAAGGACCATCTAGTAGACTTCTATGCATGCGGAAGTGAACGAGGTATTCCCGCTGTGATTTTAGCGGGATGGAGGAATCCATGGCGCCTTGGTTTTGCGAGTTCGAAGCGTTTTCAAGTCCAGACCATCAAAATACGGGTGACCAAGAATATCGTTTTCTCGCCCGGCCAAACTTCCAAGTCGTTGCGAGGGATCCTTTACCAAAAATCCGTCGACAAGGTCGATGACTCCCTGGCTCGACGTACAAGGGATGGGAGTGTAATCCTCTAACGCGACACTCTCGAAAAGATCCATTTGATCCATTCCATCCACAAAGAAGGGGTGCTCGCCAGACACCATTTCGTAGAGAAGAATACCAAGCGCCCACCAGTCCACAGCCTGATTGTGTCCATCATTTGTGATGATCTCTGGTGCAACATAGTTTGGCGTTCCACAGCAAGTGTACTGAGAATGATAAAGAAGGATCGCTGAGATGCAAAAAGATCGGTTTTACAAGAGATCATAATATCATATACTCACTGTCTTCTCGGGGCAATGTTTTGCGAACCCAAAATCAATAAGTATCGGATAGCCATCGCTATCGACCAAGACATTCTCTGGCTTTAGATCACGATAGACAAACTTCTTCGAGTGTATGTAGGATAAGGTATCTGCCAAAAGAAAGGTGTAGAATCGAGCTTGTTTCTCGGGAATCCCTGAAGTCCAGTTTCCGTCGTCGTCTTCGCGATGAACGATATCCCATAACTCGCCCCCTGAGGCCAAGTTCAATAGCATGTACATGCTATCATCGCGATCAAACACCTTGATCAGATTGATAATGAAGGGATGGACTCCGAACCTAGTTAAAAATGCGACTTCACGATTAAGCGCGGCGATCAATTCGGGTTCCTTCTTGATCTTCTTGAGTGCAAAGTCTTCCTTGGATCCATCCACGTCGGTTCGTACCAACCAAACTTCACCAAATGCGCCATCGCCCAAAACACTAATCATTTCCAGGTCATCAAGCTGGACGGTTTTTCGCACCATTTTACTTGTCTGTTTCCGCTTGACAACAAATTTAGATTCTGGCTTCTCGACAAGTGGTTTCTCCGTCTTCTTCCCGTCATTGTCGAGGATTTCTTGGGAATCCACGAGTGACAAAACTCCCATCACACAAGGTTTATCTCCATTTACTTTCACATTCCACTGGGCCGGGAGCGTCATGTCTTTCGAGGGTTTGGCCTTGTCACCTGTGGCACCCTTTGGAACAAGCAACTTCTCGACGCCAAAGTAGCCCCCGGGTCCAACTTCTCTCACAAATGACCCGTCATCGCTGGATAGCGTGACTGATCCTTCCCGAATGATGTATAGACAAGGCTCAACTTGAGTGCCCTGCTTCATGATCACAGAGCCAGCAGCAAAGCTTTTGTCGTCAACAGTGTCTGCAATCGTTTCTAGCGTTTTGGGGTCCAAGTTGATCTCTTTGATACATCGAAAATTGTCCAACTTTTTGGTATCGTCCAAACGAGACGTTTGTCGGTTGACATAGTTTGTTCCAAGAGTTTTTTCAGCTACCGACTTGGCAATGGCATATGCCATACCAGTCGTCAAAGCCTCCAAGCTCTTCACGTCGGGTTCCTTACCCCGATTTCCCATCAATGCCTGGCGACCGATGTAGTCACCAGGTCCCAGCACGAATTGCTGATCCTTTTTAGAAGTAAGTTTGACGTTGCCTTCTTTGATGATATAAAGAGTATCATCGTCTTCATTGTGTAGCTGGTCTCCAGCTTTAAAATAGAAAGGCTTCATGACGGCCGTAATTCGCTCGATTGCGTCTGATGTGCGCTTTTCCTTAGTCAAGTCAGAATCTCGGGCGAAGACCAATTTGCTCAAAAATGGAAGCTTCTTCAGCATCTCTTCCTTATCAATATCTTCCTGCTTTGCCTGAGACTGCACAATGCCTCGAAAGTCCTCCTGTTTCAACCGCAATAGTTTAACGTCTCCTTTGGCTACCAGCGTCTGAGCATTATCTTTGGCACCTTCGTGCTTTCGACCAAGATCTCTTTTGTAGACAAGATTCATATCACCAAAAGTATCGCCCGCCTTGGCCGTTGCCAATATTTTCCCTTTCTGCTCGATCTCGACTTCTCCTTCTTCCACGACGTAAAAGTAGTCATCGGTATCGTTTAGGATTTTCTGTCCCTTTTGGACGTGGACGGGTTCGAAAGCATGCATCAATGCTGTCTGGGGACCAGGATCATCACGAATCAAAACATTGTCTGCCATCGCCTGCCTAATAAGCTTCTCCTGTGCGCTCGAGGGTCTGCTTAACTTTTGGGGCGCTTTATACGTCCTTGGGTCTACCTTGAACGACGGAGCTGCCATTTGATTGCTCCAAACATTTTCATTCAGAAGATGCTGTTGCGTCTTCTTCTTCCGTGGTCGATACTTAGTGCGTTTCTTTACCTTGTTTCGATAGCGCTTCTTTCTCGCTATTTTTTCTTCTAGGGCTCTCTGGAAGGCAGCCTCATTCTGGGCGATTTGCTCATTGAATTTGGTAGCAAGCATGGCAACAGTTCCGCTTCGCTGGTTCAAAATCTGTTGCCTGTCTCGCTCGTACTTCAGATGATCAAAAGACTCACTCAACGAGCCATCCGAATCGTGCCCCATTTCGAAGCCACGAATCATTTCCGTGAGCTTGTTTACTCCAGCTATATCTTTTTTCCTGGTACCTGGACCCGGGCTCAGCATGCTATCGATCGCATCTTCGCGAGTTGTAGGTGATGATGATGAGTCTTTGTTTTTGCTTGTGCCACCGAACAACTTGGCTCGATCCTTGATGCTCGATCGGCGGCTATCCATCCTGCTATCTTGAGCTGTAAGATATATAATATTTGAACAGCGACGAGATGCGCTTCAGCTTGATGATCGGGAGGAGCATCGAATGAATGAATGATGACCATTTTTCTCTCACTCTCGATCCCCCGTCTGATGCTCTCTCCTCTCGCATCTACGAATACCTACTAGAGTAGAGTCTAATACCGCTGGTACGACGATGATGATGCGAGCGCGCGGCGGGGAAGGATCTCAAAACGCAAAAATTGTGTCTACTGGCGCGCCAAAAGACCCGGGGCGGGCTTATATCGAGTTTCACCAGAGTTCTTCGGCATCTTCTTCTTTTCGGCAAGTCGAATAGGTCGTCCATTCAGCAGAACACGTCCGCAGCCCAAGCTAAACTTTGGTCCAAGGAGTCGTCTTGAACCAGAAATCATATGCCCCTGGCATAGTTCATGAAGTCATAAGACCGGAGACGCCGCGAATACGAATAATCAGTCTCCCCGGAACAAGTACAAAGTACCGCTATGCAGAGTACGAAAAGGTACGTGTATGAGTAGACTATTAGGAATGAAAAGCAAGACCACATTGAAAAGCGCATGGCTCATGGCTGATGCATCCTTTAGCGTTTTCTCCTAACCCCTGAAATCTTGCACAAGACAGCAAACGTTCCGGAAGCCCAAGATAGAGTAGACTACAGTAGTCCGTATTCGAGAGAATAAGTAGTGAGCTTTGTGAACGAGTTGCTGGCTTAAACAATGGGAGAGGAGGACAGCGACAAGCCAGTCGTCGGTGGGTTGTACAGAGGATCTGAAGTTGTTCACATCGATGAAGAGCATTCGACACGGCCGAATGGCTTGGTTCGAGTACGGAGGTCTATTCAATTAAAAACGGGGATGATCCTCTTGGAAGATGAATTTAAAGATCCACGCAAAATCGAGGGCGAATACAAGGAGGTTGAATACAAGGAAGTTCCGTCTCCGCGAGGAATCAAACTGCCGGTGGATGCCAAGAAAAAGAAGAAGAAACCCGCACCAACACCACTCCTCGACGATGACAAAGAAGAAAAATCCAAACGAGAAGCTGAAGCTAAAGCCAAGCGCGAGGCAGAGGAGGCAGCCAGAAAGGCTAAAGAAGCGCGCGAATTAAAGGAAGCGCGGGAGCAGGCAATTAAGAAAGAAGCCGAGCTTCGAGCTAAAAAGGAAGCCGACCTCCGAGCTCAAAAAGAAGCAGACGAAAGGGCTCGTAAGGAAGAAGAGGAGCGCCTTCGGCAGGAGGAGAACAGAAGACGGAAAGAATTAGAGGAGGAACGGCAACGACAATTTGCAGAGGAAGAGAGGCAAAGGGAATTAGAGAAGCAGCGCCAGAGACACCTAGAAGATGACGGTTTACGTGCCAGCCAAGAGGCCGCCCGGAAAAGGAAAGAAGAAGCTGACCTTCGGCGCGAGGTGGAGAGAAAAGCAAAGGAGGCCGAAAGAAGTCGGGCAGCAATGAGAGACAAATGGGCACCCCAGTCAATGTTGGCGTATTCACCCCAGTCGAATATTCGCCGGGAAGACGAAGCTCGTCCGGAGACGGCAAACAACGCAGTTTGGTCGTATGCACCAGGATATGAACCAGACCCAGATTTTGACTGGTGGAAACCGCAAAGTGTAATTGTTCATCCACCAGGCAAACCGCTGCCTATAAGTCAAGCTAGTGATGACACTGGTACACCGCACGGACTTTGGGCTTACTCACCAGGTACGCAACCAGACGACGACGACGACGAGTGGAATCCGCAGGGCGGGACGACCGCACCACAAATTCTTCTATTCCCTCCCGGGGTCAAACCGACTGCCGGCAACAAAGAACTAAAAGTACAAGGAGAGTGGAGCTATCCACCAGGGGAAACTAATTTTCCACCTCTTCCGACGCCGAAAAACGAGTGGGGGCCGAAAATTGTCAAGGTATATCCGAAATCAAAGTCTCCAACGTCAGAAAATGGTGCAGAAGATAGCAATGCCCATGGTGTGTGGATGATTTATGATGGCGATGGAGTTGAGCCATTGGGCGAGGATGACTGGCGCATATCCGAGATCCAAGTTTTTCCCGAAGGGCAGGAACCTAAAGATATTAATGACTCGACGATTCGAGGCGTCTGGGGGCTCGCCCCTGGAGCGAAGCCAGACGAGAATGGAGAATGGAATGCCGAAAGTCTATGGTTCTTTGGTCCTGGGAACCCTCCGCCCAACGACGAGGACTGGAATCCTCAAGGCACGTGGGTACATTCACCTGAAGCTGAACGGGAGGATTGGCCACCAATCTCGGAGCCTCAAGACGAATGGGGCCCTCGGGCAATTTGGGTGTATCCACCATCTAAGGTCCCGGAAGACGATGGCGAAGATTGGCAGGCTACAGGTGTCTGGAATTTTGGCGATAAAGGAGGGGACGAAGCCGAGGAATGGAATCCGTATCAGGTCACCGTGCACCCGAAGGGGCAGGAGCCAGAAAACTTAGAAGATTACAAAATCCATGGTGTCTGGGGATTGTCCCCCGGAGCAGAACGAGATGATGATGGAAATTGGAAAGCTTCTGATTTATGGTTCATGGCACCGGGAGAAGAGGGACCAGAAGATTGGAGGCCACAGGGGGTATGGACGGTATCACCTGAAAACGTAGAAGATGAAGGGGAAGATTGGCCACCAAAACATGGGACGACCGATTCCAAAGCTCCTGAATCACAAACCGATTCAAAATCAACGGAGCCACAAATTGCAGTTGTGTACCCATCGTCGAAGGCATCGTCCGGCGATGATGAATCAGCTCTACCTCATGGTGTTTGGGCGTTTGGCAACTCATCCGACGACGAGGAGCCGGACTGGATGCCACAGCATGTCCTGTTGCACAAAACTGGCACAGAAGCAGACACTCTTGATTCATCGACCCCACACGGAGCATACGGATATGCACCGGGGGCACAACCCGACTTGGATGGTAACTACGACCCATCGGACATGTGGTTCTTCATGCCAGGCGAGGATCCTCCTAGCGATTCTGAATGGAACCCGGCAGGAATATGGACCGTTCCTCCTGGTGAGCAGAGTATAGAGTTTCCACCTGCAAAGTCTAATGCTACTGTGAGGAGATCCCAACCTCGCAAGGTTATTGTGTATCCGAAAAAGAAAGCGCCCAAAGATATTGAAAAGGGAGTGAGCAAGGGCGTATGGTCATATTCGCCTGGGAAGAAAGTTATGGACAGTGGCAAGAAGCCAATTGAAGTTGATCTCTACGAAAAGGGACAAGAACCAGGTCATTTACCCAAGGCACACGGAGTCTGGGGCTATGCCCCCGGGGCTCAGCCCAATTGTGATGGAGACTACCTTGCCGAAGATATGTGGCTATTTGCTCCCGGGGAAACGCCCCCAAACGACAGTGAGTGGCAACCACATGGCGTGTGGTCAGAGCCACCCCCGCCTCCGAAGAAAAGTATCCCGAAGGCGCAAAATTTTTCAGGAGGGAAAATGAAAGAGGCGGCAAAAGAAAAGAAGCCAAGAAAGCGGCGATTTGAAAAATCGGCTTGGGTTTATCCAACAAAAGCAAAAGCCCCATCAAAAGGAGAGAAGAAGAACCCAGAGGGTTGCTGGACGAAATCCCCCGGAGGATCAGAGGACGATGAGCCACAAGAAATCTTGCTGCACGCAAAAGGCCACGAACCGAAGGATGCTGACAAGCTCCCGCACGGCGCATGGGGTTACGCGCCCGGTAGCCAACCCGACGATGATGGAGTGTGGAGTCCAAAAGACATGTTGTTTTACCCACCTGGGGAGACTCCACCGCCCGACGTTCAGAATCAAGGCGTTTGGACGTACCCTCACGGTTCCCGAATCGAAATCACCACTTCCTACAGATATGAAGGGGATGACATCATATACATGAAGAAAACCGAAATCTTCTATATGGACACGGTCATCAGCTTCTACAAAGAACAAAAGGGAAAGTGAGACCATATATATATATATATTACTTTTATCTCCCTCTAGCTCTTGTTATTGTAGTTTGTCGACAGATCGACCGTATCACAGCGGGACGTAGCCAAGGTTTGTCCTTACTGTAGAGTACACCAGAATACTTGGGGGCAGAGGCCCCTTTGTCAATCAACGATGTTCAAATTCGAAATACGAATGGTTACAGCAGATCACCCGGCTGTAGCGAGCCTTGTGAACCCTCGTCACCCCCCTCATTTTCTTCTTCCGTTACATTCTTCATACCGGAATGCATGCTTATGGAATGCGTGCTTGAGTCAAGGTTCTTCCTGCCACCAAACGATGAGTTTGCGCTCGAGTCGAGTGTCTTAAACGAATTATCACCTCCACTCAAAGTACTGTGTTGACTTTGACGACACCAAGCGTCGAAGGAGCTCAACGAACCATCGATGTTTGACTTCTTTATCATTTCCTTGTCGCGACGTTTCAACCATTCACTATCCAAGGCTTCCTCTAGAGTAGCCCGCTTCCTTGGATCGACAACTAGGAGGCTGCGGATGAGATCTTTGGCTGGTTCCGAAATGTCCGTCCAGTACTTGTCATGGAATTCGTAGTATCCTTCACAAATAATAGTTGGTAGATCGTGATCCTCGGCATCGAAGGGTGCGTATCCTCCCATGATCACGTAGATTACGACAGCGGCGCTCCACAAATCGCACCGTTCATCGTATCCATTTTCGTGGGTGTAGAGCTCTGGTGCTACGTACTGCGGGGATCCACAGAGAGTAAATAGACTCATAGTACCAGGTTCAAAGCGTCTAGAACACCCAAAGTCCCCGAGCTTGATAACAGTATTGTTCTGCTTGCTCGCCAACAGAATGTTTTCTGGCTTGATATCTCGGTGGACAATGTGCTTTTTGTGACAATAGTAGACAGCTTCCAGAAGTCTTCGACTCGTTTTTCGGGCCTCGGATTCATCGTATACTTCAATTTCGCATAGACGATCTAACAAATCACCACCCCTCATCTCCTCCATGACCATGTAGCACACATCTGTTTCATAAAAGGTATCCAGCAGTCGAACAATGTAGGGCACTTCACGAAGTCGCTTCAGGGCATCGATTTCTTCTTTCAGATTTTCCCCAGAGCATTCATAATTGTCTTGCAAGATTTCCTTGACAGCATATGTGTGCTGTCGTTCATAGTGATAGCACCGGTACACTCTCGCAAAGCCTCCTTCCCCCAGAACATCCTGCTTCTCATAACATTCATTAAAGGGCTTGCCGCCCGCCGCATCATTCACACTGAAACTCAACTGCGAAACGGAGCCGTGTGATTGTTCGATAAAATTCATAAAGTCGTCCTTTAGAGGTTTGAGCTTGTTGATCACCATTTGTGTGTGGAGGGGGTGGCTGCTGCTGGTGGCGGAGACCGCCCGTGACTGCTGCTTCTTTTTCTTGGGACTGCTATATT
Organism: Nitzschia sp. pyKryTriq1; assembly: GCA_956465555.1. Lineage (NCBI taxonomy): Eukaryota > Bacillariophyta > Bacillariophyceae > Bacillariales > Bacillariaceae > Nitzschia > Nitzschia sp. pyKryTriq1. The sequence continues at coordinate 419,396 of OY101129.1, forward strand.
TGATCACTCGCTCCTCCTCTTCTCGGCTACCAAATCGAGTCGGACTCGAGGTGATACCAGTAGCACCGGCATTGAGATCGCCGAACGACAGCGACGGCGTCTGTTCGGTACCTGTACCAGTATTGTCATTCGTCATCGTGTTCGTACTACTATCTGTATGCATGTATGTATGTAAAGTGATCAAACAACAGAGACAAAAATCGAGCTGGAAGGAGATATCAGCTTCTCTCTCTTTATTCCGGCCATAAGCTTCCTTTTTTAAACAGGAGATGATACTCGAATACAGTCGGTACCAAGTTGGGTTTGTGTGGGAAAAAGGTATGCGGAAAAGGCAAACAACAGTTGAATAGGCTTTCTATGCTCGCTTAGCATCTCTGTTACGAGTAGTGTAGTAAAAATTGCAGCAGGAGGCTCTACTAGAGTACGGTAGTACGATAGAACCTCGCGGTTCTGAGAGATTTTCGGTCATTTCGGCTCGTTCATTCACCAACCAACCCATTCCCGTATCAGTATGCTGTTTACTGGTCATGATGCAACATCTGGTGGGGGCGAAATAACCCAACTCTCGTCTTTGAGGCTGTGCCGCGGCGGCGGCGGGACAACAGCAAGGGAAAGAGGGGAAGATTACGTTGAGCAGCGCGTTGTGTTGTGAACAAGTCTCAAGTCTCAAGTTCCGTAAAAAAGTCGGAATTCCGATCGCGGACCTGCGTGCGCGAGATTACCTACAGTTGTTGTACAGTATCCATACCGGTACAGTACGGGTACTGTACTGCCCTTCTCCTCTTGTTGTCACTTTGCTAATCTCCTTCTGCCAACGGTAAGACCCATCGAGGCTGATAGCAACGCTATCAGTGGAGAAATAGTTTAGTTTAAAATGGTTAACAACCAAGGCGGAGCTCCTGCTCCACCCGCCGTGGCCAGCTACCAGTCATTCTTTCTCGACGGCACCAAGGACCCGTACGATGGGAATTACACCTCCCTTCTTCTCGAGTTCCAAACTGCCGACAATCCGCCCACGGCACCCGCTGTGAGGACACTGGTATCCGGCATGGACTCCAGTTACCCACAAGCGTTCTTGACTCTGCAACAAACACCAGGAAGTGACAACGCCTACTACAAGGTGGTGCACGGCCTCAGCAAGTACCCTTCTCTTGTGGGAAGGCCCACGGCATGGGATGGAGAGATCTACGGATTTTCTGGAGATGTGGTGGAAGGGATGATTACGACAGTAAGTCTTCCCACCACTGCGTTCGAATTGCACCGAGGAAACTCCACCTACGAGAATGTACCTGCAACCTTGGAGAGAGCAATCGAGTTGCTCACCGACAACCCGGACGACGATTTCATCGATCCGTTGGCTGATGGAGAGGCAAACATCAAGCAGGCGAGGACCCGAGCTCAGAGTGAACGATTCAAGAGAGAAGGCTGCGGCTGGCTCCCGATCGCTGGCTGTGCGAGTCCAACGCTCGACAGCAGCGGCCGAAGCAGGAGTTTGGACCGCAGCAGCCCTTCTCCTCTTGTTGTCACTTTGCTAATCTTCTTCTGCCAACGGTAAGACCCATCGAGGCTGATAGCAACGCTATCAGTGGAGAAATAGTTTAGTTTAAAATGGCCCGCCCAATCCCACCCGCTGGTCCTTCGAGACCTCCATCTCGGGACTGTCCCAGTCCCACTGGGCTGAGGGCGGCCAGACCTTAGTAAGTCTGATCCATGCCTCCAACCCTTTTGTATTTCCTAGTCTGGGCTGCGCGGACGAAGCTGACCTGACGTACTCGTTGTTAGACGTGTACTTCGAATTCATTGGGCAGCAAGGCGGTTATTTACGTTAAGCGCTGGCCCCAACATAGACGCAACGCTAGAATTTGAAATTTGACGGTCCGGTCGCGGCGCGGGATTGATGGGCTTCGCCACTAACTCCGCGTCCCCGCAACGCAATCGCCAACCACGACAGAAAAATAATACCCCATCACAAATCCACCAGAATATCATTTTGCCCAAACCGCCGCAAAACAAAAGATTTCTCCCGCATCAAGAGTGATAGTCTACAAGAATACTCCAGTGGTATATTATTTTAAACATCATTATGGGTTGCGGGCCAAGTAAAGAGCAAATAGCAAAGGCGAACGCAGAAGGGGAAAAGTTGCTCGGTCCTCCCTCCGCAATCACGCCAGCGACCGAGCATGCCCAGGTTCGTATTCTACAGTCGTAACCTTGGGCCGGTGTATGTTATCCTCTCGCGCCCCTCGTGCCACAGCCAGCACAGACACTTATATGACCAGCTCGTGCCTTGTTCTCTATTACAATGTTACTGCAGAATCTAGTATACTTGGTAAAACTCGCCATTGAAGTACATTTAGCGGTACCGCCCTCCGTCTTGGACGGCGCCGAGGGATTAAAGGCGACCGAAATGATGACGCGTACCATCGAGACGGGCGGTACCATGTACTACATCAAGGTTCATACTGCCAACGTCAAACAATATCCCTGGTGTTTTTGCAAGATTTTCGAGCCCGAAGAAATCACAGATGTATCTCCCGCCGTGCTCCAAGGTTTCCGTAAAATGGCGCAAGAATACAAGCTCGTTACTTTTTGACGAGGCTATTCATTGCTATTACATCTGCGAGGAGTGAGTCCGTCATCCACTGTTATAAATATTGCTCCGATAACGATCAGTAGTATGTCATTTCGGCCCTGTCGTCGTCTACTAGTAGACAACAATATAGAAGAACAGCACCACGAGTACTAGCTACTTTTCATGCCGTGCTCTCTCCACAGGTGTTTGTTTGAAGCTCTGGAGGGGTATATAATCTAGTAGTCTTAGTCAGAGTAGCGATTCCACCACCGATAATGATCATCGTTATTTCTTTTTTTCGATGATTCCTTCATTTCTCCCTACTACCCGGTAATATGTACATACAGTACTTCGATACCGGTACTGTGCTGTACTTGTGGTTTTTCCACGTGCGTCTCGTTGAAGATTGACTGGTAGGATTGCTTCCAAAATCAGTCAAGTTTCAGTGACCGCACGGTCACGCGCCCGTTTCTAATAACGACGAGACTACAGTAGTTACGACTATCAACTTTTTGACAATGGGGGCAATGGGCGTCTGAGCATTTGTGCCCATTGCTCGTCGTATCACCATACGAGGACGACGACTCGTCAAGCAATGGACTTGTTGAGCGATGGTTCCAGCTGCTGCAGTGAAGACATCGATATTGGAATCAAGAGAGACCCGGCGAAGAACGAGGAGAGCGAGAGAGGGGAAGAATCACCAATATCATCGGCAGCAGTAGCATCCATATGCTCTGTTCCGAAGCTTCACGGCAATAAACGCAAACGAGGATCGGTTGTCATCCTGCCCTCTGACGAGGCTCCCGTCGATTCGTTTCAGCGAGCAGTTCCGCATAAGCGAGGGCACTGGGCAGGTCATGTCTTGGTTCCGGTGATGATGACCAACAGTTTCCATGACAATGATGATGATGATGATGATGGTGTCTCAGCAGCGATGGAAAAATCAATTGTCAAGTTTCAACGCGCGCTCGAACGAGAGGGGTACTCAGGGACGATATTCCGGCATGGGGCTCCACACCTTCACTTGTCGCTCTCTAAATTCTTTTCTCTGCAGCTTGCATTCATTGATTCGTTCGTCGACAAGCTTGCTGAACGAATCATCAAGTCGGAACGTGCCACAAGGCTGTTTGTGGATCGACGAAAGGCTCAGATCTTGGTCAACAACGACAAGACCCGGTCGTTTTTAATCTGGAAAGTGCAAGCAAATGGATCTTTGCTTCGAATAGTAAAACATGTGGACTCTGTCTTGGCAGATTACGACAAGCCGCTCTACTACGATCCACCCATCTTCCACATCAGCATTTGCTCCTTCGCTGGGAATCTCCAAGACCTAGATCTTACTCGTATTGACCCAGATGATGGTCATTCCCATTCCTCTTCGTCTGAAGAAAGCAACGGCGACGAGGAAGAACTATCGTTTCTAGTGGTTGATAAACTTGTCTGCAGGTTTGGTACCACAAAGAGTTACACAATTCCACTTATGGCAGTGTCTTGATCACAGCTCCACTTACAGTATCTGCATTCGTAATTGGTTCAGGCCATCCAATGAGAAGTGTTTCAAGCATTTTTCAAACACTAGTCTAGAGTCTAGAATAGTCTTTCACCCCTTCCTAATGTTACATACTGCTAGTAGCTGGACCGAATCTACCGCCCCCTCAAGCTCCGTTCATTCTCACCTCGCTCACGAAGTGTACTACGAGTAGATTACACAAATTTGAGTTTGCGCCCCTTGTTTTCTTGCGTTTGTCTTCGTCGCGCTAAATCGCCTCCCTCAAAGCATCGGTTGCAACACGCCGGAAAGTCGCACTCAATTTCGGGAGCCTGCCCACCGCAATCGGCAAACAAGTCTTCCAAATCGCCACTGGATCGCAAGCTACAAAGGGAGGCTGGCATACTTCCGGAAAGAAAGTTGAAATGCACCAGAAACTCGTTCAGCTGTTGCAACTCTCCGGAAGAAATCTCTGGAACCGTTCCAACGAGGCCGTTGCCATCGAGGTATAAATCTCTCAACAATGACGGCCGGGAAAAAGCTGTAGGAATGGACCCTGACAGCGTGTTGTTCGACAGGTAGAGAAATTGTAACGAAGTCACATCAAATATGGTCTCTGGGATCGTTCCGAAAAAGAGATTGTTGGCAGCATCCAGAAAATCAAGACTCTTCAGGTTCTGGAAGACATCGGGAATCTGTTCAGTCAAGAAGTTATTGTTGATGATCAGGTTCTCTGTAAGGATGAAATACACGAAAAGGTTAGGAATCACATTTCAACTAGCAATAGATTCAACCGTCAAGACCCCCGTCTTTCAACGTACCGAGAAGCACCAGACCCCCGATTTCACTTGGGAGTGGCCCCGAGAGAGCATTGGTGTCGAGCTGTAAATCTGTCAATAGCGTCAACGCCCCAATTTCTGTCGGTATGGATCCGGATAAGAGATTCAATTCCAATCGGAGTGATTCAAGACTGGTGGCTCCAAATAGCTCCGATGGAATTTTGTTTGTGACGGAGTTTTGGTAGAGACGCAAGTCTTCTAGCTTGGCTAGAGAACCCAATTCAGTGGGGAGCGTCCCTGTTATCGCATTCTCGTACAAGAAAACCGACTCCAGGTCGGAACACGCCCCCAATTCTGATGGAATACTCCCATCTATTTGATTCGTAGCAAGCCACACTTGTTGAAGTTTATTCAAGCGTACTATATCCGTGGATATGCTCCCCGACAAAAAGTTGTTGGAAGCTCGGTATGCCAACAATGAACTCAACTCAAAGAGTTCGGGTGGGAACGCCTGACCACTGAGAAGGTTCTGTTCTACATCCAAGAGAATCAGACTACTCAATCCAGAAATTGTTGTCGGTAAAGAACCAGTTACTGCGTTTGAAAACAGATCAATTCGTTCCAACATTGCGATAGCAGCTATCTCATTCGGGAGGCTTCCAACCAAGCTGTTGTTTGCTGTGATAATAAACAAAACGAGGCTGTGAGCACGACGTTTCTAGATAGTACCGGCTCTTGGGTCAAAAATGAATACTCACACAAAGTCACTCGTGTGACCACATTGGGATCGTCCCCCAGACAATCGACCCCAAACCACAGACACTCTTGGTCTTCTCCCAACCACCCCTCAGAATCTGACCAATCCTGTCCTGCCAGGGAGTAATATAGCGTCGTCAGTCCATATCGTTGTTCAATCGTATTCGAAACACATGGATCTACCAAATATGGGTCATCGTTCGCCAAAAAGTCGAAAGCCATCCCCTGGGGTGTTGACGGATCATTCAATATATCTGCAGGAGTTATTTCGACGAGCAAGTCGTAAACATACTCTTCTCTCGTGCGACCTTGTAAACAATCGCCCGTGGGTGGTCGTGGAGTTGGATTTGGAGCTGTGGGCGGGGTTGGTCGAGGAGCAGTAGTAGGTCTAGACGGCATGCTCATCGAGAAGTCTTGGCTCGATCTGGTTGTCTTCCTCCACAACATTCGTTCTGTATCCAATTCCACCTGCGCTGCAGCAGCAGCTTGGGACCAAAGGTCTTCCATTTTGGTCATCGCATCGATGGTAGGTACATTTCTGTCTGTAGACTCAGTACCACCAATCGGCTCCCTTGGCTCTTCAATCCTACTCCGTCTAAGGAAGCCATTCTCAGCACCCTCGACACCGTTTCCGAGGGAAATGCAAAGACCACCAATCACTGCTCTCTTCAGCATCTTCCTTTTACCGTCACTCCTGCGTTTCATTGTCATCTTCTTAGATGAAGGCCTAATGCCGCTTTCAAATGCTCGTACACAAGCGAAAGACAAAGTCAATCTTGTGTGGTGAAACTTGGGTTTCCTCCGTATCAGTGTAAACCACCGAATTCGGCTAACACCAACGCTCACAAGATCGCAAAGTTTTGTCGGCCGAAAAACTGAGATCAGTTTGCACGACGCACCACACCGCCCGGATCGACAGAGAAGAATAACGCTATGTATTTTAACCGTCGTGACATTTTTGGGTCTAAGTAATTTTGTGTAATTAGGATTTCTCAGTCTTGCGGTCCTTGTTGGATTATTTGTGATGACAACGCGAGGCCGCCGTCCCAGTTTGTAATTCGTCCGTTTCAAGTCGAACCACTCGACCCGAATCCAGTCCGCTGGGCGCGGGGGGGGGGGGGGGGGTGATGTCGTGCGCTCGTCAACAAGGGCGCAACCTGCAGTAGTTACAATACGTAGCTACTACTGAGTAGCTTGGCATATGTTTCAAGAACAATAGTATACATACCTGCTCCTATTGTGATGTCGTACATTAAAAAGAACTAGACTACTCGTACGACCTACTACCAGCTAGAGGAGAAGAGGGTTCTATCTCCTCGTGGTCGCCGTTGCTTCTCCTCTGAAACATCTATTGCAACAATCAGGGAAAGGGCAATCGATTTCTGGATTCTCACCACCACAGTCACTCCATAAATCATCCAAGATGAAATTTTCTCTCAGCTTGCACACTGAGTCTGGCATCGTACCTGTGATGCGTGTCTCATGCAGGAGGAATTCATTGAGCTGCTCGAGCTTTCCCACTGCTATTTGAGGGACAGTGCCCGTGATTGGATTTCCACTCAAATACAAATCCCGCAACATGGGAGGATTACTATATTGTGTTGGGATTGTACCGGTGAGGGAACAGTCTTGCATATAGACCAGTCGGATGGATGGGACGTCAAAGAGCGATCTCGGGATCCGACCTTTTACGAGGATATTGTTTGAAACATCAAAGAAATCCAGTCGAGCATAGTCTTGGAAAACATCTGGTATTGTTCCCGTCCAGAAATTGTCGTTCAACCGAAGAGTCTCTGTCAGTGAAACGGGCAGAAGTTGATTGTGAGCTGGAGAAGCATTTGCTGGTTACAAAGTGATGCGATTGGACTTACCCAAGTTTGAAAGATAACTGATTTCAGAGGGAATTTGACCAGAGAAATTGTTGTTGTCCAAACGAAGGTCTTGCAAATCTGTGATCTGTCCGATCTGCGGTGGAAGAGTACCCAAGAAAAAGTTATCTTCCAAGCGAAACGTTTTCAGGCTAGCAATATTGAAAATCTGAGAAGGGATGGAATCTTGAAAAAAGTTTCCCCACAGCCATAATCCCTCCAATGGGATTAGACCAAGCTCGCTTGGCAGGGCACCCTGCAGTTTGTTTTCGTAGAGAAGAACAGTCTTTAGATTTCGTAGATTTCCTATCTCAGATGGTAGCGACCCAGTAATTGAGTTGCCCGCAGCCCAAAGCTCCTCCAGTGATCTCAACGAACCGATTCTGGATGGGACCGGGCCCGTGAGATCGTTATTATTGATGCGGTAGCTCTCGAGTCGTCGAAGAGCAAGAATAGAAGGTGGAAACGCTAGCCCGCTCAATTTATTCTCCTGCATATCAAGGACTTCCAAATTGACCAATTGAGTGAACCCATCTGGGATAGTGCCACGAACAGTGTTTGCGAAGATATCAAACTCTTTCAATCCCACTAGTGTCAATATTTCGTTGGGAATCTCGCCATCGAGCCCATTCGTCGCTGTTTTGAAAGAGAGGAGGAAGAGATGTGAGACAGAGTGCCACGATCCATCCAGTCAGTAAACTGAGATTTCAAAGTCAACATACCAAGCTGTAGCTCTACGACAAGGCCATCTTCATTGCAAGTCACGCCTGCCCAAAGGCATTCGTTAACGGGTAAAAGCCATCGCTGATTGTTTGTCCAAGAGCTGCCATCCGTAGCAAAGTACAACGTCGCTAGGCCATAGCGTTGCTCTACTGTCTTTCCACAAGGATCAGCCATATATTCGTCACCGATCAAAAACAGATAGGCCTTTCCTTGCGGAGTCGAGGGATCCATTAGAATGGATTCATCCGTGATCGGGGTGAGAAGATCCAAGATGTACCCCTCGCGGTTCTCATTGCAATTTCGTGTCGGTCCCGGACTAGCACGAGGAGTTGGTGCAAGTGTTGGCTCGGGAGTTGGTCGAGCAGTTGGTTGAAGAATTGTGTCTGTAGTCGGAGCTGTAGTCGGAGCTGAAGTTAAGCCTGGAGTTGGAGCTGGAGTTGAAACTGGATTTGGAGCTGGAGTTGAATCGGGAGTGGGCATTGGTGTCGGCAACGGAGTGGAACGAATGGGAGGGACAGGGGCGGGAGACGGGCCCGGTGTACCGGTGGGCCCTGGCGTGGCGGTAGGGAGGCCGGTTGGGCTGGTCGTAGGTTCATTTGTCATGCTCATACTGATCCCTTGCAATCCTCGATCATACTCCTTGAACACACGTTGGGACTCTGGGCTGAGCTGAGCCGTAGCAGCAACGTGATCCCATAGTCCTTCGAGCGAAACAATTTGTTCGAAGGCCTTTTCCTCATTGACCCGCTTTCGATACAAATGACGGCTATCTGTGGATTCTACCGATCCCAGGAGACCAGCAGCAACGATGATTCCGAGCGATAGAAGTGCGTTTCGTTTTTGCCTAGATTTAGTAGACATTGTCGAAGTTTTGGTGAAATCAAAAAACGGTTATTGTTTGCAATGAGGAAAGAACGTTGTCTGATACAAAACCACTGGATTTGATGCAATCCTCTAAGCTATGAGCGTCTATTTTTTTAAGTTTTATCGGCGGATAAGTCTACTCACACGTCTCTATCGATCATAAAGCAACCAGATGGCACATGGGTCAAATCGCAAAATCGTCGACCTCGATGCTAACAAGATCACAATTTTGTTGTCTCAACGCACCTCTCGCTTTTTGCATATGCAATGCGTGCGATGATGCTGGCTCGCTCGGAGACTGGCCGGTGTGTCGTCTATTCGACTGGACGGACGGACGGACTGACAGACGGACTGACGGATTGACGGACGGACTAGGGACGCTCCGAGGCATCGATTGCGCCGGGGCGGCGGGCGCGGGGGGGCACGACGGTTTCAAATTCCGAATTTTCACCCTGGGATTTCAGGAGAAGCAAAAATTCGGTGCATCTAATACAAAATTGGACTATCTCGATTAAAAAGACTAGATCGACTACACCCCAACACACGCGAGCGGTCGGGCCTGGATGGAGTGGGCGAGCAATGGCAATAAAACCAGTAACAACAAAAATAATTATGAAAAGGGTGAAGTTAGCTAGGTACATATTCGTATGTGTTGGGTGTGAGCCCCATGTTAAAATCCCGGGATAAAGGCTGCGCAGTATGTACAAATTCTACTGATTTTATCCCTACCATGGAAAACGCTTTACCAGTACCAGTACTGAAAGAGTTCAACTACGAGTACAGACATAGCTTCATTTCAAGTTCTTGAGGGAGAAGGCGACGACTGTGCGTGACAGTCCGTTGGCAACTACGGACACGATCCAACATGTTCGTATTTTTGGATATTTGCCGCGCCAGAAAATGTGAGACTTGATTTTGGAGGGAAGGCGATGCCGGCGCGGCGTGAACCGATACATAAGATTTCAAAGTCCGAGTCTTTGTCACACACACGTTGTATATCGGATTTTTCATAGAATTGAATCCGATCGCAACCGTTGACTATGAGTATTTAAAGGGGTAGGCGTATATGTTTTTCGTAGGTGCGAGTTGGCCCAACCTCAAAACTATGCACCATTGAATTTGTTTTTGAGCGACTGCGATGCTTTCCCGCTCCTTTCAAGCTCACAAATCCGAAAAGACCGCCAATTGTCGGCTAAGAGATCCCCATTTTTGCAATTCAAGTTCCTTTCTCTACCTGCAACAGCGTAGAAACCGAGAACAAACCAACAGAAAGCAGGACCGAAGCAGCGACCAGAAACGTTGAATTCCTCCTTACTTACTCTCAGTTTACACAACAGTCAAGTCATTTACTCTTATCAACTCAGCGGAACACCATGAGGACGCGAACTGGGCTATCAATAGTAGCGCTTGGCCTTGCCTTTATGGCAGGCACTGATGCCGATGGCGCTTTGAGGAGGAAGAGAGAAGTTCTTGCGATCGATGATCTCCTGGCCTCTCGTGGGCAAGAGCGTGATCTCGCTACCGGTGGCTACTACCCGGAGTACCCAGAAGGAGGAGGATCGAGCAGCAGCAGCAAGGGCGGAAAATCCAGCAAGAGCGGCAGCGGTAAGGGTGGCAGCGGCAAGGGCAGCAAGTCCGGCAAAGGCAGCAGCGGCAAGGGCAGCAAGTCCGGCAAAGGCAGCAGCGGCAAGGGCAGCAAGTCCAGCAAGAGCAGCAGCGGCAAGGGCAGCAAGAGCGGCAAGGGCAGCAAGTACGAGAAGAAGTCCAAGTCAGGCACGAGCGACAAGAAGAAGTCCAGCAAGAGCGAGAGCGAGAAACAGTCGAAGTCAGGCAAAAGCGAGAAATCCTCCTCTGTCAAGAAAGATTATGAGAGCAAGAAGAACAAGCGATACCCCATGGACGTCATGGATATGATGGGTGACATGTATGATGAGATGTTGTACGGATTCTCCATGTCTCACGATATGATGCCATCCATGTCAATGTCAATGTCCATGCCCCCGTCGAGCCCCACAATGGTTCCAGTGATGCCTCCAACCCCAGCTCCTGTGGTGGCAACGGAAGTACCTATTGTTGCACCAACTCTAGCTCCTGCACCAACTGCAGCTCCTGCACCAACTGCAACTCCAACATCCGGAACATCCGGTCCTGCTCCTACATCCGGTCCTGCTCCTACATCCGGTCCAGCTCCTACATCCGGTCCAGACCCTACATCCGGTCCAGCTCCTACATCCGGTCCAGACACTACAGACGCTCCAGTTCCGACAGACGGCTGCACTTCTCTCCCTCGAGATCAAGCCATTGAAGCCGCCTTGCTCCCAATCACTGATGGATCGATCCTTGCCGATCCAACTACGCCACAAGGACAGGCGTTCCAATGGCTTGTGGATGAAGACCCTGCTCAGATCGATCCTTGCACTTACCCGACTGTTGAGCAACGATACGCTGCTGCCACTCTCTACTTCTCCACGGGCGGTGCCAGCTGGATCGATAGCAACGGATGGTTGTCTGCAGCTGATGAGTGTACTTGGTTTGGAATTGAATGCACCGATACTGCAGTAAGCACAATCTCTATGGGTAAGTCATGAAAGTCATGATCTCGATGAATTTAAACGCCAGCTTTCGCCTCTTTTCTCACTTTCTCTTTCTTCCCTCCTGCAGGAACCAATGGACTCGTCGGAGAAATTCCTCCCGAGATTCGTGTATTCACTGGTCTTCAAGTGCTCATCCTCAGTGGAAACGACCTTACTGGATCCATCCCAAATGTCTTGACAGAAATGCCCGCATTGACTGTCTTCGACGTGGAGAGGAATGCCCTGTCTGGTCCAGCTGTTGTTGATTTGGCTGGTCTTACTCAGCTTGAAAGCTACCGCGTGTCGCAAAACCGTCTCACCGGTCCTGTCGATGCCTCACTGGGATCGATATCCTCTCTCAGAGAACTTTGGCTGGCGGACAACCAGATCACTGGCACTATCCCAGATTCGCTTGGAGACCTTGCCAGTTTGGAATCCCTTTTCCTCTACCGTAACGCCATCGCTGGTACCATCCCTGAAAGCTTCGGTTCGCTGAACCTCTCACAGATTCAATTGCACCAGAACTTCCTGGTAGGAACGATTCCCGAGTCTTTCTACAACAATGATGGCCTCGAGTTGTTCCGTGTGGACCAAAACCAGCTTACTGGCACCATTTCGAGCAGTATCAGCAATCTCTCCAACTTGCAAGATTTGCGAATGAACGAAAACATCTTCAGCGGGTCGCTTCCAGCGTCTTTGACCAGCTTGAGCGGACTTGGTAAGTGCCATCCCCTTTTGGTCCTTGGCAAAGCAGTTTGTCTGGGCCTTCTTCTCACACTTCTTTTGCTCCGCAGTTGTTCTGCTCGTCAATAACAATCAGTTGACAGGTACTATTCGAGATGGATTCGACCAGTTCGAAACCTTGGACTTTGCCGATTTCAAGAACAATCAGTTTACAGGAAGCCTTCCGGCGTCGATTTTCAACATTCCTACCATCCGAATCTTGTACTTCAACAATAACAACCTGGATGGTCAAATCCCTCTCAACTACGGTTCCTCTCCCGTTCTGAGGGACCTATTCTTGAGTGGCAACTCTTTCACTGGTACACTCCCTGAGATTGAACCTGGTCAGTTGGTGACCCTGACTGAATTCCTCTTGAATGATAACCAATTGACTGGAACCATGCCCCCGTCTGTGTGCCAACTTCGGGTGGAAGGAGTCGGTAGTTTGGACGACCTTTGGTCCGATTGCGACCCCACAGCAGACCCAAGATTGGAATGCGACTTGCCGGAATGTTGTACGCTTTGTTTCCCAACCGATAACTCTGACAGAGAGCAGGTGTCGGATGAGAATCCAGTGAATGTTACTGATTCTACTCCGGTGAATTAGACTGATGATTACCAACTAAAGAAAACCCACACGAGACGAAAAACAGACACTGATGCTACGTGATTCACACTGACGATGCACTTTGAGATCGTTTATGCTGACGATGCGCCTTGGCATCCTCCGATATTAGTTTTTCAGTCATCATCCATCATATATTTAAAGTTTCTATTACCATAAGATTCTTGCCTACTACTGTACATGCGATATTTTATGTAAACGTGACTGTAAGTATAAGTATTGTGCGAGTAGGCCATTTTGAAGCCTGACGGGAAGTTGTGGTAGGGTCAGCGTTGGATAGAATCAATCAGACCGCTGTGTGATACAGTATACAGGGTTGTATCCATTAATGAAAGACTCGCCCTCTCACCGTATCTCGCTCAAGATAGGCACGTATGTACTTCTTCTTGAAGGTCCTCTCTATCGTATTTAGTGTCAAAATCTGTTGCTACCACCAGTTATACTCTGTCCGCAGGACTTTCTGAAATTGTGAAGATCCTTTCATCTTGTGGGACGTCGTCATATATGGTCTTCATCACTTTCAATACGTCAGATATCGAACGGTGAATTTTTGTCCTTTCCAAGAACTTATCCTGATCTACTTGAATGGACGGTAAACCCTTCAACCTCAACATCAACCGTTTGAGTTCCGCATCGGAAAAGTGCCCGTCTACATCTCGTTCCGACTGCAAGACGGCTTCCATCATGTCCTGGATAACATCCTCTTTCAAGGCGAGATTCATAGCATCCAGAGTAGCTTGATTATCCTTCACCATATCACGTAATTTGTTTGCATCAGAACCGCTCTTTTCCGCAATGGCTTCCAGCTTTGCCTCTGTTTCTTTCAGGGGCACCAGTTCGGCTTCCAGGCGAATATTGTTGTTCTTCAATTTCACATTTTCGTCTGCAAAATCATTCACTGTATGCCGCAAATCATTCTGCACCTGTCGAAGAGCTACAAAAGAAAAAGAGATACAATATGGTTAGCATATTTCTGCTCTCAGCTTCCGAGTCAGTTCTTCCGCACTCCAAAAAGCAATCACTCACTATCCGTATCTTGAAGCATGAACTGAAAGTAAATGACAAAACTTCCCACAGCAAGTGCAACCAGACCCATAGCAATCGCTACACCCCCTTCCACAATCATGGCCACTAAGTTCAGCACAATAGATGCCCCAGCAGTTCCTTGGACCACCCTCGTCATGAGGGTTCGTTCCATGTCCCTCCACCTTTTGGTTTCTTCGTCCATCGTGGGATCGCTCTGGGCTTCGACGTCCGCGAGCCTGTTTTTTGTTGGAACCATTTCAGTCTCCATGGTGAATGGTGAATATCTGTTTGATGTTTTTATTGTTGTACGATCGAGTGGTGTAGACTACTGCAGTGGTCGACGCTTTATGCAACTTTATTACTGGTAGTCTAGCTAGGTGTTGCCCATGGTCAGAAGATGTCAGATTCCCCATGATCCGCATTTTCTACCGATAGACGCGGGCCGGCCGCGGGCACGGTGCGGCGTGCACACGCGGGCGGGGGACAATAAAAAATACTGTATGGCGGGGATGATATAGGCGCGGGCGCGCGATCGGCTGGGTCGACCCAGTCGACCAGATGATACGTTGTTACTGGAGGAAAGTTCATAGAAGTAGGTATGTACAGGATCAAAGTACGAGAAAGCAGAGCCAATGTCGTCTCGTGGAGCCATAGTTGCTGATTGAAGTACCAGTACTGGTGAACGCCAAAGTCGTTGCGGCCAGAATGAGAACTACAAGCGTCCAGAGAGAAAACCTTGCTTTCATTTTCGCAAAAACAGTATCCTCGTCCCGAAACTCGTCTTGCTCGCTGTTCATCCCCCCGCCTCCGCCGTTACCTGAGGACAGGCGCTGTGCTTCTTCATCGTCTGAGCCGGTAGTCGTCCCACCAAACCGTCTTCGTATTGACATTTCGAGTTGGTGGCGCTTGTGGCGAAGGTACGCAGCACCTAGTACCAAGGAGGTCGGTTCTCCTGATCTTTGACGTAGTCCCTCCATGATGGTGTTTTGACCAGTGCTTTGGAATTTTCGAGACGATAACGACTGGCGGGAATATTGTCAGTCCCTATTACTGCACTGCATGCAACGCCCAATATCCAGACTACTATACTGGAGATGGAGTGCGGTTGAGAGAAGATGACAGAGCGAAGAGAGAAGAGAAGCAGTCACAACCAAACATGCTGAGCAGTCACAACCAAACATCAAACGTCAAACGTAAAAGTCAAAAAATCGAAACAGAAGCGAAAGATATTACAGTATTAGTATTGCGCATTGCGGGTACGTGTACGGTACCGTAGAATGCTGTAGGCATGATCTTTTTTTATAATAAAAAAAGAAAGAAAAGTGGGTTACCTCCACAACGCCCCTTTTGATGTGGCGAACCCGAACACACAGCACCCCCCCCGCCCCGCCCGCCCGATGCGAGAGCTCATCAGAGCAGATGGCGACCGGCCACGTCAGCAAGAATTCTCAGTTGGGAAAGATACGAGAACAACAACACGTCCCCGGCGGGTTGGACGATCTTCTTGATGAAGATACTCCTCGAGCTCTCTACAGTACCAGTACCTGCACTTGTAATCTACTAGAGCTACTCTAGACTGAAACCAATTTTTCAAAATATGATCTCGGATTGACTTCTATTGCAAATGACAAAGAAGGACCAACAACAAATATAGCTCGTCCACCAGGGGGTGAGAAAAGCTAGTAGATCTAAAAGAGCCGAGTTGTAGTCCGCAATGTGGGGTTGTAGTCGATACTAAGAGTTAGTTCGCAAAATACATAGCCCATGATAAAGCCAAAATTGTAATCATACATGATATGAAGACTCTTCTTCGATCATATAGCCAGCCTCAATACATCTTGCATCGTCCAGTCACTTTCGTCTATCTGACTAGCACAGGCAAGTGACACCGAGCTGGAGTCTTCTCTTCTGTTTCGTAGCATGAGTTGGCAGCGGCCTTCCAGCCACCTGTAAAATTCAGCCTTCTGACTGATGATTTCAACGTGTTCCTTCCTTTTACCGCTTCTCACTTCTTCGGCAACATTTAACAGCATGCTCCAAATCATACCAATCGCAACTCGTGTGATGAAGTTGATCACAGAGTGAGGAACACCTGGCATTCTCCCGTCAAAGTACATGTCATACTGAAGCAAGATGAGGTCACCAGAAAGCTTTTCACGCGAGCTCTCGTAACTGGGATGGTCTGTTGGGCATGCACGAAAGAGGATGGAGCCATCAAAATCAACTCTTTCAGAGCCTTTTGATAACTCAGGCAGTTCAAAATCATCAGGAAGCAAATGTAGACCTTGATCTTGCCCACCAAGGGTCTGCATCTTGACAATGATACATCCATTCTCATCGATATCATCAACAGCAATAACGTCCATCACTGTGTCTCGCATCGCCATGGGCCATGGGACGTCAGATTTGATTTGAATGACTTGATGTCCAGGGCGATCATTCACAAGTTGCCTTGACTCCCGAACGCCTAATCGGAACGGGCGGGTCCAGGATGGGATCCATGTACGGTACAGGCTGGATTCGTTCAAAACACTTAAGATCGGTACAAGCATGTCCTTGGGGATAGGTGTTTCAATTCTGCAAGTCAGACGGCCTCCCGACTCGATCTTGTAATATATGGATGTCTCGTAAGATCCATGCGACTCGCCTTGCTTCTTCCATTCACTACCCGGTGGAGCCAAAAAGTCTTCCACGGCCCCCTCCAGCATGTCAGCGATCTTTAACATCTTCAAATGCCGTTCATTGAGGTGTTGCTGTGGTCTCTGCACTTGTCGTAGAACACGAGCCGCAACTAAGAGCTGCTCAGCATTGTATCGCTCCTCTGCCAGTCGAACGAGCTCGGCGTCTGTAGGAGTAGAGAGCTCTGGATCCGCCATCATTGGCATTGGAACACTACTTCGTGGAAGTGTACGTACCAATGCAAGCAGCATCACCAACGGAGGGACCAGCATCATCGTGATCGGTCTTTCGGCGTTGTCGAAAGGTAAGGCGTCAGAAAATGGAAAATCTGGAAAGGTGAAAGATCAAGAAGAAAAAATTGAGCATGCATGCTATTTACTATTTACACGCTACGACGTGACGAAATGCTGATGTCAGCATTGCTGATACAAATTCTACAGTACCAAAATACAGTACCAGGTACGAGTACAGTATACCGGTACTCGTGTTCTACCGGTACCTGGTACGTACCGGTACAGTACAGACACAATGGTATGCACTTAGCCAAATTTGTCTTTTGTACGCAGATTTGTACGATTGTTTCCGTTCACTGATGTTGAAGAATGCCTCTCGGCCGGCCGGCCGGCCGGATGCTCATTCATGTTGACGTCAGCGAAAAACATCTGGCGATGAGAAAGAGCTGAAAAGAAAGTGGGACGTCGACAAGATACAGAGCGAAATCCCCCGGATCTAATGCAGTCGAGCAAGTCGATCCGTACACTAGCTTCGAAGAACTTCCTGCCGCTCGCGGCAAAAAAGCAAAAGAGCAAAACAAGCTACAGTAGACTACTACTAGGAATGCAAGATGCAATATCCGAAATGCGCCGATCCATGATCCATGATCCATGCACCCGCAGCCCCCATAATTGATCTTCTTTCTTCTTTCTTGTTCGATTCCATTCTCCATTTGTATCCAATCCATCAAACAATTCATTTCAACATCGATGATGTGAGCTCACAATATTATTTTTGAAGAAACATTCACAGTAAGAAAACGATGGCAGTACATTCCAACTTGAAACATGGGGCAGCCGATGCTGGCGGTGAGGTGAAAAGCGGTTGTCCATTCTCATCCAAACATGGTTATAGCACTCGAACGACGCGACAAGAGTATCTGGAACAACACGGCCTTGCTGAGCATGATCTTCCCATATCGTTGCAAGCCGATATGGATACAACCAAGCCGCTTTACTTCTGGCAGATCCATTCCATCACGGGCCAAGAACCTCTCTTTGATATTTGCTCGGACTTTTATGATCTAATCTTTGCGGACAAGGAAGTACCTTGGTTCAAGGAAGTTTTCGAGAAGACTGCACCACAGAATCACCACATTTTTACCCAGGCTGCCTTCTGGATAGATGCCCTTGGTGGAGGCCGGCTCTATCATGGTGGAAATTCTCGGCTCAACTTCCATCATCAATATAATGCTAATTCGATCATGAACGCGAAAGGTGCAAAGCAGTGGATGCACTACATGAAAAAGAGTTTGAAGAAAAATGCACAACAATTTGAGAATGACCCCAGGATCTTGCCTTGCTTGTTGGAATTTTTGAAAACCAAGATGCAAAGCTACGCGGCTCAGCATGGGTGGGAGTTCGATGCCAGTGACTTTGAGTTGTCGGACATTCTTGATACTAGTGCTACTAGTGCCCGGAATATTCGGTAGCACACGCTCACGCACAAGCTACATCAGCAAGAAGCAAAAGCCTTCGACAGTACGAGGCTGAAGATACATCATTGATACGCTGCCTACTAGGCGTAGATACAAATCAGGTCTTGCTGCAAACCAAACGACTTGATTGTCCCGTTGCGTTTACGGAGGGCGAAATAATAGTATGCCAATATAAATGTAAATAAAAAGTCAATATATATTTACGTTCTCATCTCTGGTGTGGTTGGTCATAAAATAGTTCACCTCACCAGCCCACAACAACTCGTTCGCAACAACGACGTACTAGCAAGGAGGAGAGCAGGGCGCTGGAGCAAACTATGACTCCGATTGTGCCGGGATGTGCTAACAATATGATGATGATAGGCACACAAGAGTAGGATCCTTTTCTAGTTAGTAGACTTGATAGACTGTAAGCTGGTGTTCGTAGACTAGCTACCTACTCGTACAGCATTATCTACCGCCTTTCTTCTTGCTCTAGTCTCTCTACTAGAGGAGAGACGAGTAGAGAGCTGTCGGCCACTACTTTAGCTACTAGAGAGAGCTCGCTGCACTTGTTCGCTGCTTTATGAGAGACATCGCTACTATGCTAGTAGTAGCTACTACCGGACGAGTACCAGGTACTACTATGAGAGTAGAGTACAACCCGTACAGTACCGTATCGGTGGCAAACAACAATAATTCATACTACTAGTAGTACTAGTAGCTACTACTAGTAGTCGCGACGGGCAGCACGCCTGATGGGGTGCGCGCTGTCTAAAATAATGCGACTCTCGCATATATGTAAAACCCTCATTTTTTGTGTCGTCGTCCAATTTTTGGCACTATTGCGGCTTTTGGCAGCGCGATGGATCATGTTCGAAGCGGATTGTGGAGATCCCGAGCGCTAATACCGGTAGCGACGCATCGCTCGACCATGTCGGATGTCGGTGCGGGTGATGGTGGGAGGATGATTGAAAGGTGGCAATCATATTGCTCCCGGATGGGCTTGGGTTGATGTTACTCTGCCAACCATGACGGCGTCCGCTATCGAAGATCTAAGTGGCAAGGGCGGTAATGACTTTTTAATGGAAAACGTTACCAGCTTGCTGGCCTGCTTCCAGGGCATGATGCTACTTGACGAATGCTCAGAATTCCGCCAGGATATCTGCGGCCGCGACTATGAAAAAAATCTGCGCAAAACGAAGCAAATAATCTCTCCTGGAATGGAAATACATGTGTCGCCTGTAGGCAATGGAGATGGCGGGACTGTGAGCACAATGTCATGGACGAGAAGGACGCCGTCTATCAGCAGCTCTGTTGTTGACGAACAATCCTCGGTCACCTCCACTTCCAACCCTCCCATTCCAAGGTCGATATGTTGTGAGAACAAGAATGCTCGCGATACAGATTCCATTAATGCTGAGGGTTCTGTTGGATTCCAGAGTGTTTCACAACAACTTCGCCATTGCAAGCGTGTTCTACCCACCTCCCGCAGGGGTATTAGTAGAACAAGAAGACCAGGATTCGAATCGAAGCCTTCTTGGATGGACGACAATTTGGCTCTTCGGTGATGGCGAATTGCTACAAGAACTGTACACGGCGAAAATGTGGTATTTGGGACCGATGGATACCATATAGGGTGTTTTCCTTCCAAGTGGGATGCACAGGATCGATCAGGAACGGCGAAGATTGGCGGCTCTGTCAATGATTGATCGGATTATCTCGGGCTAGCTAAGAACTACTAGTACTCCCACCACTCTTAAAAATAATATGGAGACTGTAGTCCAAGAGACAAATTGTTTGTGAATCTCTCCTGTTTGTCATTATTTGATGTAGTAGATCGCTGTCTATCGGTCGATGATACCCTGGTAGTAGTAAAATAGTATATATTACTATTAGCTACCGGTAGTACGTCGCAAGATACGAAGATGATTGATTCACTCGATCGGTGATGACGAATGATTGAGACGACTTCATCGACTACCCGTGCGTCGTCTATTTGTACGCGATGGGATGCTGGTCCACAAAAGACGCGGACGACAAAACTTTTGATAGGAGAGC
Organism: Nitzschia sp. pyKryTriq1; assembly: GCA_956465555.1. Taxonomy (NCBI): domain Eukaryota; phylum Bacillariophyta; class Bacillariophyceae; order Bacillariales; family Bacillariaceae; genus Nitzschia; species Nitzschia sp. pyKryTriq1. The sequence continues at coordinate 439,824 of OY101129.1, forward strand.
GAGGAGTCTCGTCGTCAAGATGAGAGATGAGTTGAGAGCGATAAAAACAGAACATAAGCTCATACAGTCCGCCCATCTTGACTACAGGTATCAAGTAGTAGGAGATGACTGTCAGTAAGACTGAAAGTTCAATACGCTTTTTTTAAAAGCAAGTCTGAAAAGAAGCGAAAGCAGTGAGGTGCAGTTTCATCCCCATCAAAATCCGGAGTCCGGAGGCATGAGAATCTTTGGTGTCACAACACGTCTCGCCTTGTTGATTAGCCCTGGTACGGTTCTAGCATTTTCACCTCTGCCGCGTGTGTCGTCGACGCACTCTTCTACTTTGAGGAATACCGAAGGCGATGAAAGCCGGCCTACTAGCACTTTCAACATCGAGCGAGTTGAAAGTCGAGAACGTTTTTACGATTTATCGGTCTTTCGCTACCGCAATACTCCGCTGGAAGACTACATGGCGGACAACAATCATATCTCTAAAGATGAGGCGTTGATGTTGCTCACATCAACAAAGTGCGATGACACAGGACAAGATTTGTGGTTTTCTGGACCCAAAGTTGGTGTTTTGACTCAGTTTGCAGCATTTTCGGTAAGCCATGATTTGGAAGAACTTCAGGGTACTCGTGGCGTCGTCGGTTCTGTAGATGTCCTTTTACGTGAGATAAATGGTGAATCTACTTCGAGGACGACCAGAACAGCAGAGCTGAGAAATCTAAGTGTACATCCTTCCTTCAGGCGAAAGGGCATTGCAAGTTGTTTGGTCGACGCCGTTCAGGCGTACGCACAAGGATTAAAGCCATCGGCTGTGCTCTATCTCCATGTTGCACTCGACAATCACGGTGCTCGTGCCCTCTACGAAAGGAAGGGATTCCAGGCGGATCCCTCGGATCTAGAAAGAATGGTCTGGGATGCGGAGGTTTCCTCTCACTGACTGCGAAACGATAGTGCTACAAGCTGTAACTTGACATACATTGGTATTTTTCTTACTGGGGCACTGATCGTCATGAGATCAAGCAGGTGACGGTGGAGGTTCGCTCGACAGAGGTCCTACGGACAACCACTATGCCATTCGTGATAGATCGTACCCATGCTCTCTAGAGAGTATGCACGTACCGGTACAAGTGGAGCAGCGTGGCTCGAATTATAGCTTTAGAGGCTCAAGCTACACGTACTTTACTTTCAGTTCCTCTAACGTTAAGGATTGACGCCTGCAAAGCACTTTCGTTACTGTACTTCTCCATAACTATCTTCCAGCGCATTGCCCTTGTTCGAGCCGTACCGGTAGCTCTCTACGAGTAGAGATAACTATCTCTGATGTTCCAGTCCCAGATCCTACCAACACTCCCTCAATCACGAATGAATTCCGCGAACGTTAAAAAGCGGTTCGATTCCCGATTCGAAAACATAAAAAACAAACAGATCCGAAGATAGCATTCGCCCAATTCCCGCATATGCAGTTAGTCGAATCATCATCATCGATCGTCGTCGGCGGCATTAGCTGTTGACCACTTTCGAACTTGGCTCACAATGCCATCGCAGCAAGCATCTGAAACATCATCTCTTTTCGAAGCATACGGGTACGACGCCATTTCTTCCATCCATATACTCCCTCACACAGTCCAATCAGCTCATACCAGACAGAGATCAAGATGTCATTCCTGCTGCGAAACCGTGGCAACTCCGGAAAAGGGAGGTTTCCTCCGCGAGCAAGTTCGGCGTCACGAGTACTTCCCACTGACCGATCATCCACCTATGGAACGAACCAAACAAAAGGCTCCACTTCTGGGATCCAATCCGGAAACCAAATCATGATCCAGCGACATGTCAGCGAATCACAGAGAACGCAGGAGTCTCGCCAGACTCAACAGACCGAAAACATGGCATCGCAGGATCAAGAAGCGCAAGGTGTGATTTCCATGACAGAAGGTACGTCAAACGCAGCCCCACAACAATTAGAGTCGCGGAAGGTTGCTAATGATTCTCGTTTCCGCGCAATGTCCTAGTACTTGCCGATCTCCGTGTCCTCGAACAGCAGCAAAAGGATGCAGAGCGAAAGCTCAAGAACGCTCGTGTGATCAAAGGTCAGCGGCTTGAGCAGCAACAGGCGCTTCAATGCAAGCTGGAACGTCTCAAGTACACTAATGGAGAGCTTCGTGCTCAACTTCGTCAGTCGCGAGAACTTCTTTCAACTGGTACCAGGTCCCTTGGTGCCCGCCGACTTCTCACTGACAAAGCAGGTGGCGACATTCGGGACTTCGAGAAGATACTCAAACGTGGATTGCAATCAGCTCGCGTGAATGCTGCCATCCGCCGAAAGATCGATTCCGTGTTCATTCAGCTCGAGAGTCAGCTTTCTACGCTTTCAAGGCTCAAGACTGATGCAAAAGGCAAGCTGAGCAAACTGCAAGCGGCCATGAAAGCTGAACGACGCAAGGAAGAGAACCTCCGAATGTCTATCCAAGGGGAAGTCGCACGAGTACAGCAATGCGCCAGTGACATCGCCAACGTGAGAGCTCAGAACATTGAAGCAGAGAAAGAACTTTTGGATGCTCAGAATGTGGAGGAGTCTACTCGAACACAAGCTGAGGCCTTGGCAGATCAGATGGCCAGCGAAAAGAAGCAGATGGACGAGCAAATGAGCAATTTATCATCTCAGGTTGTCGTCCAGACCAAGAGAGCCGAGGACATTGCGAATCAGAACGAGCTTGCAATGAGAGATCTGGATCAAAGAATCATTGAACTGCGTGAAGCCCGAGTCCGCCAACATACTGCGTCAGCTCACGAAAACGATGCGGAGAAGTTTGACCGTGAAGAAGTTGAGTCTTCAATCGCGAGTTGCCGTGCCCAAGCCAATTCGCATGGCGATACCAATGCTGCTCTGCAGAAGAAGATTGAAGAGATGCGGGCCACAATCCAAAAGAATCTCGAAGTTTCCGCTGCAAACCGGAAGACGAGCGAGGCCTTGTCTTGTTCCGCTGCAGCAATTCTAGCGAGTGAGAAAAGTCGGAGCGAGGAATTGGATGCTTTCGACTCGGAGCTCGATCTGGAGCGTAAGGCCGCCGATAAGTTGAAGGCTTCAGCCAAAGAATTGCAAGAAACTCGGAGTAGGACATTGGGCGATCACAATCGAATGGTGCTTGAATGCGAGAAAGCTCTCGAGCAAGCTCGTCGAGAGATTGACTCGACGAAGTCTGCCCTAGATGTTGAAAACGTCCAAATCGACGGTGGCAAGTCTGCATGGGAGAATGAGAAAGCCGACATCCTTGGTCGTCTAGAAGAAGCGAGAAATAACTTCAAGGCAGCCGAGGCTACATTGAATCGATTGGATGCAAGATTGAAAAATCTCGAGGATGATGGGGAGTCACGTCTTCGCCAGGAACTACTTGCGATCGAAGAAAAAAAGGCCATGGATTGCCGCGTTTTCGAAAGTCAGGTCTCTTCAATCATCAAAAGTAAGTTTCGATGTGTCTGGCTTGAAGGTTCTTGGCTGATATTGCACTCACCAAGACTATTAAAGAGTTCCCCAAATTGCAGTATGTTGTTTCAGAGTTTGCGTACGACACCAATGCTGACCTAAAGGCGCATATGCATGATGCTTTGGGGCCTATTAAGGCTGAATTGCGCTCCATAATTCAAGATGCGAAGGCTGCATATCAACGTAAGGAGGAAGAGCGAAAGGAATCTCGACGCAAATCGGACGCTACCGCAAAAGAGCTGAAGCGGAAGGATGAGGAGCGCCGCAGAAGTCGAGAAAGAATCCAAGCCGAGCTCAAGAGAAAGGAGGATGAAGACCATGATATGGTCGACGATGGCAAGTTGGGAGGCTCCAAGAGTCAGACCATCCCGTCAGCCGCTGGATCGCAGTCACTCCGAAGCGGAACATCTTCCAGAGGAAGGAAAGGAGCCGCATTTTTCGATCCCCAGACACAGGACGACCTTTCTGAAGAAGAAACCCCTGCCCAGCCAAAAAGTCTTCTATCCTCCTTTTCTCATGTTCGTGGCGCATCTCGCAAGCCCCCTCAAATTGACTTGACCCCAAATAGCGACAAGCGGGTCCATTGGAAGGAAGATGCCTTCGAAGGAGAGGCTGAGGGTGACATCGTTGAGGATGACCCGGGAAGGAAGCCTGCGCGCAAAGCCAAACAATACGGAACTACTAAGCGGGGTTTGGCGGCTATTTCTCGATCCAAGAAAGAGAATGAATCGAAATTATCCATCCAAGATATCTTGGACGCGGGGAGTGAGAATGATTCTTCCAGTCTCGACGAACCCACTGAGCAACCTCCAGTCAAGGCAACGAAGATGAAGAGTGACGCAACGATTGCCCATGACGCGAAAGTCCATGCACTGGAGTCAGAAGCACCACCAAAGAAGGCCCCACGAGCTGGCGTCACGGCTACCAAGCGTTCCACCTATGATCAAATCCGAGATTTGTCGAAATCGGCAGAAAAATTATCTGATCACGCGGGCAAGAACGACGACTCGCTTTCTCAACGCGGTCCATCTGTGCCTCATCCCGGTAGGCAAGCGAGACACGACCAGAGACACGATGCTCGCCAGAATAGACCATCGGAAAGTTTTGGTACTCGCAAGGCGCAGAAAGAGAACCGTTCTGTAAAAAGCAACGACCAAAGAAATGCAGCATTGAGTGGTGGTGTCTTGGCTCAGGCAAATGGCTCAGATTATGTGAACCGAAAGGAGCGCCCCGCATCGCGTGAGAGTATGGAGAAGCTTGGCCGCTCCAACCCTCGCGGATCGTCCAAGAGTGCTGTGCATGTTCCATCGACCAAGGGAAGTTCACGATCGGTGGCATCGGATTCAACTCGGGTTTCGCATCGATCCAAGGGTGCTGGATCAGTTGCATCTGGCAGGTCCGCCTCAAAATCAGTAGCGTCCCAGATTTCTCGAGCATCGGGGCGTTCCACAAGTTCCAAGAGAAGCACCGGTGATGGATCGAAGAAACGTAAGAGCCACGAGCAACCCCATTCTTCTGGCCAAGCGTCCGGGCTTTCGTCCTGTGAGGGGGCGCTCAAGCCGCGACGTCGCAAGAAGACCAACGCATCACACACCTCGTCCATGAACCTCGCAGATGATCCCTACTCATTTGCTTTCTAAGGAGCAGATATTTGAGAACTGTCTCGCAAACTGTCTGCAGACATACCGGTAGGAGGGAAACGCGGCCACATATCGTCATTCTTCCTTGTAAACGTCCAAAGTCGAGAGGCTTACATCGCATAATTTGCAATAACCCCTTCAATGTCAAATTCGTCATTTCATGGGACATCATCTATTAATGCTTCTACTTCTGCTCCGACGTCCGCGATGTCGATCCCTGCTTTGTTGACTACTACCACTCCTGCCATCCCGGCTGCTGCGTTGATGTTCTCTGGAAGTTTTCCTTTTGTCATTCTTCGCCCTTTTGCGACGGTCCCGACGACTATGAGAAGAGTCACCATCCGAATGATAATCCCCAGTAGTACGAGAATCTGACTCGCTAGCGTCTCGTTCTCGGTGGCGTCTTCGTTTTCGTCCATTGCTGCTGTTTTCTTCTTTCCGATCTCGCTTTTTGTGCGATGATTTGGAATGCTTTTTCTTGTGCTTTTTCTTTCTCTTTGTGGGTCCACCTCCGCTACTACTTCCACTTTCGCTAGCCTCGTCCTTATCTTCTCCCGTGGGTCCATCAGACGGCTGAGTCATCCACGCTGGCAACGTGGTCCCTCGTCCTCGGCCCATTGGAGCAACGCGGGTCGTCGTCGATGGCACCGCTGAAGCGGGTTCTGCTGCTGGTGGCGGCAATTCTGGCTCGCCTTCATCGTCCGCCACTAGACAGTACCCACCTCGGAAGATGGCACCACTTCGAGCGCCAGCATTAGTTTTCATAATCAAGCGATCCGCCATGGGATCCCTAGCGACTCCCATTCCAATCATAGAATTCAAATGTGTCTCCAATTGATTCCGCTGATTATCTCTAGTTTCTCGCTCCAAGCCGAGATCCGTGGCCATTCCATCTTGCGACACATCCTTGCGACTCAATTGAATCCTCCATCGTTGCGTGTTGGGATCCATTTCGACCTTTAATACCTTGACCCATACATGGTCATCCACCGATATGACATCTTCCACACGTTCCACGCGTTGATCCGCCACCAATTGCGAAATATGAATTAATCCTTGAGGAAGACGACGCGACGCCGCCGCCGACGACGAGTGATGGTGATATCCATGCCCATCAGCTCCAACACGTCCATTATTATTATTATTATTATTATTATTGTGTAGCCGACAAAAGGCACCATAAGCTTCCACGCGCACAACGGTCCCTTCCAAAATATCACCTTCCTCAGGTACATTATCGGAGGACATGATGATCGATAATGATACCTTGGGCGTATATTAGGTTCTCCCTACAATAGCATCTGCGCTAAGGGGTGACTTTCTTGAACTAATGGAGAGTAGTGGAAGAGTGAAAAACCTAAAGCACATACAGTACCGGTGTCCCATGGTCAAAATAAAATAAAAATTAGAGCGGCGAAAGCAGATGTATGCGCTTGATTCTTCTCCGGGTCTCTTTTGGTTCCAGAAGCAACAATCGAGTTAGTCCACCACGACCAACACCACCGCATCAACCAAAAGACGGAACAACAAAAACGCGAAACCAAAGAGATCATGCGGCACGATACATACGCAGTAGGAGAAGCGTTGATGAGTGAGGACAAGTATGTATGTATTATACGGTACCGGTACTGATGGAATAGTCGTCCATTGCTCGCCGACGCCATCAGTAGACTATTAGTAGACGAGCCACGACCGACATAATAAAAATGTTGCAATCTCTTCCCAACGACATCTTGGAACATGTGTTTGCCTTCTTAGTCAACGATGGAATTTCGGTTGGGCGGTTGTCATTGTGCTCACAAAGTCTCTATCAACACATATCCAGAGATAGCCCCGACTTGTGGAAACGACTGGTTCGTCATCGATGGTCGATGAGACCAAGCGAAGTAGTAGTCTTTGATGAACCACAACTACAGCAAATACAACAACAGCAAGAAGAAGACGAAGTAGAAAACGACCCTCGCCGCACCTACTGGCGTCGTCATGCCATCGATCGGCGGGCTCGGGATATCTTGGATCAAATGATTTTGGATTTGAAAGAATCTCTTCAGCTTCCGGACAATGCGAATCGCTTGGATGGGAATCGCCATGTCGGTCAAGCGTGGGATCATTTGCTGTGGAAGGAGTTGTTGGCCTTGCGCGGCAATGTTCTCGACTTTTTAAGAGAAGAAGCGGGGCGGAGCATTAGTATGATTGATAGAATGATGAGTGGTGCTGTTACAGCAGGCGCAATCACGAGTACTTGCGGGTTTGATGATCGGCTACGATCCTTCCTGGCGGCCCGATCGCTCCAAACGATTCAGTTTGCGGAATGCCTGCACGAGTGGAAAGCGATCCAAGAGCTAACACAGCAGCAACAGGTCGATCAACAAGCAGCAGAAGAAAATTCAACGGTAGTGGATGATTGCACCTTGAATGCTCTACTTTTGGAAAGATACGCTTTGTTGGTCAACGAAATGCAACAAACACCGGACCAGTTGATCCTCCGTCATCGACATGGAAATGTCAAGGAGTCGGTTCGGCGCCGCTTGGATGGTATAGCCGAGGCATGTCGAGAACAAATACTTCAAGTAGCTCATGAGGCGTCGCGTGCTGGTGGTGGTGGTGGTGGTGGTGGTAGCCCAGAATCATCCATGGGCGTATTGGACAAGATTCAAATCATCAACAATTATCTTTTCCAACAAGAAGGGTTCAAAGGGAATTCAGATGACTATTACAACTACCGAAATTCGCTCATAGAATGGGTCTTGGACAGCAAAAAGGGTATACCCATCACTTTGGCGGTTTTATACTCTTGTATTTGTCGACGTTTACAAATCGATGTGTATTTGGTCGGTCTTCCAGGACATGTCGTCCTGGGATTTGCCACGAATGAGGACGACAGCGACAACCCCGGGGTGCATTTCTTGGACGTCTTCCGACAAGGGGAACTCTTGACGGAACAGGATTGTCGACGCATTTGTCTTTCCTATAATGTTCCGTTTTTCGACAAGTACATCCAGCCATTGCCCGCACATCAAGTATTGCAACGCATTCTCAACAATTTGGCAAATTGTCACTTTCATGGTTTGGCGACGGGAAATGAGCCATTTCATTCAGATCTATTTTTCCATCAGCGAGCTTTGGCCTCCATTCATCGTCAACCACCGGGTATTGCGGCTCCTTTGGTAGACCGTGTCACGCAAGAATTGCCGTTGACGTTGTCCCCCGATCTCCTGCGATTTTATGGTCTCTTGTCGCCGTCGTCGTCGTCGTCGTCATCTCACGCCGTGCTACAGCCTCATGCCTCGAGCGGCAGTGATTCCGATTGATGCCTCGAGGTCACCGCATTCACATAGGGAGTATTACTGGTACCAGTGCATATATTGCGAAGTACAAGTACAGTAGACGACGTACTCTGACGCGAGTCTCAATAGTACGGGCGTGAAAGACGATAAAGACGTCATCGTGATACTATTTTCATTTTTCCAGGTTAAAAATTTTCACACCTGGATTTAAGATCCAAGATGCGGTCAAAGACTACTGGTTTCCTGACCTCTCAGATTGAGCCAGAAGAAACATGGCATGATCAAGCATGCCAAGCAAGTTTGGTTCGTTAGGAGCTGCAGCAAGACAAGTCCTGATCCGTTCAAGCGCCACTGGCAAATGCCGACCAAGCCAAGCATTGTGGTGTACTAGGCCGTCAGAGTCTTGACACAGACGATCCGCACAGATCAAGGCACACCGAGCAGCATCACGTCGAGCTGCCCATGCTAAGCCTTTCAGAGACATCATGGCATCCTCCTCCAGGTCGCGCCCATTGATACGCTCCAAAACGGTTTCAAATCTCCGCAGTGCTGCTCGTGGTCGCCGTTGGTCTACTAGCACTTGTGCCATACTGACCATGGCCTTTTGACAAATAGGATAGGAGGCATCCGCTTGTTGAAAACTGCGAAATGCCGGTCTTTTATCTCCCCTCATAACATGTAGACGCCCCATGGTATTGTGCAACAAATGGTCGTTTGGTGCAGCGACAAGGCCCGCTTGTAAGACCGCTTCTGCCTCATCCCACTTTTCTGGATCTTGTAGATAATCTAGGGCTTCCGCATGACACCGTCTTGCCATTTGTGGTTGTTTTTCGGCCAAAACAAACAATACCAATACCCATCGTTCTCCTTTCGAAATACCAATACCAGCGTGCATAGCACCTCCGGCATGACATAAAAGATGACCTTGATTGATTTTTAGTATTTCATCAATGGCTTCAACGTATGTACCTCCTCCATCGAACTCATCGAGGGAGCTCAGGGCGACATTGAGTGTCAGCAAACTAGCATCCCGATGAATGGGCTGAGATCGAGACGGTCCTTGATGCCCCAGGACCAACCCATCATACAAAACAAGATTGCTAGCTCCAAATCGATCTTCCAGAAGTGGTAGGAATTTCTTTTGGAGAGTTTCCTCCAGCCACTGAAGTCTTGCTGAAGGCATATCTGAAAGTCTGGCCTCGCCCAACTGACTATTCGTAGGAGCTGCTTCGTTCTTATTTTTGTCGGCCTCCTCTCCCATCAATCCCTGGGCGATTGTGGCACGGGCTTCCTCGATGATTGTCTTGCATTCTTCCGCTGTGATAAGAGGTTGTTGGCTTTCGAAGACAATGTCTCCATTTCGAAGGTATGTCGCATCGGTTCCAGCACTTCCTTGGCCTAGTGGATAAGCAATAAAATCGTCGTCGCTCCACGCGTACGCTCCTGATGATGATGTAATTGCTGTCACTCCTGTTTTGGCAGGAGACTCAAATAATTTTTTTCCTCGAGAGATCTCCGCCTCGTGAATTTTTAAGACAAGGTTCGACGTCGAAGCAGAAGCAGATGGTGCTGTGTCGACTGGAGAAGAGAGGGCGCTAGCGTTGGTTGTCAGCCACAGTGACAGTAAAACAAAGGCTGATATTCTTCCAAGTCCTCCCATTCTCGAGCAAAATCAAATACCGCGGTATAAGAGGAATATGTTGTGTTCCTTTGTAAAAGAGTGTACAGTAAGATATGTTGGTGGCTATTGGATGATGCTGAATGATGGGCATGCATGTTACAGGTGTTCGGTCGGCGGGAGTTTTTTGTTCTACAATATCAGTATCCGCAGTATTGAGGATTGTGTATTCCGGGCGCGGCAGCAGGCAGCAGTAGCTGCACGTTCGAATACTTCGACTGCAGACGAAGGAACGCAGTGACGACTCATTCGATCACTCCGATCGTCGAAGGTCATCGAAGGACGATTGAAGAATGAAGCAAGAAGGTAGACATCAGTAGCTGTTACCTGGTAAAGCTCTCTACTCTACTCTACTCTACGTAGAGTAGAGTAGAGAGAGAGAAGCAGAGAGACTAGCTAGCTAGAGAGACAGTTGACGCCACAAACCAACAGAAATCATGTTTCTATCATATCCATCAATGCTGTCGAATGTATAACTACTATGCTTGCACGCAGGCAGTTCTCGAATACAGGCGTTCCAAGATTAATTTATCAATAAAATAAAAATACCACCGATGATTCTTGATCTCTCTCTAGAGATTTAGCTGCAACACAGGGGGAAGGGCGGTGGGGAGCAAAAACGGATCAACATAGCCAAACACCATCGGAAAAAAATGATTTGTACAAACAGAATAGCTTTCGATGACCAGCAGCATCACCTCCAAAATCCAACACAGCTGCCAGCGGATCTTGTTGTTCAATAGACCCGAAACAAAAGCAAAAACAGCCCCCAGCATGCATATCACCTTCCTTCTCTTTCATTAGTTACAGATTCGATGCGGCTCCCGCGAGATTCCCTAGTTCCATAAAATTCGAAAGGACAATGGACTTGACCCCCTTGAACGTGGTATTGTGTTTTGGAATGACTGCTACTGCATCAAATTCCGATACTTCGATCAATCCTTCGTCTAAATTGAGTGGCATCGGCTGTTCTTCCTTTGCTCGGTACGCGTAGACATCCACTTCCACCCCCTGTTCGGCATTTGGAAATTTAATCACATAGCCTTGATACGATTTGGCCATCTTGATAAATTGGACCCACCCACTGTAATATTTTCGTCGATTCTGGTCGCCTCCCGCAATTCCCTTGATGAGTTCGACACGACCACCAGCTTGTTTGAATTTAAAACCTTGGATGGATTTGCCGGGACCCGGGGTCCAGAATCCAATGGCATTGACGGGGATTTGAGTTTGAGTGTAAATCAACATCATTCTGCCGCCTGACGCGGCTTCAAACGTTAAATAACATCCTTCAGGTCCTTCTTCTTCGGCAAAACCGGATGCCATTTTTATACAACGAATTGGGAGCAAAGGAGTACTCGTAAGTGATAGATGCGATTGATGGGTTGAGTAGACCCACGGTTGCGATAATCGACACGCCACCTGCGTGCGTCTCGGCATCTGCATCCAATCTATCGCTCCCGCCCTCGCCGTTGCTTCGAATTAGAGCAGTGTCAAACCCCCGGACAGACTGGCCGGCGTTCAAATTTAAGTAAATTTTTAGACGGCAGTGTCAAACCCCCGGATACATTTTAGACGCGTCCAAATTTCCGTTCAGATGTAGACGAAAATTTGATTTTTACACGGCTCGTTCAAACTTCGTTCAGGTTATCAGGACTTGATGTGACATGCTACATAATCTTGATCTTGCATGGTTGATGTCACCAGATGTCGAACCAGTCCTGCCACCATTTCACAAGGCCCGTCTCCGACGAATCCTGGAGGAGTTGCTAACATCTCACGAAGTTCATAAGAGGCTGGCTCAATCGACGATCCTACCCCGCGATATTGTAGACTACCAGACGTTCAGGACTATGGGATGGAAAGCAACCTACCAAGATACGTGTCGTCATGAATCGAGATCTACTTTACCCCGAGTTCGTATCCAGCGTGATCGCGAGCAGTGTAGGTACCGGTACTGGTACGGCTGTTACTTCGTCTGCTCGTGCGTTGCTGCGCTCGTCGCTGCTGAGGGGTGTTTTGAAAATTTGTTTCCGTTTTTTTTGAAGGATTTGTGGATGACCGGCGGGCGATTTTAACAAGGGTTCGGGTCATTGTTGGTGAAGCGACGGCCAGACGCTGTGTTGCCGGGGTCCGGATTTCTGTTGCTTCCTGTTGCCGCGCGATATTATACAGTAATTTATTTAGCAGACGCGGGAGCACGACAACACAAGAGTACTAGTACTGTCTGTACGTGGTACTGGTACCTGTTTACGAGTACCGGTAGTGTTGTGTTCGCCGCCATGCCAGTGCCGGTTCTTGCTTCGAAAGCCGGTCGGCGCGGTTTGACGCTTCAGCATGCTACGTACAGTACATAGTTGTGAAATAAACGAAGCGGGACCAACCGGTAAGCCCATTCTCTCTCTCTAGCGACGACTTGCGCTACTCGTATTGACAAAAAAAAGAGGTAATCATTAATTAACACATTGAAAATGACAGGGAAGCCGAGAACCTTCAATGTTCTTCAACGAACCTTTCGAATTAAGAACACAAGAAGATATTGTGTTGAGTGAAGATTCCTTTTATCGTCTGGCCGACAGCCAATCGATTTCACGACGTATCTAGTATTTTTCATATCTCGGTGTTCAATAATGTGTCGTAAATACGTAAGCATGCAAGACTGACATTTAATGTTTTGGGTTTTGGATTGCATCGCCGAAGGAATGCATCGGGAAAATAATTCTTCTCAAGAGGCCTTTCAAAACAGCGAAGGTTAGGAGCATTGGATTTAATGACCGAATAGCATCGCGAACTTTGAACCGATTTTCAAGGCCTTCAGAACCTTTCGCAAGCGTCGTCTATAAGTGCCCTCTGCTGATGTCATCGAGTCAATAATACTAATGCTTTTGAGCTATATTTTCGCATCCGAAAAGGCACATTCCTGTACCTGTACACGCGCGAACGGGAATGCTTAAGAATAGTTCGGCCACTCGGATTTAGAATACGAATAAAAGGCCACAAGAAAGAACGGAACCTTTTGGAGACGCAAAAGGCTGCTTGAGGAAGTCAAATTGGTTATGTATTGAATTCGCGAGTTTCTTCTGACAAGCTCCCATCTGAAAAACCCATTAAACTAACGTCCTCCTCTTGCTTCAGCAGGACCAGGACTAAACTATTTATTTCTCTTCTTACCACATGTCGTGTGCTACAATGTTACCGTCGAGCTTTGTTCAAAAAGGAGTGAAAGCCGACGAAGCGAAAGATGCAAAGCATCGTGCTATCAACGCGGACGCCATAGCAGCAGCCCGTCCACTCAATCCCGGCGCTCTTGCTGGTGCACCAGGCAATAACGGACGACTCGACGCGGCGCTCATTGAGTCCATTCTTGCACAGGAGCAACAACGAAGGCGCGCTTTACTCCTGGCGGCCTCCTCGCCACTTTCCTCCGCAGCAAGTCCTGTCTCAGCACTTCTAGCAGCAAAGCACCAGCAGGCCTTACTGTTCGGAAACAGTCTCGAACACCTCACGCCGTTTGATCGTTTGATGTTGATGTCCCAGGGAGGAGGGGCTTCCCCCATGGGGGGACTGAACTCCTCCCTCTTTGCGCCGGCTATGCCCGGCGCTGGACATGCTGGGTTGCTAGTAGGGCAACAATTCAGGGGAGGCTTCGGGACCATGGGACAAGGTAATTCTCTAAACATGCTCTCCACTCCATCGGCTCTTGTTCTTGCAGCTCAGCAGCAGCGCGAACAGCAGCAAGCTGCGTTGGCGTTGTACTCTGGTGCCCAGGAGGGCGCAAGGCAATTTTCGAATGATCAACTTTTACTGGATGCGATGGAGCAGGGAGGGCGGAAGGGGCGAACAGGAACCTTCCCACAGAAGCTGCACCAGATGCTTTCTGATATAGAGAAAGAGGAAGGAGGCACAGATATTGCTTCGTATCTCCCCCACGGCCACGCTTTTGGTGAGTTCTTCTGTTATTGCTTGCTGTTATTGGAGTGCGTATTATCAGGTCATTGGCCATGACGTAGTGAACTCAACTGTCCCTTCTCTTTTATAGCTATCCACAATCCAAGCGAATTCGTCCAGAAGATCATGCCAAAATACTTCCGTATGAGCCGCTTTTCAAGTTTCCAACGCCAGCTCAATCTCTATGAGTTCAATCGAATCGCAGATGGACCAGACAAGGGCGCGTATTTTCATGATCTGTTCCATCGTGGGCGCCCTGTTCTGGCAAGTCAGATTCGGCGGAACAAGATCAAGGGAGACGGAACTCCAACAGAGGTGAAGAAAGATCGTCTTCCACTTTTTTCTGGAGGGCAAGGTGGTAGTGCTGTGACTTCTCTTCTGAGCGGCGGGGCACGAGGGGGAACTCCTGCAATGAACGCCACGGCTCTTCCTCCTCCGGTGCCACCAACAAAGGCGGGAGGGGCTGATAACTTTGACGCCGCTGGCCTTGCGCGACTTGTAGCCGCTGCTGGCACTCAGCAGGCTGCTCCGCATGGAGCCCAGACCGAGCAAAGGAAGAAGGAAGAGTAGTCGCAATGCATGATGCAGGGAAGGAGAAAGTGCTGGCATCTGGCAAATGTTCAGATGCAGCATGTATCAGTAGTAATAGTGCTAGTAGTGCTGCTAGAAATACTATTAGGTTGTTGGTGCTGTATTTGTAACAAAAGTATCTTAGTATAGATGTTGATGAGCGCTACCGTTATGACCATAGGACTGTTCTTTTGGGGCGCTTCTATTGGTGCCCGCACCAGGAGAGCAGCATAGGCCCCGCCCAACATTCTTGTTCAAGTTGTATTGGTCGTCCAGCACCACGGTATTTGTACCAAGCCTACTACTACTCCCCTGACTCCCCATCGATAGTCTTTGGTGGTTTTCAATTATATTTCCTTCCAGGTGGCACTTGCCTACGAGGGGTCCAGCCGGCTCCAGCTAGTAGTTATCCGGTTTGCTTTGATATACTACTAACTAACTAACTCACTGATTTATCGTATTAAGTGCTCTACAGTTGGCTGGAGGAGCGTAACAACAGAGCCTCGGGGCTCTTTGAATTCGGGCTCAGCGGATGGAGCGTATCCACCTCGTTTGCTTCGAATCGAAGTATTGTTACCCGCCGTGATATTATCGCACCCGATTTCAATCATGCCCCGTGGAGGTCGTAGATATCGTGGAGAATCCTGAGCAACATAACTATTCTGAGGAGCCCTGCCAATTTGCTATGGTAGGAACATTGCACCTCTGGGCGGCCCGGGACTAAGTTGGCTGCTGGGCCACCCATCCCGATCTCCAGTTTTGCTGCCTGGATCGTCGAGGCCGGGAGGAGGAGCAGAGATCCGGTGAGGGTGGAGGGTGGTCCGTGTTGGAGCAGGATATCCACATGTTGCATTACCATGGTGGTGGAAACACAAATTGTGGTAGATTGTCCGTGTGCCGAGGAGCGAGACCAGCAGCTACAGTATCATGAGAATGAGGAGTCGCTACACGACGACTCAGTAGACTAAAAATGATATGTAGTAGTCGCGGGTTGCCGGGGGATGAGCGATGAGCCGATGAGCGGCGGGATCGATGCGCGGAGGTGTCGCGTCGAGAGCGACGAGGTCGTCGTCGTCGAGAGAGGTGAGTAGTCTACTCGTACGGTACCAGGTACCTGGTAATACCAGCACTTGTAGTCGTACTCGTACGGGCGGGCGGGATCTTGGATCTTGGATTGGAGGACTCGTGACTAAAAGTTGGGGTTGGGGTTCATCTCTCACCTCTCACATCTCGCACACCACCGCCGCCATTGTTTCGTATAACACGTTGCGCTGTTTTGGCTTGTCGCTCGTCGCTCACATCAGGGCATCATTCAACACCGTTGACACTTTCCCTGTCAGTCGCCATTTTACAGTCCATCGGAAGCAGCTACTGCACTACTGGTAGAATCACATTGCTGGTGGCTGTCATAATAAGCAATCAACGTCGGCAACAACCATGTTGCGATGCGGCGGCAGTAGGCTGTCTTCCAAGTGTCCCCTCGTTCTGCCAGGACGAGGCGGGATGTGGCAAAATAATAACAATAAGTGCCTGCCACCGCTCCATCCTCGCTATCCACGACACACTAAACGCTCGTTCGCTGAATTTCAAAGCGGTGGTTCTTCCTTCTCCGGATTGTTTGCCTGGTATTCCAAGCGATTGGACACTCATCCGATTTCCACTAAATGCATTTCTGCCGGATTGATTTCCAGCATCGGAAACGTTCTCGCGCAAGGCATTACGTATTGTCAAGAAAAGATTGACCAAGAAAGCGACTCGACCGACGATGACGACAAGAGTTCTTCCAAGGAAAATAATATCTGGCAAGACTTCTCAGTGGATCCGGCGCAAGTGGGGCGGTTTGCTTTTTTGAATGTGATTTTTGTGGCGCCAGTATTGCATCACTGGTACAATTTTATCAATCGAGCCTTGCCGGGAAAATCCGCTTGGCGGGTCATTCAACGTACCTTTTGGGATGAATTTGTGTTTAGTCCCCTTTATATTCCCGTCTTTTTGGCGGGCCTTTGGAAATTGGAGGGAACGAGCTGGCCGAAAATTAAGAATATGATCGTCAAGGAAGTGCCCGGAATCATTGTTGCCGAATGGGCCTTGTGGGTTCCGACGATGATGGTCACCTTTCGTTACGTACCCGTGAAATTTCAAGTTCTCGTCATAAATTTGGTAGGAGTCGTCTGGCAGACTTTTCTCAGTTTCATGGCGGCTCATGCGCACGGAACGGCGGAGGAACATACGGAGAAAACCAACGAAGAAGTTTCTTTGTATTTGGAAAGTGTCGTCGGCGCCGAATCAGCTCACAAAGGATGTGGTACGAAGCATCAACCGACGGACCACTCCTCACCGACCTCATCTTCCAACGTCAAAGCTACTTCCGCAGGCCCAAAATAGGTTCTATCAGCTTGCCACTGCTGAACCATCTGCTCCTCAGATGAACGGTGATAAGCCAGCCATCAATAAATTAGACACTCGCTCGCGAACTTTTACTATTGTTTATCGCCACTACTTTGCTCTATAATATTATGATCCCATTATGATCCCTTCTCTGCATCATCCTTTGCGTTCCGCTTGCGCCACTGCTGGTGGCTGCTGGACTCTTTCGAGAATGAACAAGATACATCGGCGAGTTCTGTTGGCTGTTAATCCAATATGCACCGTGGCAAATTGAGAAATTGAGATGTGACGATATACTCGACTAGGAGCTCTAGGAGTGGTGGGTGGTGGCTCTCACTCCAAGCAAACAGTTTGTAGACTACAAAATTAGTGTAGGCCGCCGCCCGCCCTCGGGCACGTGAGAAAAAAAGGAGAAATCATCAAATGAATCCAATGAATCAAATTCATTTTTTTGTATGTAGTTGTATGCACATACCAGTACGTACAGTAGTACTGTATGTCTGCCTTCTTTCTGAGCGGGCGCGAAAGGCGAAAGCAATGCTGTGGTCTGTCCGGCATGCGGTACCCCTGGATTCCCTGCTATCCCTGCCTCTGTACCTGGTACTGTACAAGTACCTGTACCCTCTACCGGTAGTAGAGAGAGGAACAGTAGTTACAGTCGTAATAGTGCGTACAGCAGTACAAGTACGGTACGCATGACCATGATGGACCATGGCGACGATTTTGTTGTTATATATTATGCTGAGACAAACCCACTATCGTCCCCTCTCGTCTATACCCTATACCACCGACTTGATCCATTTTATTGATAAGTCGACTTGCTCTTCGCTCTACTAGTCAGTCTTACGACGCCATTAATTCACACCAAATCAAAATGTCCGCAACCCCGATACCAAAGCAGGTGGCAGACTCGTCCTTGGAGTTCCTCATGACAGAGATTTTGCGATACGTGGAAACGTCCACTGCACCCCCGGCAGAAGGTTCGGACCCGACTGAAGAGCAGGTTGTCTTTGCTAGAGAAATGTCCGCGGCGAAAATGGAACGCATGGGATACAGTGTGGGATATCGGATCTGTGAACGGTTGGCACAAAATCGAACCTTCAATGCGTCGGGCAAAGATCCAGCCATGGCGGTGGCAGCGGCGCAGCTCGAGGCTGTCAAATTTCTCTGCAAAGAAATCTGGATGGAAATCTTTCGGAAACAAATTGACAAACTTCAGACGAATCACCGGGGGGTATTTGTCTTGAAAGATCTGGAGTTACGGTGGCTGACCCGGCTTCCTGCGAATCAAGAGTCGGCGCGAGTGGCTGCCATTCAACTGCTAGCGTTTCCGTGTGGGATCATTCGAGGTGCTCTTTCCAATCTGGGAATAGTAGCAGTAGTCAGCTGTGACTTTTTGGCAGACGGACAAAACATGTCCGCTTGCTCATTCAACATCAAAATCAAATAGACTAAGAAGCATCAATCAATCAATCAAACTAATGTACGAGGAGTAGAGTACAATTGTATGCCTCGCAATAAATACGCAGTACTAATATAATAAATACGTACTACTGCAAGATAGATAATGTTGGATGATGACTCATTCATTCAAACTGCTCGTTTCTTTCCACTACTACTGAGAAGCAACAAAGGATACAAGTCGAAACTGTTGTACATCATGGCCATCATTTCGGGTATGTCATCGCCCAAGTCGGTGCACGGAAAAATTGCCTCGAGACTCATCCACAACGAATCGAGGGTCGGATGCATTTTGGCATAGGCCGAGTCGACACCTAATTGGGGTCGGGGATGAGAATCAATCAACCAGTACGCGCTGCTGGTGTTGGGTCCGCCCAAAGAATGATTGGGAGGAGGAAAGCATATCAAAACGGTCTCGGGTGTCTTGGTAATTAATACTGCCATCCATTCTTGAAGCGGTTGTTCTTGTCGAACGGCCCCCAAAATGGTGTTCAAACCCATGGGGTGATGGGAATCATTGCTCAACAGTCCTTGGCGGATTCCTCCTGGTAGACTTTGTAGTGGAAAGATACTTTTTGACGAATCCTTTTGCAATACTTCTTCTGCCGAAAGGTGTTCGATATTTGTAGGAGTGACTAATGATGATGATGACGATGATGCTTGCTGCTGCACGAGTCGTTGGTAATTCGCGACGCCTTCTGTAATCATTTCTTCCAAAAATTCCGTCGTGACATCTGGATCATCCTCTTTAAGAAACTTGGTGGCTGCTGTCAAGGCAATACAAGTGCAGGCGGATCGTCCTTGATCGACACTATACTGCGATCGACTACACCGTAACAAACCACCATCTGCCTTGGCCGAAAGAGCCGCCGATCGAGGCGGTGGTTCGGCAGCGGCAGCTGCTACTGCGACACCAACACCATTGCCAACACCGCTTTCTCCTGATAGGATGTAATTGACAGCCATTTCCATGTTCCCGCTAGAGACGGCCAGAGCCTCCTGGGCTTGCTCGACAGAAAACCCCATGGAAGTCAATTGAGCGACATCTTGGTCGCTGAAAGTCATGATATGTTTCGTTGTTGCTGGTGGTGGTGGTGGTGGTGGTATGAGTAGTCTATGCTACCTAATGGAGTGCCTGACAGTTCCGGTACAGTAAGAGACAACTCAATGGACACCTCTACTAACAAGTAGAGTGAGCAACGGCGTAATAATGGTGCGAAAATGAGAGCGAACAAGCGAAGCGATGCGACGGTTTTTGTGGTTTTGAGGTTCCCCAATTTGGATCGAATGAGTCTTTTTGATGTTTTTCGCCGCGGGGTCGTTTTATGGGATATGTTGGTGCTGCAACCAAAGGAAGTGCTGTTTTGCTCTTGAACCAGGGCACGTAGGAAAGATTAAACAAAGCTCCTACCACTGGTGGAATATTCAATAGTCTACTAGTAGAGCTAGACTAATAGAGTACTACACGAAAGCAATCGCTTTGGACCATGATCTTCTACCGGTACTGTAGCTAGTAGTAGACTTAAAATAATTGTACGATACTATTGTCATACTTTGGTCATACCGGGGTATTCTATTGCCGTCTTCCCTTTTTCATCCACGAGTATGACGTCACTAGGGATTGCGCTAGACCAGTGTGTGCTCGCTGTCAAAACACGCGACACAAAGCAACAACCGAGAACGAGACAGCAAAATGGCCAATCAATAAAATCAAGAAGCTCTCTGCTGCTGGCGGCTCGCGAGAGCCACATAACTCTCAACTCTCAACTCCTCCCGAATCCTCCAAATTACTATATGGACCCCGATGCGCAAACAGCTGATGCCATTCGACGGGACCATACAAACCACACAGTCCACCGCAGTCACCAAGGCCACCTCTTGACAAGTCTGAAATCATCATAGTTAACAAAATACTAAAATGTCAGCTGCCGCCCGCACCCGCGTTCTGTCCGGTTTTCGCAGATTGAATCGAGCCCGTGTTCAATTGTTCCGAGGGGACGATCATGCCATGACTGTCTCGCACCAACAAATGCGAGCTGAATTTGAACGTAACAAAAATATTCCTACGTTGGGACCAGAATTTGAAGCCATGGTGGCCGGTATCGATGAAGCAGCAGACATGCTGATACATGAAATTATCCGGGGAAATCTCAACGAAGAAACCGGACGATACGGTACGTCGTACATTGTTTTTTGGGAGTCGAAAAGGATTTTGGAAGCAATTCGGCACAGCCGGATTCTGTTATCCTATCTTATAGGTCTAATAATACTGCCTCGCTAATGCTATGTTTGTCCGATCTCTGTGAAGAAATGAAAATAAAAAGGGAGCATGTTTCTGGGTCATCTGATGGAAAAACGAAACCTGAAGTGGAATTGATTACGGATGAGACAGTCAAGCGAATGGAGAACCCTGGGAAAGTTGAAGTTTGCAAATCATCTGGAAAGAAGTAGGCGACTCCACAGTATCAAACGAAAGAAGAAGAAAGAACGCTACAAGGACATTCGATGGTAGATTGATTTGTTCGAAGAACAGATGAGCGTTATACTATTCCCTCCTAATCTTTGCTGTGAAGCCGGGTCTGAAACAATTCGCTACAATCCTCATCCCAGAGATCTTTTCAAGAGCTGGTAGAGAATTTTATTTCATTCATGGCGCTACAGGTTGATTTTATAATTGGAAATTGCTCGTTCGAAACACTCTTAGTCCCTCCTGTGGTCTCGTCTACTAGGGAAGAAACTCCCAGCAAAAACAGAAAATCGCATTGAACCTTCGTGACTCCTTTCCGCAAACTATGGCTGTGGCATGCGGAAACGAAATGCATTGTGAGCCGTATATTCTTGGTTGCAGAGCCCTTTTCCTCCAGCCGACGCCCTCGCTCCGTACTCTAGAATGTTTCGTTTCATCAATAACGTGGTTCACAACACGCGTTGGTTGTCATTACACTTGAGATTCGAGCTCAGCAGGGACCGCGTTCTATCGGTACCATCAACGAAGGAACCATCATCAATCAAGAAGCCACCGGCTAGAAGCTTTGACCGACGCAAGTCGTGGATACTTTCATCCCGCTTCTGGTGCCGCCTATTGAAAATTTATCAAACAATGGGTTCCTTTGCCCTATCGATCCACAATAGACCACAGTAGTAGATAGATAAATGATGTTACTAGTGGTACTGTAGATCAGATCATCTCTCATATCTCCGTCAAGAGGTTCTATCTACTGTACGTTGTTCTACTATGTTCTACCCATGATCATGGTTCTACCGGTATGCGTATGTACCGGTACGGTACCTGCGGTACCGCGTACTACCTCGTACATATTGTACTGTACCCGGGGGCGGGGGGGGCGTGGTGTTCTTGGTGCGAAAAACGTACAAGTACCGACGTACGTGTCCCGTGCGTGAGGCGTGTGCGTGAGTGATGACCGTTGAAGATCCAATTTTTGGTTGGCTCGCGTTCGCGGTTCGCGCTTCTCTGGTTTCTCGCTGCTGGTGGGTGTTCCCCCTGCATGCTGTGCGCGGTGTAATACCGTGCGTGAAGAACTTTTGCACTTGCGATGGTACAGGTACTGTAGTTTTTATTTAGAGGCGATGGCGATTCCACCTTCGCCGTCGTCCGTGCTGCCCACGCGCATTATGTACCAGCAGCCAGGAGGCACCAGTATGCCATCATTCTGAGCAATTCTGCCGCCGGAAGTTTTTTATTATAAAAAAAAGGCCTTACACGGTACTGGTACCGGTAGTGTACCGTACATCATCGTGTGTTGTTGTAAAGTTGCAGTCTTGGTTTTAGTCGTACTTCAAAAGATGGTCTACCTACTGTATGGCCTCGTATGAAATCGTGGCTTGTCGTTGTGCGTATCCAAATTGAATGATGCTTCGAATGCATGGAAATCGACCTCAAGCGGTACAGAAGATAGCTGCAACAATAGTAATACAGTAAGTAGTAACTAAAGCCAGGAGCATATCGTTATATTATACTACCGGCAGTCGACGTAGTATCCCCGCGCTACCAGAGGTCGTGAAGTAGGCTTCACTCTACTGGAGTAGCTACTCTGGGGAGGCATCAACGAACCCCCCAAAGATACCGTCGTCCACCTCCCATTCCGTCGGAAATAATATTAGACAAAGTCTACATAGAAGTGTAGAGTAAAAGATTTGTTTGTGGCGTAGGAGTAAAGGATATTTTAAAACATAAAATATTTATGCGTTAACAGCACGCGGTGATGTATTGAATTCGCCAGAACTGGAGCAGATCTCCATGTTCTTGTCGGAGCAGGGTGCCATGGAAATTTCCATTGGTTCGTTTCCATTAACAGCCTCATAAAGAGCAATGCGAATGTCGCGAGTGCTCAAGGCGTCGATGCGAATGGCGTTTGCCATGGTGGATTCAAAAGTGCTCAAGAATACATGATCGGTCGCAACACTTTCGACAGCGTTCATGAGAGAGGCAAAAGCGATATGGCTGGTGGGCGCTTGGCTGAATTTGTAGTCACATGTTGCCAAGTCTACTTGGAATTGAGTCAATTCCATTACAGTTTCCTTGGCAGACGAGTCCATCAAGTGCGACGGAACCAAATCGAGCATGTGGCGCACAAAGGCAGATGCCGTTGGAGGGTTAACCCGCCATTGGATAGCTTTGAGCATTCGGGTTTCCATGTGTTCAACAGCTTCAGCAGAGTGGGCTCCTCGGCTGAGGGTTGATACCAAAGTGGGATCCATTGCCTCGTGTTCGTGGATCTTGACGGCTGTGTACAAGGCGGTCATAGCCGCTAATTGATATTGGTTACGGTCGAGAAGGATTTGACGACCGTCAGGAGTTGACATGAAACGATCTAAGCAATTCAGAGAAACGGCGGCTGTTTCGCGGTTGTAGTTGCAGAAGTCGGCGATATCGTTGCACCACTTTGCCATGACTTGACGACAGTCTTCGTCGACGGGGGCTTCGTGAAGCGGTGTGGTGGGAAGATAGCTCAGGTAGTCCGCCACTTGGTAGGCATTCTCTTCCTGTCTACGCATGGCCTCCATGGTCTCGAGGGTAGATTCGACATCGACAGAAGACATGATGATTGGATTTATTGTATTGAATTATGTTGGACTGTTTGAGAAGTTGTTGTCGAAAAGATTGCAGTTGGATTTATGAGAGATAGCGATGACTGCAACTGCGAGAAGAAAAAAGAAAGGTGGAAAGGGAAAGAAGCTGATTCTCCTCTTTCTTCACACGTGGACCAGCTTCCGTCAATACCGCCTACGTGGTGCTCAGTACGAGTCCTGACGTAGACCCGTGTGGGGACGTCTTAGGCGCTTCTGAAACAGAACTCGGAGAAAGACCGGAGGTGTTCGATCGTACCAAGTTCCGCCGCCGCGGCGCGTTGATCACACCTATGTACCGTATTATCCTTTCTACAGTACGCAAGCAAGCACTGATTAACTTCTCGTACTGAACCGACGATCAACTACATTGAATAAGTTGGCGATGAAAAATGTCGCAGTAGACATGTTGGTCTAATTGTTTTGCTATCGCTCTATCGTTGCGAATCAAAGTGACATAATGGGTCGGTTCTTGTGGTCCCATAATGTTGGTCAGAATAGTCATTAGAGCAAAACGCCATTAATTCTTAGAGTTCTTTCTCCCTTTCGGAGCTAGTTGGGCCTTATCCCGGAATTAGATCACCACGTAAGCAGAACCCTTCAGAACAGAGCCACGACGGCGGTACCGTGTTGGTCATCATCTATCGATCTTCGCGGACGTAATCGGAAAACAGCCGTTGGATACTGGCACCCTACTACGGTACCGTGCTACCTACCTGTACGGTACTCGTAGCAGGCAAGCGCCGTGCCTAGCAAACTACGCACCCCCCCCCCGGCCCACGCACGACGAGAGTTCTTGTGTGTATTGACACCTCATCACAACATGTTCCCATTACTGCAGCACAAAGCCTGAAAAATACTCCGAAAGCAGGAACAACCAGTTTTCGGCGGTGTGCGTGGTGGCAAACCACATTATTTTATTGCATGCTGCATGATGCATCTTCGAATTGAAAGCTTTTGATAAGCCATCGACTTGAGGTTCGGACAATTCAGACCTAGCGCTTTCTTAGTGTTTAGGAACAATGACATTAAATACAAGATATAGACTCAACACGACCTTTAATTGAGTACGTACAATTCAAAGCTGATTCAATAATTATTATTGGACGGAGGCTGATATGCATGATGAATGATTATAGATAATGTCGTGCCAAAAAAAGAAGAATGACAGACCGTCACGGTGCTTGGCCTGTAAATCCGTAGTAGACAGCAGTACCAGCGTAGAATGCTACGTAAATTATGTACTGAATTTTTAACGACTCAAATGATCAACAAAAAGCTGCCTCTGGACCATCCATTTTCGCATCAATCGCCGACGCCATTGATCATGATCATCTTCTCCTGTCGCCTTGATTGCAAGGAAGCAAAAGGAGTACCAGGGAGCTCCTTTGCCAAGGCCTCTTCCCGGTCACGCTGACGTTTTGCTTTCAGCAGTACGGTTGCATCGTGGGGTCTCTTTGTACCCCTACCGGTAGACTGCAATATATTTGAGATCTCGGCTTGCCGTTCACATTTCATTGGCATCTTATTTGAATGTGACAATCTGTGTAAGTCGTAAAGGTCGTGAAGGCACGATTCAAGAGCATCGGAGTTGTCAACAGGGACCCCGTACATTGATAGAGTTGGAGCCACTTTTTTTAGAGGCTCCAGAGTATCGTTATTCCCATCATCATCGTCCGTCGGATTTAGAATCGCGGTGAGCCTTTTATTTCTTGCGTACCGGTAGTCATCCACAAGCTTCTCCATCGTCCTAGCTAAGAGGATGGGATTCACAGTGTACTCTAGCAGCAAGGGCAGCATCATTTCACGAACACTTTCGACAAGCACAGTGTGCATGTTCTTGGAGGATGATTCTGCTTGACTCTGCTCAGATGCTTTGGCGGGGAGGGCCGCGACGTTTGCTTCGGTTGCTGGGGAAATGTTGTTTGAAGTAGCCTTTTCTGGAGAGACTACTGCTGCAACACCAGTACTTATAGTAATTGCTTTGATGATGCGGTGCCGGAAGAGTGCCTGCCGACCTCTGAGCTGGGGGAATCTTGGAACGGCCCGCCTGGCTTGTGGCTTTTCAGCCTTGCTGCCACGAGTCCCTAGTTTGATGAATGTTTCGCGGGGACCAAAATGGGAGACCTCAACTTCATCTTGCAACTGATGTTCTTTTAAGAAATTGTACCATTGCTCTTTCGAGCTCTCCATCCGGACGCCCTTGCCTCCCTTGAGCTGAATAAGCCCCACGATTTGGAGGAAGTCGTTGTAGGCTTTGATCGTCAGGCCCAAAACAGAGAAAAGATATTCTCCTTCAGATATTGTCAACCCCAACCCCACTGTAGTATCCATGGATTTCTCTGGTGACTTGGATTGCTCAATGGGCGCCTTGATGGCATACCAATGAGCGTCCGCGTCGGCAGCAACACGAAGAAAGTCCACAAACGCAGCAATAATTACAGAATTCCCACCCATTTCTGAGGGTGGGACAGGATTTGAGCCCCGTTGCGACCGGGTAGTCCTTCGAGGGGTCTCCATTGAAGCTGCCGTTAAAAAGATTGTAATCCTCAGCTAGTGAGAAGTGGATGATATCTCTCACACTTGTCGTTGGCATGTGAGAGTTTTGTGTTATCAATGCAATGGATAGGCACGCAAAAGCGTTGATGGAAGGAAACTCGTGACTAGTTTTGAAGGAGTCCTTGATTCCGTGGAGAAGAAATCTTGTCCACGCGGAACTCGTTGGATGCACTCTCAGCTCGTGAATCAGTTTGTACCAGGGCTACTACGAGTTTTACATGTCCGATTCCCCAAGCACCGTGCGTTGCCTCGTTTCAATTCTTCAAGCAAAAGCGCTCATAGTTCGACCGTCGAAACTCCCAATACCGATTTCTGTGATGCAATTTTACGTGCTAAGAAATTTTTCGCCTCTGAGAGGGGAAACTATTAGCCACTCTGGGACGTGGCAATTAAGAGAGCCCGGTATTTTATTGTAAAAGAAATACCGGTAGTGGTGTTGCACGATAGCGAGCTCATCAATAACCAACGTTTGCCCGGGGGGAAGATTTTGCTTCTCATTTCTCATTATTTTTCTTCTCTATTTGCCCGGTTTCTGATTTCTCCCACAAATATATTTCTCATCTCTCCAAACAATTCAACACTCCAATACAATGAACTCTATTCCGGAAACAAGAAAGATGTACACTGTTTCAAATAACCTAGTCGGGTTGCTTGAGCGACCTAAGAAGAAAGTTAGAGTGTCCTCCCCGAGTCAATCCATCTTGGCCATCGCCGCTATAGGGACGTCTACCTTCAATGACGGAGGCTATCAGCGGGCACGAGATTCCTTTTTTCGAGCACTCTGTAAGACGGATGTCTGTTCCCTCTGTGAGAAGTTGGAATCAGGGGTAGTCAAACAATCGTCAATGCCACGATGGTGCTGCAGAGTCGAAGACGAAGGACACACCCCTTGCCAACCGACAACAACAGCAAGTGCGGAATATGATGAAGGGATGAAAGTCTACACACAAACAATCCCTCTGCATGATGATTGTCAGCCCGACTTGATCCCTGTTATATTGTGCTACAATATCGCCCAAACATACTCTCACGAAAGAAAGCAAGATGCCGCTCGAAAATGGTTTGGCAACTCTCTTGAGAAGCTGAATAAGTTAGGGATCTCATCCACCGAATCGACGCTTTTGCTTGTCAAGTTGCTTAGCTGCCTTGGGTACATCAGTTATCGATGCGAGGAAGAAGAATTGGCGTTGAAGTTGTATCAGCAGTGTCTTGTACTGGCTCGAAAGATCGATTTTGGTACAACAGCAGCTGCTCTAAACTGTGTCGGAGTTCTCCTCTTCAACAGGCAAAGTGAGCCAGACCAAGTCTTGGATCTCTTCGAGCAGAGCCTCGAACTATACCGGATCGAAAATGGAATCAAGGGAAACCAAGTGGAGACCGCCACGGTGCTCAACAATATTGGCCGAGTTCTTTACCTGAGATCTGAATTCAATGACGCACTTGTCGTGTACGAAGAAGCCCTTGAGATTCGCAGACAGTATTTAGGAAACCTTTCCATCGACGTCGCTGCAACTGTCTATAACATCGGCCAAACTTATCAACAACTCAAGGATTACAACCAGGCACTAAAGGGGTTCACGGAATTTCTCAGTATTGCAAAATCTGTTTTCGGGGAAGCGTCCCGAGATGCCGCCCTTGTGTGCAAAGCAATCGCTGAAATCTACCAAGAGCAGAACAAACTTAAATTGGCACACAAGTTCCTCATTTTTGCTCTTGAAGCTCAGAAAGAATGCATCGGCCGATGCAGCCCTGAAGTCGCGACGACGTTGAACAAGCTAGGAAACCTGTGCTATGAAATGAAGGACTTCCAATCTGCCATGCAATACTACAGTGACGGCCTTATTATCGAACGTGCCGCTCTCCCTACGGGGCACCAGCACATTATCATCACCATTACCAACATTGCACATATTCACAAACAGCTTGGGGATCACGCAAAGGCCCTCAAAGCCTATGATCAGGTGCTACAAATGCAAGTCAAGGCGTTCGGAAACGACGATGTCCAGATAGCAGATACACTCTCAAGTATTGGTTTGATGCAGTATCACTTGCGAGATTTCGAATCCTCCTTCGAATCATACCAGGAGGCACTTCGTATCCGCCGGCAAAATCTTGGAACAGATGATCATTCAGATATCGCTTCTACACTCAACTCAATTGGTTTGGTCCTTTTCAAGCAAGACATGTTTGGACTTGCCAAGAACTGCTTTAACGAAAGTCTTCGAATTCGATGCAAAATCCTTGGTAAGGACCATCGCGATGTCGCAATCCTCTGGTACAACATCGCAACCATCCACTTTGAAACTGGCGAGGATGAAACTGCAATCAAAATGTACGAGGAGACTCTTAGGGTGGAGCGCGCTGCCCTTGGAGATGACCACCCTGACGTTGTGTTGACATTGCAACATCTTGGTCAAGTTTACCAGCAGCTGGGCCATATTGAAAAGGCATTGGAATACTTTGAATCTGCCCTCAATATCGAGAGACGGCGACAGGGTTCTCAACGAAATCTTGGACGTATTTTGAATCTACTTGGGAATGTTTATTTGCAGCTTGGAAGAACTGACAACATGATGAATTGCTATGTTGAAGCCTCTCGGATATACGAGGCTGATCAACAGGCGAGGGAGACTTTGGTTGTCGCGGGATACAACTTCTATGGATTGAGTAAAACGAATCCACCATGCGCACCTGTAGCATAAACGATATGTAAACCACACAGATACATTTTTTCTGACTCAAATCCATAGTAAAAGGTTCGTTGCTAGTACCTTGAGCATAAAGTGGGAAGTGTTTCCTTTCTCTGTGTGTTACTACCAAGAAGCCTTCAGTAAAGGAAAAAATAGCTCTATAGACAACGAATCAATGGGTTGATCGAACTTCTCCTCTTCAAAATCATTAATCTGTTTTCCTGGGCAAGTATTTTTTGGGGGAAACTCTTGACCCTTTCTTCCTGACCGTAGAGCCCTCGAAGGTGTGCTAGTTCTCGGTGCTCAGCGCTAAACTCGCGCGATGCATTAGCCAGAAGTTCAATATCGTGGATTCCTTCGTAGCGTTGAAGATCTTGTTCTATCAACACAGAGTTCACGACAATTTGACGCGCTCTACGATTTGACTTGATATCAACAAGATGCTCAATTCCCATGGTGCAGTGTGTCGTTTCGTCAATCATGGACGATTCGCCCCTTCTCATCGAGGACAAGGTCTCATTCACATTTCTTCGGATTCTTCGTATCTCTTCTGGTTGAAGCCATTTAGCTTCGATTTCTTGACGATCCAGTGGCGGGTTTTTTCGCGGCCAAACGATGACTTCTTCGTCAAAGTGAACGGTAGTACTCCGTTCTTTCGCCTTCGTCGTGATCTTCTCGACCGGTTCAATGACAAGAAATTCCCCAGAGGAGATCGAGGAATCCTGGGGCTCAATTCCTAATACAGGAGTTAACGCGTTGTCTAGTTTGAGGATCATCTTTTTTCATACACAGAAGAGAGGTGGATTCATACGGCGTCTCTGGATCAATTTATGATTTCCTAAGACGACAAGCAATCGTCGTCGTTGTGCAAATCATCTGAAAGTATTGGCGAGGTGAAGTTTCATACTTCCAAACTGCATCGACGTATTCGGCTATCTATCAAGACTAGAAGATTTTAGTAGAAGTTGTTTGCGCTTTTGTAGTATAAAGTCAAGCTACCGGTAGGAGAGGGAAATGAAATCTAGATATTTCCGGCAAGCCAAAATTGTGAGCAAAGACGACTCACGAGCGTGCCAACAAGACTGACCGACGACTCCGTCGACCGATCTCGGCCGATGACGCAAAACCGATCGAACTTCGCTTCGAGCTTCGAGCGCTTTCAAGCTTCGAGCTTCGCTTAGCTTCGAGCTGCCACACATGACGTTTAGAGAAACGGCTAAACCAACGGCGCTATTGTGAGATCTTTTGGGAGTTCAATAAAAGAGGTACAAGTGCGGAGTGACGTGTGCGCGAGGAGTGAGGAGTGAAGGAGTCTATGTTGGACAGATCGCGCGGTGGGTACCCAACATTGATTTTACTCCAGACACGTATATAAATATAAAATCGGCGCGCCCAAATTTCTTGAGGCAGCTGGCAGGCGCATTCACTAGTGATTCACTCACGAACAATGATCATTGCCCGCGACGATGCCATCATCGAAGAACAAAACAAACCTCCCTCCATCTCTCTTTCAGTAGCTTTGTCAACACTACTTCGTCAATAAGGCTCAGTGTCTAAACTAATTCGAGGTGCTCCTTCATCATAACCATAGGAGCACTCCTGCAAAAGGAGTTTAGACACTGGCTGCTGTGTGTGATGAAATCGACCAATAACAACAAGGCATGGTCGCTAGACGACGCGTGCGCCGCATTCTTGTTGGCGGCCCAGGACGCTGACATACAAGGACAATGGCATGTTGACGAAGATTGCTGCCGCTATCTGCGAGAAAATAGTACTGGTGGTACTAAAGACCAACTATCGATGTCTATATTTTCTAAAGCTATTGGCAAAAAGCTTGACTTCGTTGAAGATGCCTACTCTATTCCTGAGACAAAAGTGAAGATCGTTCGGGCGCGCAACAAGATACAAGTTGGTTCCAAAGGCAAGACCATTCGATTCTACTACTTCACGAGGACCACTTCCCCGCCCGACATCCCGAGCGATACAGCATTTTGGCAGGCGATCTGGGACAACCCAGATCGTCCGAGCCGTCGCCACCTGAAACGGGAGCCGCTCGCAACAAAGAAGCCTTCGAATTCCCAGAACGACAACACCGAGCAAGAATCATCATCAAAGAAACTTCTCAAAAGGAAACGAAATGCACAGGCGACTACTGGCGACAAGAAGCCATGTCCTGATGCGACGCCAATACCAAATAAAGAACC
Source organism: Nitzschia sp. pyKryTriq1 (assembly GCA_956465555.1). NCBI lineage: Eukaryota > Bacillariophyta > Bacillariophyceae > Bacillariales > Bacillariaceae > Nitzschia > Nitzschia sp. pyKryTriq1. The sequence goes on from OY101129.1 coordinate 470,806, forward strand.
ATCCAGCAAACAAGCGAAGGTGTCCCCATCTCCCGACGACTCCTCCTCTGCGCCGACCGACTTTCAAGGATGGGTGGCTGGCAAAAAGAACTGCCGTCCAATTGCTGCATACCTTGTGGACATTTTGGAAGATCCTTTCAAGCAAGAAGCAATGGCTTGGCATCGCAAAGCGACTGTGGAAGAAAAGCTACGCCGACGAAAGCATGCCCGATCTTGTGGAAGCGGCCGAATTGCCCAACGATCTATGCAATGCCATGCAAACACCCTTGATGACGCGATGGTGGTCCATAGCAGTTCTTGCGAAGATGTTCACAAAATACAAAAAATTCTACGAGTATGTTCTGAAGGGGGTATTGAGCAAAAGCAAGTCGGGTGAGGAACTGTACACAACAGCAAGCAACTTGTATTCGCTCATGTCGTCTGACTGGATCGTTGCTGGTACTCACTTTATTGATGGGGCAGAGACTTCAATCTTCGGCATTTCCACCTCTGGCTGCAAAAATCCATCCCCGAAATTCCCTCCTATCCTTCAAAGTACAATGCGAGTGTGGTGGCAATTGCAAATGGGTTTGACACATGGGATCGAAATGAAACGATTTCCTTGCCGCTTCGTACCTTCGCACTGTACAACCACGGCGCGCATCCTTCGACGCAGCACAAAAACGAACGAGCCGTGAAGCAAGGTGCTCTGATGAGGGTGGTGTTGAGATAATGTTGTTGTTGTATGTTTGTTGTATTGTATCATTGTCGATCGTCGACGCGGTCGATGCATGTGCAGAATTTGGCAAGATATCGCCTCAACATACGAACTATTCTGAAGAGACCTCTCCGTTATATATAAATTCGAATATGGATATAATGTATTGTTTCCGAGCCGGCCATCCGGGGGGGTACCCACCGCGCGATCTGTCCAACATAGAGTCTCGTCGTCCGGGAGAACCATGGCGGTCGTTCTGAACGGTTCTGAGTTCTGAAGTTCGCGACTGGTCGAACGAAAGAAGAAAAAGTGGATTTTGTGTCCTTGTCGAATTGAATTGATCGAAGTCCAAGCACTGTATGTCTGAAGTTGGGCAATAGAGACGAGTATGACAACTAGGCTGTCTACTATTGATTTGGCGGCCTCAGTGGAGGGGTTGCACCAACGTTCCTCGCCGTTGGGATCGTGGCGCAGGCGGTGTTTCTCCTCTCTTGGTATCGTTCTAGCCGCCACGCTCCTCTCTTTCTTTCCACACTGTTTCGGTTGGCAGCCGACACGTGGCCACCATCGATCCAACCGATTGGCTCTTGTTGGAACTGCTAGTATTTTGCATTCCAACAGCGACGTCGATTTATCATCTGCGAGAGAACAAGTTTGGCAGCAGCTGTTGGAGAAGTTTCAAGGGGATTTTGACAACTACAACCAGGTCGTCGAAGATCGAGAGCTTGGTCTCTTACCTCGAGAAGGCGGCGGCCACGAAAACTTTCACTGCACGTTGATCCCTGTATCGAAAAATGGTAGGCTAGCGGCGTTCTACTTTGACGGAAACCCACAACGAATATTTCGCTTTCGCTACTATGAGTTGGTCCCCCTTTCGGAGACAGCTCAAGATGAAGCTGCAGTGGAAATGAAACTCTACACGCTGCAACCGGACTTAGAGAAACTATTACGACAACACTCAGAGGAGCCGCTAGAGTGGCCTCAACTCTTCGCTTCATTCGGAAAAGGTTCCTCGCTCAAGGACAAGATCGAATACCTTCCCAACTGCGAGATTCTGTGGTCACTAGAGATGGACCCAGATCAGCATTCTTACGTCGCACACCACAAGGATGAAAAAAATGGCCTACATGCAGTTATGGTTCACGGAGAAGCAATTGTGGACTCCACTCTCATCCCAGGTATTAAGATTCGGATACTTGATCAACTTTCTCTGTATGATGACCTATTCTACATTAACGATCGGGGTTTGGACCCAGAAACTGGAGCCTACATTTACGGGAACCAGAACGGCGTTCCATATCGCCTGGAACGTGTTGCACGTCTTGTAAATGGAGAACGGGAGCTAGTAAGTGACGATCTCAAGTGGACTCTAGGGTCTACTTGGAGGGACGAGGAAGAATACAAAGCTAGATTAGATGCTGTCGGTGGGCCATCTGTCCAAATGAGGGCAACAGCCAAAAAAGAACTAGAGTAAACTATTACGCTTGTTTCTATAAGGAAATTCCTAATGGCAAAGACTTCTGTCTTTTTTGCGTAAGAGTCGTTTTCATGAAAGTATACGACGATCCATCTTTAGAGCCCAAGTCGTCGTTTCCACTTTAGCCGTGATAGATCACGCCTTGCCTGTTTCAATTCAGCTCGCATCTCGTCGTGATCTCGTGTGCAATTGGGATCTCGTAGATCGTTTTCAAGTTTCTCCACAGTGTATTCCAACCTTAGTTTGTCGATTTCAACATCGGATGTCTTCTTGTTGTTTTCTTGTTCTTGTGCTCCCACTGCAGGTGTATAATGCCACGTGGAAAATACACTCATCTTTTTCAGCAAATCCCTCGTCGGCACATTTTCCTGCTGCGGAGCGACGTCAAATTCAGACATTTCACTACTCATTACAACACCGCTCTCCGGATCCACAAAGTCTACCGCAACTCTTATTCCACCATCCAAGTCCGTGGCAGCACCCACCAACTCGGCCAAGCTCTGCGGATTTGCCTTGACAGAACCAAGCACTTGTCTAGTTTCCTTGATTTGCGAATCACCCAGCAAATAAATGTTAGCCGTGATCGTTTCGTTTCCCAACTCATCAATCGTTGCCTGTAGTTTACGATTCAAAAAGGAATCCTCTACTGGGTACTGGTAGAAGCCTTCTGGTACTTCCTCTTCGTGATCAGCGTAGCTCTGAGAATCCCACTCCAAATCTCCAAAGTGCTTTCGAAGTCGATCCATGGGCAAATATGGACCAAATACTTCCCGCAATGTTGGATTGGATGTAATCAGCCACACCGTCGTGTATGGGATAAAAATACACGCAGCAACTCCTCCGGCTATTTGAACATTGCGAGGCCACGGCTTGTCGTCTGGTTTTACTTTGTCTACCATGGGCTTTTTAGGAAGTTTCTGGGCGTGGGCTTGCCAAACTCGTCTAGACAAGACCGGTCGACTGATCTCCGGCACTGTCGACAACCAGCGCCATCTCGTGGGCACAAGTGCCCCGGTGCTCACCCCTCGTGTCGCCCGGCAAGTTAATGACATCATCATCATATAATTTTCAAGTATCGTCGTGTGGTGTCGAACTGCTGGTACGTATCAGGGTTCAGAAAAGGATGATTGCAAGCAAGAGGCAGAGGTGACAGACGAGCAGCGAAGTTACAGTATTGTAATCGATTCCCTTATGGTACTCTAGTGTCCTGACACTGTCAACGACACGCAATCTGGAAATACAAATACTGTACGATGAGTATTAGACTGTAGTAGTAGAAGAACATGAGCAAATCAACGCACATCCAACATCATCTGGTACTACCATAGCTGGTGCCCGTTCAGTATCTTCTATTGTGTGGTCGTTTGACACCTTGTGGCCGCTCGTGCGTTTGTAGGACCATTATGAAACATTACGGATTAGTACTTGCCACGACAACGACGTACGTACCGGTATCGAAAAAGCCTCAAGGTTTTGTGAAATTTATCTAACACAAAACGTAGAATAGCGGTGGTATCATCCGACATCCTATGTATCAAGATCAGCCATGACGGAATTTGACTACTTCGAGTCTTTCAGAAGCTACAAGCCACAAGAAGTAAAGAAGGAATGTGACATCTTGTCCATAGATGATCCTACAACTTTGTAATGCTCACATATTAAAAGGACAAGCTACATTCTGTCCACAGTAATACGCATCTGTATTCACATGTTACGTCTAAGCCCAAGACTTTCTTCACTTCAAATACAACTCTGACTCTACTGATATGTTGAAACGCATGACTGAATTTTTATTGATTCGATCCCTCTGAAAGTACTGTAGCCCCCACCCCAACACTTCAACTGGATTAACATTGATTCTTCATTCTTCACAATTCAAGCTCGCTTCGCACATTACCTGTATGGTCAATGATCTTGCGCTTCACGCCCAATTGACCCGCGCCTGAACCAGAATATAGTCCCTCGTCGACTCGAACGAAGGTGACCGATCGTGGCTCATCTTCAAACAAGCTTTCCATTGACCGACTGTCCCTGATGTTTTCTTGTACTAGAATCTCTGGCTTTCTACTACGCCCGAACCAACTCCATTCGCCCAAGATCCCTGTGAGCCCGGAAACGAGCGATTGCGCGTCTGGATCCACAACTTCGACGTTGTCTTGATGCGCATAGCCCTCGCCCTTTCTCGGAACCAGGGCCTCCTGAATTGGTCGAGGGAGCTGGTGGGTACATGCTGCGCAATCTGTCTTGTTGCACCTATGGACATCCTGAGTATTAGAACGCATGGCCAAATCTCTCACATCCCTTTCAAATTGATCCAGATCCCCTCCATCTTTGCGTTTGAGATACTCGTTGTCCTGTTTGGCTCGATACACAGCAAGTTCACCGACCTGGCGCAGTCGTCTATACTTTTGATAGCTCAACAGTACCCCAACGAATAAAAGAACCATAATTGGAACAAACGCCTTTCCGAGGGTGGTCATGCTCCCGTCTTGTACGGCCCAGTTCTCGGACTGCAAACCCGAGAAAACCTGTTCATTGCGAGCATCGTAGAAACTTGTTCCGACGTACGAAATTCGGGTTGCCATCGTACTATTTGTGTCAAACGTCCCGCTCGAGTTCGAATCTAGTGATTCCAAGGCCAAATTCATCGCATCGAGGTATGTGTCTTGTTCAATCATGTTCTTAGAGACGACTTGGAGTGCCGTATTCCCGGCTTCCAGTTCGCTATCATTGTCCCCAGTTGCAGTGTACCCCACTTTAACACTGCCATCATATCGATTGCATACAGTAGCATCAGAACTCGTCACCGTACATCCTGCCTGGAGCTTGTCGCGGTTGCCCGACGAAATAGAATGAATCTCCAATCGTCTTCTCGACGCACCGAGCCTTCGCTGACGACAAGTGGAATCGAAGATACTGTCAATCATTGCCGTCTCCAGAGCGTTAAGCATGGTTCGCTCTTCGTCTCTGCTCAGTTTATCGGTGAGTTCGACATCGTATACGAAATGAACGTTAGCAACGCCTGCTGGAAACGCCTTGTCGTCGAACTCCTGCTCGTCCCCACCACATGCCCGATAGTTGAAATCTCGAGTTAATGGGCGGGGCGTGGGTGAAGCAGTGGGAGCATCCGTTTTTGGATCTCCACCCCGAAAGATGAGAAAGACATTTTCCGTCTCTTGCATGGCTCGACCTTCGGTTTGTTCTTCCGCCTGCTGGGCTGAACCATCCTGGTGATAGCTCTTTCTACTGCTGTCTTCGATCATCATCATGTTAGCACTACTAGAACACGTGGTTGCGCATTCAACTTGTGATCACCACTCGCGACACTGACTACTATGGACAGTATGTGGACGATAAGATGGCGTCGATAGTTGTTTATTGAGAGAAACACACGATCGGTTCTATTGTTGCTATGAACATGCGTCAACCCTGCTTGTGTGGAGGCAAAAATTGGGGTCACATCGAGTTGGCGCCACAGTGGTAATGAGACTGCAGGGCCCGTTGTTGCCGACACGCGGATATTTCGCCATAGAGGTCGGTTTTCTCCCCTAAATACCATATTATGTTATTATACATAGATGAATATATAAATTCACAAATTCTATTTAAACAACACATCTTTTCGGTGCGAACGGACCCTGTTGAACGGAAACTTCTCGTCATAATAACCATCGCATGATACTTTTTTTCGCAAATAATTTTGACGTGGTCCATTTTGAAGCCACATAATAAATAATAAAAAAACAGCATCTAACTATATTATGGCTATGCTAGCGCTCACGTTACACCCCCCTGTATTTAAATTGTACCGGTAGAGAGAATGTTCAAGTCTTTGATGAGGTAGATAGATGGATGATTCATGAGTACAGGTATGCGTTCTGCTGGGCCACACCAGTTCGTGTGTAGTAGTAGTTACTCATCTCACCCCAGCATGAACAACTCCAATAACAAGAAAAGGAAGAGGGGTGTGAAGTTAGTACAGTACACGTAGTGGTGGCATCTGCCGGCGCGAATGTGGCAGGCAGGCAGGGAGGGCGTGGAGGGCGTCTGCCGCGCGCTCGTCAGACGTACCAAGCAAGACGGTGGGTTCAAATTCATGTTGGAAGCACAGTGCGACATCACACAGTGAAAGGTATCCAATCATCGATGATCTATTTATGCCATTGTCGTTGGGGTTGGCGATACACACGTTTTGATAGGCTCTAGCGCCAAAAATTTCAAACCGGCCAAATTAATAACCAAAGTCTCGGCTTTGCTTTTGGGGTTCCCGTCAAATTCGTAGCCGAGCGTTATTATTGCACCTATTCTCTCGCTCGCTACGTACAGTACTTGTACGAACGATTGACGAGAAGCAAGAAGTTTTCATTTGGACCAAACAAGGGGAAGTAGACTAGACTTACAACGGAACGCAGCAACAACCAAGTTCAACCAAGTTAGTATTCTTAGAAATACAATGGCGAAGGTGATGTTATCCAGGAGGAGTCATCGGCTCGTCCTTTTGGGTGTTGTTGTCGCTATCATGCTGAATATTGATATTTTGAATACCAAGAATACTCGTCCTCTGATGATGGCGGTGGACGCTGCAAAGACCAAGACCAGCTCGTATAACAATAAAAATAGTGGGAAAAGACAGACCACCACCATCACCCGAGTCCTCAAGGGCACAAAGAAGGAATCATCGTCAGTATCGTCGACTTTAGAATCCAAAGCCGAGAGCAACCCTCAGCCGCCGGATGCAGTAGCTCCTGGCGGCGACGAGGATCTTTCCGAACCTGACGACTGGACTATTAATCATCCAATTGAGGATGAGGATGAGGAAGAGTCCCTGGAAGGTCGACTAGAAACACCTTCCCCATCTGAACTTGTTGTATCGCTGGATGAAGAGGGGGGGTCACCGTCATCATCACCGTGGCCCACGTTACCACCTGCAGAAAAGGACGACGGCATTGATCCATCGGATGGCACAGATGATTCTGCCCCGGTGACAACAACAACTACGACTGCTGCTCCCTCCTATTCACCGTCGCCATGGCCCACGGAATTATTATCCGCGGCGGCCAATGATGAGGCTGACGACGATACTGACAATGACCCATCGGATGGCACTGACACTGGCACTGCTACTAACACTGACAGCAGCAACAACATTGTCTCGGTGATTCCCTCGGACCCACCGTCACTCATTCCTTCCGATTCTCCCAGCCTCGCTCCAAGTGCTCTCCCGAGTAGCGCCGACAGTACGAGTACAAGCACAAGCGTGCCGACGCCGTCGCCATCACTGGACTTGGACTTGAAGAACAATTCTCCCTTCACCTCGTCGTATGTCCGCGACCCCAATGATTCGACAAGCTTTGTCTGTTCTTCTGCCGCGGCGGGCGGGGAAACCACAACCGCGTTGGACGACAATGATGACACTCGAGCCTTGCCAGTGACATTTGTGTATGAGCTCCGGCTGGACGAGGATTCTTTGGTGGACCTCACCGCAGTACTATTTCAAGTAGAGTCGGCCATGGCCAAGGCCGTCGCGGACGCACTACTGACGTGTGAGGATGACAACAACAACAACAACGATTCGGTGCGACGAGTACGTCGTCTCGCGCAAGGCGTTTGGAGCGTTTCTTCCTCTCCCCAAGATACAGAAAAAGCAGCCTGTGCGATTGAGGGATGTCATTTGGTCAATGGCGCATTAACTCTTCACACTATTGCTGGTACAACGACGGGTACCGAGGACATGGCCATCGTTTGTGATGCTCTCGAAATAGTCCAAGACCCTGCTACAATGACACGAATAGCCACATCTATTGAGGGAGTAGGAGCCATCCGGTACGAAGAATCCAACATTGAGTGTGTTGGTGGAGTAACAGAGGAAACTGTAGGCGACAGTATCGTGGAGGAAGAGAGCGACGGCCTGGACTCGAATGATTCTTCGCTGGGGGGAGCTGCTACTTTTGGAATTGCCTTGGGAGCTGTGGTCGTCGTCCTAGCTTTCTTGGTGGTGGCCAGCCGGCGTCGAAGATGGCAAGGCGAGGATCTGACAGATGCTGGAAGCAACAACAACAACAGCAAAGATATGTTAAGCTTGCAGCCCTCCAATACAATGTCTAGTATTGGTGGAGGCGGATACACTATTCTTGCCGATACAAACAGTCTGCGCGACCCAGAAGAAGAGCAAGAAGAACCGGACTTTCCTATCCTGTCCAAAGGTGACGCAGACGAACAATCATGGAAGAATAATAAGGAAACCACGAAAGGGGGCTTTGGATCGAACAACTTTCGGCCATTCATCGATCAAACGGATCTACCCGATCGATTGTCCCTGCAATCCTCCGAAGGGGGTTCAGTTGACGATGATGATAATGGTAATACGGATACTGATGATAACTCGGACACGCTGGCCCACTATGCAACTCCATTTCAGCTGTCGTCTGAACGGAAGAGAAGTCCTTCAAAGAAGGGATCTTCGCCCCAAGGAAAAAGTCTGCAGGTCGGTACTACTAATTCAAAGTCTCCTCCTCCTACTGAAGGAGCAGCCACCACAGGGGAACCCAGGGAGGACAATGATAATAACAGTCCAAGGTCTCCCTCTGGCGGTGATGCCTATCCAGGCTTATCATCGCTTCTAGGCCGTGCCTCTGATTCCGACGGATCCACCACCGACGAAGATCGAAGCATCGCACAATTGGTGTATGGAGGAGCGAGTCTGCTTAAGCTGAGCGACCTGGAAGCCAATCACAAATTTGATGACCATTCAACGTCTTCGCAAGATGACGATGATGATACGAATTACGGTACAGACTCGATATAGATAGAAGTGCGACGACTATCATGGTACCATACTGTCTTTATATAAAAGCAGCACAGTCAGTCTATGGGAATTTGGCTGGCTGGAAGCAATTTAAAGATGATAGTACGTTTGTCTACCTACACTCAAAGTGCTTTCCTGGTTCCTCGACTACTGTATAACTCTAGACTCTTCTCTAGTTGAGAAGGCCACCGGTGCATTCACGACCAGGATCCTCAATGCCGCCATCGACAATCGACATTTTGCTACAGCTCATCGCTAGTGAGCTTACCAAGCGCCACATCCTTCAACTCTAATGGCTCGACCCCCGAATGAGATTCGACTGTTCCATCCGGAGCCACCAAGTAATACTGTTCATCGTATCGTACGTGTATGTGAGATGATGATCGATCAGCATGAATTAGCCAATTGATTGCATAATACAATGCTGTATCATTGATGCTTGATTGTGTTACGTACCGTTGCAAAATTCCATCCAATCGAAGTAGGACCAGCCACTTTTTTCAAGTATTTGTACACAGGACTCGCCTGGGCGCCGTTGACATTGATCTTGGACATCATTTGAAAATCGGCGCCATAACCCAAAGCGAATTCGTGAATCTCCTCGTTGCTATCAGGTTCTTGACCACCGAACTGATTGCAGGGAAACGCCATAATATTGATTTTGCCCGTGTGCTTGACCTGAGAGGAGAGTTGGACCAGTTGCTTATAGTGGTCGTCTGTGTATCCACAGTAGGAAGCCACGTTCACGACAATTAACACCTGTCCCGCAAATTTGGAAAACGGAACCAAAGTGCCATGTATGTCATAGGCGCTGAGATCAAAGAAAGATTCAATCCCCTCCAATTCTTTGGAATCGGCGAGAGCTTGTTTTTCTATCTCTTCACAGGACGTCGCGCAATTTTGCATCATGTAGCCGGGATTCTATAATGAACAGAGAAGCATGAAAACATATACAATTTATCAGTCCAAACATCGATGATTCTTCCATGAAAAATCCGTCATCACAGACGAGGGTTTACCTACCTTTTCACATTCGCCCATCTCAGCCCAATGCCCGCAGCTTGGGTTGGTGTCTGGATCGGCACCTTCCACAACCACAATGCCAGGAAGGTGCTGGCTGGCTAAAACCACCAGAGCAAGTGCTAAAATCCAGTTTCTCATGGTTGCCCCTCCAATATCTTGATGCTGTGTTGATATGATGCCTTCGGCTTCCTTGGTTTTCTTCGCAGATACAAACACTGAACTTTTCCATGGTGCTCGAGGGGAGTCGATGTGTGTCTGACCTTTGTCCGTTTGTCCGCGAGTCGGGATCCCTAGAGGTAGGGACTCGCGACTCGTGAACAAAAACTATCGTTTCGGATAATGAATATTTCAATGGCAGTTTGGTTATTGGAACTGCCACAGGATGAATTTTGAGACCTAATTGAATGTCAAGCGGCATTGATACATCCTCATGCATGGATGTATCATTGAAAGTTCAACTGCCTAAGTACCAAAAATTGGATCTTGGCTACTATCAGAAGTGGAATACTGATGAACTTTTGGAGATCGCTGGACGAAAGTTCAGCGATCCAAAAAAATCATCGACAAGATACCGTTGTGTTGCTGCGACGCGCGCGCAGTCTGTGAATGTTTTGGTTTTTTTTTTTGGATCTTCTCTTGCCTGCGAATGAAAGGGAGAGTCGATGTGTGTCTGACCTTTGTCCGTTTGTCCGCGAGTCGGGATCCCTAGAGGTAGGGACTCGCGACTCGTGAACAAAAACTATCGTTTCGGATAATGAATATTTCAATGGCAGTTTGGTTATTGGAACTGCCACAGGATGAATTTTGAGACCTAATTGAATGTCAAGCGGCATTGATACATCCTCATGCATGGATGTATCATTGAAAGTTCAACTGCCTAAGTACCAAAAATTGGATCTTGGCTACTATCAGAAGTGGAATACTGATGAACTTTTGGAGATCGCTGGACGAAAGTTCAGCGATCCAAAAAAATCATTCTTGCAAAAGGTAGATCTTTCTAATGGTTATAATCTTGAGAATACTCGTTTATCTTGATTGTTTGAACTACTCTACGAGACCGACTTCACATCAAAGCAACAAAGAGTTCCACTACTTTGACTAGGGGCGAAAGATCCGCGAGGGAGCAGGCGAGCGAAAAAGCGAGGGAGGGCGATTATTAAGGGGATCGGAATCAAATGAGGGGGCAATTTCAATTTCCAGCAGAATCCGCATCCTTCATTTTTTCTTCTTCTCCCGCCCGCCTTCCCGGTCGTACGAAGTAATTTCTATGACGTTGATCATCGGAACATTATTTTTTGCCAAGGAGAAAAAGCCGACTACAGTACGATTATTCCAGAAACTTTCAATCCTCAAGAGAAAGACAAAAATAATGGTGACGGCTTCAAGCCCAAAGATACTACAGGAGCTGCCACAGCACGATGACATCATGCTTGTGGAGGACACCGGGCGGAAATGCTGTGTCTGCTCTGCTCATTATAAGCAGTCCAGCAATCGTCATCGTTGGTTAGGTCGGATTTTTCCTCGTCGAAAGTTGTCGTCGTCAAAGCGCCATCGGCGCAGCTGCAATGGTTGCGACAGCTACTGTTGTCTTGCCTCCTCTCGTTCCAATAATAAGAAATGTCCGGTGGTGGGGGCGACGCGAGTGTATTCGTCCTATGCCAAAACGGTGACTGTTCACTCTCCCTGCCAGACGCAAAACGTGTATACTGATTTCTCGTCGGATCACCTACGACATTCCCTGAACAAGGATATGGAGCATTTGAGTATCACGGGTCGCATAGTGGATCCCCGCCTTTTGCGATGCTTCTCCCGGATCACGTTGGATTGTCTGACCCATTTGACACTGACGGGCAATCAATTGTACCGATATCCAAGGGGTGTACGGCTTTTGTTGACAACTTTGCCAACTCAATCCCTGCGTCACTTGAATTTGTCTTGGAATGGATTGGATCACGAAGCCATTGCTTTATTCGGTCGACGGGGTCTCCAGCATATGAATCATCTTCTTTCGATTCGTCTTTGTGGAAACCAGATCGGTGCCAAAGGGCTAAGAGTGCTGATAGAGGAGGGAAACTTGCAACGGGTGCCAGCCATTGATCTGTGGGATTGTGAGATTGGAGATGAGGGTGTTACAATTCTCGCACAGGCAATGGTACGTGCCGACGCTCGAGTGGAACGTCTCGTTTTGGACATGAATGGTATTGGGAACAAAGGCGTCAAAGAGCTCGCTCTTGGTATGGTGCATTGTCCATCCTTGGTGGCTTTGGATTTATGTTGCAACAATATTGATCACCAAGGTATTCGTGCCTTGGCTCCAGCCCTTCTATGCAGCAGCGTGACCCAATTGAATCTTCGTGCCAATCGGGTAGGTCCGGCAGGCGCCTTGATTCTCGCAGACGTACTAAACGATACATGTTTGAAACGGTTGATGCTCTGCCACAATGGCATCGGAGACGAGGGCGTGCAACATCTTACGACCGCCTTGGGGGCACAGGAGGGACAAGGCTACGCAGTCTCGACCCGAACCACCACAATTCTTCCCAGGCTCCAAGAACTCTCACTGGGTTTCAATTTCTTGTCCATCAAGAGCGCGAAAGCCCTGGCGAAGGCACTTGCTACCAACACCACTTTAAAACGTCTCTTCCTTCATGGCAATATGATCGACCGTCGAGGTGCGATGCCCTTCTGTCAGGTTTTGCAGACTGCCAATCAATCCCTATTGCAATTGACCATTTTGGATCCCAGCTACGAGAACCATTTAGTCCAAGAAAAGTTGGATATGTATTTGGGAGCCAACGCAAGCGGTCGTCGGCATTGGGGCGATCTTTCCATTCCTCTTACCGCATGGACCCGCAAACTATCGGAGATGACACCCGATTTCCTTTTTAGTTTCTTGAACTCACGGCCGGACATTGCCGCTTCTTGCCACCGGCACTCTAACTGCTACTAGTATTGCTGTTATTGAGGCGATACTTCTATCAGTACTAGCTACTGGCACACCACTGCTACTCGTCCTCCTGCTTGGACATGGAGCATACTCTGATCTATTATTTGTTGGAAAATGGAAATGTTGTTATGTGCAACGCCGCGGCTTGCTATGAGGAGTAAGCATGATATTATGATGCATGTCCTCGTTTGTTTACTCCTCGTCCGTATCAAGTAGACTGGTTGTGCGAAACACGTTCGGCTCTCTGCACCGGTATAGGGAGCTCCACCCACTGTCCCAGGTACCAGGTATTGGTACAGTACCTAGACAGTCTCTCTACTCTCTCTAGTAGCGTAGAGAGGGAGAGAGACGCACTGTAGTTAAAAAGGTCCAAGGAGTCGTCGTGGTCGTCGATGTCATTCAAGCAAGATGGCGGATGGCGCGCGGATGTCATGTCCGCGAAGCACGCGGTCGGTCGGTCATTGTGCTGCTGGGAGCCCGGATCCCAGCGTGAATTTACGTTTGTACAGGAGGTTAGGTAGTACAGTTGTGTTCGTAGAAATCTACGTGTTCTTAGTTTTAGAGTTCCGCGCGCCGCCGCACAGCAACAGACTGAGACGAACCAACACAACAGTTGAAAGTGCTCCCGTGATGATGATTCTTCCGTGATGATGCTGGCTTGCTCAACCGTGCAGCGTCTTATCGTTGCGGCGCCGCGCCTCGACCATGGTCGCTTGTTTCAACGATACCCTCATTGAAGCATTACCTATCGGGTAGCATCTGAAAATGAGGTACCTTCTAGCTTTGGCGACGGCATTGCTTCTGCCATGTGCACAAGCCAACTCCGATGATCATCGGTACAAGAAAGGCGAGCACGTTGAATTATGGGTAAACAAGGTCCGTCCGAGTCAAGATACTGTTGATGCTTTGATGGCTGGGCGTGTCTCGGTCATTGTTGCGAAAGGACCGATTCTCACCCTTGTTGCTGGCTGCTTTCGTTTTCACAACCCACCACAGGTCGGTCCATATGCGAACCCCCAGGAAGCCTATGAATACTACACGTTGCCATACTGCGCCCCGGATACGAAGCACCACCCCGAATCCGCGGGTGGCACAGGTCGCTGGAATGAATGGAAAGTGCACACGATGGGAGAGCACCTGGGCGGCCACGCTCTGCGCCACTCGGGGCACGATATCACCTTTCTTCAGACGAACGCGAGCCCCGAGACCTGCACTACGAAACCCTTGAGCAAGGAACAAGCGGACCACTTTGCCAAGGCGGTGCAGCATCGTTGGTTCTATCAGATGTACTTGGACGACTTGCCCGTGTGGGGAATGGTGGGAGAGATGCTCCCCAAGGCGGACCAGTTTAGCATCAAGGAGAAGGACGACTTGGATCGTCTTGACCACATGACTGATCTCTCGGACACTGAAATCGCCAACCTTCACCCTTATGTCTACACGAACCGCAACTTGGTCATCTCCTACAACAAGGATCAAATCGTCAAGGTAGACTTGACGAGTGACCCGAAGTCGCTCAAGGAAGTCAAGGCGGGAACGGCCCTGGAGTTCAGTCTTCACGTGCAGTTTGTGGAGACCAGCGAGGAGTTCCATTCTCGCTTTGATCGTTATCTGGATCATGACTTCTTCAAGCACCCGATTCACTGGTTTTCGGTTTTCAACTCGTTCATGATGGTGCTGTTTTTGATGGGATTGGTAGCTTTGATTTTGCTGCGAACACTCAAGAAAGACTATGCTCGTTATGGGTTGGTGCATGATTTGGAAGATGGGGACATGGACGATGATGAGAAGGAGGCTCTTCACCATGACAAGGTGGAAGATGCTGGATGGAAGCAGGTCCACGGCGATGTCTTCCGGGCGCCTTTCTGGCTGCCTTTGTTTTCGGCGCTGGTTGGTACCGGATGGCAACTCGTAGTCTTGACTCTGGGGGTGATCCTCTTTGCCGTATTGGGCCCTCTTCACGGAGAGGTCCACGAGGAACGTGGGGAGGTCATGCAATCGATTCTGATTTGCTACGCTTTCTCTTCGATTGTTAGTGGATTCATGTCTGGCAAGTTCTTCAAAGAGTACTACCCGACTGTGGCAAGACGTGCAAACACTACTGCACCCAACAACCTGTGGCAGGCAACCATGGGATTGACGGTCTTGCTCCTCCCGACTTGCACTGTCTTGATTATGTCCCTTTTGAACACACTTTCTCTCGCGTATGGCACTATTAACAGTATTCCCTTTTCGGTCATTCTCAAAGTGTTTTTCCTTTGGGTCTTTGTCTCGATCCCACTCGGTGTGGTAGGAACTCTCTTGGGCCGGCACGCCAACAAAGGCACTACCACCACCTTCCCCTGCCGAGTCAACGCCATTCCTCGACCTATTCCCGAAGACGTCCCATGGTATGGAAAGCCTTCGGGTTTGATTCCATTGGCTGGTCTATTGAGTTTCGGATCCATCTTCATTGAACTTTACTATGTCTTGACGTCCCTTTGGAACTACAAATTCTACCACGTCTACGGGTTTTTACTGGGAGTTTACGCCATTCTCACCATTGTCGTCGGAATGACATCCATCATTGTCGTCTACTTTTGCTTGAACGCCGAAAACTATCTCTGGCAATGGACCGCCTTTGGTTCCGGTGCTTCGACCGCCGGATATGTCTTTTTGTATGGCATCTACTACTTTTTGTTCAAGACCCAAATGCACGGATTCTTGCAAACTTGTTTCTATTTTGGGTACATGGCATTGATCGCCCTCAATTTAGGACTATTGTGCGGGACATTGGGGCATGCGGCAGCGAGTCGATTTGTACGGGCCATCTTTCAAAACGTAAAAGTAGATTAATGCATGATACAACAAGGAAGGACGGCGCAATACTGGAATAGGCCACGTCCAACAATTACTTACTTTAAACGAAAACATACTATTACTAGACATACCTGATTCGCATAGTATGGCAGGTTGGTTGTAGTTTGAATACAGCCTCCCATCTTGAAATTATATTTCCTTGTCAACAAGAGAGAGAAATCAGAGTTTGGTCCCAGCCAGTTCGAAGTTCCTCAGGCGAAAGGCGGAGATCGATGCTCGATGCGCCAAGAGTTTTCTGGAGCGAGTCTATGGTGTGAAGTTGGTCGGCAAGTGCCACAACTAGATAGAGGAGCCGTAAGGAATGTATTCGATTCTTCGATTCTTCTTTAGAACTGCTACTAGCTACTAGAGTTGTTTTATTTCGATGCGATGGAGTCCGAGCTTCAAGAAGATCTTCTTGGACGGAGATAATGAAATCCTAAAGAATCCTGTGAAAAGAAAGATCGCCATGATGCTTGCTAATGTAAGAAGTACTCGTCAGGCGCTCTCCCAAATTCTCCCCCAAGGCTGCGCACTGCCGCGCGTGTGGGCAGAGGTCCCACAATCGCGCAACAATGGCTGTTTTACATAATCTATCAACTTAACGAAGTGATCTGGAGGACAAAACTGAAGGGGGAAAAAGCAAAAAAATACTCTACGAGTACGTGCTGGGTAGTGGCTACAGTGTGAGGAGTCGTCGCCTCTGGACAGTTGCTCTTGAGTACTGGTACTGTAGACGGAGGAGTAGTCAGTCGTCCCGGTCGTCTCCGCCGCCGCCGTGCGGTCGATGCGCACTGCACGTGCGTACGTACGGAGATCGGGGGTACGTATATTTATGAAGATTTTGGTATTAAGTACAATACTTATATTACTTGATACTCTTATCCCAAAAGCCAATCGTTTTTCTGTGTGACGTTTGTTGAAATCCAGATGAATTCGTTTCCGATCCATCGGGTCATTGCACGCGAAACCGCGCGAAGTGATCTGATGTTTGGTTGAAATTCAATACCAAAGATACACCCTCAACTAACGCAACTACAACGCGCAGCCGTAACCCGCAGAATGGGAAAGACAGCTCTCAAGGCAGACGTCATATTCGTATTTGAGCAACAACAAGACTATCACCATGAAGATCGCTGTCCTCGCCGCCCTTGTATCGTAAGTGAAATATTGCGATATGATTAAATTATTGTGGCCTTCCTAGCCGGAAGTGAAAGTACGGCGTGGGATTTCTCCGGTCACTTTGCGGGTCGGATAAGACGAGAAGATGAGCTTTGCACGATCACCGAGTAGTC
This sequence comes from Nitzschia sp. pyKryTriq1, assembly GCA_956465555.1. Lineage (NCBI taxonomy): Eukaryota > Bacillariophyta > Bacillariophyceae > Bacillariales > Bacillariaceae > Nitzschia > Nitzschia sp. pyKryTriq1. Next base: position 487,888 of record OY101129.1, read on the forward strand.
ATGCGGTGGACGTGACCGCAGATTTGTGGCATCGCTGACGCTTTTGGCAAGGAGAGACCGTTCGCATTTCATGGGATTCGAAAAGGTGTGGAGAAGTTGCCGTTTCAATCATCATAACTCACGATTTCCTTCTCTTCTTGTTATCAGCGCTGTCGCTGCCTTTGCTCCCAGCAACCAGGTTCAACGACCCGCCACCGAGCTTGCTGCTGAGCGCCGTGAGTTCTTGAGCCAAGCCGCTGCCCTTGCCGGAGCCGCCGCCTTCGCTCCTGCCGCCAATGCTATCCGTGACTTCGATACGGTTGGGTACTTGGGTGGATCCAACATTGTCGATGTCAACAACGCCAATGTCCGTGTTTACTTGAAGATGCCCGGACTTTACCCCACGGTTGCCGGAAAGATTGTCTCCAACGGACCTTACAAGAGCGTCGGCGATCTTTACAACATCCCCGGACTTTCTGGTGCCGAAAAGGATTTGATCAAGAAGTACGAGAGCCGATTCACTGCCTACCCCCCGAGTGCTGACTACGTTATTGACATCATCAACAACGGACTTTACCGTTAAAATGCATGACAAATACGACATGGATATAGTCTCTGGTCGGGTTCAACAGTCCGCATTTAAAGCTGTACCGGGAGTCCAGTTTACGCGGTCACGTTGTGACTAGACTAAAGCATATGGAATAGACCAATCTTGTACTCCCACTCTACTGGAATTTTGAATAGTGTCTATACCGTAGGTAACGACAGTCGAGAATCCTGCTGAGCTTTGATAGTACAGCACTGTGCGCTCATTAATCGACTAGATGAACAAACGAGGCAAGGTATGCGGCTGGGCTGTTTACTGTCTAGTTTCTCTATCGAGAAGCCTGTCAAGGCTGTAACTGAGTAAGTACAGACTACTCAACAAGATGGTGTCGCTATCGACAGCCGAATCTAGAGATCGTATCCACCTCGCAAATCTATCAGGTACTATCTGGTTTCAAACGCTACAAAGCAAAAAAGTAGTTATCGCCCGTTACATCTTGCTGGAGTCACCAGAACTAATTAAGCACTACTTGTACCTGTTGGACCAGTGCTGCTGTCGTCCTCCTCCATTGTACTCACATACTCCAGTACTGATGAGCTGTACGAAGTACTCCATTGTCGATTTTGTGGTGCACTACTCTTTTAAATAGTCACGAGTAGCATCTGTCGATCGATACCAGTACTTTAGGATGGTCAACTGCTCTAGAGTCGAGGTCGCTCTAAACCTGTCAACTTGCTGTTATCTAAACATAGCTCTAGACGACGACAAAAGTTCGATCGCTGCACTAACAGCGCCATCTCTACTCTACTCATAGATGCGACATTCTATCATGACTACTCCAACAAAGTCGAGATTCTGGAGCAACGTCTTGCAGTTTCAACTAGTTGGTTGCATGTGAGTAATCGAGCACCAGTTGTGGTTGTTCTTGGTGAGATAGTATTAATTTTGGATTACAAGAGATGTATAAGATTCTGGTCGTGGACCATTCACATGGTTCAGGTCTCATCGATGCGCAAGGGTTCATGGAGGATAATTACTTGTGCTGGCCGTTGCAAGAATTCGAAAGAGCGGTTCTTCTGTCTTCGGCTGAAGAGGAAAACAGAAGGTGATTCTTGTTGCTGGCCATGGAAAACAACGCTACCGATCCGAATCAGCGGTGACACACGGCCTGCTGCTGCCAATCTAATGTCCACGAGGTTGGTTTTGGAGTCTGCGGCGCATCTCCTCGTTGGCCCTCTGTCGTCGTCGCTGCTGCGCGGCTTCACTATCCTTGTGGAATCGGGCTTGTCCACCTCTCTCTCCGGATAGAGATCTCTTGGGGGCTCCGCGTTGTTCGTCACCGACGGCGAATGCGGCCAATGTAAAAATGATAACAGCAGTGAACTTCATGTTTGTTGTGGTTTTGATGTTTGAATTGAAGAATGTGTAGTCTGGTGTTGTTTCAATCTGAGAGAGTGAGGAGTGGAAGCGCTGTTTTTCGTTTTCATGCAAAGAGACATCGGATTTTGTGATGATCGCTCAAAGAAAAAAGGAAGCAATCCGGTTGTATGCTCATCTTCAACGATGTATATTGATCCAGTGAGATGGCGACGATATCATGTGTTTCACATGGTGATATATGGCATGGATAGATAATCTTCAACGCCAAGACGTTGAAACGACGTTAAACCACTTGTGCGCACCCACTTCCGCCCCGGATTTAATGTTGACTCTAGCTCATAACCCATTAAAAAGAGGGATGAGCTTGGAAAGGCGAACAAAAAGGGCACCTCGCGGTTTGCTAGTTTGTGCCTCCTGCGGGCGCGGAATTTGATGCTTGCTTCCGGCAAGAATTTTCGCAGGGGCAGAGCGGGCGGCGGGCGGGCGGGGGCCGCTACTGCAGCTGGCCGCTGTCGTCATCACCGACCGCGACGGTACTAGACTACCAGGCATCCTTCGATGATGTTCATTCTTCACCCCGGCGCGGCGCGGGTGGCCTCTCGTGCCTCCGCCACAATCCGCAAGAAGTCCCTACACCACTGTCATCTAAACTCTAAACCCTTGAAATATCGTACCGAAGAAAGAAAACCCACAAGCTTCCAAATAACCGACACACCTCGATTTCAGGTTGTCAGTGCTGTTATTGCTGCTGTGCGTGTCAGGAAATCGTATTAGTAAACTGCTGGTTTTGGAAAGTTTCAGTTATCGGTCGGTCAAAGCCTATTCTTTCTTTCGAGTCATCATCAATCTGCCAAAATGTTCTCCCGATCTGTCAACGCTGTTGTCAGCAGGACGTCAAGAACGCGATGGATGCCTTCAACATGTCGGATGCAGTCGTCTAATGCTGCTCTTATGGTGGAAGAGGAGGAATCTGAAGTGAGGACTACTCGACCTCGGTTGGAAGCACTGCGGCTGCAACTTGAACACGAACAAAACCGCGGTTTACCGCCGGTCAAGATATCGAAAAGTCAAAGTCAGAATAAGGACAAGCCTACGACCCCCTCGTCCTCAGATGTAAACGAGTTGATGCGGCAGCTAGATTCACTTCCACTTCCACGAGAGCCGCTCAGGGATAAATTTGGAAGACAACACTCCTACCTGCGAATTTCACTGTCGGAAAAGTGTAACCTCCGGTGTTTGTATTGCATGCCCGAAGATGGCGTGCCGGTCCAGCCACAGTCGCATTTGCTCACAAACGATGAAATTTTACAACTTGCATCATGGTTTGTGGATCAAGGCGTCGACAAAGTAAGATTAACGGGCGGTGAACCTCTCCTTCGAAAAGATCTGGTAGATTTGGTGGGACGCCTGAATCATCTTGGCTTGGAGCAAATCGGTATGACGACGAATGGAGTGACGTTGTCCAAGCATCTACCAGAACTTGTGGAAGCTGGATTGACGCATGTAAATATCAGTCTCGATTCTCTGGAACCCGACAAGTTTGCTCGTCTGACGCGGCGGCCGCCCTCGTACCATGCCAGGGTCATGCAAGCGATTGAGGACTGTGCCACCCTGCTGCCGCATCGCACAAAAATCAATTGTGTAGTGTTGCCCGATAATGTAGGTGAGCTCGAAGATTTTTGCGAACTGACCCGGCACATGCCCATTGACGTGCGGTTCATTGAGTACATGCCGTTCAACGACAATTTGTGGCAGGCGGATGGATTTGTGAGCTATCAACAAATGCAGGACCAGATCCAGGGCCTTGAGCGCCTACAAGACAGCCCTAATGATACGACCAAATGGTGGGGACTCACCGCGAAGGACGATAGTGCTCCGCCGTTGGGCCGCATCGGATTCATAACGAGTATGAGTGAGCATTTTTGCGGAACTTGTAACCGACTAAGAATTACGGCCGACGGAAAGTTAAAAGTGTGCCTCTTTGGCAACACTGAAGTCAGTCTACGAGATTTAATGCGAAATGGCGCATCCAAGGATGCCTTGCAAAAGTTGATTCATCATTCTGTCCAAAAGAAGGATTTCAAGCTGGGTGGCCACAAAGACATGGAGGATTTGAAGGCACATTCTGCCGAAAATCGTCCCATGACTCTCATTGGAGGGTAGGATCCCACCAACATATTACAAGAATGAGAATGACGACTAGACCCTTCGGATACATACCTCGCTTTCAGTATCCCATTGGGAACTTTTCACACGGCTAGCGGGTATGATCATGTTGCACTTCAGTACGATTTGCGCATTTTTTCAAGACCCTCGTTTAGTACTACGCTCCATACATGCTCCTGCTAGCTCTCTCTAGAGTATGCTTCTCACAAATAATGAAGTGTATGATGCTTTATTTTTCAGTTGGCAAGATTAATACTGTCTGTGCCATCATAGCACTGCCTCCAGATTATTCTTGGGCCCATTAACGATTACTAGCTACTAGTACGAGTACCGTTAGTACTGTATCCTCTTGCGCGTGCCACCAGATAAAACTTCATGGCAATAAATGAACAATACTCGCCCTGGAGATAAATATCTAGAGCTACTCGAGCGCTTGTAGGTAGCAGAATACTACTCGTAGAGACAAAAAATATTGTCCTGCGATGAATCATCATCGACACCGGTAGCCATGATGGTGGTGATGCAGTACCGGTACTTTTTATACTGTACCGTATGTACCTGGTACCAGTACAGTAGTGGAGGGGCAGTGGTCCATAGCGCGCGAAGAGCTCTTCGCGCTCCGAACCCTGTACCGGTACAGCAGTACTCCGAGCTCCTCCCGTGCCGGAAGTTTGTCCACGTCACACATGTCGAGAATACACGGAGGCGGCGTTGTGTTTGTGTTCTTCCTGAAGATCCGACGGAAGTTTGAAGGAAAGATCAACGCTCGGATGAGTCGAAGATAAGCTCTAATTAGTCGTGTCACCAGAGCAACTACTGCAACAGTTGTTGCTCGCGCTTGAGCGCTCACATCAATCGGAACGAGGAGAAATTCGCCAGCTGAAACAACAAATTGCTTCCAGAAGTTTGAAACCACGTCGCGTGTTGGGAGGGTCCACTAAATATTTCCAGATATCCATGTCTGAGACATCGATTTATCAAAAACGGGTTTACCGGAGTCCATGGGATACACATTCTTGAAATACTTACCACATTTGCCATCGCAAAATGGGTTTTACTGTGATATTCCTATTATTTGTTGTGCGATGCCGGCCAATTCATGGTGCCGGACCAAACAGAAATAGTTCACGAGTGTTTCTGTCATGAGTATGTTCAAAGCCTACCATTTCCTACGAAGCGGCCCGTTCTTCTGCCCTTTTCGCCCCAATATCATCTGTCGTTCAGGCAGAAGAGAGGCGAAAGAACCGTCGTCGACAAGAGGGGCGACCCATCAACGTCTCGAAGAAGGAAAAAGGAGGGGCACTTTGCCAACTTTGAGACTGACGACTGCAACAAGGAAACGAGTTGATTTGAACGAAACCAATCCTTTCAAAGAAGGATCGAGCTCATACTTTTTGAATATTGAAACTTTCGACACCATGGCACCTCAAAGCAAGGATAACCTCATCGAGCCGATTGGTATGGTCGAGGCTACTGGCGCGGAACTTTACGGTCCATTCCCCAAGGCAGTTCCTATTCCTTTCACGACGAAGGACGGAGCGACACCTCCTGCCCAGGATCTGGCCAAAGCCACTATTTACTCTGACTTGGAGAAATTCCCCGACTACCGGGATGTTGGAACTCCTGACGAATGGCTTCCCCGTGACGGTCGTCTTGTGCGATTGACCGGTCGTCACCCTTTCAATGTCGAGCCTCCGATGAGCGAGTTGCGAAAAACTCGATTCCTCACTCCGTCCTCGTTACACTATGTCCGAAACCACGGTGCGTGCCCTCGCTTGACCTGGGAAGACCACACCATTCTCGTCGGTGGACAAGTCTCCAGGCCCATGGAACTGCACATGGACGAGCTCGTCAATATCGCCCCGCATCGCGAGCTTCCTGTGACGCTGGTATGTGCCGGAAACAGAAGAAAGGAGCAAAATATGATCCGTCAGACTATTGGATTTAACTGGGGACCCTGTGGAGTCTCCACCAACGTCTACAAGGGTGTGCCCCTTCGAGACTTGTTGATTGCGTGTGGAGTGGATGAGCGAAACACTCGCAACATGCACGTCGAATTCATCGGCTACGAAGACCTTCCTAACAAGGTCGGACCTGGCCCTTTCCCCGACGAGCAATGGGGCAAGCAAGTCAAGTACGGAACTTCTATCCCACTTGCACGTGCCATGAACCCTGCCTACGACGTACTGATTGCCTTTGAAGCTAACGGTGAAAAGCTTCAGCCAGATCACGGATATCCTGTCCGACTGATCATTCCAGGTTACATTGGTGGCCGAATGATCAAGTGGCTCAAGGCCATCAACGTCATCCCCCACGAGACCAAGAACCACTACCATTACCACGACAACCGCATCTTGCCCCCTCACATCACTGCCGAGGAATCGCTCAAGGACGGCTGGTGGTACAAGCCCGAGTACATTTTCAATGAGCTCAACATCAACTCGGCCATCGCCTCTCCTCTTCATGACGAGGAGCTTCCTATCGCCAAGAATATCGACAAGACCTACAACGTCTCTGGATACGCTTACACTGGAGGCGGTCGCATGATCACTCGTGTTGAAGTCTCCACTGACGGCGGTGTTCATTGGGAATTGGCAAAGCTTGAGCGAACCGAAAAGCCAACAGAGCACGGCATGTTTTGGTGCTGGGTCTGGTGGGATTATGAGCTCAAGGTTGCTGACCTTGTTGGATGCAAGGAAATCTGGTGCCGTGCTTGGGATGAATCCAACATGTGCCAACCGGACCACCCGACTTGGAACCTAATGGGTATGGGAAATAACCATGTGTTCCGCTTGAAGGTTCACATGACCAAGAAGGCCGACGGTGAACATGTCTTCAAGTTCGAACAGCCCACTCAGCCAGGCCAGCTTACTGGTGGCTGGATGACCAAGGCTGCTGAGAAGCCTCCTTCTGCCGGTTTCGGTCGATTGCTCGACATGGCCGCTGAAGCCAAGGAAGAAGCCCCGGTAGCCGCTGCCAAGGACGATAGTGAGAAGAAAATCTACACCATGGAGGAAGTCAAGAAGCACAAAACCGATGACGATATTTGGATCGTTGTCAACAACAAGGTCTATGACTGTACCGAATACCTTGAACTTCACCCCGGTGGTGTTGATTCCATTACCATCAACGCTGGTGCTGATGCCACGGAAGATTTCGACGCTATCCACTCCCTCAAGGCCAGGAAAATGCTCGAAAAGTACTACATTGGAGATCTGGATCCTGCCTCCGTCAAGGCTGTACCCGAGGAAGAAGAGCAGCTCTTTGACTCGCAAGGACGCAAATTGGCACTCAACCCACGAAAGAAGACACCCTTCCGATTGCAAAACAAGGTCGTTCTGTCGCGAGACGCCTTCATGTTGGATTTTGCCCTCCCAACCCCTGAACACGTCCTTGGTCTTCCTACTGGAAAACACATGTTCCTTTCTGCAAAGATCAATGGCGAAACAGTCGTCAGACGGTATACTCCCATCTCTTCTAACTACGACGTTGGATGCGTGAAATTCGTCATCAAGGCCTACCGTCCCTGCACACCATTCCCCAACGGAGGAAAGATGAGTCAGTATGTTGATCAACTCAAGATCGGCGACTACCTCGACATGCGTGGTCCCGTCGGTGAATTTGAATACGTTGCTGATGGAAATTTCTTGTTGGATGGCGAGGAAGAAAAGGCGCAACATTTCAACATGATTGCGGGTGGGACAGGAATCACACCTGTGATGCAAATCGCTTCCGAAATCCTCCGTCACCCCTCCGACAATACCAAGATGTCCCTGATCTTTGCTTGCCGTATTGAGGAAGATCTATTAATGCGAACCACACTCGATGAGTGGGCCGCCCACTTCCCGTCAAGATTCAAGGTCCATTACATTCTCAGTGACGGACACCCCAAGGACTGGAAATTCTCGACAGGTTTCGTTGACAAAGCTCTTTTCGAAGAGCATCTCTACGAAGCTGCGGATGACACCTGGAACCTCATGTGCGGTCCCCCGGTCATGCTTGACCGAGGCTGCAAACCCAACCTGGCAGCACTCGGCCACCGAAAGGATCGCGTGTTTTGCTTCTAGAGCACAAGGAATGCAGGCAACCCATTTTGACTAACTGATTCATTCATCCTATCTCGCACTCTTGTTCAATAATTTTTCAACGATGAATGAGAAGATCATTAGAACCATTTGTAACAAATATTGTGACTCCTCATACTCGTGCTGAGTAGATAGCCTTATTAGACTACTCTAGTAGAGAGGCCCTCCGTCTCTCTCTCTCTCTACTAGAGAAGAGAGATGCCTTGTACCCTGGTACGAGTACAAGTAGGATGTTCCGGACCGCTACAGTATGTGCTGGATGATCTGTCAGTAATCGAAGGATTCGAATGAAGACGGACAGTAGAGGGTCTGCATCGCATCATACACGTGGAAGTCGTCCTTTTCAAAAGCACAAAGCAACCTTTGTCTTCTCTAGATAGTAGTAGAGGGGTCCACAGTTCCTATCTGAAGATGCTCAGTCTACTAGACTACAAAGATAAAATGCTGTACGAGGATGCAGGAGTAATAGTCTCTATCTTTGCTGAAAGATTTTTTGCTTTCCTCTACTTTCAATTCGAGTAGCACGTACAGTATAGTGCTATTTCCTTGCGTGCTTACTTGAAGATGTTGAACAAGGATTCCTTGATCCATTCAGTGACGAATCCGACTCATTCATTCATCATCTTCCACTACGGGGCTGGCGTAGCTCACAATGAGCCAGGCAATCAGTGATGCCAAACCGAGAGCCGCGACGATAGGAACCAGAAGAATTGCAGGTCCACCCAAAAGTCCTCCCAACAGATCCGAAAGGACGGTTGTGGGATCCAAGGTAGTGGCGGCCGAAAGTTGAATAGTAGAAGAAAAAGTATACGGCTCTACCACTGCGGACAATAATGGCGATGGCGACATCATCAGTTTCGAAGAAGGAGAGGATTGACGGAGCGTGGGGCGAGAAAGGGGTGCTTTTGTTGGAGCAAAGGCATCGCAGGCTTGTAGCAGGATGGTGGTCGCGAGGACCATGCAGATCAAAAGTAGATTACTTCTTCGGGTAATAATAGAGGAAGACATAATTCCTGAATCGGGCAGGTAGACGTAGACAAGGGGAGGCAGGAGGGGGGGGAGGGGCTTGAGATGTTGATGGATGCGATTGTGTTGTAAAGCAATAAAAGCGAGCAACGAGAGTTGTCCATCATCACGTCCATCGTCCATCGTCCATCGTCCATCGTCCATCTCGTCCGTCGATCGTCACACTTCTACTAGTCGTCGAAAACGGGTCCGCTACGGTACAGTAGACGCTACGGGGGTACGGTACCAGTACCGCCGCCATCACATGCATCATCAGTTTTTATCATCGCGCGCGCGCATTGCATGCAAGAAGATCTTCGCGACTTTAGCGCGACCGAGCGCATGTGTCGTGCCGGGCATCGCATCATCTCTTCTCCCGCCGAGCGAGAAGAAGAGCGGATCTTCTCAACTCGCGCGTTACGAGTATGGTACGTACCGGTACAAGAAGTCGTAGTCGTTGCTCGCGTACTCGGTACAACCCTCTTGACGACTTCCTGCTCTACCGTTATATCTCGCTTGATACAATGGCACGATTGATCGATTGCTTGCTTCTTTTTTGATAGCAAACAACACGCATCAGCTAGGCTAGCATACAGAAAGTAACATTCAGTGCAGAACTGGAGCTGGTGCAGACAAGCAGTACTTGTACAGTACGAGTATTCGTATCCAAGTCACCATCAGTCAGCCATCATGGCCAACAACAATAACCACCACAAGACGGGATCTATTGTGGTGCGAGGCCGAGTGCTCAGTGGGGACGCTTTGCGAGAATATGCCGAACGGAATGGCCTCTGCCCGAGATGCGGTGTCTACCAGACCCACAAGAAAAAGGGGAATTTGCTCAAGCCTCGATTTGAACCCATGACGGTGACCAACGCCTACAATGAAATTACCGTCTACAAGGGATTCTGCATTGCACCCACCTGCTACACGTTGGAACGGGCCAAGCAACTGCTGGGAGAAGTTCCCGTGATGATGAAACGGGCGGCGACGACTGATTCCCCGGGTGTTGGTATTGCTCGAAGTAGTATGGCGCATTTTCAGCCTCCACCAGGGGTAGGAATTCTCTTTTCACCTCAGGGTGGTTCATCCTCCAACAACAACAACAACAACAACAGCCGGCGCCTGGAATATCATTCTTCTCATCGAAACGATCAGCAGCAGCAGCAGCAGCAGCAAGGGGATGGCTCGGGGCATCTCCGACCGCAATTTATTCATGACGGCTCGTCTAGTCATCATCAGAATCAGAATCAGAATCAGCACCATCATCCCCACCATCATCTTCGGACCCAATTATCATCGGAAGGAGGAGGATCCAATCATCGACGAACTCCCACTCCTGTTCCTGGAGACCACCATAGCAGTCCATATGCTGCTACGCCTACGTCTACGTCTCAAAGAAGAGGCTCGACACAGGAATTTTACCTAGGGGGGCAACTGTCGGGAGCAGCTGCATCATCAGGCAGAAATAATGCAAGTTCGGCGCCGACGAGTTTGAACTACCAGGAGAGTGGTGGGTCGTCGTCGTCCCATCATCATCATCATCAAAGTGATCATCATCTGGCACTACACCCTCCTGATTCCAAACAAAGAGCGGTTTCCAATTTCTTGGGTCCACCTCCGTTAGTAGGGGACCGAACACCTTCCACTATTACAGAACATACCGAGCAATCGACTGAATCACAACGACAACGGCAACAACAATATCATGATGACGATGATCCTGTGATCAAAGCCATGGAAGAAAAGATACGAGAAAGCAACTATCTCGAATTTATGAACCTTTTAGACCACCAGCAACGAGACGCTTTCCAAATTGTGGAAGGCTTCCGATTACTACGCAAGTATATTGTGCGAGATCATATGTCAAGGCCAGATGGGGTAGTTTTAGTGGGCGACAACTGGGTCAAGGTGATGAATGAAAAGATTTTAACCTTTCAACAACGAAATGAGCGAGAAGTGGTCGTCAGTGGACTCATCACGCTCACAACAATATCAAGGGAAGGAGGGAATTATCCGTACAAGCGATCGTTAATTCGGAAGGATGCCATGGAAATGACAATGAAAATGTTGGAGCATTGTTGGATGGACGAGGAAATTATGGAATCCGCCTACTCGCTGATAGTATCCCTATCCCTTCACGAGAAAAACAGTCTCAATGCCAAGTCGTTTCCACGAATAGCCATTTTGGTGCGGAAATTATCGTATGGGGTGTTGTCGGACAATCACTGTGGAAAGGGCTTGGCATTACGGGCCCTCTTTCATATTTCCAATCAACGAAAAAAGGCCGAAACGACAGGGAAAACCGCCCTACATGATGTGCGCAACGCGTTGGGAAATGAACCTTCGATACGAGCCATTCTGGAAGCAATCATTCGACCCGGACAAAACACTCCTCCGATGGTCGAGGCGGGCTTAGCTTTACTGTGGAAGATTTGTTTGCTGAAAGAAGAAAACAACACCAAAGTTCTCGGAGCTTCGGTAGAAAATATCAGTTTGGTGGTTCAAATCCTCGAAAAAGTCAACACCGCAGATGTGATCGAGGCAGCGTGCGGTCTCTTGACGAATTTGGCACTCGATTCCGTCTTTCCTGCGGATTTGGCGCATCGAGCAGCGGTTCGTGTCTGTGATTTGATGGAAAATCCAGAACACCGGACGAGAGAAGTCGCCAATGTTGCCACCCATGCCTTTTGCAACATGCTTGCCAACCCGAATACAAAGCCGGGCGTCATGATAGTTTCCTCCTCTGTCGTGAACACTACGTTGACTCTTCTGAAAGAATACATAGAGCAAGAGGAGGTCGTGGAATACAGCTGCCTTGCCTTGAGCCACGCTGCGTTTGAGAATAAGGAAATGAAGGGATATTTGGGAGGACCGGAATGTTTCAACCGAGTTCAGTCAGCATTCGACAACTTTGTCGGTTCTCGTGGAGATCAAGCGTCCCTACCTGTAAAAGATGCTACTTTATGCTTTTTCGCTTCCATATCGGGATGTGATGTTGGAGCTAGCGCGTTGACAGAATCGGGGCTGAGTGAACGATTGCGGGCGATGCACGCGAGAGAGACGGATATTGATTTCAAGAGCATCCTCGAAGTGATCATGCGAAACACGTCCAATGTCATGGAGAACAGTGGTTCCGGCGGCTGCTTGCTGCGTCAACAGCCATCTCTGTTTCTACAGCTGCTACGAAATGCTGTATCCGACGAAGATATTGTGTCTGTAATACAAGAATTAAGGTTTGCTGGAGAAGCTGGACTGTCGGCGCTCGGCAATCACGGATTTGATGAACTTGTGGCGGTATTGACTCGTTACGAGTTCTCTCCTGCAGTCCAAATGGAGGGCGGCTATCTACTGGCCGAGATTTACTACAGAGTACCTCTTGACGCAGTTGAATCACCAACGCAGCTCCCAGACGGTTCTTGGGCGGTTCTTCATCGAAAACAGGTCGTGGATTTGCTCTCTAGTGCTATCGGAGGTCACCCTGGGGACATTGAAACACAGATTGCGAGCATGCTGGCGCTAACAAACTTTTTGTCGCCACTTTGTTCGGCCACGCTGTCCTCTCCAAATGTCCTGCAAGTCCAAGGTTGGCTCTCACCAGTGTGGAAGCAAACTATTGAAGCTCTCACAGCCGCACCTGGTGACGAAAATCTCCAGATGTCGGGGCTCTATTTATGCTGGATACTAACCATCATCTCGTCGGAGAAAGAGCGTCAAAATTGGGTGTTGAGTCTTTTGCAACAAGTGTTTGATACGATGGGCCAGTTTCCGTCCAATAGAGACTTGAATCTCGTGGCTTGTGATATCCTTTTGCAGCTGAAAGATAATCAAGACTGTACGGATTTCATGGGAAACTCGTCTTGCGTCGAGTACATGGTCTGTTTACTAGATGGCGACGATGTGGAACTAGCTGTTCGCGCCTCCGCGATTCTCTCCACGCTGACGACCAACGTGTTCATAGCAGTTGATCAAATGACCCGAATCCTGAGAATTATCAGGCGATTGATCGCTTGTATGAACACTCACCAGTCCCAACACTATATTGTCATTCATATTTGTGTGATCCTCGAGGCGCTGCTGAACTTTGAAGGTGCAACTCTTCGATCCTTGCTTGTCGAGCATGGAGGCGTCCCAGCACTTTGCAGCGCAATTGATGCCCATGAATCCAACGCAACACTATGCAAACATGCCTGTCGTGTAATCTCCTTGATTGTTCCGTGTTTAGATGCCAATGGATTGGGCACGCTCAAAGCTTCCTTTGAAGGCACGTTTCTTCCACTACTCCAGGCTCATATTGACAGCCCCGAGAGTGAAGCGGCTATCTTGGACTTACTATGGGCTCTTGGCAGCACAGATGACTACTTCAAGGCTTTCTTGCTCAGCGAGCAGAATCTTCAGTTCATCGTCCAAGCCATGTCATGCCACCTGAGCTCTGACGACCTGCAACGGAGTGGCTGTGGAATCCTTTGGCTCCTCAGTGGTTACCGTGATGGCAAACGACTTATCGGCAACGTGGGAGGGATACAGGCTATTTTGAATGCCATGATGGCGCACAATCAATCAACTTCCATTCAAAAGGAGGGATTAGCAGCGCTGAAGAATCTTGCCACGGAGGCTGACAACAAGCCTGTGTTGGCCGGATACGATTGTGTTCGAGTGGTAACCTACGCCTTGTGGATCAACTACCAGCATCCAGTGGTCATAAGCAGTGCACTCTCTGCACTCAACAATATCGCAATTGACTCTAGAACGAAATCTGTCGCTCCGTTGCCGCCAGAGATTCTGGATATTGTGCTCTCAGCAATGCGGCGATTTCCAAAAGATGAAGTTTTGCAGAGCAATGCGTGCTTTTATCTAAAAAGCTGCACATACCTACCGGATAACCGAGTGCTGATGAACCAGCATTCGGCGGGTCTCTTTTCCGTCCTTCAGCAGGCGTCGACGAACTTCCCACAATCCTGTCAGGAACGAGCGCAAAGTATCATGAAAAAAGTTCAAGGCTGACCCAGCTAGCACTACTACAAGTAGATTTTTCGTAGTTCTGTACATACACTACCAGTATCCGCCTTCCCATCGCCTTCCAGCTACTGCAGATAGAGAGCACAAGTTAAAACTAGCAACGATATCGGACTATAGCATTGTCGGCTCTATGATTTAGGCTTCTTGAATCTCTTCATTTGTTCCCTCGTTTGCCTTGTTAGCCACTTCTTCTTCCGATGAATCGTCGGATTGACCTGGCTTCGCCTCTTCCGTTCCGTCGGCCGCTTCGACGTCCTTGACAGGTGCGGTTGGTGCATTAGCAGGGTCTTCCTTGGGATATTCGGCATAATATCTGGCCTTGACAGACTTGGTGGCGCTCCACTTGAGGTAGTGGTAGCCCAATCCAAGGGCCAAAAAGCACCAAAAGGTGCAGATCTGAAGTACAGTTCGAGTCGAAGAGTATCCAAATGGCTTGAAGATAACCATCGGGAAGGATTTGCTGCTCATGTTGGGATTCTGAATCGCCCAGACTTGTCTGGTTTCGCCAAAAGCTTCTTCGAATTCGTGGCAGCCGCCGACAAAGAGGCCGACGGCGAGGAACAGTGTGAGACCAGACATGAAAAAAGCCAACATGAACTTGGACTTCATTCGGTGGTTCGCAATGTACATTCCAATACCGAGAACCAAAGCCACACAAATACCAACAAGAGCACTGAGTGGGATGGCTTTGGCACCAGTTCCTAGGAAGAAGGGAATGAGAAAGACACCACATTCTGCGACCTCACGCCAAATGTTCCATGCGACATTGAACCGGATCTCTCCAAGACTCAACATTTCTGTTTCATCAAGTTTCTTGAGTTCCTTGTTTTTCCATGGGAAGATGGAGACCTTCCAGTAAATCTTGAGCCAGACGGGAATCTTGACAGACAATTGAAGGATGCAGATCGAGGCAATAATCTTGGAAACACCTTCGATGATCTCGATAGTATGTTCGTTCAGTTCCTTGGAAAGAATGCCGAGAGGGATAGCCAAGGCCAACACAACGACGATGGCTACACCACTGGCGACGGAAGCCGAGTAAGTGACGTTCTTCAAAGCCGTCTTCTTGGTTTCTTCGTCCCAGTCTTCGTTCTTCTGAATTACTGTACGGTAGTTGCCTATGATGATGGCACCCTCGAGGAATTCTCGGGCGAAGATCGTGGCAATGGCCACATTGAAGAGGGCATTGGAGCTGTCATTATCGTCACTGCCTTCCGTCATGGTGTTTGGATATGGATATCAATAGTATTGAATATTTTGATATGATACGTCTTTTGACGGTTGGAATTTCAATTTTGTGTGGTGCACATGTTCTGTTCTTGTGTTGATGTGATGACTTTGAGATGGATGTCGATCGGAATGTTGTATCCAATTGGGCGTGAAATCATGGAACAACAGAGTGTGGCCGACACGCGCCGTGATGTCATCATGACGCTTTGTTGCGTCATCTCCATTATTTATGATTTGTCACAGGTCGATTCGATTCGTTGTTCCGGACCCATTAATCAGAATTCACGGAAGAGCATGATTCGTTGAAGTCTGAGAGCTCATATCCTAATAAGGCTTGTGTACACCACAGGTACAGTATGTACTGCGCACATCAGTACCTGGCACTGTACGGGTACCGTACAGTACATGTGCAAGTACAGTATGTATTGGTACTGTATTGGTATTGGTACCAGGTACAGTACTTCGTGTATGTGTACGACCGAGTACTGTTTCGGAAGATTTTTTGGCCTGTCCGCCTCTTTTTGTGGGTTCCCCGAAATTGCACCCAAAACGGCGTGAGGACGCCAGACGGATCGCCGGCCGAAGCAAGGCCGCCGAACGCCGAAAAAGACGACTTCCTCATCGACCGATACGATTTAAAAAGTTTCCTGCTTTCCTGCGCTGCTTCCGCGTAAAACGCACAACGCACACAACGCACACAACACAACACAACACAATGCCGGTACAGTACAAGTACAGGTACCAAGTACCATAGGAGACCTAAACACAACACAATAAAACACATCATCGCAGTGTTCTTCGATGATGCCAGAGAAACATTTCAAGTGGCCGAATCATCATCCTCATACTACACATACACAGGTGAACTTCGATGACTTTACAGAGCTCTGCATGTTACTGTAGTGCAGGGAAAGGGAATAGCTTACTGACTCTCCTATAGAGAGAGAGAGAAGGTTCTCTCCAAATATTGTTCGTTCAACATGGTGGGGTTCCTGGGAAGACGAACCTCACAACAAGAACCAGGGGACGGCCCTTCCAAAGATTCCCACGATGGGTCCTTTCAAGGATCGGTAGAAATGGCACCAGCAACGCCAAGCGACGTAGGGAAACACAGCAGCAGCAAACAAGAGCCAAATAATAAGAAAAAGGCAAAGGGGTGGATCTCTGGACTCTTGCATCGAAACGGCGGCAATGATCACGAGGAAGAATCCCACGGGGGGAGTAGCCACGACAATGATTCGTCACATTCTGGTTCAAGAGCAGCAGCAAATGATGACGACGATGATGCATCGAGACATTCAGGAACATCTGTGGCACAGTCGGCCAAGGTTGTCGAAACCTTTCCGGACAGTGAAAATGAATTCCATGAAGTTATTCGGAATCAGAACTGGGATCTACTGGAAATTCTTTTGAAAGAGTACGACTTTAAAAAGTACATCAAACCGAAGGAAGTAACAAAACCTGGTCGCAAACTTCGAGTCGCCAAGTACTTGCCTGAAATAGGGTGGAAAAAGGAAGTGGAGGTGCCGCCCAGTCCGCTATATGGATTAGATGCGCTGGGACGAGCACCTCTCCATTTGTGCTGCGCTACTCCTTGTCCAGACAAGCCTTTATTGCGTTTGCTGTTTTGTGCTAGAGACCTCGCTTCGGTGCCAGATGCAACCGGGAGTCTTCCAATCCATTTAGCAGTCACCCACGAGAAAAGCGTCGAAGTGGTGGATAAGCTCATACGAGGGTACTACCAAGGCTCGATGGAAACCGACGCAACAGGGAGGACACCGCTGATGTGGGCCACCGAAATCATTCGACGACATGATGACCAACTAGACGGGGCGGCGAAACTTCCCTCAAACCGCACATATTGGGCACATCCAGCGACCCGGGAAGCCGTGGTATGGCATGCCAAGCAAGGGGAATTGTGGCAGCTAGTCAAGTTCATGTTGGAGAATCGAATCGTACGACGACAAAAGTTGGTTCCACGAGAATATCGCCAGGTTGTGAAAGCCATGAGCCTTGCTGCACCTTCCGACGTTGTATCTCTATTTTTGGCTCTGGGCGAAGCTGCCATGAAAAAGGAGATCAACGCAGGGCCGGCACTCTCGATTTGCATCACTCGCCAATACCCATTGGACTTGCTGGAGAAAGTTATTGACTCAAGCCCAAAGGATTTTGCGAAAGATCACAAGGACAATACGGGGCGTGGGGTGGTTGCGGCTCACTATCGGATAGGCTGTATTGCGCACCCCGATTCTTTGGACGAAAACAGCAAACGGCAGTCCTTTCGAATGACTATGCAGAGCTTAGCAAATGCTGTCGGCAACCTCGAAGAAAAAGTCACACCATCTAAGGAGTATACGGAGTGGTGGGAAAAACTGAAATATCTCATAAACTTGTGGGGAAGTTACACGCCCGAAGACGATGCCTCTCATGACGACTTTGACCCGGACGATTTACTGTTACACAATGCACTGAGCAATCCGGATATTCCTCCGTCGTTGATCCGTCTGTTGACCTCGTTAAGGCCCCAAGCAACGGATCTAGAGCACCCAAAGACCACGGCCCTTCCGATCCACCTGGCGTGTCGGGTATGGCGCTTCAAGCAGTACCCTCCTCGACGTGGCGAAAAAGAATCTCACATGGATAAAGTTGTTGTGCAATTGCTCGAAGGAGATTTTACAAGAACGAGAAAAAGATATCGTAACCGTCTTCCAATTCACCACGCAGTTGCAGCAGGGAAAAGTTGGCAGTTTGTCAAGCCTCTCGTGGTGCACGATCGCAAATCCCTGCAGGTTCGAGACCCACTAACCAAGTTGTACCCGTTCCAATTGGCAGCATCGACTGTGATGGGCAGAGAAGCAGAAGCCTTGACCCGTTACAAGTTTACAAGTGCTGAATGGAACACTATGAAAGAACGCGAGAAAGCACGCCAAATTAGCGCGGTTGAAAACTACTACCACCGGGAACGGCTCTCACTCATCTACCAACTACTAAAGCATTTGCCCCATGCTGTTAGCCACGACTCTATTATGCAAGAGGAAGCTGCTCGAAGCGCTGCAAGACCGAAACGGATGATCGTCATGGAGGGCTTGCATGCAACAGAGGAGGTCGCACTAGCAGCGCAGATGCAGATGATTCGTGGCATGTTCGGGTTGAGCAGTGTATCCGGCCATTTTATTGCGTGGGCCTACGAAAATACGAGAAGAGGGTGGAAAACACATAGATCGAA
The DNA here is from genome assembly GCA_956465555.1 of Nitzschia sp. pyKryTriq1. Taxonomy (NCBI): domain Eukaryota; phylum Bacillariophyta; class Bacillariophyceae; order Bacillariales; family Bacillariaceae; genus Nitzschia; species Nitzschia sp. pyKryTriq1. Next base: position 506,525 of record OY101129.1, read on the forward strand.
CTTCGGAGTGCTGAAAGAGGCTATTATGGATGGCTTCATTCCAATGTCCATGGACAAATTCTGGCGGAAGCTTAAGTTTTGGATTTGGCAGGAATGCCCTTGGGAGTCTCCGGCAATACCTCGGCGCGACGACTTTCTCCTTCATGGGGCCATGTGCAACCCTAATATCTCGCCATGGATCATTGATCTGCTTCTTGAGTGCTTTCCAAGATCTGCGTCCATCCCTTTGCCTGCATCGGACGGATGCTATCCGCTACATATTGCCTGCGTCACCGATCGCTACGTCCCCTTGCCATTTGAATTCGCCAACAAGAGAACTGTTATCGAGATGACGGCCAAAGCTTATCCAGATGGAGCCCTATTGAAGTGGAAAAATCGACTACCATTGCATCTTGCTATTGTTCATTCAAAGGACTGGGACGAGATCCGATACCTTGCTGAAGAGGAACCATTGGCTTTGTCTGTGCCTGACCCAAAACTAGGGTTTTTCCCATTCCAACTAATGGCCCTCAATCGACCGTACACAACAAAGCAACGGAGTCGCTTTGAAATGATAGCTCGAACAGAAGTTGGAAAAGAAGAATGGAGATCTCTGTCTGCTCATGACAAGGTGGTTCATATGAGTCGAGTCTTGGAACAACATGAAATTGGTGCTCTTGGGGGTGTTTTCGAGCTTCTCAAACGAAATCCGGTGCTGTTATCTGTAGCAATGGCAGATAACGAGAGTTCGGGCTCGAGAAGTTTGTCCAGTTCTGGAGAAGAATTCGTAGTCATGACAAAAACGGGCAACATTTCATCGTCCGGTTCGGATTGGATGAAAGCTTCTACACAAAGCCTTTCACTCGCCAGTATTGACTTCTTAGAAGATGTCTTCGAGAAAGATAATATGAAAGCCATCGAAAGGAAAAACAGGGAGGAATCGAGGTCATCAAGATCCCTTTTGGATGACTCTATCAGCGATCCGTTCTTGGGAAGTTCATTTAGAATGCCACCAAAGCCGGATGATCTATCGAATAGTTTACAACCAGATCAGAGTCTCTCAGGCAGCTCGCAAGAACCACATACAGTTCCACCTTTGTCTAACGATGACGAAGAGTTCGAATACATTGAGTATATCATAGAGGACGAAGAGGGTGAGGACGAGTATGTGGAGATTTCTGGAGTTGACGAACGATCGCTGAATACAGGCAAGAATAACTCAACCCTTCCTCGATTAGCTGAAAACCGGACACTAAATCTCGGACCGTACGACCACGAAGCGTTATGCTACCCGCGACGAAAAGACGTTATATTCATCCGCAAGGCGTCAGCGCATGTCGTCTGGAGAAATGAGACGTTACAGCCGGGGACTCTGAAAAACAGCTCCCGCCGTAGTTATTGGGCGAAGATACTGCAGCAAATGGGCGAAGAAATCGACATTGGGGAAGTGTACACAATTCGACACGAAAAAAATCAATCCTTTTTGGCGTCGACCGTCGTGGAAGGAATGACCATCTTTATCGATGAAGACGAATCTTATGTATGGGTCTTGTGCGGAGAAGATGCGTGTTCGGCAGCCGAAAACTACGACATCGAAGCCGCCATCATCATTACATCTTCTCTTCTAGACGAGGACACGGGAGTCTGGCTTGATGCGTTCCGTTCGGCTCCACAGATAGAAGAACTTTCAGGACCAGGCAGTCCACATCGAGTTCTGGAGTGGATTCTTAGAACAGCTGAGAAAGCACCACAAGTATCAGAAAGTAAACGTTTTACGATCACGCGCACGATGTTGCGTAGTGCATTTGCACACGTTATAACGAACGCGTCTGATGCAGCTGCAGAACAGATTATTATGAAATCCACGCGCAAAATCTGGTTTGATGTTGCCAAGCAAAAGATGGAGGCGAAGATGAACAAAAGACGTTTCATTGGCATTAGATATTTCGTCGCTAGGCGAGCAGCTTTCGCTAGGCAGCGCTTGCACTTTTACGAAAATCAGAAGAGGATCAAATTCTTGAAGAAACTGAAGAAGAAGCAACGACACGCAGCAAGGCGGGCGACAAGCAGCAAAACTGAAAGCTCAAGTAGTATGTTCGGGCAGTCGCTAACAGACGAGAATGTCATTGAGGTGAAAACAGGAGGCTATATGTCCAAATTTGGTACGGCAATGCAGCCATCTGGGCACCTTGACGCTTTACATCAACCAAGTCCTCATAGCGACGACGATGTGTCGATTGGCTCAAAAGCACTTTTCGAGCCGCCAAGGCAAACACCTCCGGAGAAACCAATGGTTGCGGCTGCTCTGAAGGCCAAGGAAGCGAGGGATCGATCTCACTTTGAAGCATCCCAAAACGCTTCAGCAATCTTGAATACACTGAATCAGCCAAACGATATACACGGAGAAGATGCGTCACTGGGGTCAGATGCCTTGTTCGAGGAACCCCGCGGTCCACCGCCTAAGAAGCCTCTAGTGGCCGCCGCGCTGAAAGCAAAAAAAGCAGCCGAGGGCCGATCTGGCCGTCATCTTCTTCAACTGCACCAACCCAAGATGGACAATGATGATTCGGGCTCTCTTGGATCAGATGACTTGTTCGATGAGCCCCGTGGTCCACCTCCTAAAAAGCCTCTGTTGGCGGCTGCGCTCAAAGCCAAGAAGCAGGCCGAAGGTAGATCAGGTCGTCACCTTCTTCAATTGCATCAACCGATTTATAGTACTGGCGATACAGACGATTCCATTGCTTCGGACGATTTATTTGATCCGCCGCGTGGACCGCCGCCCGAAAAACCAATGCTCGCGGCAGCTCTAAAAGCCAAACAGAAAGCAGAAGAAGAAAAATTGGTTGCTGCACAAGAATCGACAATTAAACCGTCTGCTATGAGGAGAAGGGCGAGACGCAGTCATCCAAAACACCTAAAGGGGATACATCAACCACATGCGATAGAGGAAGACGACAACGGATCTTTGGCTGCCAGCGACGTTTTTGATCCTCCAAAAGGGCCTCCGCCTCGTAAACCACTATTGGCAGCGGCACTGAAGGCCAAGGAACAACGGGACAAATCGACAGCATTGCACTCGCGGCCTAATAATAGGTATGGGCCCGCCCCATCCCATCTCCATACAGTCCACCAGCCGACCGTTTACGAAGACGACGAGCTTTCGCTTGCAATGGGCGCTGTGTTCGATCTACCGAAGGCACCGCCGCCACCTAAGCCGCTTCTTGCTGCTGCTCTGAAAGCCAAGGAACAACGGGACAAATTGACAGCATTGCACTCGCGGCCTAATAATAGGTATGGGCCCGCCCCATCCCACCTCCATACAGTCCACCAGCCGACCGTTTACGAAGACGACGAGCTTTCGCTTGCAATGGGCGCTGTGTTCGATCCACCGAAGGCACCGCCGCCACCTAAGCCGCTTCTTGCTGCTGCTCTGAAAGCCAAGGAACAACGGGACAAATTGACAGCATTGCACTCGCGGCCTAATAATAGGTATGGGCCCGCCCCATCCCACCTCCATACAGTCCACCAGCCGACCGTTTACGAAGACGACGAGCTTTCGCTTGCAATGGGCGCTGTGTTCGATCCACCGAAGGCACCGCCGCCACCTAAGCCGCTTCTTGCTGCTGCTCTGAAAGCTAAAGAGGACCGAGACAAGGGAATTTTCAGGAGTCCGCAAAGGACAAGAAGTATTCTCAAGCCAAGTCATTTCTTACAAAGCCCAGAACCAATCGATATTTCTGAAGGATCGATGACGATGGGCGACATCTACCTCACAACACCAAAGAGGACGCCCGGATCGCCGAGAAAGGAAGGCTCAGCAGTCAGAAAGCCTGTTCCAATGACTGCAAACATGATTAGAATGAACTCCGTGGAGCGGTTGCACCTGGGCGATTCCATTCCTGGTGAAATCGAAACAAAGTCGCCAGCGCCCGGGCAAAAGCATGGGCTCGATAAAACAAAAGTCAGGAGGAGGTCTAGTGCAAGCGCACCTTCGAAAGGGCCGTCCTCAAGTCCCCAAAAGAGGCCAGCGCGCAGGGGATCGAAACCGGGGGAGAGGAAACCACCAGAGAAAAAGAAGTCTGGCATCATGAGCCTACTTGGGAGGAGGCAGACTTGATGGGCTTTACTTAGGGAATATACGTTGTTCGAATAGGGGAAAGGAATAATATTCATAGTTGTCGCAAATCTCTTCAATGAATTTACACATTATTTACAAGCCACGGATGCTTGAGCACATCGTCCAGTGACAATCGTAGCATAGGATCTTCGTCCAGTAAACCCAGAATTAGATCCATAGCATTCATGGACAGTACGTCTTGGGCAAAATCGAAATCAAAAGCGTCCTCCCCTCCCTGAAAACCAAAGCCAAAGTCGAAACCTGAGGAGTCCTCTTCCCCATTTAAATCCTTTCCAGTCAACATGACATAGATAACGGCGCCCAAACTATATACATCCACGTTTTCGTCGTACTGACTGTCGTAGAGTTCAACCCCAGATGGTATGTCCAAGCTCGCCGAAGCACCCAACTCTTTCACCAACCGAAGGTACCGCGTCCCCGCTGCCGATTCACGGGCGTTGTCATCGATTTCTGGCGCCATATAACCCCTTGTACCAATTATTGTCTTTCGGTCACGACGGTCGCGGACTCTTGTCGCGACCCCCAAATCGGCAATCTTGACTTTCTTGTCTTTTGACAACAGTATATTGGCCATTTTAATGTCTCGGTGGATGACGCCTTTTGAGTGTAGATACTTCAATGAGTCGACAATCTCAACAACATATTTTGCCGCCTCAACCTCCGATATCCGTCCGCTCTCGTTCTCTTGCAACACATCCAGTAGCGATTTGCTACACAGTTCGAGAACCAAGCAAAGGCTTCGTACCCGTAGGGTCTCTGATGATGATGATGATGGTGATACACGAAAGTAGTGCCCATGCAACTTGACAATCCCCGAAAAGTCGAGTGACTGGTGTATTTCCAGTTCTCGATCGGCGTATTTAATGTTGCATCCATAATCGATCACTTTCACGGCATATAAACAGCCATCTCGTTTGTCCCGTCCCCGGAACACCCGACTTTGAGCTCCACCGCCAATTTCTTCCAGCAACTCCATATTGCATTCGTCGAAAGAAACACGAGAAGAAGAAGAAGAAGATAATGATGATGATAAAGAAGATGAAAACGATGATTCTTCTGCGACTCCTCTATTTATAATATTGTCACTTCTAACACCATCATTGGAACCTGAAACCGACTTTTTGGTGGTGGCGTCCTCTTCTTGGCGGCAATTATTATCATCGTTTCTTTGGGATGCTCGTCCTCCATTGGAAATATCTCTGAGAGCGATAGGGCGATTTTCGGTCTCTTTGGTTTCCTCCTCCTCCTTCTTCTTCTTCTTGTCTGCAGCAGCATTCCCGCCGGCAGAGATGATTTGGACTTTTTCAGTGAAGTCATCCAGTACCGCGATGCTAATGCAACTATTAGTCGTACTATCGATAGTACTCGTACTAGTGGTACATGTAGTATCCATATCATCCTCGGTTATCATCTTATTCTCCGGCCATCGTACTGACATTGCTCGATCAAGATCAAGATCAAGATCATGATGATGATGATGATGATGATTCTGAAGGTGATTCGTCCTGGATCGCGTAATTGGAGGCATCCTATGTATGTATGTATGTATGAGTACGACTACTGTACTGAACTCGTCTCCAAGCTTCGTTCGATACTACTGTACCTTTCGTAGACTAGTAGTAGCCTAGTAGATAATAAAGTCTGGACAACAGGGCCAATCGAAATGTGAAGCAATCCGTACCGGTAGAGCAGCAAAGCAGGTGGATACAAAGATTTGCTGCCGGGGTGCATAGAGAAGTAGAGTTACGATACGTACTGTAGCCAGTCATCGACAAAGGTGCGAGAGAGAAAAGATGAGCGTCATTTCGAGACTGCCCGGGCCGTGCCGTTGGCAATGAAAGTACCGGATAAAAGGCCCGGCCCGCGCGCATCGCTCTTGTGTCTGTCGTCTGTCTTTCTGTCCTGTTCTGAATATGACGATTAATTCGACCGACTGATTGACTCCGACGACTCCGACGACTCCGACGACTTCAATCACTCACTCACTCTATGTATCTTCGCTTCGCTCGCTTCGCTTCGCTAGACTAGCTATCTTCTGCATGCATATAAATCCCAAAAATCATTTTTATTGCCCCACCAGGATAGATGCCTCTAATTAGGTTTCCCAAGATCGAATTGGTCTTTCCAGGCGGGAGGCTTAATTATTAAAATACAATAGACGACGTAAACGTTGATGATACCAGGTACTGTACCTGGTACTGGAGGCACCATCAACAACAAGGGTACAAGCAAGTACCTTGTATTCTACAAGTACCTGGTACTGGTTCGTGAGACTACCCTTTAACGAGTAGTACGAGTATGACCGAGCGGAAGACGAGAGGGCGGCTTGTTCGCACCGCCGCATTTATAATATTCCGCCCATGGCGTAAAATATGCCGGTAAAAACTACCAATCGTCTTCTATCGATCGCGTCGATTATCATCGATCATCGATCGTGCGCACGCATAATATATATGCATAATAAAATTTTCTCATCATCTCTGCACTACTCGTATTCCCCATGCATTTGGATCGTTGATGCAAGACCTGCTTCCGAACCAACGTCAATCTCAGTACGAGCACGATCTTGGTGATCTTATCAGACCCCTTCGCGCCAGTACTGGTAATCTAGACAACAGACCAAGCAGGCAGCTCGATCGATCAATCGATCGATCGATCGAAGAATGGCAACCACCGAATCCTCTCGCACCGCATCCTCTCGGATGCCGCCGCTTTCCCCGAAAAACCAGGGGAGCAGTCGAAATTCTAGCAGCAGATGGATTAAGACTTCTTCTCCGACGCCAACCGAACACCCCCTTCTCCATGATTCACCGGGTACTGCAATAACCGAAACACCGGCACGCAGCACTTCGAATAGTAGTCGACGACCCATTGGTGGTGCTCGGGCCTCCAGCGTCGGTGCATTGAGCCCGCAAGCGTCTCCGCGGGCATCACCGCCTGCCGGGGTATTAAAATCATCGTCGCGATCCCAGTCGGCACGAAGCTCATCATCCTTGTCAGGACAACATCATCGTCGCGTGGCCGTGTCGCCGCCTCCCTTCTCCAAGCCGACGATGAGAGCCGCCGATGACAGTGGCACCACTGAAGCCACAATGGAAGAATCGAATAGTGACTTACACCAGGATGCGATCGCGGTGAACATGTCTCCTGTGACTTCGAAAAGAAATAGTCATAAAGAAGAGGAATGGTGCACGCAACGCGTGTATGAAGTCACGGAATTTCATTCGTGCATTACAGCTCAGGATTGGCAGCAACTCGAAAAGGCTCTCAAAAAGTATAATGATAGATATTACAAGCGTATGCGAGAGCAAGCGAATCGCAGAAAAGAAAAACTCAAAGCACATCAGCAGCAGGGGCAAGAAGATGCGCAGCAGCAGTCACAGGAAGAGAGGGACAACGAGTCTTCGGGGTCGGCTCCAAAGTCTCCAGGGTCAGGGTCCGAGGGCTCACCTCGCTCACCATCATCTCGAAGGGGTTTGAGCATGCTAAAGCTTCTACCACAGTCAATGAGTGTACTGTCTGTTCGGGCTGAAAATAATTCTGAGAAGGAAATTGTCTCTCCATTGCTTAAGTTGGACCAAGCCGGTCGGACTCCACTTCACCTGGCATTGCTTTTCGAGTGTCCGGAAACGATTCTACTAGACCTTATGAGGAAGGAGCGCCTGGCGGCGTGTCAACCTGACGATGCAGGTCAGCTACCCTTGCATATGGCGATGATACATCGACAACACGGTCACATCTTGGACAAGCTCATCAAGGCACACCCGAACGCTCTGAAAACTAAAGATATCCAAAAACGGACGCCCATCGGATATGCCGTCGAATTGGCACGAAAAGCCCAAGAGGAGGTCGCCGACAAGGCCAATATTGAAGATCCTGACAAGCCATTTCATTGGGGAACGCCACTAAGCATTAATGAAAGGGCTTGGCAGTACGATCAAATGAAAATCTGGAGCGTTGTCGATTATCTGTTGAGGGATTTAATGCGTCGGAAAAAGAGTGTCATTCCAAGTGAGCATGGGTTGCTTGTGGAAGCCCTTGAGGCGGGCGCACCGGTCAAAGTTATCAATAGGTTCATCTCCACGACAGACAAGTATTTGAAGACTGATGACGATTTCGCGGGAAGCGCCTTGGAGCTTTGTGTGGAGCGCCAGTACTGCCTAGATACCCTGCAATACCTTGTGGAAAATTGTCAAGACGGTACTACGATTATTACAGATTATACACAAAAGGCTTTGGTGACTCATTATCGCCGAGGCTGCCATCCGTTAGCACCGGGAATACCTGCCTTTGGGAAAGAAATCATCGACTGGTGCAAAGTGAATCGCAGCAGTGAAGATGAAAAGAAAGAGGAGGACGTTAAAAAGGAAGAATTCTTGTCCGGTGCCAGTGAACAATGCCGTGAATGGTGGGCCATTCTACGATTCCTCCTCTTTTATTCAGCATACGGAAAGAACTTTTCGAAAAAAGCCAACCCCGTTATGGATATGCACCTTGTCCATGCGGCTTTGGCCGTCCCTGCAACTCAACCCTCACTAATTCAGCTCTTGCTGGTCATTTTTCCGGAGGCAAGGGCGGAGTTGTGTCCGACGTTCAAAGCGCTGCCTATCCATTTGGCCTGCACTCGATGGCGATACGATGTTCTGAGAAATGATAAGGATTCATCGATGGAAAAGGTTCTGAAAATGTTCCTCAAGGCCGACAAGGAGCAACTAGTATGTCGCTACCGTGGCCGTCTACCCTTACACATGGCACTTACTGTGGGCCAGTCTTGGAGTTTTGTCAAACCGTTTGTGTCGTTGGACAAGAAATCTGTTGGAATGAGAGACCCGCACACAAAATTGTTTCCCTTCCAGCTGGCGGCGATCAAAATCAGCTCGAAAAACCTGGCAATGCTGTTGCGAAACCAGTACACTCCAAGTGAATGGCGAAATACTCCACCGTCAGAAAAGAAATTGGAATTCGCCAGGGCAAGGGATAATCAAGATCGGCGACAAATCGGAACTATCTTTGAATTACTGCGACGCCATCCCGATGCTATTGCTGGCAAGTATCTGGTCAGGGAGTCTGTCAAAGTCACGGCGGTTATCAAGGGTGCGGGACTGATTTCTTCGCACTATCTCGCTTGGGCATACCATCGTGGAACCGGTGGATGGAGGCTCAATCCTACCAATGTCAAGACCTTGCGAGACTCAATTCTCAATGGATACATTGCCAAGCACCTTCACGTATGGTGGGATCGATTGCGGGAGTACATATGGGAAACAACACCTTCCGATGCAATGCCAGAGTCAGATGATTTTTTGCTCCATGCAGCCCTGTACAATTCCGACACCCCGCCGACCGTCATCGAGCTGCTGCTGGCTCTGTACCCTATGGCGGCAACTCAGCCTATCCCTGGGACACAAATTTATCCACTTCACATTGCGGCAGGTACATCCGTATACCACCCACAGACCTTCGAAGTACCCTATTCCATGAATAGTATGCAACTCACACTCAACGCCTACAAGGGAGCCGCACGCTTGACATTCAATGGCCAGCTTGCTATCCATATTTGTCTTTCCCGCGGAAAGACTTGGAAGGAGATCCTTCCACTCGTGAAACAAGATAAAAAGATGCTGCTGGTAGAAGATCCGATTTCGAAATTGGCACCCTTTCAGCTTATAGCCACCTTCCGAATCACATCCGCTAACAGTGTTTTGCGCTTTGCAACAATGGCTGAGAAGCAGACAAGAAATATTGAGATGGAAGAGCTTTCAGTGGTAGAAAGGGCGAAAACGCTTCGAGATGTCAAGAGACATTTTGATTTGGACGTTCTCTCTACCATCTACGAGATACTGCGTCGTGCTCCAGCAGCCATGACAAAGCGCATTTCCTCAAGTGCCAGCGATGTATCTGCCGTGTCTTCCGTCACGAATGACGAGTTCGACTCCAAGTCCGCTGTTGCTGGAAATATGGCAATGCTGGATCATTTCTTGAAAACAGTGCAGGAGACTCCCGCATTGGGGCCGAAGAAGTCACTGTCGTCCTATTTGGAAAGCGAGGCTCCTCCTGGGTATGGCAACGTTATCTCACCGTCGCCTCTTCAGTCCTCTGGTCCCTCACTTTCTAACTTTTTCACCGGAGGCCGTGGCATGCCTGGCCGAGAGTCTAGCCAGCGGTCTCTCATCAGTCGGGCGAGTGGAGCGATCTACGATGACTATGAAAAGCCTGTTTACGACGACGATCTCATGTCTAGCATGGGAGCTAGCGTGAGCTCGTCGGTATTCCTATCTCCGACGCCCCCCTCGACCTCGACGACTCCGAGTTCCTCGGTCAGAAGAAGTGCCCGACGAGGCACCAAGAACAGGAATAGGCTACCCAATCTTCCTGATCTCACCCTCGACGAATAGGGAGTTCTTGCAAGTCCTTTATCCCGTAAACAATTTTAGGGCGACTAGTAGATCAATTAACTATAGTGTGCTTCAAGTTGAACAAACCTAGCTAATCGGATGCCGCTGTTCCATTCGAGTTGTTGTTTCGATCCATTTCCGACTGCGCCACCAGTATTAGTAGAGGACGAAATCTGCCTCGATTGATCCGGGAAGGAGAACACTGATTGGCGGGGCGGGGCTTGGACGCTATCGAGCCATGGGAATACTGCTCGGGTGTGACGAGCCTGGTATTTTTAGCACCGGATGGTACATCCCCCAGACCGGTTTCTACTATTATGAGGAGGATCCGTCGTTTACTACTACTACTAGGTCTCTAGACTCACTAGAGTACCCTATCCTCCATAAAACCAATCCTCTCTACTCTAGAGACTAGAATAGCATCTCTACTAGACCAGCAACTGCTACTACAAGTATTTGTTGGCCACCCGTCACGCATTAAATGAAAGGGAAAATATGTAGGTTTTTAGTCTTCTTTGAAGAAGGATGGTGCAGAGCGCCGCATTTCATTGTACAAGTTGGATAGATTCCGGTCCTGCAGTAGTGGCAAGTAGCTCAATTCCTTTCCCCATTTATCCAGCACTGGGTCACAAAGCACCCGATGCCCCAACTTGGATTCTAACCATACAATTTCCTTGATGAACTGATTTAAGGCTGTCTGATAAACAGCCGTATCTATTCTGGAGAGAATGTCCATCTTGTGAAGAATACTGGGAGGGAAATCCAAAAGTGTAGATTTCTTTCCTTCGCTGGTATGCTCAAACTTGATGTCCAACCCCCCCAGGTGGTCGCCAACATCTCCAGCAATGTTACAATGACACGTCTGGTTTAGATAATTTAATACCATTTGTGGAACCCCCTGCTGTGGCCCTGCACCCCGAGTGTCGAGTCGATAGTAAAGTAGACATTTTGATTCATGAAAAAAGGAAGTCAAGGAAACCCAATCAAAGGACCAATAGACATTTTCGACTTCTTGTGGAGTGTGATAGATCACCGCCTTTCCTGGCGAACGGTCATTACTCATCAATGCCCTTGCTTGAAAGTTTGCAGGATTATAGCAGTGCAAAGTGTAATTTCGTTTCCGAGCGCCAGCAGCACGAGCCTCATCATGGATATCCCCTTTGTCGTCATCCAAAAACTCGTCGAGCCAAAACTCAAAATCAGTTAACTCATCATGACCTCTAGGAAAATGTGGGTCAGATTCTGTTTCTTCCTCCCCCCATCTCGAATAGTAACACATACGAAACATCGAAAATATGTGATGCCGAGGACTTCGCAATGTCGCGAGCCGATGGAACGGCCGATAGTCTTTCAACAAATTGTCTTGCCAGAAAACCCCATGCTCGAGCCCTGCATCGGCTAGCGGGTAGAGACCATACTCCAAGAACGCTTTAATATGATCCCAGCCACCATCCCAGCCAAAATCCTTCTCGGGTACTCGCATGAGCTTTCTGAGTTCTCGGATCCAAGAAACGCCACCGGTTTTCGAGATGTGCACATAGCTAAATTTAGTCTGGGACAGTGCCATTTTTTGGCACCGAATGGACGACGTGGAGTTCTCACGACAGAAGTCGTCCCACTCAGGCACCGCCGATGATTGTTTTATCAAACCTTTGCCATTGTTACGATCAACTGTCAACACGCCAGCAGATTGACGAAATTGCCCGAGGCCGAGCCCACCCATCCAAATCACAGAAAGGAGGGAAGACATCCCAACGACAGCGAGCCAAAAAAGGTTCTTCTTCTTGTTGTCAGGTGAAGATGCCATGCTTTTAAAGCTAAAAACTATATTAAACTAGTGAACTGTAGCGATACCAACGTTCGTCAATGTACTACCGTAACGGACAGGAACTGTTGATTTAGCGATTCTGAATCCTATGATCTCTTGTATACTTCCAGTACACGTCAAGAATGCTATAGTCCAGTGACTTGATTCTGTTTTATGTAGATGTTGATTATATATTGTGTAGACTAAGATTCATTCAATAAAGTGAGCTTTTCTCTCATGTTGTTCATGTTCGTTGTTTGTTGTTTTGGATACTCTTCGAAAGGAAGGAAGTCATAATGACTTTTGATTAATTGGAAGAAAGGCTTATACCCCCGTGTACGTAGGTAGCTAAAATTTTATAAAGGAAAAAGGAAGAAAAAGAAAGGAAAGAATTCTACTGTGCGTCGAGCGTAGAAAGCTTTATCAAGGATCACATGTTGACGCGCATGAAATTCAAGGATCCTTGAAGATGCTTCCCGAACAACCTCGTCGCCAGATGGTGCGCTCCAACAAAAATATTCCATCATCGTTGCTACATACGTATTGACAATGGCGAAGCGACGATGCCAACAATGTAACCCATACAATTTGCAAGGCATCTGGCTTGGTGGAAGGAGGTAGGGACAAGTAATATATCATGTGGTCATAAGGTAAGAAGTCTAATTATTTATTTTTCTTTTCTTGGCTGGATTCCAGTCCGGGAATCTCACATCGCTTTCCATTTTATTTTCCAGCATTATTTCGGCCCACCGCTTCCGCATCATATCAGATCGCACTGTTGTTTCCTGGTCACCAATATTAGAACTTCTCGAGTTTACTTTCTGTTTGGTGGAGTCTGAGATGATCATTCCCTTGCCCAGGGTGAAACCAGTTCCTGTGTGGCTCTTCATGTCTTTGTGGACGGCAAATGCGGCATCAATGTACCACTGTAGTTCGTTCAAGTCATCCGCTTCCAAGCTCAACACGTCATCCTTCGTCTTCAGAAGGAAATTCATCATGCGTAGTAGTTTCTGCCAATCTTTCGAAACGGACTTTATTGAATGAATGTTGTTTAGCGATTCTGACATCTGAGGCGCAGAATCTCCAGGATGGCGGATCTGTTCTCCAGGGGATTCTCCAGGGGATTCTCCATGGTCTCCTTAGAGATTCTCCTTTCGTAGAAATAAGAACCGTTGAAATAAGCCTCCATTCGTAGAAATAAGCAACCATCCGTTGAAATAAGCAACCATCCGGATTTCTCATATTGTCATCGAGATGGTAAAATCTACATTGAGTTGTATCTATACACCTATCTCTTTATGGGATGTGAATCAGACCCTGATTCACATCAGTCTATCTTCGGCACATAGCTAGCCACCAATCAAAAACTAGTCATCTCTAAACCAATCACATCATCCGATGAATGTTATCTAGTTCGATGGACCTCTTAAACGAGACCCGGATATGCGAATGACTGGTGTTTCGTCTGGCGTTCTGTCCCCACTGCGGCTTGAGGGTTGGTCCACCTTGCCAGAGGCACAAACTCCGTCCTTATTCCCCGACCATCATGCTAAGCTCCAGCGCACCTTGTGGTGCAACTTGTAAATACCTGTACCATACTTTGACAGTACTTATTGTACTGTATACCGGTTACCGGTAGAAGATGCCCCCATTTTATACGGCTCTTGGCTCTTTGTTGATCTCGTCTTAGACAATACCGGTACCGTATTCTTGTTGAACATCACCAGCCACCGTAATACCAGAAAGTGTTTTCACTGGAAATCTGGAGTATGGTATAGGACGCTGGACAGCCATGAAGTTTTCGCCTTCTGGAAGTAAAAAGAAAGAAACCAAACTAGGAAGTTTTCTTCGCGGGTCATTTCTACGATCAGGTAGTACTTCGAACAGTACGGCGGTCGCGTCCTCGTCCTCGCAAAGCAGCAAAAACAAAGGGAAGGAGAATGGGACCGCTAAAGGATATACTTCTAATAGTGAACGTCAGGGGCGTGAACGAACTCCGCGAGCTCCCCCTGGTGTAGATGGAAAATCGAACTGTACTAGAAGGAGTCGATCGAGAGCCAAATCGGCGGATAACAACCTGACTTCGAAACAGAGCTCGTCCAGCCAAGTGAAGCGCCATGTATCTCAGTGGGATCTTCGTCTGCGAAGCAAAAGCCCTTCGAAACAGCGCATCGAAGAATTTATGGAGGGGCTAAAAGCGCGGGAACCGTCGAGGAGCGTGTCAGGAGACCGACAATTGAGAACTAGTGGGTCTGACGTTCAAAGGTCGAGCAGCGAGAATATCAGAAGTGCCCAGCAAAGACCGACGTCGAACGATCGTCAACGAACGTCCTCTCATGAAAGAGTCAGAAGTAGATCGAGTGAAAATAGTTTTGGAACAACACATCGGAAGTTGTCACATGTCGAACTGCCCGCCAGGTCACATACCCGGTCGAGTTCCAGAGAGAAAATTCTTCGTTCGTCCTCGGGTCATCAGCGAGCCTCCTCTCAGGAACTTCTTCAACGGTTTCTCGAAGCTAGATCTAACCAGAAGTCTCCTCGACAAAGCCTGGTGTATGACCAAGATTCCTCGTCTGAGGAGGAATCGGACGACGGCACGTCCCCCTTTTCCACCGGTGCCAAGTCGAGTGCGAATAGTAAAAGTTCGCGCCGCACAGCACCCGTTACCCCAGAAAGCCCGTCTTCTCCTCGTCGCTCTCTCTTTCCAAAGCTGTCTTCTACGAAACAATCTGCCTCTTCAATCTCAGATAGTGATGACCCAGAAGCGTGGTTCCGTGCCATCAAGGAACGAGACTGGACTTTTGTGCAAACATTGATGAACTCCTACGATTTCCGCAAGTATCGGCTGGTTGATTCCAACTCAGCGCCTTCTCGAAAGCCGCAAAAGAAACTTAGAGTACTCAAATACTTGCCTAGCAAGAGTTTTGGCGATGAAGACGACATGGAAGAAGAAGGAGAAGAGGAGCTCGTTTCTCCGCTGTTGCGGACAGATTCCGATGGCCGGACAGCCTTACACTTGGCGTGTAAGGAATTTATGCCATGGAAAATGGTGCAAAGTCTGTTCTTTCTGGAACGAGGGGCGGTAACTATAATCGACAATGACGGGAGGCTGCCACTCCACTATGCCCTGATCGCAAACCACGACACCAGAATTTTGGATCGTTTGATCCATGCCAATTCCACAGACTTGCTTCGTCCTGACTCCTTATCACGGACCCCGATGGGATACGCTATCCTACGAGCAGAACACAAGCGTGACAAAGCGATACAGTCAACATGGAGCACTCCCCTGACAAAGAAAGAGCTGGAGTGGCAGAACCAGCAGACCAAGAATTGGACAAACGCTCAATTTTTGTTGGACGCTTTGGTAGCACGACGAAAACTGCTGTCCAAAGTTCACGAAAAGACGTTGCTTCTGGAAGCAGTAGAGGCTTATGCTCCGCCCTCAGTCATGCATGCCATGTTGTCAGTGTCTGCCAGAATTCTCCAACAAGACCAGAACATGGCGGAGCAACTATTGCAGCTCTTAATCAATCGGGGTTATTCCATTCCAATCGTCCAAAAGGCGTTGAAGATTTGTTCGGAGACCATCCCGGAATTGACGTTGGTGGGTTGCATTCGCCGTGGCATGGCAGAACACTATGACAAAGGATGCACGCTTGTATACCGCGAGCAGTGGAACCGAGAAATTAGCTTTAGAACTGAGACCATGCAGGCCTACAAACGAAAGAACATGGCCGATGGTGCCTTAGTGGAACTTACAGTTGCCTGCCAAGAATGGTGGGACAAGTTGAAATTTTTTATCGGGTACTCAAGCTCAACAATTCTGATGGCGCACACCCTTGACGAAAGCTACCTACTACATTCGATCCTGATGGTACCGGATTCTTCACCCAGCCTGGTGGAATTATTGGTTCGTATGTTCCCAAACACTCGTTACGTCCCAGATCCAGAAACGGAGGCTCTACCGATCCATTTGGCCTGCCAGTTCTGGAAAGGTAGTACGCAATACAATGGAGGCGATGTGGAAACTTTACAGGTCCTCAATTTTATCGTTGCAGGAGACTTTGAACTTGCCCGTCGGCGATATCATCGTCGATATCCCTTGCATTTGGCCATCCTGGCTCAACAAAGCTGGATCTTTGTCAATACTATTGTGACGCTGAGACCGAAGGTTGTGAACGCAATTGACCCATGGACGAGACTATTCCCATTCCAGCTGGCGGCCGTCAACAAAGCCTACATCACATCAGACCCCAAAGAGGGCGCTACATCTTCAAATTACCAGTACAGAGAGGACGACCAGCTTGATGTTGTATTCGAGCTTCTGAGGATGAACCCCGTAGCTGTGAGCCCGATTTTGTCCTGTGGTAGTGGAGATCCCACGGGGGACCTCGGACCGGTCGCTCAACATATCCTCAGCTGGTGTTACGTTTACAAAAACCATGGTTGGGTTCTGAATCGGGCGAAGCTGGAAACGTTACGCCATGCCATTTCAAAGGGAGTCCTACCAAAGTCAATGTTAAAATGGTTTGAGACCCTCAAGCTATTTATCTGGAAGATGTACGATCTGAAGAATGCCGGAAAACGTATTGCCTGCATGCCTCGTGGCGAGATTTTTCTGCTGCATGCCACTCTTTCCAATGGTGGCACCCCACCCATCGCTATCGAGCTTTTGTTAGAACTCTTTCCCGACTCGATCAAGACACCGATCCCTGGCACCAATCAATTTCCAGCTCACATTGCTGCCGAAAGTCCCTCATACTGCCCCATGCCCTTTGAAACAGCAATCTCCATGTCTTCGGTCCTCGAAATGTTGGTTCTTGCATATCCTGGCGCACTGTCCCTCGAATCAAATGGAAGAAATCTTCTTGAACTTGCGATTGCTTCTGGCAAAACATGGTCAGAGGTCCGGTCTATCGTTCTGGAAAAGCCTACTCTTCTCGAGCTGCGTGACAGAAGGAGCCAACTATTCCCATTTCAACAAATGTCATCTACGGAGAGCTCCATGCCCCTTCAAGACTGGATGCACGCAAAAACATTTGCCACGAAATGGACCGACCGAACACCTGCGGAGAATGGCGCAATGCTTCGAAGATTTCGACGCGAATACCATTTGGACAAGCTTTCTGCCATCTTCGAGATGCTCCGTGCCCAACCTGGAGCTCTGGAAGCCTGAATATCATAATACAATGCTCCAACATATTTTAGAATATAGTAGTCCAATATCTATGGAGTGGCGACGGCCGAGGAATAGACCGCTAAACAATCCGCAGAACGAGTCGAATACTACTCATACCTGCAGTCTGCCGGTTTCAACTATGTAGTTATTTTTGGATCCCATACTAATGGCTCTTACAGCCCAGCATCCCTCTTCAACTTTTCCATTTCATCGTCTACTTGAGAATTGCCACTGCTGCTTTTGCTGGTAGACGATGATGGAGCACTGCTGCTTCCTCCGAGGAGCCCCTTCAGTTTGTTCAATTCATCATCGACCGAGTTGGAGGCCTCCAATGCCCTGAACTGAGCTTCCACGGACGATTCTGCGCTCCCAGGCAACATGTTTCCACCGATGCTTCCCATCTCGGCACTGATTTCCGCCGAAGCCTCCAAGGCTTCCACCTTTTCCTCCATTCGAAGAAAGGCATCCATGCTCGTCTTGCCTGTTACACCTCCCAGCATGTCGTTGACCTTTTGCGTCGTTTGGGCCGTTCGTGCCCGAGCAGACAATTGATCCTTCTTGGATTTGCTTTCCAAAATTTTCTTTTCCAACATTTGCATTCCCTCATAGAGTTTGTCAATCGCATCTGCTTGCAGATCGATTTGGCTTTGCAGCGAGGCGGCCTCGTCGGATTGCGCTTGACGACGGCTCAAGGCTTCACGAGCCAATTCTTCGTTTCCTTTTTGCAAGGCCAATTGGGCGCGTTGATACCAATCACTAGCCATACTTTCACACTGTTCTTTTTGTTTCAGCAAACGACGTTGCGTGGCTGTCACTTCAGCGTAGGATTGACGAACTTTTACCAAATCATTCTAGGAGCAGAGAGCGAAAAGAGCGAAGCGCAAATCCCAAGAATGTATAAGCAGTTGAAAAAATAATTATGGCAAGGATGAGCGACACACCTTGGTTGTTGGTGTTGGTGCTGCAACCCATGCATGCTACACGTGATCCATTCTATTACTTACCTGCATGTCCTCGAGTGCCTGACTCATAATCTTTTCTGGGTCTTCAAGAGTCTTTAGAATATTATTGAGGTTGGACTTGGCGACTCTCGAAAAGCGATCGAAGAGGTTCATTTGCAAGGCTGAATTCGACGGTCGGACGACTCTTGACGAGGACGGAAGATTGGCACCAGGAGTGTAAGCGGCCGGAATCGTATGGCGGGAAGCCACGAAAGACGCCGAGGGAGCAAACGACTCAGGCGTTGCCGCCATCAAGGCGATGCACATGGCACTAGTGAGTATCAATCGTGTCATGTTGTTTTTCTTGTTTCTGATAGGGGAGGATGTGTCGTTCTTCGTCGTTGTGCAAACTATCCGGTTGCCTGCAATGTTTCGCTAGGTAGAGAGACTGGGGCTTTATGTCCTTCTTTACGATAGTTTGGATCAGAAATACTACGAGTTGTTCCAAGAAACTGCCACGAGTAGATAGATGTGGCGCAACTCTCTTTGACTCTCGAAGTCTTCGTCGTTCTTTTTCTCGTCGCTGCATGCGCCTTGGTGGGCGACGATTTTTGTTGCACCAAATCTGGCGGGAGATCTTTTGCCGACCACGCACTTTTCAGTTTCGTACGTTTTCTACGGACGCATACACGTACGGCATGAATACGTCAGCCGGATCAATCGTACTACTGTATTAGTACGGGACATGGCACACGGGATTGATGGTTAATGGTCCAAGTAGTCGATGATTCACTTCGCCACGTGGAACGAATTAGATGTCGAGATGCCGATGACTTTCTCGATTTTTTGTTGATTTTTTTTTTTGGAAAACGTCGTTTCCGAGATCGACGCGACGACACTACTATCTGACGACGACGACCCCCCCCCCCCCCGCATGTGCCGATATCAATACCTTCTTCCTATCCTGAACAACCCATCATCTCCTTACACAATAAAACAGACCCGTAGCTTTTCTTTACACTGTAATTCGATCGTCTGATCATCATGGTGGCACTTCTTGCCGCACTGTCGGTCGGATTGACTGCAGCCTTTTTGCTATACCCTCGATTGCCTAAATATTCCTTTCAAATCCGATCGATGGCACCACGATGGTATCGAGATACCGGATTTCGAGCCAAATTGGGCGCCAAGGTTCAGCTGAAAAACGACAATTACATGGCAATCGATATTCATGCATTGTCATTTGACTTGTACTATTCTGATCTTTGGGGAAACATTCAGCTGTTGGGCAATGTACAAGATACGCGCCAACGGGAAGTTCATCTGTTGCAGCAGGAGGAAATAATTGTACCAACCCAAACATCGGCTTTGGCTGCGGAAACAGTGGCAGCGCTAGCAGAAGAAGCTGCTTTCGCCTCGGCTGACACCCCCTTGTGGCACATGGAGGCGCGGAAACAATTTGAAACCTACGACAGCGTCTTGATGGCACCCATTGGTGGCCTGAGTGTCGTTGGCAATTTGCTTTGGGACATGATTCACCAATGGGGTGTCGTCAAAGTTCGGTCGACGGGATCCATTCACATCAAAGCGAATCGTCAAATGCCTCTGACACTCAACATCTTGTGCGACAATTTGTTGGATGCCTGGACCTTGGAAATGCAGGGGATGCACTGCGAGCTGGATCGATTGGACGTGGGATGGAAGGATATTCCTCAGGCCATGGACGCCTTGCGGATCAAGTTATTGAGACCCGACAGTGAACTCACGCAAAAGATCAAAGATGAAAACCTCAGTGCTGTGGGTGTATGATGCAAATGATATCGGACTGCCGAATTCTCAAGTTTTTGAAGCTGGAATGACTTTATCAATCAATCAATCAATCAAGGAGCAGGTATGCGGAACTTGTACATACCGGAGTCTTGATATGTTCCTTCGAGCTCTTGTATACTTTGGATAGGGGGACAATGCTAAGAAGGTCACGAGCTTGTTGGTGCCACCAGTGAGCCTATCATCGGTCACGACTGGCCAAGAACCTGCAGTGGAAATTGCCGATGATTCATTCAGTTATCAGCACATGCCATTTGCTGCATGCTCTAATAAAAGCCTGGTTCAAACAATCTTCCACAGACAGTAAATTCGTATGTACTATAGCAAGTATAAGATTTCCCTGGGCTCGAATTCCATTGTCTGACTAAAATTTTTTTAATATATCGCCAATAACCGAGACGACTGCCCCACCCTTTCGCTGCATTTCATTCTCACCCTGCGGTGCCTGAAATTACTTCCCCAGCATCTGGTTAAGAAGTTTAGTGGAAATGTTGAAAATTCAAGTTGTGGTGCTTGTTGTTGCATTTGCCTTCCGACGGCGCTTCCTCCGCTCTCTTTGTTTCAACAACTTGTGTGCCTCTTTTAGTGAGGCCTGACGAGAAAGAGGTTCGAAGAACAATGGATGGACCCTGTGCTGAATCTTGACCATCACATTGCCGTTCTTGAATCGATCGTACGGAAATTTCTCCAGCTCCGTATCCGGCCATTCACCGGTTACAAGGTGACTCCAATCCTCATCCGAAGGGGTTACATTGACTTGACATACTTCGGCCAACAAGCCCGTTGCTACATCTTCCCAGGGCATCGGAAGTATAGTCGCCATTGCCTTTGACGCACAGTCGCCAAATCGCTGCGAAAGGGCATAGCCTTTTCCGTCGGCGTACGGCGGAAAAATATCGCGAGGGTACTCTTCTGGACTCAGGTACCATTTGTTGGTACCGGCCTTGTCGTCCTCTGACAAGACGCGAAAGGGGCGCGTCCCGTTTCGCTCCAGCCCGTAATAGTCTGGTCGACCATGCCCTTGCAATTCAAGACTCATCTCTGTGGCATTGATATACATATCATCGTCTGTTTTGAACATGTACTCAATCGGTGGATTTCCAGCTACCTTCGAAATTGCAGGGATCGCTTTCCGGGATGCAAATTGAATGAAGGAAAAGGTTTTCGGTGTCAACGCATTCCGGTAATCTTCAGGAATGTC
Organism: Nitzschia sp. pyKryTriq1; assembly: GCA_956465555.1. Lineage (NCBI taxonomy): Eukaryota > Bacillariophyta > Bacillariophyceae > Bacillariales > Bacillariaceae > Nitzschia > Nitzschia sp. pyKryTriq1. The sequence goes on from OY101129.1 coordinate 527,995, forward strand.
AACAAACAGCAAATCTCCAAATGACCCAAACTCCTCGGAAACAGCCTCCCAGTCGCCAGCGACCATGAAGTACACGGGTGTCTCTTTTCCCCAGGACTTCCGAATGGCTTCTCTACGGGTTGGCTCAACAGCATTTGCGCAAACACCAAAGACCACCGAGGGTAGAACGTTGTTTCCGTCCCGCAAAATAGGATATTGCTTGGAGAATAGTTTGGTGGAGTATCGGTAGGTATACGTCGTGTTGGCGTATATGAAGCTTTCTTCCGAGAATGTGGTGCCCGAAGTGTTTCTCCTGCTCTCTAGCAATTGGGGTGATTGTTGTGCCCGTTGTTGGTGCTGCTGATATTCTTGCAGCATGGAAATGTTGAATTTAGTTGTCGTCTTTGCCTTCCGACGGCTCCTCCTTCGCTCTCGTTCTTTCTTCTGGATATTCTGTTTCCATAACTTGCGTGCCTCTTCTAGTGAGGCCTGACGAGAAAGAGGTTCGAAGAACAATGGATGGACCCTGTGCTGAATCTTGACCATCACATTGCCGTTCTTGAATCGATCGTACGGAAAAGCATCAATCTCCTCCCAAGATAAAACGTGACTCCAATCCTCATCCGAAGGAGTTACATTGACTTGACATACTTCTGCCAACAAACCTGTAGCCACATCTTCCCAGGGCATGGGAAGTATAGTCGCCATTGCCTTTGACGCACAGTCGCCAAATCGCTGCGAAAGGGCATAGCCTAGTCCCATGGCATACGGTGGAAAGACATCGTGGGGATACTCATCTCGTCCGAGGTACCACTTATTAAAACCATACTCGTCGTTCTTTGAAAACGTACGAATCGGGCCAGTCCCGTTTCGCATCAGCCCGTAATAGTCTGGTCGACCATGCCCTTGCAATTCAAGACTCATCTCTGTTGCATTGGTGTAAGTGTCATCGTCTGTTTTGAACATGTATTCAATCGGTGGATTTCCAGCTACCTTCGAAATTGCAGGGATCGCTTTCCGGGATGCAAATTGAATGAAGGAAAAGGTTTTCGGTGTCAACGCATTCCGGTAATCTTCAGGAATGTCAACAAACAGCAAATCTCCAAATGACCCAAACTCCTCGGAAACAGCCTCCCAGTCGCCAGCGACCATGAAGTACACGGGTGTCTCTTTTCCCCAGGACTTCCGAATGGCTTCTCTACGGGTTGGCTCAACAGCATTTGCGCAAACACCAAAGACCACCGAGGGTAGAACGTTGTTTCCGTCCCGCAAAATAGGATATTGCTTGGAGAATAGTTTGGTGGAGTATCGGTAGGTATACGTCGTGTTGGCGTATAAGAAGCTTTCTTCCGAGAATGTGGTGCCCGAAGTGTTTCTCCTGCTCCCTAGCAATGGGGGTGATTGTGACGATCGCTGGCTTGGTTGCTGCTGCTGATCATCGTCATTCTTTTGTGGCAAGGACGGTGAGAAGAATTTGGTTGATGATATGTCGGCAGGCAAAATCGAGCCCCCGAAACTGTTGTCACCGTCAGCAGGTAGTATGTTTGGAATGTAGAGGATCCTTGCGCACTGTACGGCAGACAAGCCGACCATAACCACGAATAGGAAACGCCGACGAGATATCCTTGCAACAGACATAATACTAGTTGTCACGTCAACTCGTATGCAATATTCGTTGTGATTAGATACCAAATACGGCATGTCGGCTAAAATCTGTTGACCGTTTCACACCGACGTGGGCTTTTTCAGCCCACGCGCTTTTTTTGTGCGCCGCAACACAAAAATCAAAACACGTCGACAGTAACACTTCAACTTCTCGCTTCCTATGAAACAAATGTCTATTACTAGCGCTATCGCGTGATATTGTATGAAATAATGTCTATTACTAGCGCTATCGCGTGATATTGTATGAAATAATGTCTATTACTAGCGCTATCGCGTGAAATAATGGCAAGTAATTTTTTGGAATTTTTTTTCCCGATTTTGTCCTTTCGTTCACTTCGTTTACTTTTGAGATCATTGAATACAGCCATTGGAGCTCGATTGTGGGTCCACTGCCCACACGCGCGTAGTTGCGCAGCCTTTGGGGAAAAATTTGGGAGTGAAGGGGCGACTGACCAAGTCGCGGTGTTTACGAAACGCAAAAATATCGAATATCCTAGTCTGTTATTGGAACGCTGCTATTGATGCATCAAACGATACGCTTTTGAAGAGCATCCCTCTCGTTTTCGGATGGCTCATTAGTGTCGGAAAGCCCCAAAAAAGTAGGAAAAACAACATTTTTGATCAAGAAATAGAAAGTGGCACAACTACTTGCACCCCAACGCGGTCCAACTCATACCGGTACTGTGTACGCGCGATGATGATGATTCTCCAAACAGTTTTTGACCCGTGCTTTTTTGACCCGTGCTCGTACCGCGGTAACCGGTGGCTCATTGATACAATAGCCACCGGAGGAGTTGTCGAGCCAGTCGAACCTTACAAAATCCTCGAACCTGATCGCGATGCAACGCAGCAGAATGATGTGAATACGTTGTATCATCTGCTATTTTGCGTAATACTCATCATAGCTCGTTGATATTACCCATCGTGAGGATTGAGGAAAGTCGCTGCGATATGCATCCTCTTTCAAGGCAAGCATGGTCGAGGAGTTGCCACCGCTTTCTCTGCTTCCAGCAGGACAATTCAATGCCGCTGCTGCTGCCTGCGACCGCTTCTTCTCCTGCTGGGGGGGAAGGAGGAAAAGAGGAGGACGGGTCCTCGTCCTGGCCGTGCTGCTGGGGGCTTGCTTTTTCCAGCAAATGGTTTCTTTCCAGAAGGCCAATGCTTCCATGAAACAATCAACGAAGGAGGAGATGGTAATGCCAACCAAGGTGGTTTTTGCCTCCTCTATTGCTAACAATTCACTCGGTGCTACCAGCAGTAGAATTGATGAGGACGGTGCCACCATCACCCATCGCCAACACATCAGTCCGTCGCCGTCCTCTTCTAAAAATCATAGCACAAATATAGTTCAAGAAGTGCTGACGAACAAAAGTGACCAGGAGAAAGAGAAGGTTACTACTAACCACCATGAACGACCATTGATGCTTCAAGTTCCCTACTACGTATATGGCAGTGACTCCAGACTCAATTGGGAAAATGTTACGTTTGGTAAGAATCTATGGTTCGGTCACAATTGGGATTATTCCAGTTTCAAGCACTCAGACGATCTCTGGCTGTATCGAGCCTCTCTTCGCCATCCGATGCGTACCAAGGATCCGTCCGAGGCAAAACTCTTCTTTGTGCCTCTCTTGCTGAATGCTGTAGCTGAACAAGAGCTATGCGTGAATCTAAAGACGAAGCCATGGAAAACATGTTTTATGGGGGAGCCCTGGTGGTCTGATGTGGACAACAAAGATCGAATTTACCACGCCTATAAATTTGCTGGTAGGCACTTGGGTAGGTCGAAGTACTTTCGACGTTCCCAAGGAAAGGACCATGTAGTCGTTCACAGTCACTATCACCGGCCAAACAATCTCACTCGCACATTTGCACCAAATCTTTTCAAGTGCAATTTTATCAACTTTGAAAGCTCCGCGCCAATCCCCACCAGCAACAGTGTTTCGACGATACCTTCTTGGTACGTGGGAAAGCCCTGTAACTCGTCTCGAGACGATGACCATGAAAGAATCCACGACTTTGCCATGATCGCAGCGATGATACCTGACGACCCCAGGCGCGCCTCGCGTAGTGATATCTGCCAATGGCTACAACGTGGCAACTATTCCGTCTCCCGTTGTGGTGAGGGGGAGCAATGTCCCGCCCTAGCACAAGCGAAATATGGATTTCACGCACGTGGTGATACGTGGGGCTCCAATCGTGTCATGGATTTGCTCCTTTCGCGGACCATTCCCCTCTTTACGAACCCAGTCCAGTATGATATTTTACCGTCCTTTGTGCCGTTGAGAAATCTAACATATTTGGTCGATATATCGAGCGAAGAAGCGTTTCACAAGTCCTTGGATAGTATCTTGTCTCGTCCTGCATCGGATTACCACGAGAAAAGGCGCCTCATTGAAGCTTACATACACATCTTTGATCATCGACAAATCTATCAATTTGATGCCTACATGGCCGAATTCGCTAAACGTTTATCTTTCCAGCAATAATATTCTCTAGTAGAGTACTACGAATAATATAATAATATAATATACTAATAGCAATATGAATTTGAATATCTACTATGGTACAGGGTGTACCAGTACTGTACGAACTGCAGAGTACCGGTACAGGTAGGAGTAGCAGTACCTTACGGTGTTAGGCGGATGACGAGCAAGACGAAACCGTTAAAGTCCTAACATACCTGATAGAATCCGATAGCGTACTAATAGAGATAGTCAAAGAGTAAAATACAAAGATTATAATACATCATCACGTCATGGTCATGATCGCATCGGAGATGTTATTGTGATATCCTACAATGTCCTTACGTCACCCGCTATGGCGCATTCCTTCCCAATCCCACGGGATTTAAATAGTCCCCGCGATCTAGTATTCCGAAGATAGATCGTCCCAGATATGCAAAATACCATCGGTAGGCAAGGCCCCTACTTTCGGCGAGCTCACCTGCTGTTGTACCACCCTTCCCTGGGACGCAGGAGGTCCTGGGTAGGACCTAGGTCTCCATCAATATATTTAGCATTCGTGAAAAGATCGCCTCCTTGCGCGGCGCTGGCATTGTCTTCGTCAACCCATGCGCCAAATTCGTCTCCATTGAGACGTTTGCTATCTGCACCTCTGCGGGGTGTTGCGGACGTTACTTTCGGGACCGATTTGGTCTTGGTTGGTTTTTTACGGGTCATGGTCGTTGGCTACGTAGAGTTCCTACGGTGCGAAGACGTAGGAATTTACTGCGGTGTCGGTTGCGGAGTCTTCGAAGTTATTCGCTGCTTTACGATATACTACCGGCACTAGGTAGTAGTCTACCGGTAGAGAGGCGTTTGCCACATTCAGATCTCAAAGATCTGAACATGAAGTAAGGACGCGAGGCATTCACCAGCACGCCTATCGTACAATGAGAGCGAGGTTGAAGGTCGGCCTTCTTGTCTTGATGGTAGTGTTTATCATTCAACAACTATCTATAGTCACACAAATGACTTCGTTTGCTTCCGAAAAGGACCGGGAAGAAATTGCGGATGGTAGTACCGGTATGGTGGTTGTCTCGGCTCGACGAGTCGTAGCCTCTCCTTCTTCTTCGACGACGATTGTTGGTAGTGACATTGTTGATAAAAGCCAAAATCAGCAGCAGCAGCAGCAAGATGACCAGGTTAGCTCAACAGAAAATGCCCTCAAAGCACAAGAACAACAACGACGACAAGAAAATAAAGAGGAGGAGGCGAACGAGGCAGAGGAAGCAAGTAGTGAAGAGATTACTATTAGCGACAAGAACTCGAGTACCGGTAGCAACAACGTGCTCAAGAATGAGGACGATAGCAAGAAAGACAAAAACAGTTCTCCTAAAGGCGTGACAAAAAATGAGACCCCCAATGAGAAAACAATGGCGACGCGAAAGAGAGTAAAGCCACTGTTTCACGACGGAGCGCCGACGTTTCGAGAGAGATTTGCTGTGAAAAGGCCGGTCGCACTAAAGGCGATCAAAAGGGCAATACACAAAAAGTTGAAAGAGTCCCAGAATATTACTATCCCGAAAGAACTACAAGACGAGGAAAAATTCTCATCCTATTTCACGACACATGTCGATCGGATTTATTATATCAATATGGATCATCGTACTGGCAGACGCGATCTTATGGAATCCTGGCTTTCGAAACAACCCATTCCGTATGAGCGTGTTGCGGGTCAACGCGGCGAGAATGATACCTGCGTTCCTTGGAAATTGGGTGCTCCCTGTACTGGACTGACGGGTCTGGCCAATTCGAATGTGTACATCATGGACCATTTGAATACGACGGGTCTGACTCTAGTATTGGAAGACGACTTTGTCGTGACCAACATGGAAAAGTTGTTGGCATCCGTCCATTTGGTCCCTTCCGACTGGGATGTGTTGCGATGGGATTGTTGGCACACACCGCCTTTTCCTCATTTTGAAACATATCCCTTTTCCTGGAAGCCGACCAATACTCCGGAATGTCAACACAACCAATCCAAAGGTATCATACGCAATAGAGATTGTGAATATTGGGGAGGCACGCATGCGGTCATGTGGAAGGGAGGCGAGTCGGTGGAAAAGCTCCGGCGCATCTGGACCTCGCATCCCCATGACGATGTTGACGGCATGCTCATGGATAACTCCATCAATGGCTACTGCATTCAAGTGGGAGTGGGAGCTACCCATGCACCCCCCGACGAAATTTGGGAGACGGATATCGTAAAGTGGTTCATGGTCAATCAAACGACGATGACAGCAGCAGCAGCAGAATTAGAATCAGAATCAGAATCTTCCAATACAACTATGATTAGTTGATAAAGTTTGTAAAGTTCAATCTCTATCTATACGCTATGACCTACCGGTAGAAGACTTCCTCATCAGGAACACACATTATACCAATGGTGAGGTCCTCGCTGTTCGCTCCTAGAGAGTTCGTTGTGATGGGTGCAAGTTGGAATGGCGACGACGATGAGGAGGAGGAAATAAAATCATCATCTACTAGACACGAGAAAGAACAACAGCACCAACAACTCCAGCGACTCCAAAGCTCCGACCTCCGTTTGGCTACTTTGTCGCATTACTGTTAGCTTCCCCATTGCTAGGCGCAAGAGAATCGTTCCCTTTGGCCAAAATCGGGTGAGATCAGAATGGAGAAACTCTCTAAAATTAGATGCTGTGCTGTTCGATTTTAACTTGATACTAGTAGACGAGTCATCGCTCAATCCATGCTCTCGGCGTTCTTGGTTAGTGTATCAAACATGAAGTCATAAGCTAGCGAAGTCATAAAGCTCGATTGCTTGGCATTGGCAGCTCCCCCATGACCTCCTTCGATATTTTCGTAGTAATAAACAGGCCAATCCTTGCCTTCCCCAAGATCCCAGAGTTTCTTTACAAATTTCCTAGCATGAGCAGGATGAACACGATCGTCTCGTGTCGATGTTGTGACCAAGATTGGAGGGTACGATTCCTGTGATTCATCAATGTTGTGGTAGGGCGAGTACCGGTGTAAGAACTTGTCCCAGTCGTCCGTGTCCGGATTTCCATATTCTGCCATCCAACTTGCTCCTGCCAACAAAGTATGGAATCGTTTCATGTCGAGCTGCCATTATACCGGTATGAATATTTGCAAGCAAATGAGAGGGGTGTCCAGTTGATTCATTGTAGCCCCATTTGATCGGTCCTCGATGATACTTACCAATGGCACAGCACAATGAATAGCTCCAAAGAGATCGGGCCGCATGGTGTACATCTGAGAAGAGGAGGATGGGCGTGGAGCAGTTAGTGACCAGCACGATGGATACGGCAGCGTAAATCCTCAATGAAATAGGACTTACATTTCCCATGAGAAGACCACCATTGGATCCACCTCGGGTGGCAAGAGTCTTGGGCTTACAAATTCCGGAATCGATGAGGTGCTCTCCAACGGCGATGAAGTCCTCATAAGCCTTGTTCCTGTTTTCTTTCAACGCCCTGTAATTATTATGGATTTCGACTGAGTGAGGTCACTTTCAAGATAAAAGGGAGTGCACCTACCGGTATGCACCATGAAATGTACTTACGCTTGATGCCACTTGGGCCCGAATTCGCCACCTGCAAAGAGGATTTTTAAAAAAGAGCGGTGGTGAGCCTAAAGACAAATCATCGACCGGTGTAGCAGTTTCAACCAACTTTTTTCTCTACTTACCTCCTCGGATGTTCGCCTCCACATAGACTCCGCCACGTTCCAACCACGCAAGTCCCGAAGTCGCAATGTAGTGCGGACCGAGCGATATTTCAAATCCGCCGTAGCCATACAGCAAGGTCGGATTCTTTCCATTCAATACGATATCCTTTTTCATCACGATAAAGTAAGGGACTTCTGTTCCGTCCTTGCTTGTGGCGAAGCGTTGCTCCACGATAAGACCATCCGAATCGTACTGTGGGGGCAAGGTCTTGACTTTCTCAACAATGAAAGGGTCGTCACCCCCTTCGCCACTACTACTTGCATCTTCCATTTTGGTAGCGTCCGCAAGGTAGAGTGTGGTGGGTTGGGTGTAACTAGAAGTCGTGAACCAAAATTCGTCTCCATCGGCGGGGTCCAATGGTTGCGCACTGCAGTCACGAATTTGTGCTTCGGTATCGCCTGAGATCAAAGTCAACGAGTTCCCGGCATCGCCGATCTTGAAGAACTGGAGCTTTGACTTAACATTGTCCATAGTAGAAAGGATGAGATAGTTCTTGGTGCAAGAAAAGTATTCGTATGCAGTCCTTTCTGTTGGTTCAAACAAAATCTCGTACTCGACCCCTTTGCTGCCTTCGTTCAAGAACTTATCCAGAGGGCAGTAAATGACAGATCCGCTTTTGAAGGTTTTGTCTTTTGGAGCCCAATCGGAACGCAAAGAGATGATAAACATATTGCCGAGGAAACTAATGTCGGCATCATCTTGAACATCGACCTTCTTGAACTCTGGCTCGGGAAGACCCGCCGGCCTCTTGCTGGGGGCGAGCAAATGATCCTCGGTCAACTCCGCCATGAAGTACGAAGACGTGTAAAAGGTGATACTACGACTGTGCACTTGATAGATCTTTCCGCCCCAATTTCTCTCGTCGGCGACGTAGCCCTTCAAGCAAAAGTTCGAGATAGGTATAAGCCAAAGACATAATGGGTACACACAGTGAACTAAGATGCCTTGCCCAGGATATATTTTGTTACTCACATTGACCGCAACATCCGTTTTTTCTCCTTCAAATACAGTCTTCGCTTCCGAAATAGGAGTTCCACGTTCCCACTCTCGAACCGTTCGAGGGTATCCACTATCGGTGAGGCTGTCTTCCGGACTATCTTCAAAGGAGCTTCCAACCAATAGGACGTCGCGAGACTTGTAACTAGCCCGGGTCTTGGCTTCTGGCATGTTGAACGGATCATCAATTACAAACTCTTCAGACAACATGTCAAATTCTTTCAAAAAGGTAGCATCCGAGCCCTTTCAGAGCAAAAGAACAGATCGAAATAGTAGTAAAAGAAAGAATGATATCTCAGGTCAGTAATTGTAGCCAGTAGTGTATTGCGGTGCTACTAGTGCGTCCCTACTAGGACCGACAACTCGCAGCCACTCACCCCACGAGACAGGCTCAAGAGACACCGTGTCACAATACGTCCATTGTCACTCATCGGATCTCGCTTTCGAGGCAAAGCACGGGATCCTTTCCATACCCATGAGATGCCATCCTTCTTGGCCAGATCATCCACATCCAAGACGGTCTTCCATTTGGGGTCCTCCGACTTGTAGTCATCGAGAGTCGTTTTGCGCCAGATTCCCTTTGGATTCTTTGCGTCCTTCCAAAAATTAAACAAAACCCTCTTTCCATTTTCATCCAATCCATTGGAACTGGCATGGGGAATTCGATCGTTCGATTCCAAGACATCGAGAACGCGTTGATACGACGGGCCGTCTTTGGGATCTCCCAAGGCTGCTAGACATTTGTCGTTGGCGGCCCGAGCAAACTACCGGTACATACGTACGAGTACGAACAGTCCAGCCACAGTCAGTAGAAGATACAAGATACGAAAAAGTAGCATGCATTATGCGTACCGGTATGATACGTACCTCCAAGGATACCTCGGCCTCCACATCCTCCAAAAAGGTGTAAGGGTCTTCTACTACGGCAGTTTCCGACGCTGACGACATTTTCAATGAATAGGCTCGTTCAGTTCTACTACGGGAAGAAGGAATAGCTGGAGAAAACGAATGAAAGGCTCGTGGAAGCGTCAGAGAAGAAAGCACTGGAAGATACAATCGGCTCAATCGGGAAAGAGACAGTGTCTTTACCATGGTCAACTGGAGCAACCCTGCAAGATTTATGAAATTCGTAGGTGCGTCGACGATGAAGAAGAGATATCTCATCTCCTCCATTTTTTTCAAAGATTCTATGTTGGACAGATCGCGCGGTGGGTACCCCCCCGGATGGCCGGCTCGGAAACAATACATTATATCCATATTCGAATTTATATATAACGGAGAGGTCTCTTCAGAATAGTTCGTATGTTGAGGCGATATCTTGCCAAATTCTGCACATGCATCGACCGCGTCGACGATCGACAATGATACAATACAACAAACATACAACAACAACATTATCTCAACACCACCCTCATCAGAGCACCTTGCTTCACGGCTCGTTCGTTTTTGTGCTGCGTCGAAGGATGCGCGCCGTGGTTGTACAGTGCGAAGGTACGAAGCGGCAAGGAAATCGTTTCATTTCGATCCCATGTGTCAAACCCATTTGCAATTGCCACCACACTCGCATTGTACTTTGAAGGATAGGAGGGAATTTCGGGGATGGATTTTTGCAGCCAGAGGTGGAAATGCCGAAGATTGAAGTCTCTGCCCCATCAATAAAGTGAGTACCAGCAACGATCCAGTCAGACGACATGAGCGAATACAAGTTGCTTGCTGTTGTGTACAGTTCCTCACCCGACTTGCTTTTGCTCAATACCCCCTTCAGAACATACTCGTAGAATTTTTTGTATTTTGTGAACATCTTCGCAAGAACTGCTATGGACCACCATCGCGTCATCAAGGGTGTTTGCATGGCATTGCATAGATCGTTGGGCAATTCGGCCGCTTCCACAAGATCGGGCATGCTTTCGTCGGCGTAGCTTTTCTTCCACAGTCGCTTTGCGATGCCAAGCCATTGCTTCTTGCTTGAAAGGATCTTCCAAAATGTCCACAAGGTATGCAGCAATTGGACGGCAGTTCTTTTTGCCAGCCACCCATCCTTGAAAGTCGGTCGGCGCAGAGGAGGAGTCGTCGGGAGATGGGGACACCTTCGCTTGTTTGCTGGATGGTTCTTTATTTGGTATTGGCGTCGCATCAGGACATGGCTTCTTGTCGCCAGTAGTCGCCTGTGCATTTCGTTTCCTTTTGAGAAGTTTCTTTGATGATGATTCTTGCTCGGTGTTGTCGTTCTGGGAATTCGAAGGCTTCTTTGTTGCGAGCGGCTCCCGTTTCAGGTGGCGACGGCTCGGACGATCTGGGTTGTCCCAGATCGCCTGCCAAAATGCTGTATCGCTCGGGATGTCGGGCGGGGAAGTGGTCCTCGTGAAGTAGTAGAATCGAATGGTCTTGCCTTTGGAACCAACTTGTATCTTGTTGCGCGCCCGAACGATCTTCACTTTTGTCTCAGGAATAGAGTAGGCATCTTCAACGAAGTCAAGCTTTTTGCCAATAGCTTTAGAAAATATAGACATCGATAGTTGGTCTTTAGTACCACCAGTACTATTTTCTCGCAGATAGCGGCAGCAATCTTCGTCAACATGCCATTGTCCTTGTATGTCAGCGTCCTGGGCCGCCAACAAGAATGCGGCGCACGCGTCGTCTAGCGACCATGCCTTGTTGTTATTGGTCGATTTCATCACACACAGCAGCCAGTGTCTAAACTCCTTTTGCAGGAGTGCTCCTATGGTTATGATGAAGGAGCACCTCGAATTAGTTTAGACACTGAGCCTTATTGACGAAGTAGTGTTGACAAAGCTACTGAAAGAGAGATGGAGGGAGGTTTGTTTTGTTCTTCGATGATGGCATCGTCGCGGGCAATGATCATTGTTCGTGAGTGAATCACTAGTGAATGCGCCTGCCAGCTGCCTCAAGAAATTTGGGCGCGCCGATTTTATATTTATATACGTGTCTGGAGTAAAATCAATGTTGGGTACCCACCGCGCGATCTGTCCAACATAGATTCGGAGCGATGAGCAAGGAAGCTGATGATAAACGGACAGATTTGCGGACAAACGGACAAAAATGTCCGACATATTCGTGATTCAGTTGGGATCTTCAGCCCCGCCTGGCGTATCTGCCACGTCGGCATTTTGCAAGTTCGGCCGGCCGCAGCGCAGAAGAGAAAAACTTTTTTCTCATCGCGACCATGGACCATGGACCATGACGGAATAAAGTGGCAAGCCGCTCTTTCAAGTACTGTACCGGTACAAGTACAAACAAGTTCATCGATAACACCACGTTTGCCAACTCTTGACAATTCTTCGGTTTCTCCTTCCACAGCCACCAGTAGTTGCAGCAGTCGATTTGAGAAACAAGACACAACGCGGTTTTCGGCAACAAGCAGCAAGAATGATGAATTCGAGATCCAAAAGGAAATCCAGTCGGAGGACTATTGCGACAACATTATCACCAGCACTTTCGCTGCTCGCCACCGCCGTCTTGATGATGATGGTCCTTTCCAAGACAATGTCCGATGCATTCACGGCATCATCCTACTGCGGTATTCCTCTATCATCCAAAAAGTCAGTGCTGGCTCTACTACACATGATGTCGCCGTCGAACGGCGGCGATGGTGATTGGCAAAACAACGAGAAAGGTAGCGACTCGAGCACTTGGAAATCCATTGACGACAACTATGACCAGCAAGAAGACTGGCAAGACGTCATGTCTCGAAAGAATGACGGAAGCTTTTGGAGCGACTTTGAACCGAGCGATGATGCCACTATGGATAGCCTGCTTACAGATTCCTCTTCACTGTCGGGAGACGACGAGGATACTGTCGATGCGGATGCCGAAGCGTGGTTAGATGCCTTGGCATCAATTTCCGCCGAAGAGGTGGAATTCAATATGAATGAGGCAAAACGTGCCAATAAAGCCAGGGAAATGGCAGAATGGGGGTTCGACTCCGAGACCATCAAAAATACATTTGGTGTCGCCGTGGATGATACCCTGGAAAAGGAGGACGAAGGAATGAAGGCGTTTCGACAAGAGTCCTATTGGGACGATGACGACTGGAAGATAGTCGAATCGCATACCAAAGTTGAAAAAGATCCAGACACTGATGAGCCGTTTCGTCAACAAATGGTAGGTGTTGAAACGCTGTGGGGAATTGAGACTCAAGTGTGGCTGGAATTTGAAAGTCGATGATGATCTAAAATGTCGAATGCTGCTCGAATGAATCCACGGCTAATTTTTGTTTGTGTTTGTGTTTGCAGGTTTACGTAGACGAACACACTTGTATTGGATGTACCAACTGTGCCATGGTGGCGCAGTCTACTTTCTTTATGAATGATGAACATGGCCGTGCACGGGTCTTCCAACAGTGGGGTGATGACGATGAGACCATTCAAGTGGCGATCGAGACGTGTCCAGTAGACTGTATCCATTACGTGCCTTACGATGAGCTGGTACGACTGGAAATAGAACGCCGTGACCAAAACATAAACTTCAAAGCTCGTTTGGTAAGTCAAGCGGAGAACGGAAACGCCCTCTCCCATCGAGTCGGTGGAGCGAATAGATTCACAGCACCCCAGAAAATAAGTGGAAATATGGGTTCGCGATGCAACAACTGCCCATCGCGTGGGTGCAAGGATTGTCCCATGTTTGGAGTCGGAAAGAACCCTGAGTTTGAGCGAAAAGAAAAGGAACGAAAAGAACGCATTGAGCGACGAAAGTTAGCACAACAACGGGAAGAGCAGAAAAAGAGTGTCGATTTGTAGGAAGGCACAACCGATCGCCTGCTCGGCTAAACATTGGAACATTACAATCTCAGAGCTATTATAAAAAATTTCGCTACTACAATACGAAACTTTTGTTGATACCTGTGGTGTGGTAGAGGCTTCTGTGGTGTGGTAGAGGCTTGTTGATGGGACAAGCCTTAAAGGATGCATGGGAAGCAGAAGGAAATACCAAAGCAACCCACGCGTTTGAAGATGGGTTCAGAGTCGAGGAACGGAGCATCGCGCTTTGGCTTGATGCAGTTGTCATAATCGGGGATCCAGTACTTTGCGGCGAGTTTACTAATGAATCCAGGCATTGTCGTCTCCATCTTTTGCAGCTGCTCTGGGGTGCCCCAAGCGTCAATGGCCTCCATAACGGCGGGCCAAACATTCCTCAACACACTAAGCTTGAACTCTTTTTGGGCGAAGCTCTCAACAAGCTTGGATTCCTCTTCCTCGGTGAAATGTTCTCGTGCCAAAGGAGGAATATCTCTCTCCTCCTCCATCAAGTGTTCTGAGTTGTCCATTGTCATCAGAAAAGGTGGCGGCAACCATATTGAGAAAAAAATTGTGCAAAACAGGCACCACATCCTCGTCATGACGATGTGCTCGTAGTACTAGGAGTTCCCGGTCCCCGCCATTACGTACCATTCATGTCGGGCACAAATGCATGCATTTTTGTGTGCAAGTCAAGAATCTCCGCATCGCAGTCAATACCTTGCTTCTTTATGACCTTCTTGCAGATGCCATCAATCTCGTCCAATTGGGCGACCAAAGCTTCATGACCTTTCGCAAACTGTTTTTCTGGAATTTCGACCTTGGTCTGCAGCCAGGGAAAGTAGTAGCGTTCTTCGATATCGTGATGCTCATGGATAAAGGGTGCGAACCTGGTATGCATTTGCCAAGCATGGTAATAATGTGGTGAGCTCTCTGTTATGCAAAGAAAAAGAGTGTGAATACTGCGTCGCCCCCCGCCCGCTTTTGCCTTTACTTACAAGCCATTGTACCACTCGCAGAAGTAAAGTAGCTGCCAGGACTTGACTGATTTCGCATTGGAGAGCTCGAGCAGTTTGTCGATCGAAGCCAACATCGATTGTTCTTCGCGACGGATAGTCTCATGGGGGACCAAAAGAGAGATATCCGCCCAATCCTTTGGCGGGTTATCCTTTCCAAAGACTGACGATGTCAGCCGCTCGGGAACTGCATACTGAACGAACTCTCCGGACTGAGAGACACCGAAAGCCGCCGAAACGGAACGTTGCTTGACGATTCCTCTCGAAGGGGTATCACCTGCCATGGTACAAATAACATTATCGTACAATCCAAAATGTGATTGCAGTCGATGCAAGATATTTGTTGAAGAGGGACTTCGATCGGAAGAGTCTAACACCGAGCGAAGGACAGACACTGGTGATTCGATCAAGGACGATTCACTCCCAGGCGAACACACATGATTGACAGCGATCGTGGAATCTTGAAAGGTCTTACAATGTCTATTGCGATCGTTGACAACCTAGGGTGTGATGAGATCTAACACTTTACAAATGTCTCTTGAACCATGATTGAGTATACGATAAGTGTTGGAGACATTCAAGACAGTTGTCAAGACGAATGTCAGACGTATTCTACTGGAGGAACAGTCCCAGCTAGAATAGGCAAATATCTAGCGTTGAATCTAGAACGTTGGATGTCAAGATGGAGCGATAGATTGATCGTGAAGTTGATCTTGGAATCAAGATGTGATCTTGAAAGAGAAAACGGATAGAGTAGAGTAATCAATCTATTTAGCTCACAATTCAAAAGGAGATATACAGACGTGTAGTATCTCGAGTTGTGCCACGGGAATTTGATCACTCTTGTTCCTTGCAACGAACGAGTCCTTGATGGGGGAGAGGGAGGGGAACATCTTGGAGTGACGATTCCAATTGGGAAATGTAACGAAGAAGTGTCCGAGACCTGTCTTTATAGAGCGGGGGATTGGGACGAGTGACGTGAAGCTCTTAGAGGAGGTAGGGTTGATGATCATGCTTGAAAAATCAGCCATGGTCGTGGGTGGATAAATTATAGTAAAGAGTTATCTGTGATTTCCTCTCTCTCTTCTCGTTAGTTAGCGATCCTTCATCGCTCATAACGAACAGCCACAAATACTCAACGGACGATTGTCCGTCTCGCTCGCATTTCGAGTCCTTAACCGGTAAGTCACGATCACTCGAGAAGTTGTACACACAATATTCTCTCAGTAGGTACGTGTACTGGTATGGTACCTGTCCAGGCTTTTGTCGTGCCAGGTACCGGTACCGTAGTAGCTTTTGTCAGTCTCTCTCTCACTATATTACCGTGCTACTTTTACTCCTCGTTTATCGGATTTATGTGTGGACACAACAATGACAACCCCAAGTACGAATAATGCGGACTCCTCCTCCTCCTCCTCGCTCGCGCTACTGGAAGTACAGGTCGAGGAACAATTAAGAGTGTCCTCCTCGTCGTCGTCCTCAAAATGCAGCGAGAACAACCACAAGTCGCCCACTCCTTCTACTGGTGAGGAAAATCACCACCCTTCGTCGCTCGGTATTTCCGACGGGCCACCCAGCGAAGATCCTACAAATGCAATCATCCAATCAGCGAAGAATAATCCGTCGTTGATTATATGTGATGCTGGATACGGTTTGCCGCGAGAAGCCCGACCCCGCAAGGAAAAGATCTTGGCTATTGCACGGCAGCTCGTGAACTTTTTGGAATGGCAACAGGCTGACGATCAACAGGAGCAAGCCCACATTCAGGTAGTGGCATGTTCGGAAGAATCGGTACGAGAGGCATTGGAAGAACGAACATTGAGTCTGCTGGGGGGTGGGAATAAAAAAGTCGAATTGCCTCGCCATGTTTCCTTTTCCTGTAAATCTTTGGGAGAAACCTGTCAAGAAATACTAAGGGTCCACGGCGGAGCAGTTCCAATAGGCGCAGACAATGAAGATGACAATAAAGACGCTGATGATGAGCATGAAATATACTATTTGTCACCTGATGCAAAGGAATCATTGGATCCGTGTGAGAAACCGCCTCGAGTAGTCGTCGTGGGATTGTTGATTGACCGAAGAATTCAGCCCAATCGGAGTCATGATCGGGCCTCGAAATTGAAACTTGTCGCCAAGCGATGGCCTCTCGAAGATTGTTTTGCAGGAATTTCGGCTAATGAGCCGCTCAATGTGGATTGTATACTGGAAGGGATGCAACAATGGTGGTGGAACAACAGTCAACTAGAACACAAGCAGCGGATCATCGACGAGAAGGTCGTGGCTCGTGATGTTAGAAGAGAAACTTTTATGCAGGCAGTTTCGCAAGCCATTCAACATCATGCAGAACGACACCCTGCTCGGCCTGTTCATCTGCAGTCTTGATCTGATCAATCATCGGGTGGTGCATAGTCGCGAACTTTGGCATGATCAATCCTCCCCATCTGCGCCGCCTACTGTCGGCATGTTTTTCTTTGGGCTCACCGAACACCGTTATCCGTCAATTCCAACATGCAAACTCTCTCTCACTCTCTTTCTCTCTACCTACTAGTAGTAGTACTGCTATTAGGTAGTAGAGAGAGGAGTACCTGGTAATGCTGTCTGTACTGTCTGTACGTGTACGAGTACCGGGTATATGTACTTGCTGTCTCTACGGGTAGTAGTACGAGTAGGATCATGATTCATGATGTACTGTACCGGTACTCGTACCGGTACCGGTAGCTACAAAAACAAAGTCAAAGGTCGAATCAATCGTGTCTACTAACTGTAGCGTCTAGCTATCTGTCCCCCGTCGAATTTCCGGAAGATCCTTGCTCCGTTGTGGCCTGGATCGCCAAAGTTTCTCCGAAAAGACGCCGGTTCGCAAAATCGCAGATGATGATGACACATGCCGTACAGTACCGGTACGACTATTAACGCTACGTGCGTACGAAAGCCTAAAATTTACTCGTTGCAAGGAACACGTTTGCTGAATTCAGAAGAGGATGCGATAGGAGTTGCGAATGGTAACCCCGCTGTAAGAGATGCAATGGCTCTACAGTACATAAACCCACTTTCATCACTACGCGTTCAACAATGAAGCTCGTGGAATGCAAATGCATCTCTTTCGTAGCCTTGGTTTTGTTGTTGCTAGTTCGAGAGTCTAAAGTAAGCAAGCACCATCCGAGGAATATTTTGGAATATTATGACCTTTCAATCCTCTCACATTTTCCGTGGGTCACTTCTATTCAAATGCCAGTCATCGGTGGATACCACAAGATCTCCCCGAACCCTTGTTGGATTGGATGAGCAATTTGGCATTCGTGAGCCACGATTCGCCTACGACTACCTTCAATTCACCCTAGAATATGCTGTCAACGATAGGATAGACGATACCCAAGTCCAGTACAGAGTTTTCGATGGCAAGCATTGCCACTGGACAGAACGCGGAGAAGGAGGGGATAATGACATAACTCAAGCCGAAAGTAACGATTTTCTTCGTTCGCGTCTGAGGGCAGATCTCAAGCCAGTTGGAATCGGAGATGGCAATCGCACCATGAAAGTGACATTGAACATCGATCCCTTGACTATCAAGGCTTCGCCCGTGTACGAAGATTTTGATAGCTACGCAACAGTCAAATTCTGTGTCCGTTTTAGTGTTTTCAATATGGATACTCTGGATCCCAACAACGTCGAAGTAAACTTTTTGGAGACAGAAGTTCATCTCTTGATCAACTTGGTGGATGATTTTGTCGATGCAATTTCCCAACTATCCGACATAGACCTGGTGGGGGAAATGGCCGACCAAGGCAGCGCTGTGGAAGCATATATTTGCGACAGCGATCTAAATTTTGTGGAAGTAGATGCGAGGAGTAGGATCCAAGGAGAGATGGTACGAGTCTGTGTGGCACCTACGGAGCTGACCATGAGTCAGGGCGCCTACCTCAGGTACATTGAAGAATTTAGCTTCTACATGGGGGAAGTAATACAGGTGGCTATTGAGCCGGGCACACTCGGATCAGCTGCAGATGCTTTGACAATTGTAGACTGTCAGCCGGGATCAGAGCTTTGTGTATTTGAAACCTTGCTGAGAGCGGAGTTCTTTGAGGAAGGATCCGGAGTCGTTGCCGGTAGAGGGGTTGCTTTTCTACAATTCGGCAGGGGTGTTCCTTTATACGAAGTCGGAGAAGGAGAGGCCCTTCCTGATTTTAGTGAGCGCTATTTAGTGGGGCCTGGAGATCTTGGGAGGAAGAGCACGAAGGGGAGGTCCATGTACGCACTTGGCAGCATCTCAACCTCGTTCCAGTTTGCCATTACATCCGTACCGAGGCATACAAGTACTTGGAGGGCGGCGATAGGGCATTCAGGGGCTTCAACGCACTCTTTTGCATTTGTGGGTGCTCTCGCGCTCGCAGGATTGGTATTTTGTATGCACCGCGAAATTTTGTAAAATCAAGCGGGATGATTTGCAGACTCACTCCGTACACGAAAATTGCATTGTGAAGTCGTGTCTCGGAAGCGCTGCCGACTCAAGAGTTTAATACTGTTACAGGTTCATGAAATGTTGTATTCCTGATTCAGGTACAGTACAGTGGAAGACTACTTGTACTCCTATACTGTACGTCGAAAGTATCGTACGAACTTGTACAGTAGATCACGGGTGCTGATATTCCTCCCAGAGCGCCTACAAAAGGAAGGTCGATCGATGTTCGCGCCAAACCTTATAATCAACTCAAAATAATAAAAAAACGTCTCTAGCTAGCTAGCTCTGTTCTATCGACAATTGAATATAATCAGCCTACAACCAACGGTGTTCTCAGTGAAACTCCCCCTTCCGACTGCGAACGTGAATTTATTTATTCGTCCTTGACGGGAATGTATCGCCAGATGACAGCCAAGATACTTCCGGTCAAAGCCATCCACACGACACTCACTGCGCTAGGAACACGGGCTGCGTACTCTCCAAAGTGAAGCTTTGCCAACAAGAAACCGAATGCCGACGACTTCATGGAAGTCTCAATTGCCATGGTGCGAGATGAAACCTCAGAGAAGCCTGTAGCTCTTGGGAGGAAGTATCCAACGAGTCCACCAATCAAGTGCAAGAGAAGAACGGGAATCTGAATACAGACAACGAAATATGTGAGTCAAACTGGTTTTTTTTTCAATACAAAATAGGAGGGAAAGAGGAATCATCGTATCCAAGTACCTGCAACGATAGTCCCGCATTGATGATCGGCTCGGCAACCTGGGCGACGGCACTGGCAACAAGAAGACACGTGGAGACAACACCGACAACTGGAGCAAAAGGAAGAATCTTCTTGACAAAGTTTGGGAAAAACTTGTTGGCGCTCATTCCGATAGCAATGGGAGCCAAGACAACCTTCATGACAACGGCGGGTGTGAGAAAAATGAAGACGCGATGATAACAATAAAAATAATAAAAATGCGTGTAGGTCACAACCACTTTTCTTACCTGAATGGTCGAAACGGCAATACCCGCAGCATCAACAGGCACGACAGTACCCAAAAGAGCCTTGCAGATGATGGGGGTCATGAAAATGGCTCCAACGGTGGTAGCGGTCGTCATGAGGACCGACAAGGCGACATTTCCTTTGGCAATGTAAGTGCACAGATTGGAGGCTTGTCCACCGTTGATGCTTCCGACCAAAACCATACCAGCAAGCAAGGCCGGGTCCAAAGCAAATGCTTTGGCCAAACCGAACGCGAGAATAGGCATCATGGCATAGCAAAGTGTAAATTGCATACCGACGGCGCCTGGCTGCTTGGCAACATCAATGAAATCCTGGGGAGTCAGAGTGATACCCATTGAAAGCATCAGCGCAGCCAAACCCATGGTGAAATACTCGGTAGTAAACCACGCAAACGAGCTTGGTGACTTTAGCGCGATACCAGAGCAGATGACGGTCCACAAGGGAAAAAGAGTAGTTGCGACATCGGCCGTTTTAACATAAGCATCAAAGATTTTCTTTCCTAGTCCCGCTTCTTCCTTTTTGGGCTCTTCGGGAACTTCAGCGGGCTCGGCGGTGCTCTATACAAATGAATGGTGAGCGACAGTATCAGAAAGTTGGACGACTCAAACCTTGACATTTATTTCCTGTGGCTGAAATAATGAGATACGTACCGACATGACCAACGAAGTACCTGATTTAATCGGAGCACTGGAAGTGAACTGATACTTGATTGGAGCCGACAACTTCTGAAAGACAATAAATGACAAATACAAGACAATGACCGCCAGGGTGTGAGAGATGAATTGCGTCCAGCGGCGAATACTGTCCACATGAAAAATGATGGATGGACGTTGGCACCTACCGCCGACTGGACACGAAGCGGAGATGGGGCAAAAGCTGCCGTCATGGGGGCAGCGACAGCTGCAAGAATCACGGCTCTGTTGAGGATCTTCATGGTGCTACTTTGCTGAGATTGATGATTCTTCGGAAATTTATATTGAAAGAGTGAATGGAGAGTGCTGTCCGAGTATCGACAATTGAAGAGAGCCGAAGAAGAGTGATGGGATTTTGGCGACCGTGATGTCCACTGTTCAAGATCGCGTTGTTGCCGTCATCATTGTTGGTCTCTGTCGTCACTTTCCAGGCTCGACGAATAAGATTGGCTCTTGACATGCGTACGTGATTTCCCCAAATCAAACTTTTGACCTGCCAGGTTCCCCTCCCCTGAATTGGACGGGAATGGAAAGTAATAGTAATAAAATTATATACAGACCTGAATATTGAATAACACCCAATGCGCTAACAAATTACTTAACAAAATGAACAAAACGACATCCAAAATTGGAGTGGCCAGTTTTCTATTTAAGCTTCTAGCGAGCATTTCACGTCCGACCGTTCACATACCACATAACAATAGCAGTCCAGCTGGCCCACCGTACACGCAAAAAAGCAGACAACAACTAACCCGTGTACAGCCGCACCCAGCCAGCCAGCAGCACGCACAAGCCAGATCGTTTTCTTAGCACCGCCAGAAGCGAAGGCCGCGCCGGCCAGCCATGCTGCCACGGCGTGTGTGAAAAACTCAACCGAAGGCTGGAGCTGCTGTAAGCTGCATAGGGACGACAGACGATGATTGTTTTGTTGGAATCGCAACTACAGCCAAGCGCCTTCCCATAACCACTACAAAAGCACATCATCACTTCAGAAGCACAAAACGAGGCAACCGCAATAGAAATTTACACCCACCAAGTGGTGGGAATGAGATGAGAAAACCGCCAGCGAACGGAAGAGAGACTAAAGCCTGGAAACAAGGAGGAGCAGACTCAAAGGCATCGGCGGCAGCGAACGAAACCGACCCATTGCTATCTCAGCCCTCGGCTTCTTCGTACTCCAGGACTGCGGCATCTTCCAATATACGGTCTAGACGTACTTCCGGAAGTCGTTCGCCGATTACTGCAATCAATCAGCATTTTGTCGGATCGAGCGAAAACGACATGAATGCAGCATATGGAGCCGACAGCAGCCTAGACAAGGAAATTCCGCAACCGTACAATATACTTCAAGATGAAGCTGCGCCTTTGGGGAACTCTTCCTTTGGTGGTGGCGGCGGCGACGGAAGTCTGTCTGTAGGTTCTAGCCATTCCGCTGGCAGCCGATCAGTGCACCAACTTCGACGGCATTACGTCGCGCGCGGCAGCGGAGAGCACCCCCCACTATTGGAGATACCCGAGGAGGTCTATAACATTCGCAAATCTGCCCTCACAGTGCTAAAGCCACTTACGAGAACATGGGTAAGTAAGCAGTGAAAGCACGACCGCTGTTTCGCTAGTGCTGATGACACAAATGCATCTCCTCTAACCTGTGTGACTCTGTGATTGCAGCTTGTCGTTTCGGTTGGCTTTGCCCTTTCAGTATTATTTGGCATGTCGCGTTGGACGGGGATGCTGATAGGTCTTCCCTATTGGTTCATCCTACTGCCGTCGTGGCTATCACACGTTGGCTTGTTCTGGTGCCATCTCATGTCAGCGAAAGCCTTGTCAAGCTTTATTGCTGGCGCTAATGACAGTCGTCAACGGCCTGACTCACGTGATCATCTGGATCGAACGGAATACTTACCCCTGCTACAACGCGCGCTGAAATTCGGGTTGAAAACAGGACTGGTATCGTTTGGTGTTTTCATTTTCGAGATTCTGATATACTTCCGCCTGTCACGAGGGAACATGTCATGGACCGTTGTCTTGACACCAATATGGATCATGGTATTGGGTGGAATTCTGGACGGAATAATATGCAAGACGCAGCATTTTCTACGCTTGCTTTGTTGGCTTCTTTTGTTTGTTTCGATGGTATTTGGTGTGCTAAAGGCAGACTACGACGTCGCAAGTATTCGGTGGCGCATGGTTGTGAGCCCCATCGTTGCTGTGTTGAGCATATCATCTGCTACGCTGATATACATTGTCTACGGTCACCAAATCGGATACTATCGGCTTACGGAAGCTCAACTCACAGCAGGGAACTTGTATTCCTTGGCAGCACTGATAAGTATTGTATTGGTGGTGGTTGTGGGAGAAGTCATGCCACTGAACCGACCCGTCGAGATCGAAACTCGTTTGTTCGTGGTTTTGATGGCACCGCTTGTAGTTACATTGGTCGGCATGGGTGCGTGGGTTGTCAGTAGAGACGAGTTTGGTAGACTGCTGGTGTATGGCGGGCAGTCGACTGTTCACCCGAGGAAGCTTCGATGGGAAAAGGGCGGTTGGACGAGTGTCCAAGGCCGTGGTGTGACAGTGATTCCAATGTTTGGGGAAGTTAGGTAAGCTGAAATGCATTGCTTGTTCGCCCTTCCGGTCTCGTTGCTAGAGCCAGCGCTTCTCACCCTTGTCTCATGTTGCGTAGCTTTTGCCCTCTCGACAAGAAAAACGCGAATGATATTGAACTAGGAGTATGTGCATCCTGTTGTACTTGCTATCCATATGAAGAAGACGAAGAGGATATGGTGGAGTATGTTGACGAACTCGTTCAACACCCATACCTCGTGCCGACAGTTCCAACGGACCGTTCTACAAAATCGAATGTGTTACAACGACAACACGATGCTACTAGTAATGACCGAGAAGTGTAAAACTTCAGTTTCAGTAAAACTACCTACTTTCACATGACTGTAACATGATTTAGTTGGATGCTACTGATGACTGTACGTATACTACAAATGATGTATGGAAGAATCATGGTCCCTGAGAGAGGTATTGACTCTTCAATCGTTTGAGTACTTGAAACTCTCGCCCTTCAAATTTGGTCAAGACCATCTTGATCTCGTCAACTTTGTGAGGAGCAAACTCCTCGACGATCGCAATGCATTCCATGATCGCCCGCTCCTTCGGGTCGCCGGTACTACGGTCCAGACCACCACGTTCGTCAAAGGGCAGAGGGGGCGGGGCATCTGTCCACACACGCCATGTGCGGCTTTCATCATGTATCCGAAGTGTCAATTCCCCATCTGGTGAGGTGCGAGCTTCTTCCAGCAGGGCATCGGCAGTACTGAAATCCTTTTCACGACGGGAAATGTCACGTTGCTTCAATAAACCTTCAACCAAGTCAGGGTTTACGCAAAGATCATTTTCGGGTGTAGTGGGAATCTGACGCCATGGTGTAAGCTTCCATCGTCCATCCCCTTTAATATCCTGGATACTTTGTGGAACTTTGTTTCCATCGATGGCGGTCCACCACATACTGAGTCGGTCATCAATGAATACGCCGTGTGTGTGCTTGAGTTCATCACGGATCCTGTCGCTCACTTCGTACTTTTTCCGTCTACGAGCATCGTCACGGGCCTTGATGAGCGAACGAATTGCAGCAAGGTCATCTGGAGACATGTAAGCTGCATTCTCTTCGTTGGCGCATTTCCACTTGGTGGGTGGAGTAGGCCCCCTGGGGACGTTGTTGGAAAGTTGCGCATTGGGGTTGCTGCTCTCTTGAACGTCTTCACGAACAAACAACTCGGCGCCATTCAATGGGTAGTCCCGCATAATTTGGATAGCATTTTGAGCCATGGTAGTTGTTTCAAACTGAACGATTCCGTGTCCTTTCGTCTCGCCCGTGCTGGGATCGACACTCACACTCGCAAAAACAACGCTGCCAGCAGTCTTGAAGTGATCCTTCAAATCTTGCCAAGACGTCCCAGGCGGAATCCCTTGCACGAAGACTCTAGTTCCACGAAAGTCTTGACGGAAGGTCTTGGCATCCATCCTGGATCTAGTTTCCTTCATCCCATCGCGTCGTTTCGACTGAGTTTGGCTGGATATACTGTCGTTGTTCATATCTTGCTCTTCTTCAGGAGAAAACTTGGCATTCTTTTCCATCCAAGATGTTCCTACCATCTTGGTCACTCGAGGCACCTTTTTGCGTGGGACCTTGGGTCGTCGTTTCGTGCTAAAAGAGGCATCCTCCGCATATGGATCGTCGTCGCTGCTGCCGCCGCCGCGGGGTGTGTTGTCGTATTTATCCACCTTGTACGCGGCCGGTGCGTAAGACGCCCGAGCGGCTGCTTTTCCATCACCGTTGTCGTCGCCATCCTCAATGGTGAATTCAGATGGAATGTAAGCGCCAAGTGTGGACCGAAACTGACGATTTGTGGTGGTCCGAAGCATGCTGCTGACACCATCGTTCCGCAAAGAGGATCGAACAACCAATGGGGTATTCTTCACAATAAGCCCATAGGCCCCTTTGTTCAGGAACAACGATAGCATGAATGCCGAGATCTTCATTGACTCTTGTTGTGCGGTCAGTTTTCAGTATTTATTCGTTCGTATAGTGTTTGCCGTCTTCACCTACATGTACTTGAGGTATGAGATCGAACAGTAAAAGAATATTCGGCTAATAAAAGAGTCTACTCGTACTACTGCTGTACCAGTACCGGTGCAAGCTACAGTATTACTTGTACGAAACGGTACTTCCATCATCGTGTTCTGCGACCTGCATGCGACGACGAAAGGTGATGGGTCGGATGGGTGGGAAATTATTGGGTGGCTCGCGTGGCAAGCTACATACACATACTGTACAAATACCGGTACTTCTATTGTACCGGTACATCAATACACGCTGTACCAGTACAGTACTGGTACTGGGACCACGTACTTGGTACCCGTATGATACAAGTACAGGAGGAAGTAGGAAGGTTTCTCTCATGACTCAATTTGGTATTTTGGGGGAAAGGACGTAGCACTCATCCCCCCCAATCTCTAAATAAGGAGAACGTCGGGCGTCGGAAGCAGGATCACATGGCGGGAAGGACAGACGCAAAGGATCCATGATTTTTTTTCACATACTAGACTACAGGTACATCACACGCGAACGCTCCGCAGCACGACGACGTCGTCAAGAGAAGAACAAAACCACACTCCATCATTTTACTCTCAGCTGACTTTTTGGGAACACTGAGCTCTCATCGAAGTTGATCAGAGCATTTGAAATACCAAAAGGTAAGGAAAATCGTGAGAATGTACGCTGGGGCTGGACGCTTGGCCGACAAAGATGATGCATGATGATCATGATCATGGATGGGAAGGATTCTCAAGAAGATCGTCGTCGCCACAACACCGCGGGGAGACCATCACACCGGCACAGCTACCATGTGCGTTATTTGGGCGTTTTTGGAGGTTCTTCTTCGTATCTTTTGATTATGTACGAATACGCCTCGCTCTAAGTAACCCAAGCCAGTAGAGATCATACACGAATCGCACGTAGGATCTTCGTTCGAACCCAACACCGGCCGCCGGCCAGCGATGTTCGTTGTCTTGGCTGCTTCTCGTTTTATCATGGTATTTTGTTTGTACGGGGAGGTTCGTAGAAGATACACGGGATATGGCCATCAAAGCACGGAAAAAACGCCCTAACATCACAACCTCGCCCGCTTCGTTCTTTCCGACTTACCGGTAGTGGTAGTGGGAAGGACTTGCATTGAAGGATCTGTTCCAGTCAAACGAGCTAACATTCCTGCTTTTCTCTGTTTATCACCAGCAAGTTGTGTGTGGTCGGAGCAAGCTTCTGTTGGAGGTTCAGTCGGTGTCACTAATATTCGTTAAGTTTTGGATACATTCCGTTTGTCGCGCGAGAAGTTAGTCTGTTTGTTGTTGTGTGTGCACCCACTCCATTGCTTGCATGCCGGCCGTTTCTGTCCTCCCGCTGGGCAGCACTGCTATTGGATCTCCTCACCAAGTCACTGACGCCCGGCTTCTCCAAGCCATGGCAAGTCCAGACGGGATGCCTGAAGCAGAACTAGTTCAGCATTCATCAGGAACGTCCGAAGACCCTGCAAAGATTTCGAGTGGTGACGAGGATCCTACCAAGGCGGGGAGCAAAGATGGGGCGGATCTAGCCAAGCCGCTGGATTCGGACAAGAAGGATAGCAATTCTGCTGGAGGCACAGTTTCGCCCTCTCAGTCCAGTACTGGCTACCCGGTTCTTCCATCGCATTTAACTCCCCAACACCCAGGATATTATGTGGCGTATCAGTCGCAAGTCACTCCAGAACCACCGTCACCTGCTGGCCAAGGAGGCAATCCAGTGTACGATCCTGCATCTTTTCTGCAGCAGCCGACTGGTTTCAGCCAGTTTACTGTTCCTCAGTTCACAGGTGCACCAGTTCCCGGCCAACCCCAAGCTGGGCAAGCTCCGCCGAGCCCTTCTCAAAACAGCATCCCTCCACCGTCCCCGTTGTTTCCGCGACCCACTGGTCCGACCGCTGGGCTTCTTGATCCAGGTCGTATGCTGGATGGATCCGGAGGACAGCACCGTGGGGCCCCGTTGAGTCCAGGACCTCCGTATTTGTCTCAAGCCCTTGGACCGTCGGGAGCAATGTACCCAGCGATGAATATATATGGATCTGGGGCTAGTGAAAATGGATCCACTGACGGCTTCGGGGGTTGGGGAGATAGCCGGTAAGTGCCTGAATTTAATTCAGATTTCGTTTTTAATCCTTCCTTCTAACCGATTTCCTTTCCTTTCCACTCCCAGCAACCATCAAATTTCTCCTTACCCACAGCATTCACCACAGATAAGCGCACAGGGAATTCCTATCCCTTATGTACCTGGTATGCCTCCCCGCAGTGCGAGCGCTGCGAACAGATCATATTCATTTGAGGATAGTATGATGCTTACGCCTTCTGTTGAAAGTCAGCAACAGATGTCCCAAGATCAATATTCTGTAGGTCAACACAGCCCTGGTGCTGGGGGTCCTGGAAATTCATTTGCTCATCAGCAAGCATGGGGATACCCTGGTCCTCCTCCGGATATGTATGGTGCATCGGCGAGTCCCTTGCAGCCTCGTCCAACCATGTCTTACAATGGAATGCCCCTTGGACCGCCGCGACACCACGGTCCTCCTCAGATGGCACCGCCATACGTTGGTCAGTTTTTTCCAGCGACGTCCCCAGGACCTCCAATTCAGACGACGGCTTCAAACAAAGGACCAGATGGAGCAAACTTGTTCATTTTTCACATTCCAAATCATTTCACGAACTTGGATATGTATCAGCTCTTTTGTCCTTACGGAAACCTGTTGAGCGTCCGAATTATGGTCGAAAAAGACTCCGGGAGAAGTCGGGGATTTGGATTCGTATCATACGATAGCCCAGAGTCGGCGGCACTTGCCATCAAAGAGCTTAACGGATTTGCGGTAAGTTTCGGTCGCACGTTGATCCACATTGCCATAGCATGACTTGACTTTTCAAACAATCCTCACGTTCTTCTCTTGCTATCCATCGTTGTTACAGGTTGGTAATAAGCGCTTGAAAGTGCAACATAAGCAAATCCGCTCCTCGGATCAGCACAACGACAGGAACGACTCTTACAGCCATCACTCCGGTTTTGAGGATCAGATGGGAGGAGGTCAAGGGCGTGGTCAGATGTTGCCTCCTTCTGGTGCAATGATGCCAGGAGCAAATAATATCGGCTGGTTCGTCCAGCAGGACGGGGCCATGCCGGATCCCATTGGGGTGAACGAAGAAGCGCACGATGGCAACAGTGGTGCGCCTGAGGGAAATAGTACGAATGCAGCAGTAGTCAGCGGATCGGATCCACTGTCTGGATTGGAGCCCTTGCGTCAGGCTTTGCCAGACGTGGGAAGCGACAACTAAAGCTCATAGAGATAGGAGTTTGGTTAGAAAGAAGAAGAGAAGTAGAGAAATTAATGTAGTCTAGTGTTCGTTTTTATACCCCATTCCCATGCTCGGTCGAATACGGAGCCGTTTTTGCTTACTCTTGGCCCCAACCGGATCTATTTTTTCCGCTAGCGCAATGCGTTCGCTTGCTTGCATGAGTATTGGTCCGTGTGCACCCAGTTTCCGGGTGAGGAAGACACAAAAAAATATAAGCAATGTGAAAAAGAATATGGGTGCTGAGGTATCCATCCCTCGCTTGAGGCGTGGTGCCAACGACGCGCACGGTCGGTAGATATGAGTGCATGTGTAGGAAGAGGTATTACCACGTCCCTCTCTCTCTCCTTAATTGCAGCACCCAAGTTGCGTGCCATCGTTCGTAGGACAACATTCGCCAGTGAGACCCAAGGCCTTACATTTAGAATTCGCCGAACACGAAGTAGCTCCACCGCCACCACTGCTGCTACTGATACTGCTACTGGTGGTGCTACTGGATGATGATGCTGTTGACGATGAAGGAGAGGCTTTCGGGGCAGGGGGGGATGTTTCCTTAGGGGTGGTATTTTGGGTGGGAGACGGTGCTGATGGCGGCGGATGGGGTGCTAGCACTGGTTCGTCCACAGCCGTGGATATGGGATGCATGGCGGGAACCGCCGTGCTAACCTTGCTATAGTCATGCCGAGGAGCTACTGCCTTGCTTGTAAACCAACCAAATCCACCAATGATGAGGAACGCAATCAGAATCGGGAGCCCCGCGGTAAGAATTTTATTGATTCGCTCCTTGCGGGTCAGTTTTCGCTCTTGGACGTAATCGACGTCGTATTCTTCAAAGGAATTTTCTTCAGGATCTACTACCTCGGTTGTGTTCGTAGTAGGGATGGCGCCGTATGCAGTCATGATGGTCTTCTCAATATAGAGGGGCGGGTAATAGTGTAATGGAAATAATGGATTACGGGTACTGGTACTGTACCGGTACTGTACGACTTTCGAATGTGATTTCGTCGTCTATTCATCATTGTCGCCAGCTGTTTGATGATGATTCAAAAAAGCAAAAGGAGAGCGAGGAACGCGACGTGCGTTGTTTTGGCGTTGTTTTGGTTTGACGCGTCTTCTCTTTTCTTTTCTCGTGCCGCCCGTGCGCCGGCGCCAAGGTGCTATGATGACGTGGCATGCTGCGCCAGCTGCCAGCTACATGCCGGCCGGCGCTCTGACAGAATCCGGTCGAATGAGTCGTATATGGCTTCGTTAGTCTACATTGGTACCAGTACCAGGTACAGTATGATAGTACGTACGGTACCGCTACTATGGTCCCAGGGGTCCATGTAATGGCGCGAAGAGCACACAGCACACAGCGGGCTGCTACAGGTAGATCCTTTCATTTGTGTCAAACAATAACACTTCGAACAACATGGTACAACTACATCTTCTTAAATCAGTAGCGAGACATCGTGGAAGGGGCTCGGGAAATACCACTCGTATGACGAAAGTGGCGTTGCTGTCCACCACGAAACACAACAATAAGAACATCAAGAATCCCAAAGAAATGGTGGAAGAAATTCGGCGACGGATGCAACAGAATCGTGGTGATCCTGTGACGGCATGGGAATCTCTATGGCAAGATGGTATCACACCATGGGACTTAGGTGGTCCAACCGATGCCCTGATATCGGAGATCAAGGGCAGATCCTCTCTTCGCCTGCCCTCCATGACACTGATACCTGGTTGCGGATCTGGATACGATTTGGTTTCCTTGGGGAGGTACCTCGATCTTGAAAGCGATGAAAGAAAAGAAGAAGCATCCACTATTATCGGACTTGAACTGTCCAAGACGTCCTTACAAAAAGCAAAATCACTGTTGGAAAAGTCACTGGACAGTGACGGGCCTTTCAAGCGAACGACAATTTTACTGCTCGAAGGAAATTTTTTCCATGCTCCTTCGTGTTGGAAACCATTCTTCAGTACCGACGACGCCACAAATAATTTCAGTGACAGCCGATCGCCGCTTCCTACTCTTTCATCGGAGCAGACATTTGATTTGATTTTTGACTACACTTTCTTTTGTGCCATCCCACCTGATCAACGGAGGATGTGGGGGAGCCAAATGTCAAGGCTTTTGGCACCGCACGGAAATCTTCTCACGTTGATGTTTCCATACCATGCATCTTCGAAAAGAACTGTCGATGCAGAGACACGAGGGCCTCCCTATTTGGTATCTCTTGATACGTATAAAGATGCACTAGTTGGAGGCGATCAAGAACGACTGGAGATGGACACCCCACTACCCTATGCAAGTCTGGCAACGGCACGACAGCGGCAGGGCCAGGAAGTTGTAGGTTGGTGGTACAAGGCTAAGCTATAGCATCTAATCCTTCTTTTAAAATGAGACATGATGTGGGATATCATATATGTATACGTACTTGTCGTCGAACTTTGTCTGCTGACTGTATTCTCCTCAAATCCATGGCTGAACGACAGTGCCAGCACAATTTTACCTCTACGAGGAACAACAACCAAGCTTAACTCCCTTCACAGTCGGACAGCACTCTCCAATTAATCCCAGTTTATCACAACTCGGGTTCCTAGCACAGGACGAGTGGCTGCCGGAAACGGTACTAGCCTCTTTTTCTTCAGTCGTATCAGGGAGCTCAACAGCAACAAGAGAGGCGTCTTTCTCATCGTCGTCCTTCTTTATCGAGGTGCTAGTAGTCGAGCAACATCCAAGATTTACACCTCCATCTGTAGGACAGCAAGCTCCAGTCAAACCTAACTTCTCGCAATCTGGATTTCGGGAGCACATTTTGCTGTCGGTAATAGTACTTGATGCGTGCGGTGTATCCACCTGATGTGGGGAGACATCTACTGCGTTGTCATCGTCACCACGATCGGATGGTATCTTTGACGTAATACTGGACGCATTACCGGTGCTGCTAGCCTTGGGCATTGCATTCTTCTCTTTCAAATTCGAGCAACAGCCGAGATAGACACCTTCCTCTGTTGGACAGCAAGCCCCCGTCAAACCAAGATACCGACAGCCTAGGTTCTGAACGCAAGATTGCTGGTCTAGATCCGTGGAAAGTTGTTTAGATGCCACACCCGAGCTTTCGTGGTTTTCCGGCGCACGTATTGTTGTTGCTGTTGTTGTTGTTGTTGTTGTTGTTGTTGTTGCGTACTCGTCGTGAATACTCTTTGCTAGTAATGCCCCAGATCCGCTGAGAAGAAGCACTGCTAGCAAGATCGGGAAAATCACCCGAGCGCATCGCTCGATTTTTTCTCGTAATGACAACGGCAACGGAGGTGTCGTCATAACGGTTTCATCGCATTCTTCGAAGAGTGGAGATTCTGAATCTGATAGCTTCACCTCGGTTGGAATGGAGTCGTATCCTTTCGCCATGATTCTGTTCAGTAAAACAACAAGCGGTGGTACACACGCAATGGTCAGATCTTTTTGAATGATGAACTGCTGAGGCGGGTGTTGTTTGATGGTGGTAAGAAGGATGGTAAAGATGAATTGTGTTTGCCCTTACCATCAAAGAGGGTATCCGTATTCTCCCTCCTCCCTCTCTATGCTCTTCGTCTACTCTCTGTATACCCTCTCTACTAGAGCTAGTGCCGGTAGAAGTTTTGTTTTTTGTGGGACTCGAACGAGAAGCGCGTTATGTTCGTTGTTTTGTGTTTTTAATGATGAGTGAGTGAGTCACGAGAAAAAACAACGGGCACGAGGCGGCACTGCTGCATATGATGGATCATGATCATTCAACTAATGCAGTCAAATTTAAAGAAACTTTGCCAGTGCTTTCCCCATCTTCTCTCTACAAGACGAAACGCTTATACTAGGCACTACTCTATGGTATAGCTAGAGTAATGTTAGACCGACTGACTACGTCGCGTCGCCCCAAACGTTATGCACGGCAATCAGAAACTACTAGAAAGTATAGTAGACGAGTGTCTACTCTAGCTAGCTGTGGAGGCTATGCTTCGTCGGAGCCTTCGCCGTACCAAAGACCATGCTCACGACAGTAATCGAGCCAGACAGACCAAAGTGGATCTTTTGTCATGACCTTTGGGTTTCCAACAACAATCAAGAGATCTTGGGCACGTGTCAAGGCCACGTTGACCCTCTTTGGTTGCTGAAAGAGTCCCGAGTTTCGGTTGATATCCGAGGGCACAAAGGTTTCGTTTGAGCGGGTCAAGGAGAGGACAATGACTTCCCGTTCGACTGCTTGAAAATCTTCCACCATACCCACA
Source organism: Nitzschia sp. pyKryTriq1 (assembly GCA_956465555.1). NCBI lineage: Eukaryota > Bacillariophyta > Bacillariophyceae > Bacillariales > Bacillariaceae > Nitzschia > Nitzschia sp. pyKryTriq1. The sequence goes on from OY101129.1 coordinate 560,961, forward strand.
TTGACTGCATTCAAATTTCGAGATCGCAAGAGCCGACGAATGTACAATACTTGTGCTCGAAAGGCAGCCATTACGCCAATGGAAGAAGTTTTGACTCCATTTTGACACAGAGATTCGACAATTTCTGCCACAGCACGGCCCTCTTGCTGATTGCACCATGAATTTGAACCCCAGAACGATTCAACTGACATGGAAAAGTCTTGACCAACGACGCCTAGAAAATGGATTGGCCAAGAGTATTGCTTATCTGGGCACGGATAAGCTGGTTTCGAGTTGGACTCGATCCTTCGTAGGGCACGACACCATTCAACCTCTTCCGTGTCCGCGGGATGTACACTCTTTAACTTGTCCAAGTAAAACAGCTTGCTAGGCATGTGCAAAAAGGACGGGTGTCCACGATAGCTCAACGTCAGAAAAACAGATAGATGTTGGTCTTTGCCTCCTGTCTTGTCATTTTCTCCCTGAAAGGAATACTCGATCAACTCGTCCATGGTTCTCCACGTATCTTTCGTGGGTGGGCCCATCAAATGGCCTCGACCACCAAACTCTGGTAACCGCAAAAGCCGTTCTAGAAAGGATTTCTGCAATCCAGGACTTGCAAATCGACTGTACACGTCGGGGTTCAGTTGCCGCGGATCTCCACATAGCGCTATTTCCACCTTGGGTATACCCGAAGCATCATCCACAACGACCGAAAATGGAATCAAAGTTTCGGGCTCGCTCGCTTGTGCTGCCTCGTCGATAAACAAGTGCGTAAAATAAGGAGCATCGGTACCTTGGATATCTATCGTCAGTCCACCCACGGCAAAGTGTCTTGGAACGAAGCTTCGGAGACACTGGCGCCTGTTTCGCAAGGACCCATTGGTCATACCACTAAGGAAGAGGATATGTGCGTCACTGCACGTACAAACCACCACTTGAAAGTTAAGAAATTCGCCCATACTTGGAAGCACAAATCTTCCTTTGTCATTTTGGCGTGTAAATCCCAACATTTCAACTGGGACGGTTTCGACTGGTCGACTCATATCATACATTCGAAATAGCCGTTTTCGATCCAAATACTTGCTCAAACGACGTGTCACGACATCACAGGCAGTATGACTAGGCGTACACACCAGGATGCGTTTGGTGGGTCTCGCAGTACCAGCAGCGCCACTATGGCCTTTGATTTGATCATCCAATTCCAGGCTTTTCAATAGCGCCATAAGCAAGGTTTTTGTCTTGCCAGTGCCTGCTGGTCCAGTCAGGATCATAGGAGGTCGCATGATGTCGCTGGTGGGATCAGCCGACCGGGAAACCACCATCTTGACGAATTGATATTGCTGCGAATTAAGGGACTGCAGTTCCGGATCCTTAGCAGTGTCCAATATGGCAGCCACGGCCGAACTGTTAACTTGAACTTTCGGGCGTTGGGAAGGGAATAAAAGTTCTTTGGATGTTTCAAGCTGCAGTGATCTTAGCCATTTGAGTGCCGCCAAACATCGATCGAAATCGGTCGTCGATGGAAGGAAACGAATGCCCATTTTCCGCCTACCCAGGACATCTGACTGTAGTTGAGGTACCCAGGTTATGATGACCCTGTCCGTTTGTTTTGTATTGGCTGCGCGTACCGTATCGACAATATTGGCCATTATCTCAAGTGGTTCCCGTCCGAGACCTAATGGTGCCATGGGCCGCAACAATACTACATCTCCGGGTTTCAATGCGGGTCGAGCATCGCAAATACCCGGAATTTCCAAGACGGCACGAGATATTATCTCAGGGTTCGGCGACTTGGTCCTCTTCATCATATTCTCTTGGCGAGTCGACTTCTTCTTCGACTTTCGCCCAGCAGCAGCAGCAACAACAGTCGGGGAGGAAACTGCGCTGGGAGCCCCATCAAACCTTGGCTGAACGATGGTGTGGTATTGAGTGTATCTCTCGTAAAGCATCATATTTTCTTCAAATTCCTCTTGCAAAAGCCCCCCAAAGACGCTGATATAATCATACAGACTTGTAATGCCCCGTTCCACGTCCGCGAAATCGCGGCGAAAGGTGGGATGCAATCGCTGCGCTCCCGCCAGGGAAATCGCAAACTGAGGTGTGGCCACAATACCAGGAAGATCTACCCAAGGATACCCTTCGACATAATGTCTCATTTTTTGACAGACACAGTAGAGGGCTTGGGCCACCGAGGCGCGATATAAATCCATAGCGATGGCAAGGCTGCTGGAAAGCGCTTGCGCGGGCCACGACGTCCCCACGGGGAACAGAAAAACCTGCCGCCACTCGGCAGGGACAAACGCGGGAGCCATCAACGAGTGAGCATCCATGGTGGCTAATTTTTGAGGAGGCAATTCGCTTGTGGTGTTGAGTTTTCTGTTGTTGGCATCATTGCTGATGTCTGGCAGATGATGCAGATGATAATGCCTGTCCTCTTCTTTGTGGTGGTTGGCATCATCCGCATCCGCATCCGCATCATTGGGGGCGACGGCGTTTGCCTCCAGTGGGCTCATGTTGTTGTTGTTGTTGTTGTGAAAGTGACAACAGCTAGACTCTAGCAGCGAGTGAACTCTGTGTGTCAAGACAGTACGAAGTACTATCAGCAGCTATTGGGCGACCAGCTGTACCGGGGTACGTGTGGGTACACTTTGGAACTTGTGATCTTGGTAGTGGATAGAATTGGAATAGAATCATCATCATCATCGATCATCGTCTAATACTGTACGAAACGGCACTCGTAGAGTATACTGTAGTGTGTCCACAGTACGAACCTGGTACTCTAGTTGTTCTTTACGTGTTTGTTCGTGTTTTCTCTTGTCTCCCTCATTCCACATTTTCTACGTACCGGCCGGCGTGGGGCGGCCTGATTTTAATTTCCTGATGGGCTTAATCATTCTCCTTTGATCTGTTCTTCATGTATGTATAAAATACATTGAAAGAATGTTCTTTTAGACGTGTGCGTGAAAACCGTTTGATGCGTAAGATGGGACGTACCTGGTATGTTCAGCAAGCTACTTGTACCACAGGCTACAGTGTGTAGCTGTACTGGTGGTACTGGTACAGGGTACCAGTACAGGTAGTACCGGTACAAGTACAGGTGGGACGCGACGTCTCCTTCAATGTCCGATAATGTCCGACGTCGGATGACGATAATCATTCGAGTGGGTCGGCTGGATCGTGAGTTGTTGAATGTACATACAGCCAAGGTACAGCGTACATACCGGTACTTGGTACTCGCCGTTTTGGCTGTGGGGCAAAAGACGCACAATAAACGCAACACGGAACAACTCTCTGCTCTCTCCTCTCATCTCCGTCACCTGCGTTACAAGTACTGCGGTACCACTACGAATAGTGCAAAGTGCAACCTGCAACCTCAGTCCATCCGCCTTTGTCCTTAACCCCGTTGTCACATAGTCGCTCCATCAAAGTATTCATATCGACCCACCAAGAAGAACAAAGCGACTCAAGACGATGCCGTCGTTTGTTGATGATGATGAGGAAGAAGAAGGAGTCGAATTGTATCGAAATTCGCGAGAACGCCAAGCCTACGACGACCAAGCGACGCTATACGCCATTATTCTAGCCACAGAACACTTGGAACGAGCCTACGCCCGAGATGCTATTGATCCACAAGAGTACTCGACGGAATGTAACAAATTGATTAGTCAGTTTCGATTAGCCGAAAAGGCCGTCAAAGATGACATTACGACGGTCGAAGATTTCATGAAGCTGTACGAAATGGACTGTCCTCGAGCGACCGAACGACTCTTAATCATGGGCGTCCCCGAGCCGATTCGATCGGCACATGGAAGTACCGCGGCCGGAGTGGCTGTCACAGTGGCGGAAACGGTGCAACATTTTATTACGACCATGGATGCTGTCAAATTAGAACAACGGGCAGTGGATGAATTGCAACCGCTCCTCAGTGATCTCATGGATTCCTTGACACGACTGCCGGAAACTCCCAACGATTTCGAACCGAATCGAAAGGTCCAAAAATGGTTACAGAAGCTGAATGCTATGCGAGCAGTGGAAGAAATCGATGAAGAAGACTCACGGCAGTTATATCATGATATGGACTCGGCGTATGCGGAATTCACTCGCTACTTGAAACGGGCATAGTTTTAGTTAGTACAGCTGGCTCTTTTATTAGAGTGACCGACACAAGCACCTTGTAAATATTATAATAGACTACCGGTATGGATGAGTATCTCAACCAAATAATCACCAATCCGATTGAGTGGACTACCAGCGAGAGTACTGTGCATAGAGGCAGGATTGTGCTTGTGCAATAGTTCTTTGCGCCGCTCGGTTCCACATCATCTTGACGATACTAAGGATAGGAAGTACAGGTACAGTAGTCGTACTGTAAAGCTATATAGCTCTACTCTCTCCTCCCTCCCTCCCTCTCTCTCCAACTCTCTAGTACAGTACTACCTGGTAGAGAGAGAGAGAGAGAGCTCTCTCTCTACTACTACTACTACTACTACTACCTCTACTACGAGTACTACTACCGGTAGAGAGAAGAGAGTATATGGTACCGACGAGAGGAGTGAGTCGGCCAAAATTGGGAGCGATCGATTGATGATTGATTCATTCGTTCGTTCATTCACGTTTGTTTGGGTCGTGGGAGAAACTTGGGCGTTTTGTCGCCGTGTGCGACTTTCCGACTTTCTCACTCTCCCGCGCTCTATATCGCGTCTCTTTTCTCTTCGCGTTTCGCGTCACTCCTCTTCTTCCAGCATTTATTTTTGTGACAATGAAAGAAGAAGAAGATTGGTTCGGCACTTTTTCATTTTGGTAAGACACTACTTGCTTGTTATCATAAAAAGTGTAGTAGTGCGTGGTGTTTCCAGTACGTACGCAAATATTATCATCGCATTGTACATGGAACGAAGATCATGGCACCCAAGTCGTCCTTGGATAAGGATTCTTCATCGTCGTCCAACAACAGTGACATTGCAGAAAAAGCCAAGCAACAACAACAACAACAACAACAACAACACAGCGATCAATTGGCAAATGAGATCCTTAGGGAAGAACAAGGGAATAAGAACATTATAGAACGACCACGATCCAGATTTGCAAGGGCAAGTAGCACCCGATCATTGAAGGAAGGGACGGTTTCATCATCATCAGCATTTTCGTCTCCTGTTGTTGGTGGTGGTAATCACGAGAGCCCATGTCGTCGTCATGGTGTCGACAGCGTGGACGATAGTATGAACCACGCCCACAGTCCGAGTCGGCGGGCTCCTCATCCTCGTGTACGAACAACGATTAGAGCCAATCGAAAGAAATCGAAATCGGCATCGGAAACGATTCAAGCATGGCACGATCATCATGATATATTTGCAACTCCCATCAGCAATATGGTATATAAGCCACACGCATGCTTCAATCAGCATGACGAGTTGTCCTTACCGTCGTTGGAGCAACCATCCTCATCATCCACCACCCCATCTACGAATACTACGAAACGAAATCATAACAACAAGTTTGTGGCAAGAGCTGCAGCACTGCTAGCCGATATTCCGGAACTGGCCACGGCAAAGTATCACCACCGCCACCATCGCAGACAACGATCGAATCTTTCAAGGATGAGTAGCACTCGATCGTTTGAAGATGACCTTATGCACTACGGTGGTGGTGGTGGTGACACGCTCATGGTAGATCCTCTGAATGATAATGATTCTGGGACAACACCAATAGATGGAGGTGGTGATACTTCTGCTGGTGGTGGTGCCGGTGGCGTTGTGGTCGACCGAAGGGCTCTACGAAGAGCCAATCGAAGAAAAACGAAATCAGCATCGGATACCATTCAAGCATGGCGAGAGGATCTGTTCTCAATACGCAATCATCCTAGTAAACAGACGAAGCAGAAGAATCACCACGTGGATTCTACTAATGATATGGCGGAACGGAGAACGACCACGATCACTCCAGTAGATCTTGACATGTTGAGAAGTCTGGAACATGATTACTCGGCGGCGGCTCAACGAAATGCCGCACAGGACAGAGCGCAACGAATCTGGGCGTGCCGTGCGGGCCTTTCATCAGTCCTTTTTATGGTCGTCTATTTGGTCATTGGTGTCCTTGTCTTCCTTCAGCTAGCCGACGATGATGACGATTGGAACAATCTGGATACTTTTCTCTTTGCCGTCTATACTTCGACAACGGTAGGCTTTGGTCATATTACACCTCCCGACAGACCTGCTTATTATTTCTTCAACACTATATACCTCATGGTGGGTGTCGCTGCCATGGCGATCATGGTTGCTCAAGTGTTTCAATGGATGGAACTAGAGGCAGCACGGGCCCGCGACCTTCGCAGAGCCAGAGAACTTGCCGACAGAAGTGACACTAACGCGACCGAGGGCAACAACAAGAACAAATCATCGCGCCGATGGACCTTGATGAGATTCTGGCGATGGACGGATCGCTTCCTGCCTTGGTTTCAAGAGACAAACCAAGGACGTGTACTTTCTGTCGTCTTTACCTTGACATTTATTGGGCTCATTGGCGCGGTTCCCATTGGACTGGTGGAAGGCTGGTCGTTTCTAGAAATGGTATACTTTGCATGCGTGGCAATGACGACGGTTGGTGAGTACTTTTGCTTTGCTGACACTATCTGGAACCGAAGATGTGTACCATATACGTATGCTATTGCACTGACTGACACTTTCCGCGCTTATCGATCAACAGGATATGGTGACCTGGTCCCAGAAACGAGAGCTGGAATCAAAATCTGTCTTGCGTGGTTGCCCTTGAGCGTCATTTTCTCTTCGGTGTATATGGGTTCCGTGGCTACGTGGTATTTGAATTTATCGGCCAGAGGGATCCAGAGCATTCAAACGTCATTGAGTGCTGATATTCACTCCCACCGAGGGGTGAACCCTACTTTGGATCGTTCACCTCCTGAAAGGCTCAGCAAAGTGCAACAACAAGCCGCACTTGGCGGTGGCAAGGTAGATGGCGATAATGACGATCAGAGCGACGAAGTCTCTTCTTTGAATTCAGAAATGGCCGCTGATGTTGAACTTAGTGATCAAGGATCTCTGGATGATTCGGTAGTGATGGAGGGAGATGATGTGGCGCCACTAGTAGTGTTTGAGAATATCAACTCAACGTTGACTACGATGCAAGATGTAATTGATGCCATCCATAAGAATACAACAGATCATCAATTGCTTGCTGTCACCAGCCAAGAAAACAAGACTGTCACAGATTCCATGAAATTTCTGTCCCTTCAAGATGACGAGGCGGACAAGCCTTGTTTTGCGCTGCGAGTGTTGGTGAAAGAACGCATGGCCTCCATTATTGCGTACGACATTTGCGGAGGAGCCCATCATGTTGATGTGAAGGATACCTTTATTGTAGTGAGAGTGGGTCAATGGAAGGAAGTGGTCAACAAATGGCTCGTTCCGAGCGGAGCATGGAAGGCCTTTCGGGCTGCCGCTCTGGAGGCGATGATGCTGGCTGGTGAGAGAGCCCTTATCCGCGAGGGCCCCGCCGCTCTCTTTCGCCTATCTCCCGACGAATTCCACAGCATGTTCAGCCCCCTCGTGGCCGCCATGGGGGACCCAGACACGCTTGAGGGATGGCTCCGTAGCACAGATGCGCAAGCACAGAAGTTGTTCCAACAGCATCGAAACCAGGGTGCCAGGACTGGAAAGCAACACAAAAACTTGACGGTGGAAGGCGACGTTGTCCAACTTCCCAAAGGTGCCGGTCTTATTTTCCAATCTTAACATGAGGTAACATGAGGTAGTAAACTATACGTAACTTTTACTAGGTAGGAAGAATAAAGCCGATTGATTGACTGATTGATTAATTGATGTTGGATGGACTCTAGATATTCCGGACATAACGCTCACTGTATAGGACCGTATTCATCCACCCCGACACCAGACATGCTAATCCAATCGGCAGGAGCAAGGCCGCCGACACCCACCCCACTTCCATCCCGGCCGAAAAGGCCAACACAAAAAATGCCGCAAAGGAAAGTGCACTCCACACCACCCCCAAGGTGATTCGCCGCTCGTACAAAAAGACCCGCTTCCATTCATCCAACATGGTAAAGGCCAAACAAAAGTCTTGCATTAAAATCCGTGTATTGGCCCCTGTCTTCATGGGTAGTGTTTGCGCAATCGCATGCACCATGGCCATTCCGGAAAGTATATGCAGTGGTGGCCATGTCGATGGGAAGAGTAGTGGATCGGGCTGAAAGGGACGAAAGTCCCTTCGACGACGATAATACTTATTATTATACTGAGATGGATGCCGTTGCAATCGTGTCAGATTAAGGAGCCAGGTTTCCGGGTCGCGAAGCCAAGCTAAAACATGCCAGGGCCGAGTGAAGAAGGTGGATGCCGAAAACAAATTGTCACTACTAGTTGCTTCCACCGTCTGAAGTCGCAACGCGGGATATTTTTTCATCTTTGTGAAGGGAAGGAAGGATTCGAAAAAAAGCATAGAGAATCATCATATGAGCCAAAGGTGATGGACACCATCATGCATACAATATCATACCGTAATCTTTCTCCTCCCGCGATCTGAATTGAAAAGAAGTTTGACTTACCCAGAAATGAATCGATAGACTACCCCCCAAGACGGACACCACCCATACGGTCCCAAACCAATACCGACAGGCAGCCACCGGCAAAAAACAAGGTGATCGATGCAGAAACAAGCGGGCCACGGATCCTGTCAACACCATGGACACTAGCTGCAATCCCATTCTCCCACATGCCCGTAATGCAGACGGAATTTCATATTCTTCCATCCATGCGGCATGTTTTCGGTACGTTGTTCGTAAATACCGTCCATTGTAATAGTCATAGATTATCACTCCGACGGTAGTCAAGACGCGTCGTGCCACAATCATGGGTGCCAAGAGTCGTAAGGTGGCTCCAAAGGCACCGACAAAACCGATCGAGGCCTTTCCCAGATTCTGTGTCAGTCGTAGAAATGAGGACGGACTGACGGAAATGGAAAATTCCATATTGGGATGACGCTCATTGAGAACAAGTGATGATGATGATGATGATGATGATGGTCTGGTCATTTCGGTTACTGCTGGAAGTAATAAAAATAACTGCCGAGGTATTGTTCTCATCTTGGAAACAATCAGAGATGCCGTAGTGGAATTTGCTGCAGTGCTGGTGCTTTCTTCTTCCGAATGGCTATTATTGCTTGTGGTCGAGGTCGAGTTGTTGGTGGAGTCTTCCTGAACATCATCATGACTGGAGAGCTCGGTCAACTTCTGCATGACTTGCTTTCGTTCTTCTTCTTTTGCTTGTTGTTGTTGTTGTTGTTGCTGCTGCTGCTGCTGTTGATATTGATGCTGCTTTCTTGTTTTCGCTTCTGCTTCTCTGTCGTACGAATACTCGTCGTTTAGTTGAATTGTGATGGTCCCCCGCCGCGAACGATGACATGGCCAACGACTGGATACATACGAGTAGGGTAGTGATGGTGGTGGTGGTGGTGGTCCTCCGTCGTAGTGGGTGTTTTTGTTTTTGGATAGTGGCGACGACGACGACGGCGGCGGCGACGACGACGAATGTGAAAATGGATCGGCGGCACCACAGGTCCTTGTCGTTGTCTGATCGATCAAGAGAAAAACGCCGACCCACAACCACTGACTTGATATTCGCCGCCGCCTTCGATGCAGGTGTTCTTCTGCTGACATCATCCTTGGTAAAATCGATATTCAGAGAGACAACAATGACAATGCAAACAATAACGGATGAATCATCAATAACAATACTGTAGGGAGAATAATGAATTCATTATTGATGCCGAATGATGCCGATGGTTTTGGCAGTTGGCAGTGTCAATACCTGGTACTGGTACCGGTAGTCAATAGTGACTGACTCGCGTACTGGTACCAGGTATATCATACCTGGTACCGGTACCGGTAGAGCTCGGTATCGATTCTACTGCAGAAAGATTTTTGAATGAGCGCAACGTTTTGACACGACGGAAGGCGAACAGACGCTTCAGGACTCACATCTCACATCTCACATCGTACTCGTATTCGTATTAGTCTGGTACTCTACTGTCTCCTGCTAACTACTATGCGAAGTATTGAGAGTTGTAGTTGCTACAATTAATCTACCTCTAGTAGTAGTGATACTGTAGGTATGAGTGGCAATCCTCTTTGAACTAATGCTGAGTAGTTATACCGGTACAGCATACATACGGTATCTACTACTCCGTACTTCGCTCTTACGAAGCTAGTAGTACGAGGAAGGCGGCCGAACCAGCATGCAAAATGATCGTAGCTCACAATTCTCGAAATCGCCACGCATATAGTCTTCAAAGGATAATTCGTGACCATGATCGGGATGTGTCACCATTGTATTCTTGGCATATTCAAACAATTTGTTGTTGTTGCTGCTGCTGTTGTTGTTGTTGTTGTTGTTCGTGCTAGTGGTACACGTAGCTGTTGTTCCTGCTCGATCATCCAGTTGCAATTGAGGCATAAGCTTTGGAACGCCTCCCTCTTGCCCCCAATTCAATATACACCGCAAAAAGGCCGAATGCGTACAAACCACTATCTGCGATTCGGGTCGTCGTTCCAGAGCCTGCAATCCCACAAATCCTCGGTCTGCCACACGATACAATTCTGCCGATTCCATGTGACTATCCCAGTCCTCTCCCAGCCGCTGTCGATATTCGTCCCAAATGGCATCATGGTTGTGTGCACCACAATACTCTTCTTCAAACTTTACGTTACGATCCGGAAAATGCAACTGGAACTCCCGACGAATCTCATCCAAAGGACGCCGCCGATCGCATTGGTAATTCACAGTTTCCCTGAATGCTTCATGGGCCTCCACATTACAAGTGCCAGCAACGTGTTGCAACAAATAATCATGAGGGATGCTGTAAAGTGCCGTTTGTATACATCGAGTCAAGGTGGACGTCAAGATACAAGTCGTCTCGTCCTTCTGGAGCAACATGGGAATTCGTGCCGCCAGTGCTTGGCATTGTGCGTGCCCTGCTTCGGTCAGACGGGCATCGATTTGACCTCGACTTTTATAGTCTGGTGTTGGCTCGCCGACATTGTGGGTGCCCTCGGCGTGTCGGACAAGGTGAACGAGTTTGACATTTTGTTTCCCATGTCGTTCTTGTAATGTTTCCCACTGATGGGCGGGGAAGACTCGCCAGGAGTAGGGCTGCTCCTCCATCGGAGACGAAGTGGTCGAAGTATTATCAGCAATATTACTACCAGTAGTCACAGAGTCGTCGTCACCATTTAATGCCATAGTCGTCGTCACCACAGAACGTTGAGATGGCATTTTCGTTACTCTCAATGAGCGAAAACACGGCGCAACAAATAATGCTTGGCTACAATAATTGTTGCGAGTAGTAATATTAGGAAGGAGGAAACAGCACCAGGCGGGCAGTGACAACGAGAAGGAAGAAAGTCTCATGTGAAAGATAACAAACACAACACTGGACACTGGCGCTACTTCCAGTTCGAATGAATGCGCAATCAGAAGGATAGTGTCTGCAGCACGAATGAATGAATTCTATCCAATGAATCATCATCATCATCGGCAATTCTGTACCGGTAGAAGCAATGGGGAAAAGGCAGCAGGATGCAGGATACCAATAATATACCGGTATATCCAAAGACAGTCGTAGAGTGTTGTTCGAGTGCAAGGCTGGATTGCCCAGCAACGGACAGACGACCCCCTGACGTCACGGGCAGATACCAGCTGACACGCACGCAGGATATCTCCGAGCCAGCGGTCCTCATCCTCGTCCAAGCCAGGCGGCAAGTGGCAATCCGGTTGCGAAGTTTCGTCTTTTTCATAAATCAAGTTACTACTTGAGAAATTATTCGTCATCAGAAAGGATTTCTGTTGCTAGTTCAGAGAGAGCTGCCTGTTGATCTTTGGCATCTTTCCTTGCCGTCATTCTTACCTTTGGAGTCGTGGTCCAATCCAATCGTGCGTAATCGTGAAGGCTGGTCGCGTCCGTCCGTCGTTCTGTGAACGTCTGTTGTATGTACCGTAGGTATTACCGGTAGATAAAATAATATTCGAACACCCGCCCTCCAACAAAAAGTGACGAAAAGAAAAAAGAAAGGTTGACACCGACCGACCCAAGACACACAAAAAGTCAAAGGTCTTCTGTCTTCTCTCTTTTCATTGCATCCAGCTATTGTATCTCCCACCAACAATTTGGCGCCAACCCTAACCTCTTACTCTGTGGGTACACACACAGACAGTGATTACTGACTGTGTTACAGAATCATCATCAGCAATATGTCATTCCAGACAGCATATTTTTTTTCGACAGATGACATCATCATGGTCCGCAAGAGCTTCCGAATTCGATCGAAAACACGAACCGCGAGTGCTCTCCTTCTCGTCCTACTTCTGATAGTGGCAACTATTGGCGGTACATTCGCTTTTCAATACAAAAAAGATTCTTCAGATGATTGTTCCGATTGGGGTCAAGTTGAATGTCAAACAAGCCCCACTTTGTGGTTTCAGTGTCCCATCACGTGTGCGAAAAGCCTCGAAGTGGAGGGGAGCATGGCAGAAATTCACGATGACCCCGAAGCCTTCTTCCAATTGACAGTCACCAAAGCAGAAGACGGCAAAACTCTTTCTCTAGAGAACTATGAGGGATATGTGACAGTCTTTGCGGTGGTTCCTACGGCATACACCGGCATGGCGAAGTTTTACTATGACATGTTGGAGCATATTGCCTCGGTCTACCCATTCACAGTACAATTTATTGTATTGCCTTGGCAATCTTCCATGGATGATAATACTGAAGAGGGTGGGGATATCGAAGATGTGTTTGCGCCACATCGCTACACCAAACCAAAGGTGGTTCTTTTGGAACAAGTCGCCGCCTCGGCACGTCCCACTCATCATCCAGCACTCGAATATCTCCTCAATGCCAAAATTGTCGCAGGAAATGGAGAAGATACAGAGCTTAAGGACGATCGGGTGACCACCTTTCTGGTGAGCTCCGATGGCATGTTTGTGGAACGACTGGTCTCTCCTACCATTACCTTGCTCGAGCGGCGACTAGGCGTTTATTTGCTGCAGCTTTCCATGTCACCGGAATTATGACGACGAGAATGAAACGTCTTTACAGTGTGTCTAGGCGTAAGTCTTGAAGTAGAAAGTCCATCTAGAATATCATTTCTGGTAGGAACTTGTTCATGAAGAAAGAACATGCGTCCCAGCATATGGGCAGTGGATTGACATTTGGGTTACATGGTCGACGGAGTACTCACCGACGCGAAAACTGCCGCTGGGATGCTGTAGGACCGAAGAATCGATATCACTGCTGCCTCAACAGAAACGGCAAACATCATTGACACAAAGCATTTTTAGGCTATCAATAATACTTATTCTCTGTTGTCAAAGTTTAGTGTGCATGCCCTTATACTAATGCAAAAGATTGTGATCCCCCAATAAGTTTCTATATTTTATTTTATTTAGACAGTTACATCGTTTGGGCACCGGAGATGGCTTGACGTGCGGACACTGGTTGGCCTCCTCCGTATTTTTCAATTGCAGCTTGGAGAGTCTCCAAGGTAGGAGCGACAAGACGTTCCGCCAAGGTTCCGTCCGAGCTCACCACAAAAGTGGTCACTCGGTCCGTGTAGACATCGAAGTTCTTCGCCCCTTCTCTATGCAGCAACGATTGAATAAATCGCAAGAATGGATGACCTCCAACTTCATGTGGTGTGACCTCGGGCAAGAAATGGACTTGTTTTTTCTTGTCCATGTAATTTTTGTGTTCTCCGTAGGGCATGAGCTCAAATCGCGGGTGTTCCAGTGTGTAGTCGTGAACATCGATAGGCAAAAGGATTGCCTCGATTGTCTCGGGGTAGAGGTTACGCACATGTTCCAGCAGCTCGTAGTTGTATTGCCCGAAACCTTCCCAAAGAGGCGAAAACGAAAACACGGTAACTTTTCCGGGAGCCATTTTGCTCATACTCAGGTCGGGGCCTTTCGTCATGGGAAAAGACATGTCGTAAAAGCTGCAGCGATCGCTTCTGCAAACTCCTAGGGAACTCTCAAAATGGAGTATTTCAGAGCAAGAGAGAGCACACTGTTGAAAGGATTGTCTCTGGTTGACGCAAAACAGCCGAAAATCTTCCTCATCGTTGCTTTTTACGGCTTCGTCACAAGCCGCACCGGAATAGTTGTGATCAAATACGAATTGAAAGGGTTTATATTCTTCTTCGGTCTCCGACGCGGCCACAGCAGCGAGGACGGAAAAGAGAGAGATGAGTTTTGGTGTAGAAATGAGCATGATATAGGGAATGATGTAGCTTTCGTCGAGGGAGTTGGGTTGCCTGTGTCGTCGGTCGAAATGAATTTTATGAGATGATAGTCACGATGGTTCCGGTCTTCGCACTTATTCATCGCGTGTTTGATTTTCCCAACGATGACCCGTCGGCGGCACTTTGCCATAGGTAAGAATATCCGAAGTGCTTTTGGATTCCCCGAAACCCTTGAGAAAATAATATTTCCCCAAAGCCTGCAGGTCACGCACGAGGTCTCCGCAGTCATACATTACGAACTCTGTCGAATCCATCGAATGGATGATGAGTTTTTTTTCCCCCTTCCCTTTTTTTGAAACACGCGTGCTTCGTCGTTGTTCTTCGCCACTTCCAGCACATCACCATCTCATCATCATTCATCTTCATCAAACATTATCCGACCGGGTCGGCGACGAGATACTGTAATAAAAAACGTAATAAGCATACCAGGATACCGGTATGGCAATCGGGACCACTTGTCTTAATACGATCGGATACAAATACCAGACAATAAATAGACTAGACTCGAATAAAACGAAAGAGAAGGGTACTGACTGCTGCCGCATCCATGGAACACATTTCGAAACCCGAACGGATTCGTGCACCTGAAATGCCGACAACAGAGGAATCATCATCATCACCACGGGTCTCAACTACCCGACAACCTCCTTCCTCGTCTGGACAGCTGCCTGTATTATCGCGGAGAAGACGCCGTACGCCATCACCAGAAGAGCATGTTGGTATCAAGCATCGTTCCTCGAGCTGGCCGAATTTTGGACTCCTTGGTGGCGGTGCGCATGGGCAAACGAGAGATGATTCCATCATGCTGAATACTAATCGAAGCCAAACAATTGCGATCGTGGATCAGAGTAGCAAATGGAATCTTGACATTGAAACAGGACAGATCGAACAAGACGTCTTAGGAACGCCAGCTTCTTCATCGTCGTCAAGCTCAGCCGGCTCCAACAAGAAAAAGAAAGGAGAAAAGGGCAACCGTTCCAAACGATGCTGCTGTAGCATGCACGATGTAATGCATCAAATCGAGCAGGCAGGTGGAGACTTGCCTGCTCGTCTGGGAGCAGCGTTGCGCGCCTCGATGGGGAGTGGCATATTCTTTTCGGCGTTGGTCTTTACGAATCCAAAGTACCTGGGTGCAATTTGGATCGGCAACATTTTCTTCCATTCGGCACTCCAGGGGAACGTTGGTGAAGCGCTTGAAGCTGCCAGTGGTTTTACGAAGAGCATTTTTCTGACCACATTGCTCAGTTGGCCGGTTGCTTATGCTTTTGGTCAAACGACAGAACACGTGGCACAAATTTGCCTTCCTATACTGACGGTTGTACTTTCCCTTGTGATCATGACTTGCCCTTGGTTAACGTCGCCGAATCTTATGATTCTGGTAATGTACGTCATCATTGCAGCCCCTGTGCGATTCCCTTCGACCACTTGGTGGGAGCCACTAGGGTACATGGGTTCGTACTTGATTGGTCTGGGTATGGCTGTCTTCATGAACCTGATACCCTTATTCCCGCCAACATTTCGACCGAACACGGCCACACGACAAGTGCATGTTCTCATGGACCGGCTCTCGAAAGACTTTTTCCTTCTCTTCGTTCAAAGTCGATATTATACTTACAGCAACGGACGATCACCCAAAGTCGCTCGAGCAGCAGGCGCCGCCATTGAAGTCCTGGTCGGTCGGATGACCAATGCGATCCAAGGGCTCAAACGTCTCCTTCCAGCAGTAAACATTGAGCTCTGGTGGCTACAATGGGGACTCAGCAGTGATCCTTCCGTACCAACGGTGGAGCATCTGGCTCGATGGATCCAGTTTTTGGAAGGGATCGTTACCGATATGAAAATGCTTCGGTGTGCTCTCAATTCCAGGTTCTTGGGTGAACAAGAAAATGAGTATGCCGACAAACGCACCATATCTACCGGCCACATTCGTCAGGTTATCTCAATGGAGCTGGGACAGGACTACCATCAGTTTATTGACTCTTTGATTCATTTGAGTGTAGCATGCAATCGCCAAGCGGATCCGACCTCCCCTCCTTGTTTGCACTCACCATCCGCCGCAGCGGTACCAAATGGTCCTCGTGCCATGGTGCTGGACAATAGCCAACTTTCGAATTCCTTGAACTTGACAAGAGCGGCCCTTGGAAGGGCGTTGCATCGAGTGACAAAGGAAGTACAAGCAGCAAGGTCTAGCAACGACCTGCACACTACAATTCCGATATTCGCTCATTTGGCGCGTCGATCTACCTCAATGAACTCCTTGCTTTCAATTGCAGCATCGCTTTTGGAATATTCTACCACAATCAATAATGAAGACAAGTTCAATAACAAAGTCGGAGCTGCTGACGCGAACGAAGATCATGAAGACCTATTTCCTACTCCTGCGCTGATGGGTTGGTGCTGCAACAACATTCGCGGGCTTGGGAATTCTTTTTTAGATGCTTGGTGGCAACCAAAATGGTTCTGGAGAGACCCCCAGAAACGTCGACTGGCCCTGAAAACTGCGGTTGGAATGATGTTTGCTTCGCTTTGGATCGCAGTTCCTCAAATGTGGGCAGTTTCCCAACCGTTTGGTTTGTGGCCCGGTTTGACGGTCGCGAGCGTTAACCTTGCCACTACTGGAAGCTCATTCCACAAAGCTATCGATCGGCTCGTGGGTACCTTGTTTGCTGCAGCATATGCCTTGCTAGTGGTGGAATTTTTCTCTGGCGATCAAGACACGGCAAAGATTCCTGCGATCGCCTTATTTACGTTTGCTGTCATTTATCTCAAGAAAGATGATCACGCCTACCAGTATTCGTATGCAGCGACAAGTATCGGAAGTATGATGTACGGCTCGGTGAAGAACAGCTATGACGTCAAGGGCTACATCCCGCAACGTATTCTGCTTATCTTCGTCGGAGTCATCACATTCTCTCTTGTGGAGCTTCTTCTTTTCCCAAGAAGCAGTCAGCGCGTTGTCGAGGCGAAGCTTCTTAAATATTTTGATCTCCTTGGGGCGTTTTTCAAAAAGGCGCGGGACTTCTCTCACATTATGCAACGAGAGACAGCGTCTCCAGAAGAGGATAGAGACGAAAACGGTAGTTTGTCAGATGCCAAGACATTCATGAGCCTTGGAGAGAGTCGCAGGTTGATGGAACCCGAGGCCAACCATTTCTTCCAAGAACTATTGGCAGCCGAAGGAGCACTGCGATCTAATAGTCTGACTCTAAAGACTGAACTTGGATCTGCTTTGTTGGAACCATATTTTGGTTTCTCACAAAAGCTTCATGCTCAATCGATCAATGGCATGGTTTCTGAGATAGGCGAGTCGGAGATACAGGCGTTACTTTTAGTCAAAGCGTTGAAGATGGTCGCCCAGTACACAGAGCACTCAGAGGCATCAAGGGCAGGCGGCATTGCCTTGAAGGGTTGGCCTAGCGCGTATGCCTCGTTCTTGGACAGGGCCGGGAAACAAATGGATATCGTTTGCCAGGATTTATCTGCGGCATACCCTGACGGATTTTTCCGACCCCAAAACGGCAACACACTTCGAGCTATTACTGCTGCTGCCGCATTTCGAGATTTCCGGGACGTTCGTCTGAGTATCATCACCAGTTGGTCGGAGGAATTTCAAGAGTCAGCAGGAAATGTCAGTCTTTTGGATCCAAACGAACTAATCGTGATGGGAATCACTACATCGTTCATCCTTGAGCTGTGTCGCCATTTACAACTAGCTGGTCGCAACATGGAATGGGCTGCTGCACACTTTCCAACCTTTCAGTAAAATAATAGCTTGAGCAGAAGGATTACGTCGGAACAATTTTTGCTGGCTGGCATGGCTGACTCATTCGACGACTTCGAGATTTTAGCATGCGACCTTTCATATTTACTCGTTGTCGCCGCAGTTTGTCGGTGCATGGCCTTTCTTCCCGGAGTGATGACCCAGTACACACATCCTACTACTAGCTAGTGATTTTAGTGCAAAGATAGCCGTTTAGCAAATTCGGCCATGTAGGCATCAAATTGATAGATTTGTCGATGATCAAAGATGTGTATGTAGTCTTCAATGAGGCGCCTTTTCTCGTGGTAATCCGATGCAGGACGAGACAAGATACTATCCAAGGACTTGTGAAACGCTTCTTCGCTCGATACATCGACCAAATATGTTAGATTTCTCAACGGCACAAAGGACGGTAAAATATCATACTGGACTGGGTTCGTAAAGAGGGGAATGGTCCGCGAAAGGAGCAAATCCATGACCCGATTGGAGCCCCACGTATCACCACGTGCGTGAAATCCATATTTCGCTTGTGCTAGGGCGGGGCATTGCTCCCCCTCACCACAACGGGAGACGGAATAGTTGCCACGTCGTAGCCATTGGCAGATATCGCTACGCGAGGCGCGCCTGGGGTCGTCAGGTATCATCGCTGCGATCATGGCAAAGTCGTGGATTCTTTCATGATCATCATCTCGAGACGAGTTACAGGGCTTTCCCACGTACCAAGAAGGTATAGTCGAAACGTTGTTGCTGGTGGGGATTGGCCACGAGCTTTCAAAGTTGATAAAGTTGCACTTGAAAAGATTTGGTGCAAATGTGCGAGTGTGATTGTTTGGCGGGTTATAGTGACTGTGAACGACTACGTGGTCCTTTCCTTGGGAACGTCGAAAGTACTTCGATCTGCTCAATTGCTTGCCAGCAAATTTATAGGCATGGTAAATTCTGCCTTTCTTCGTACCCTCCCAGACATCCCCGCGAAAGCACTTTTGCGAAGGCGCCTTTTTTAGATTCACGCATAGCTCTTGTTCAGCTACAGCATTCAGCAAGAGAGGCACAAAGAAGAGTTTTGCCTCGGACGGATCCTTGGTACGCATCGGATGGCGAAGAGAGGCTCGATACAGCCAGAGATCGTCTGAATGCTTGAAACTGGAATAATCCCAATTGTGATCGAACCATAGACCCTTACCAAATGTAACATTTTCCCAATTGAGTCTGGAGTCGCTGCCATATACGTAGTAGGGAACTTGGAGCATCAATGGTCGTTCATGGTGGGTAGTAGTAACCTTCTCTTTCTCCTGGTCACTTTCGTTCGTCAGCACTTCTTGAACTCTATTTGTGCTATGATTTTTAGAAGAGGACGGCGACGGACTGATGTGTTGGCGACGGGTGATGGTGGCACCGTCCTCATCAATTCTACTACTGGCAGCACCGAGTGAATTGTTAGCAATAGAGGAGGCAAAAACCACCTTGGTTGGCATTACCATCTCCTCCTTCGTTGATTGTTTCATGGAAGCATTGGCCTTCTGGAAGGAAACCATTTGCTGGAAAAAGCAAGCCCCCAGCAGCACGGCCAGGACGAGGACCCGTCCTCCTCTTTTCCTCCTTGCCCCCCAGCAGGAGAAGAAGCGGTCGCAAGCAGCAGCAGCGGCATTGAATTGTCCTGCTGGAAGCAGAGAAAGCGGTGGCAACTCCTCGACCATGCTTGCCTTGAAAGAGGATGCATATCGCAGCGACTTTCCTCAATCCTCACCTCCGACGATGGATAATATCAACGAGCTATGATGAGTATTACGCAAAATAGCAGATGATACAACGTATTCACATCATTCTGCTGCGTTGCGCATCGCGATCAGGTTCGAGGCAGTCTGTCCACCTGACCTCGAAGCCTCAGTCGAACCTGTCCAAAAGGGTCAATCGAGTCAAAGGTTTTAGGCCGACGAAAAGATGTCTACCGCAGGTACGAACCTTCTCGCCTCATGCTACAAAACTTCCGATCACGACTCTGGCGTTTTCTACTTCTTCCAAACCGTCATGCTTGAAATGGATTTTGCCCACCGTTCCACTCCTCTGCCCTCTGCCACAATACCCGTAGAGCGAGTTATACGGCTTTTGAAAATGAGGGCGACGCCATGGCGGCCATTGTGGAATCTTGTCACTCCTGGGTCACCATCACCATCCTATCCATTAGGCTTCACTCGTTCCGGGTCGCGATCCCCTCTTTCCACAACTAATTCTGCACACTTGTACTCGGCAAGGTATACTCTTCAACGTAAACAGCATGCCATGTCTACAAGCACCGAATCATCGTCGTCCTTTGTTGACCAGAGAGTACGTGCAACTTACAAGTGGTTCGAGAGCGTTGTCGTCGGCGAAAAACTCTGCCCGTTTGCTCCTCCCCTGCACCAAAATCCCGGCCTGATGCATGTCGTCTGTGCCCCGGCCAATGCGAATCGACGGCAAAGCATCGAGCTCTTGCACCAAGAAGCCCAAGCATTGGTGAGCCACCAGCACCTGC
The DNA here is from genome assembly GCA_956465555.1 of Nitzschia sp. pyKryTriq1. Lineage (NCBI taxonomy): Eukaryota > Bacillariophyta > Bacillariophyceae > Bacillariales > Bacillariaceae > Nitzschia > Nitzschia sp. pyKryTriq1. The sequence continues at coordinate 581,541 of OY101129.1, forward strand.
ATCATGACCATGTCCATGATCAGGGGGAAGATACTGCCGCTACCGATACCACCAATGCTGCTACCACTACACCATTATTGCCAAAGCACGAAACAACTCTGGTAGTATTGGATAGTCCCGAATGGTCTAGGGATTTTCGAGAATTCATTCGATTTTCTTGGGACTTGCAAGAGCAAGTCATCGAACAAGCCAATCTACTGGGTACTTTGCAGTTAGTTTTCTTTCATCCACTGGCGACCCATCAAACGTATGGAATGATAGAAGGGGAAGGCGGTAGTACTACTAATCCCGGTGATTACACCATACGATCTCCGTATCCTACCGTCCATCTGTTGCGAGAAGTTGATGTCTTGCGAGCCGTGCAAGGGGGCTATCCCAGTCTTGAAACCTTACCCGCGAGGAATCAAGCCAAGTTGATTCAACAAGGCATCGAAACGTGTCGACGAAGAATTGCAGATTGTTATACATTCGCAGGAGCTGTAAGGGCAGATAAATAAGAACGATCACAGGCGTTATGAGTGCAGTATAGTTGTGTCGGTACACTTGATTGGATTTTTCATGGGAGATTATCTGTTTTTAAAATGAGGATTCTACGATTCCTTTGAGTGTTTTCGGCTCGTGCACAATTTTGGTTGCCTCTTCTAATCGCCGGCTGTTCATACTTATGTCCAAGGGAGACGTGGACGATGTTTGTTCGGCTGACAATATAAATTTCCTATCATATCCCAGATGGTCAAAGACGGCCTGCGCCAGGTCATAACGATTTACTCGCACGGGGCCTCCCATGTTGTAGATGGCAAAAACTGACGCACCAGAAGACGAAGAACCATCATCTTTGTTTCTGTCGAGTGCAATGAAATGGTCAATGACCCGACAGATATGTGCGACACCAACAACCGTGCGATATTCATTGGTAAAAAAGGTTGTCTCTTGTTGATCGCGGGATGCACAAAAGTGCAAAAATGTATTGTGAGCCTGCGATGGCGGTGCTGGGCCCAAAATGATACTGGAACGTAAAATAATCGTGCTGCTCTTTGCCACCAACTGCCGCTTCTGAAGAAACTTTTCCATATCCAACTTTGTTTGAGCATACACATTGATTGGTTTCGGGATATCGGCATCTTCATCGTACAGGCCTTGCGTCAAAGTGTCCTTGGTGCCATCGTAGACTTGGTCGGTCGAAAGGGCAATGAGACGGGCCGACTTGAGTTTTCGGAAGAAATACTCGGGAACATTCATCTTTCTTGCCCTGTCAGGGTCTTGTTGGCATATTTGGGGACTTGCTAGCGCGGCTGTATGAACGCAAACATCGAAAATTGTGTGTTCTTCAAAGAGGTCGTCGACGGAGGATTGCTGGGTTAAATCGCAGGAGATGGGGATCACCTGAACTTTGGAAGGAGGCGACGCGAGCGCCTCTTGGACCGCTGACGCAAATGCAGAGTTTTGATGAAAGACAGCCACAACAATGTACTTTTGTGGCGACGTACAAGTAGTATCTTGTTCAGGTATGCCAGTTTTAATCCAGTGCCACAACAAGTGCTGACCAAGATACCCCGAGGCGCCGGTTAGCAAAATCTTGGTGGAGGGGTGCGTGGCTTTCATGATTATGATACAACAGATTTCTGTGGCCCGCTCTTTGTTTTTTATATGAAAAATACAGAGTATATCTCGAATCATCGAATAAACTCCCAAAGTGTGTTTGTCGTTTGTCGTCTGCTATTATCTCGCTGCGCGCGGGGGCTCCATCCTACTATTAGGATGAGCCCCCGAGAACCGCGCATCCGTGGGAACCATTATGTGAGAACCCTCGCGATACACCGTGCTGGAAAATTCAAAAATCAAAAACGCTTGCAAGTATATTGTCTAGCTCGAAGTGTGTTGCCGTTCTGGGGTCTCGGAAGTATCCGTCAGGGTACCAGTATAATATATGCTGCAGCTACATAGTAAATCCTGGCAAAAGATATCCATGTATTTCCCGGCCCTGCCTGTCCAAGAACGAGGCATACGGGCTAGCAATATTAAGCATCCGTTATCCTTATTCATTTCCCAGACGACGGCAACACAAGAAAATCGCACGCAAATGCTTTCTTTCTTGTAGAAATCCATATCTATCATGCTACTTGACGCTACATATGTACACTTCCCAAAGAGTTGGAAGTGCAGAAATAGGATACAAACGACTCCGTCGTCCTTGGCAGTATATAACGTCCCGTGCTTGTCCGTAATCCTAAACTCAACTCAACTCAATCCTTCTCGTTCCTGAGCAAACCGCGATTTGCGTTTGGTCTTCGTGCTGCTGCTGCTGCTGCTGCTGCTGTTGTCAGCAATATTGGTTGTCGGCAGTTGCTGTCGCGAAGCAGCAAACCGAGAGGGCTTGTTTCCGGTCCGTTGCACGGCGGGAGGACGCTCCACAATCGCCGGTGGTCGTTCCTGTACAACCCCCGAAAAAATACTTTCTTCCAATGGTCGTAATGCGGATGGCATCGATAACGGTGCATTATTCGTCTTTGTTGGTAGTTTTTGCGTTCCAATCCGAGGAATTTCTTGTACTTGATTCTGTGTGGTATCAATAACGATTTTCGAACGTTTGCCGGGTAGAGCAGCAATATTAGTTTTTGCTGAGGATAATGACGATGAGGTCGGATGAGTTCCAGGGCTTGTCGTCGAAGCATTTTTTTTTGGTTGTTTTGGCTGGGATTTTGTCGAGGCATTCAAAAATCCCTTTTTCCAACCAGCCTTGCTTGATGAGGATGACGTTTTTCCTCCTTTGATTCTCGCACTACTGCCACTGCCACGACCCTCTTGTTCTTCTTCCAGACGCGCCAGCTCCTCCAATCGTTGCAACAACTGATCATATTGTTGATCTGACAAAGCTTTCAGTGGTGCCTCTTCTTGTAACAAGGAAGAGGTGGTGGAAGAGGACGCCTCTTGACCACTACCACCGCCACTACTTTTCTCGAGGACCGTGTCCATCCAATTCTTACTGTGATTGTTACTGTTCTTGTGCGGTGATGGTGCTTCCTGGCCTTCCTTGGTTTCACCTAGGAGTTCATAATCATTATCATGTAGATTCCAGAGTGCCTGCAATTGTTGATTCAAATCAATGACATCGGTTCGGATAGGGTTTCCACTGGCATCGTACTCTTCGTGAATTTCCACAAAGGATGCCGCTGGTTCTGGTTCTGGTTCTGCTGCTGCTGTACCATGTTGCGGCTGCCGAGTAGTTGTCTTTTCGTCGGTGGCGATAGCGTGGGCAGCAGACGGATGATTTGTCTTATTGTTGCCATCGTGGTGGATCTTGTTGCTGCTTTTTGCCGTGGTGCTACTAGTTTGCTTCTTCTTGTTCTTCGAGTATTCCTGGTGTTGTCGCAACCATTCTATGGCCTGAGAAGTTGTCAGTTCCACGTCGTTTTTGTCTCTGTCTTTGTTGTTGTTGTTGTTGGATGATGATGATGATGGACGAACCACCACGACTTCCTCGCCCGTCGTTGGATCTTTTTTGGGTTGCAACTGGCCTGGTATAAATGCATATTTGGTCAAGGGGATGAGCACTGGACGTCCTTGCAGTTTGGTAGGTTCCGTAGAAGAAGTAGTAGAAGACGACGATGGCGACGGTGACAAGAGCGCCGTCTCTAGCAAGTCATCGACTTGGGTGCAAGATAAATGATTGGGAGGGGGTGGGAGCGACGATGATGGTGATTCTTTTGCTTGTGTCGCCATACTCTAGAGTACACACTCCTTATGGCGTGAAATTGAATGAATGAATGAATGAATGAATGACTCAACAACTAAACGTAAAAGAGGAGAACAAAGGTCGGGGTATTAGATGGCATACGGTACGTACCAGTACCGGTAATAACACGAACTCGCTGCGGCCTGCGCGGCGGCGGATTTACTCGATTATCGCGGCGGTACAAGGCATAGGGGCTAATCAAGTATGTATGGATAGAAGTCTACGCAATACGAGTAGGAGATGACAAACCGTCGGTCATCATCCGTCGCCATGGTCAACATTTTTTTTGTACTCCCTCCTGCGGTTCGTACCGCCCGGTGCGGTGTAGACCTAACGCTGCGGTACGTGTATGCTGGTACCGTACATACCGCGACCGCTCGCATCAAAGAGCAAACCAAACGCCCCGGCGCGGCAGCATCATACAAGTAGTAATAGAGCGGCGTGGTCAATCCACCGTCCATCACCGCATGAAAACAATAAGAGACAGCTTGGTCGTGTCGATGCGAGGCTCTTATTCCATGTTTTGCTTGTGCTGCCCGCAATACCAAACAAAAGCCCCCTCATCCTAAACCATCCATCGCTCTCTATCTACGTGCAGTCATCCATTATACAGGCCTACCTTCTTTCCCTCTCGCTCTCTAATTCACCATGGTGAATCCCGCGCCCGCCAGTGCCAGTGCCAATGCTTCGACCTCCGCGCAGCAGCAGCAGCAAAGTAGCCGACGCTCCTTTCAATTTTGGTGTTGCAACAGCAACACCAGCAGCAACAGCAACAATGGGCGTGTTGGTGGGGGTCGCTTTCAATTCCGATCCGATAATTTGTTTGACACTGTGCTGGATACCGTGACTTGGGCCGTCGAGAAATTCGTCTTGATTTTGGGTCCTCTCTTGATTGGCTTTGCTTCCGCAATCATTGGTGGATTGAGTTGGACCTTTTTCACCATTTTGTTGCCCATGATTCAACACAAACATGCCGAAAGTCCATGGTCGTGGATGGTTGCTGTGGGCCATATTGCCATTGTGGTCTTTTTCTTGACGGAAATCATCTTCAATTATTACATGTGCGTCCGGACGCCCAACAAGGGTCCGAACTATGATGCTGTGGTGAGGGAATTGGCAGCCGCGACCGATTTTGTTTTTCCCGAAACACCGCAAGAAGTCGAATCTTTTCGACGAGATTATGAAGCGCGCATGTCAATTCGAGTCCAACGGCGGCAACAGCGATCGATTCAGGATATCGAAAAAGCACGAATACTATCGCAGTACCAGCAGCAGCAGCAACAACAGCAGCAACAACAGGATACCACAACCTCCACCACGGAAACGACGAATCCCAAAAATGGAATCGTTGTAGACACCCTATCCATATCGAATGGATTGTCAGTCGCTGATAATGATACCTCTCCTTCTGCCACTTCTACGAATGGAGGAGGAGGAGGAGGAGGAGGAGTCAAGATTCGAAAGACGACGGCCGCTCACAAGCAACAGCAACACAAACAGCAGCAAGAGCAAAAGAAGAAAAATCAACCATTGCCCTCCCCGCAACAAGTAAGGAATTGGATGCTCATGGCGCATGATGAGTGGGGATATTGTCAACGGTCCAAACAACCCAAACCTCCAAGATCCCATTATGATCATGTCACCAAAACATTGGTTTTGTGTTTGGATCATTACTGTCCCTGGATGTTCAATGCGAGTACGTACACGATACACGCACACACGCGTAGTAGTAGTGGAGGACAAGAACGAACGAACGAATTGTTGAATGAATGAACGAATGCCTTCATCATCACGATGGAACGCACGCCAATGACTGACTGACTGACTGACTCACTCGCCGACGAGGACAACTCACACATTATTTTTTCTCTGTACTTTTTGCATTCGTGGCGTCCCTCCACATCCACACACAAAACAGTCGGATATTTCAATTACCGTTACTTTTGCAACTTTTTATGGTTCGTGGAATGCGGTATGATGTACGGTATGATTCTTTGCTATGAACCCTTTCAAAATACGACGGGAGTCTTGTACAAACAACAAGCGCAAGAATTCCGTCGGACGGGAGAATGGAAACATATATATCCCATGGTCCCCATCAATTCCGAACGTCTTCCTATATCATTGGCATTCATGTTGTGTTTGGCGGTGGGGATTGCGGTAGCGATGCTAGGAGGCTTTCATCTCTACTTGTGTTTGAGTGCCCAAACGACGATTGAATTTCATGGCAATTTCATGCATCGAAGAACGGCAAGACGGTTGAATAAAAAGTGGACGAATCCGTATAGTTTGGGCTGGCGAAGGAATTTTCAACAAGTGTTTGGGGCACAACTCCCCTGGTGGAAGGCCATTTTGATTCCATCGAAACGAGAACCGGAATTTTTGCCCCTGCCCTTGCCAGGAGATTTAGGTCAACGGGCCCAATACCGAAAGGGTACATGTCACACAGATACGGAAACAGAACTACTTCTTCTACTGAGTGGTGGTGGTAGTGGCGGTGCTGGTGTGAACAACCCCAACGCTGCAACTTCTGTGAAAGGAGCCGAGAGTGTGTAGTTTACGAATGGGGAGTAGCCGAAGTACAGTAGAGTGTATTCTTTGACTGCACTCTTGGCAACTACTATCAGAACCTACTGCTCTTCGTAGTAGAATAGAATCGCACATAGCAAATAATCAGATCCGTGCAAAATACAGTAGATGATAGGCAGTGCCGTAATTTTATTATTACGGCTTGAGATCCTTCCCATCCGGCCCCACGACGCCCTTTTGTAAGACTACGTTTCCATAGGGTCGTCGTTCGAGTGTCTGGACGACGGCAAAACAAGTCCTGGCTTCCTCGTAAAAGGCGAATCGTTCGATGGGACCAATGTTGACATCTGATGCATGCTCTAAGATGGCACGTTTGGATTCCGCCAAGACTTCTTCGCCCGCCGGTGGCAGTGCCAATCCTTCGGAAGGTGCCATGTACGTGACGGGCGTCTCGACAAAGTAATCCAATGGCAATACACTGCAAATTGCGGACAAGGCTTCGGGAAGGGAGGTAGTCAAAACGACACACTTTTTCGAGGTAGTCTTCGTAGCCACTTCGGCGGCGGGGAAATTGCAGTCACAAATCACCAACTTGTCACCATGGCCCATGGACCGAAGGATATACAGCAAATCTGCCGTCAAAAGCGGGTCAAGGCCTTTCAGTAGTCCCATACTTGACTATTCTTGTACTGTTGTGTCTGTTTAGTAGAGAGACGTATCGAACGAAGAAAGGGATGATACAGCGGTTATACAATTGAACGAAGGACGAAGGATGCCATACTGTAGCACAACAATAACATCATCGCATCATCGTGCTCTCGGACCTCGGAGACAAAGGAAAAGATCCCTCTTCTCGCACCATCTCGCGTCGCGTTGTCGGATGGAACAAAGATCGCGGCTATGACGCATACTTCTCTCGGATCCTTTTAGCGTCACAAAAACTACAGTACCGGTACCTGGTACTCGTACGACGAGCGACGAGTTCGAATAAGCACGACTCTGAGGGTCGTGACTCGACTTATTGGTGAACCTAATTTTTTGATATGCCCTTCGGATTATTCCCAGGAACCGACCGACCGTCATCAACAAACCCAAAGAGCGAGAATGGCGAAGCTCATGCTATCACACGCAAAAACGCGGCGCAGAGCGGTCGGTATCTTCTCGCTCTTCTTTTTTATGGGGATTCGCATCGCACAATCTGACTGTCAGCGATGTTGTTGACACAAACTTTGCATCAACACTTTTAACTCTACCATGCTCGATAAAATCGGATACGTTCTGGCATTGCCGGTCTTTATTTTGGACGTTATCCTGTACCTCGTCTCCTTCATACTGTTTGGCACTGCTGCTGCGAAAAAGAAAGAAAGCAAGAAAACCAAAGACGGTCTTTACAGTGTCACTCGTGGGAACGCCACAAAGACGCATGGAGCTCCGCGGAGTTCCAGCAATGCAGAACTCTTGGAAACATTTGAAGATTGCCAGACAATTTATGAGATGATTCAAGCCTCTATTCAGAAATATGGTGCTGGTCGTGTGGCTATGCAAAATCGAAAGTTTGTGGGCTTGAAAAAGCTCAAGGAATCGGATCGATTTACGACCAAGGTATTTGACGACAAAGCAGGATTTGAGACAATCACTTATCAGGAACTTGGTAGGATGCTAAAGAACTTTGGTGCTGGTCTTCGTGAACTTGGCATGGCGCCGATCCCTCCACACGACCCCGACGACTTTGAAAATGTCAAGGGAGAATTCAAGATGGTGATTTTTGAAGATACCTGTGCCCAGTGGACGATTGCACTCCATGGTGCACTTTCGCAGAGTATGACCGTGGCGACATGCTATGCAACTTTGGGTCATGACGCGGTCGTATCGGCTGTGCAAGAAACGGATGCAACGGCATTATTTGTGAACTGGAAGCATGTGGAGGCATTTGCCAAGAAAGCCAGTGAGATGCCATCCCTCAAGGCTATCATTGCATCTACAAATGAAATGCCCCAGGACGCAAATATTTACAGCCCTCCAAAAAACAGCAAGTTGAAAGTCATCACTTTTGATCAAGTGGTGGAGAATGGGAAGGAAAATTCGTACGACGTGATGCCACCCAAGGTACGTGGGACCCATTTTTTCAATCTGGAGTCCGAAAGATAGTTCATCTCCCACCCCTCAGTCTCATGCTTATGTCAACGTTTTGTGCACGTAGCCTTCAGATATCGCTGTCATCATGTATACCAGTGGCTCGACAGGGAAGCCAAAGGGAGTCATGATGCGCCACTCAAATCTCGTCTCTGGAATTTCTGGAATGATTACCAACGTCCACCTTCGTCCAGGCCAAGAACAATTTGTTTCATATCTGCCACTGGCGCACATCTTGGCTCTTCAAATTGAAAACGTCATGTTGAGTATCGGTGCGACTTTGTGTTACACTGATCCGCGAGAAATGTCGAAATCCTTGAGCATGTTTACTCCCACAGTCTTTGCTGGCGTACCCAAGGTATACGAGATGCTCAAGGCAGGCTTGGAAAAGAAACTCCAGAGCGGACCAGCCGCCCTCCGAATGGCGTATGAAACGTTGTTGGATTGGAAAATATTTGTCTTGAAAATGGGTTTTGACACACCCGTCTCGAACAAATTCTTTGATCTCATTGCGAAAAAGTTATTCGGCGGCCGACTTCAATTCGCCGTGACAGGCGGTGGCCCCATGGGAGGTAGTCTTCACTACTTTGCTCGAGCGGTATTCAACTGCCCTGTGATCCAAGGATATGCCTTGACGGAAACATGCGTCGGAGGTTGTTTCCAAGCACTTGAAGATACTCGTATTGGTGTCGTTGGCCCCCCGGTACCATGTGTCGAGGTCATGCTGCAAAGTGAGCCTGAATTCAAGGATACCAATGGGAATGCGTATCTACATACCGACACCAAGGGAAGCAAGGGAGAAGAGGTCTTGGGCCGAGGGGAAATTTGCATGAGAGGTCCGTGTATTTCGGTCGGCTACTACAAAAATCCCGAAAAGACCAAGGAAGAGTTCGATCCCGAGGGATTCTTCCACACAGGAGATATTGGGCAATTTACCAAAGACGGCGTCATCCAAATCATTGATCGCAAGAAAAATCTTGTCAAGCTCAAGGGTGGCGAGTACGTTGCTGTTGAAGCTATGGAGACTGCCTTTACCGCATCCAAGTATGTGAACGCCCTTTGCGTGGTGGCCAATGGCGACTTGGATGGTCCACTAGCGATTGTTGTGACCGAAAACGGTGCACTCAAAAGGTGGGCCAAGGAGCAAGGACTATCAGGTACTAGCGCAGAAGAGTTGTCTTCCAGCAAGCAAGCCAGAGAAGAAGTCATCAGTAGCATGGTCGCCGAAGGAAAACGAGCTTGTTTGACAAGCTTGGAGTTGCGCATCAAGGACTGTTGCCTAATTACAGACGACGAATGGAAACCTGGTCATGGCATGACCGCATCAATGAAATTGGATCGAAAGTCCATCTTCAAGATCCACGAGAAGGAACTGCGTGACATGTACAAGAGACAAGGCGTGATCATTTCCGATTAAGGAATGCTGCAATTGGACATGGCCAAACCACGTACCCGGTCATTCCTGGAATCATTCAAATTCCATGCTTTGACGCGAGCGTTATACGCTTTAGGCTCGGTGCCTTCCCAAGTAGCTCCAATACATATATAGTTCTTGATTAATCACAAGTCATCGTATCCAATGGTTTTGAGATAAATCCCAATGGTTCGTTGGAGTGCGGCCATGGTGGGTACCGTCATGCGTTCCACAAAGTATCCATCCGAGCTGACGATGTACACGGTCAATCGATCCGTCGGCAAATCGACCTGGACGATTTCCCCACGATGATTCTTGCTGGCGGCTCCACTCCTTGGTCGAATGGACGTTAAATGTTGTACCCATGGATGCGTCTCGATGGCGGATTCTTCTTCCAAAATGACAACTTTGGAATCATCTCGGATTTTGATATGCACTCCTTCTCCCACGTCAATCGGAAGAATGACAAATTCCACCTTTGGCGTAAATTTCGAATGCAGTGTCTCCATCATTTCGTAGTAATAAAAGGCCATACCTGGAAGCATGGGCAGTATCGCAATCACTGTCACATGCCCTTCAAATCGATCCGCGTCTATGCGTTTTCCTTGAAAGGTACGAAGAGTCATTCCTGCATCCCATAGTGCATCTGGATTGTCCTCCGCCGTCCCCTTCATGCCTTCTTGTTCCAAATACTTGGTACACATGGCGGGACACTGCAAATATGCATGCGAAAAGATATCGGATTGACAATGCGTCAAAATGGAACGACAGTCTTTGCGAATATCGGTATCAAAGGGGGCCAGCAATTGGCGCTTCGTCTTGTCATCTTGATTAGTAGCTTTTTCATAGACATCCAAATTCTCCACGGACGGTTGGGGATATGAACTGCTTCTACTCCGAGTAGTGTCGCTTGTACGGTCGTCTCGTTTGCGCGGTGGTGGTGGAATATCTTGTTGCTGGGCTTGCGAGAATTCGGCGGTGATGAGGATGAGGATGACGATGACGAGGAGAGGAAGTGACAGTAAGAACTGGACGCTTGGTCTCTTATAATAACAATTGGTGTACCCTTGGAATGCCATGTCGTCTCGTCCTCAAGAGCTTCGTATTACGAGTTGCAATCGTGGAGTAGTCTACTGCTGCTACTGTGCGGTCAGTATTATGTCATCTGCTTCGTCCAGTCACATGCAGTTTTCCAACAGATCGTGATCGTGGCGGCTGTGCGTGAGTCCGTTCTGTATTTTATGATGTTGATGTGATGGTCGAAAAAAAAGCCAAACTAATAATTTTTTATCTGGAAAGGCGCACCAAAAAGAGGGAGTCGAATGTGTCAAGACAATGGCGTCATCATGTAGAGTGCTAGTATGTAGTCGTACATAGTAAAGCAGCAAACTGTATACTCTCTACTAGTAGTAGAGCACCGTCACGAGGACCCACGACGCGGCTCTCGCGATACGGCCGTAGTACTAGGTACTGCCTGCTGCCTTCCACCAGGAGCTAGTAGATATACTCCAGAGTAGCTGCTGCTGGTCCTCGTCCTGCTGGTGCCTTCTTCCTCCTCTACTAGTAGATTGACGAGTAGTAGGAGTACTACCACGTAGCTCGTCTACTAGTACTACTCTACCGTAGTAGTAGAGCACTACCATCACGACGCCGCTCAGTCGTGTAGTACTGGCTGCTGCTCCTCCTTCTTCTACTACTACGGAGAGGTTCTTGGCTGATAGTACTATTGCCGTTTGGAAAATCGCAATTGGATCCAGATCCAAGCATCCTGGAATAAAAGAAAATCTGTTTTGCCTGCGGATCTTCCATGGCATAATCACAGCAGCAACCTACTCCGCCGAGTCTTGGAAAGTCGTTGTACCGAGGCACATTGTTCAAATTTATTTCTCGTAGTAACAACGTCGAGAAGCTCTTGAGCTCTGTTGGCAAGGCATCGTAGGCATTCTTATAGATGGAGGTTCCCAAATGAGAATGCAACTTAACCGTCTTGTGATAGTATCCAAGCAAGAGATCCAATACATTTGAAAAGACGTCATGTCCCTGGGTGGCGAACAAAAATGACATCGCGAGTCCTTGATTGTCATATTGAACAGACGACACAAAGGTAATGTTGTCGTTTGGAGGAATATATGGCACAACGACTTGCATGTCATTATCCGTATAAAGCCCTCCTCGCAGTTTCAAGGCAGCGGTTCGACAGATATCCGAACGGTACGGTCCGACTGTTTCGTTTTGATAAAAAAATAGTAATTCAGGTTTCGTGGCATTGATTGCTTCCACGCAGGCCTGGTGGCCATAAAAATAAACTGGCGCGTTGGAATCGTTCCAAGCCTGTCGAAAGAGGCGAATGGTGTGATTAACGTTGGCAATGACATGAGGTTCCATTTCGTGGATACCCGAATACCGCGTGTCGACAAAGATAAAATGTCGCGGAATCGTATGCCGTGGTTCTTGCTTTTGCTTTTGCTTCTGGTTTCCCCCGGGCCACCAGTCCTGCAACGATGAGGACGACGTTGTTGCTAGATGGGGAAGAACGCTTCTTTCATCCATGGATGCTGTTAGTGGTAGGCGTGAGATGACATGATCGGAAGAGGTCAGGCCCCGTATTACTAGTACAGCACAGCCCCATAAGATTATGGCTGCTATTGTTGTTGTTGTTGCTGCTGCTGCTCTAGCTGGCCACCACCAGGAGGAACCGCGACGTCGAAGACCGACTTTTGTCTCAAGTTTCATTGCTGTTTTCTTGCTGATCGTCTGGTCCAATGTTCAATCCTTGTAAGCGATGTGTGTTTCGATAATTTCTTTCGTACTGTACAACGTCGAACATTGGAATTGGCGCAGAGCCATACTACTGAATGCTGTTTGTACCTGCGATGGTATTGCTAGCTGCTACTAAAGGTACCAGTCAGTTCTCGTACAGTACAAGTACCGGTACAGGTACCGGTACCGCGGTACCGGTACCAGGTACCGTACCCCACTGGTAATCGCACCAAATCTGCTCGCAACACGTCGGTCGTCCAACGCTCGCGCACCGCAAAATTTCACATTTCCGTCTGTTGTCTTCCGCGTGCAAAAAGGTCTACATACTGTACTGTTCCGGTATTGGCCACCCCCAACGAACGAAGGACAGACAAGAAGTCGAACGAACACCCAAACCCGAAACCGATACCAAGAGAGACGACCGATGAACCTCATAAGATCATCGAGTCAACCTCGGTATCGCAAATCCCAACTTCGGAATTCTAGATTAATTAGCTTTAAAAGCAACTTTCAAACCATTCAATGGCGCAACCTAGTAACCCGAAGTGGAAGGATTTCCTCCAGGAGCGGATCCAACAGGAAGGATCATGGGCGAAGGCGAAATCGGAAGGGCCACTCGACAATCTCGAACCGACGAACAACACAACAACCGAAACGATGAAGCTCGAGGTAGCAGCCTCAGGTGGAGACGCCACAATGTTGGTAGCCTTGAACGAAGGAGAAGTCAAATTCGTCCACAACATTACCTTGGCGAAGACCCAAGAGGGCTTCGTCTTGGTAACCTCTGCACAGTCGGGACCGTCCCAAACCGGTTGAGAATCACGAGCCATATCGTACTGGAATCGATCAGAGATCTCTGCCGACTATACGGCGGAAAGAAGACATTCGGATTTGACCCTGAAGAAATTGGGAACAAGTCACTACGGTCAGGCGCCGCCATGGCCCTAGCACTTAGCCAACGGAACTACTCAGAAATGAAGATCATGATTTTGGGGCGGTGGAGATCCAACGCATTCATGGCGTACATCAGACCCCAGATCATCGAACTCACAAGCAACCTCGCTGAGGACATGGTCGACCTTTCAGGAACCGACGCGAACAACCAAGGCGACGAGATGAGGCTGGATTTCTAGTTCAATGGCCGCCCGCCATCCCTTCACACCTTGACAAGGACGAGGCAAGGAGATGTACCCAAGGGTATCCCCGAGAGAGGACGATCCTGCTACGCAAATCGGAATCGATCAGGGGCATAGGCCAACGAATTATTTCACTAACAGTACTATACCATCGGTCTACAGTGTCCGAGAGAGTTGAGGGTTTGTTGGCGCCTGCGCCATGGCCACCCCCAACGAACGAAGGACAGACAAGAAGTCGAACGAACACCCAAACCCGAAACCGATACCAAGAGAGACGACCGATGAACCTCATAAGATCATCGAGTCAACCTCGGTATCGCAAATCCCAACTTCGGAATTCTAGATTAATTAGCTTTAAAAACCCGCCCGCCATCCCTTCACACCTTGACAAGGACGAGGCAAGGAGATGTACCCAAGGGTATCCCCGAGAGAGGACGATCCTGCTACGCAAATCGGAATCGATCAGGGGCATAGGCCAACGAATTATTTCACTAACAGTACTATACCATCGGTCTACAGTGTCCGAGAGAGTTGAGGGTTTGTTGGCGCCTGCGCCAACCGGTACGAACGCTGTATTCGTACCGGTCCGTTCAGTGTGTACAGGGGTGTACTAAAGTACCGCAGTACCAGGTACAGTATCGGTACCAGGTACCGGTACAAGATATTAGTCTACCGGGTACGTTTGCGCGTACATACTGGCACTGCGTACACACACAGTACTGTAGATTATTGAGAGATTGTGTCTGTCCGTCACCCCAAACGGCTCATCATTTTCATGTCATTGCTGCCGAAGCATCATCATGTTTTGTTATTTTTTCATTTATGGTGGCGTACTAAAAAATATGGGCAGAAAAGGACTGAATTAGTGTTTCCTGTAGAATCCGGTACTCAAACGTACACGACTGGATCGCAATCTCGCCGAACTAGATAGCCAATTTCGGCGAGCTACTTGGATGCATTATATGTGTCAGACGTTAATGTTGCGCATGCAATACTTTTTACTTAGACTGTGTAGATGGTAACTTTTGACTGTTTGGAGAGTTTCCGCACCTTCAACGGAAACCTAGTGCCTAGGTAGTCATTTTGTCCTAAATAGCCGGTTTCTAGCCTTCCTAACTTTATACAGACATGAGGAAGTGCGGAACTTTCGGAAACTAGGCGAAGTTAACGTCCCTGGCATATATAGAGTAGACTAGTAATGAACTTCTTTCATGTGGGATACTTTATTCATCGTCTTCCAGCTGCATTCCATCGAACATTGCTATCTCGTCATTTTCACTGTAACATGGAATCTCTTTTGAGTCGTCTGAGTCGCACTCTTCATCCTCGTCTGCAAAGTCGTCCATGGCTGAATTCCATTCGCGTACCGGTCCACGCAGGGATAAGTACCGTGAGAAAATGTCGCAGCGACATACCAATGCACTGAATATGCGCAATAATACGGATACTCGTAAACGAACTGCTGCCAAGGCGCCATAAAGCAATGAGAAAGCACTCACCATAATATACTTCTGCATCCTCGTCCCAGGAAAACATTGCATCATGCCATCGGGCGATGTCAAAGTCAAAAGCAGGATGACCAATGCATCGGAAGGATCCAGGAAGATGACCCACACGGTCACATGTCTGGCAGGTAAGTGTTGCATCAAAGGGAGGAATGGTTACTTGACTTCGTACAAGCTGACACCATGTTTCCATATTATCTTCTTGATATTTGTCATTCCAAGCACAGAATTTAGAGCTGGAGCGACTGTGCCCAGCAATGCAGCACTTTGTGCAAGTTATGCCGGAAGTCTTCTGTCGTTTGGAGTGTGGCTCATTTGATTGTGGCTCACCGCCAAAAGGTCCAGCCATTCCTGCACGATAGGTTAGGCCTTTCCGTTCGTCAGCTTTGTCCTTGATAGTTCCTTCCCGAATCTTTTGATTGCGACTTTGACACATGCGTGCCTTGACATCAAACCGTTTCTTACGCTTCGACTCTTTGTCCTTTTTGTTGTCCCGTCTCCGCAGATATTCTTTTGTACTGCTCGTCATGGGTATGTCCATTGCACCAAATATTTGAGTAAGGGATGCACAATAACCAATACTGTCAAAAAGAACGACCAGGTAAGCTCGACCTTGCTCGGACATGGACTTGCAGAACACCATGTTCTTGGGAATTGTCGTAGTGAACTGCGAGTTGATGTTTTCGCATTTGTTCGTGTTGTAACCATGATGGATATCGGCTAACCGCTCCTCTTCGCAAAATGTTTTGAACAGTGGTAGGAGCCACCCGTACAATTGTGGGAACTTGGCTTTGTCTCGGTAGTACTTCTTCTTCGCATCAAGTTCCTCGGGGGATAAACCTTTAGCCTTGCACCACGAAGACTCACAATTGTCGTGAACACCAAAATGGTGCTCAAGGGAGTTCATCACTTTGTCACGCATCTGTAGTAACGGTAAGTAGGCATACATACGAACGGCGTATCCGACCCCCTTTTTCAAGCGCTCCGCGTCGCATCTTGTCATTCCCATCCGCTCACTCTTCTTTTGTTTCGTTTTAGAAAATAAAAGCTTCGCAAAATTCTTGATTCGATGATTGATATCTGACAGAAATTTTATTTGGGGATGCTCTGATGGTAGCTGCCCATTTTTGTTTGTTGGCGTCGATGGGTGAGTTAAGATTTTGCGGACGGACGAATCGTCGTCCATAACAAAAGTATCGATGTAGGCCTGACCTTTGCTCTTTTTCATGATGTCCTTTACGCAGACAACAGCCCCGTGTGGCTCCATCCCCTTGGAGCTACCCGTGTAGTTCATGGGGCATGGATGATCCTTTGTTTCCTCGTCCATTTCGTCCATTTCTGCGGATTTGTCCGAAGGCCGGCACTTACTGCATACCTTGCTCATGCAGTGGATGGAAACAACCTTTCCGGTCAGCAGGCCGACAATCAAAAATATGCCTGACATTGCATTGTAGAGGAAGCCCGATGCTCTTCGACTCCATCGAGTGTCTCCGCCGACAATCAACCCAACAGGTAGATTGGTATCGGCAGGTCCATTTTTGGTACGAGTAAGCGACATTTCTTTTTGCAGATTGGACATTATCTGTTCCTCACTTATCCTCTTTATTCTCAGGGACAGACGCTCTTCAATGGCCCGGTAGTCGTTCTTGAGGCATCCGGGTCCAAGATTCAGCATGGCGCCAATGAGCTGGGCTGCCGCTACTCCTTTGCCCATCATCATGCAAAGGAGTACGAGCCGAACATTGAGGTCGACCTGTTGGTTCTTCGGAATTTTCTTTTCATCCTTCCCACGCATTGTTTCTAACTTGGTGACGTGGTGGCAGTTTTTACACTGCCACCGAAGAGAAGAAGCGCAACCCTCGACAGTACAAGTCAAGTTTGCCTTGCCCGGCAAACGACAAGCGCGGCAAATGAATGAATCTGCCAGGAATTTCTTCAATTCACTGTAAGGAAGGAGAACATTGTGGTCTTCGATACTCTCACTCAGTTCGCTCGACTCCGCCGAATGATCGATAATAGTCTTTCTGTTACGGTTCCATCGAATTGTTTGTGATACATCTCTAGAAACTTCGGAGTTGTTTGTTGACGCTGGAGTAATAGTAGTATTCGTAGACTCCTCATCAAGGCGCCTACGTACGCTGTCCAAAGGAGTCAAGGGTAGTCGTCGACGACTGTCTGTCAACGTTTGCATAACACCCAAATTATTGAGATCTCGAGACAGGGTCGATCGTTTCGAGCACGATGAATCCTGGGATTCAGGATCAACATTCTCTATTTCTGGTACATCGGTGTCCCCGCTATCGCTATCGCTATTGTCGTCGCCCATTTTAATAATAAACGTTCCAAAAGAATCCCCACCGCCGCCGCATTTACAAAAGACTCCTCCCACTGCTCTTCATCGCCGTCTTCATCGATTTTGGCGCCTTCATCGATTTTGGCGCGCCAAAAAGGAAAAAGAACAAAGGGAACTCCTCCTACCCGTCAATAAATAAAATATGGCGCGCCCATTGAAGATTTATGGGCGTCGCCTCTGATGTAGTCGTATTTTCTTCGTCGTCGTTTTCCGAATCCTTCCCTTTGCGCCGTCGCCCTTTGTATTCCGCCGCCGCTGCCGCCGCTGCCACTACTTCATTATTTTATTTCCCCGGTTGATTGCTGTTTTATTATTATCATTATCATCACCATCATCATCATCATGCTCTCCAACCCTGCTCGTCGCAATGAAAGATGCGCCAATGTGAGAAACAACAACAACAACAACAACAACAACGGTGACGACGAGGCCTCTTTTGTCGTCCTTGACGACGCCGGCCACTTACCTTTCGGACCAGAGCCCGACTTGGCCGACATGCCAGAGCCAGAGCAAGAGCCGGAAGAGCCATTTTATTGCAGCCAATGCAACGAAATCGTTTGCATTTGGCTGCAGCTGTATGGTTTTGTTGCTGAAATGGAGAGCATCGTCGAACCGCCTCGTGTCGACGACGAAAAAGCGGATCGATCGCGTGCTCGAAAGGTGCTCTATCGAGCCATCACGATGCACCTTTTCGGACCGCTCGGACGCGGAAATCGTGTGAAGCTCCCAGCATGCGTTTTAGAGGGAGTACGCGCTATGTATCCCGATCCGGACGAGCAATACATGGGCCACTACGACAGCTAAATTTGTCGCGAGAAATGAAATCCCGTCTTCGCTTGTTTGATGTCTTCCGTCCGAAACGGTCATCATTTATGGGAGACGTGTTCTCTACTTTAT